>CM067305.1:32716366-33448866 GCA_034231615.1 Meghimatium bilineatum | reverse complement strand
CTTTTTAAAAAATATTTATATGTGGTTGGCCAATAACGGAAAACCTGTTTGCTTGAGTAGGCGATTCGGCGCCGTTAAAACGGGCCTGGTTTAATTACCGTCAGCCTTAAGAATTATTGGTGCACCCGTCGGGTTGGCCATCCAGGTATATTCTCTGTCTATTTTTGATGCTGGACAGTACTCTGCATTTATTTTGCCAGTATTTTGCTATTCAACATGGCTCCTAGGTAACTTTAAACTATTATGGTAAGGGATAACCAACTCTACCACACAAAACCACATTATCCGCTTGTATAGACAGCTCACAGTGTTGACATGATGGTGATTATTCATTTCATATCACATATTATTTCATGAAGTGAATCTATCTCTCTGTGATTAAAACTGACCTTGACTATTGAGAATTATTTATAACATCCCATTTCTGTACCTAGTGATAAGAGTAATAGTTCTATATAATTCAAAGATATGTATTATAGTTTTTTATATGTATTATATATATATATATAATATATATATATATATATAATTATAAGAATTATATAGATATGAATCATAATTATATATATTGTGTTTATATATTTCCATGACATAATGTTGGAACCCATTCAGAAAATTGATAACACACACACATATACACACTAACAAAATGTGACACAATAATTAAATTGCCGTAAGTTATACTCTTTATGGAAAAACACTTCTAATTGGAACTAACATGAAATAAATATGCCGCTTTAAGACAATGGCAACTCTACAGAATTTTAAAGTATCATAGGATCATAAAATAACGCACGTAAAATTCATTTTAATTCAATTATTGATGCGATGGTAAATAGGCTACATACGGCTGTAAGGCTTGGATTCTAATTAAAACAGTGGCAAATAAAATTTTCGTCTATGAATTGAGATGCTACAGAAAAATCTTGCATATAACATGGACAGCAAAAAAGACAAGTAAAGAAGTAGTACAATCATTTAACGTCGAAGAGGGCTGGCTCCTAAATAACACCATAACAAGGAAGTTGAATTTTTTTGATCATTTAAAGAGACATAACAACATGGAAAGGCTAATAGCAGAAGTCAGAGTAAACGGCAAAGTAGACGAAGAGGCCACCCATGACGACGATGATATATCCGACTGTATAAACGTGTCCTTGGAGGAGGTAGGTCAACTCGCCCAAGATCGCGAGGTGTTCAGGAAGTCCATAAAGAAGTCTACGTTCTGGAAAGAATATGCCACACGATGATGAAGAGGTGTTAAATGGAGTTCGAGGACAAGCATTTGGAAACTAATTATAAAGTTGTAGACTTTTCATTACACCTCCCCCGTGTCTGTGTTCTCAAGTGCAGTCCGTAGCCCTCTCTGCTACTCTTTGTAACGGCACCGCTATTGGATAATGTTTTACTTGTGGACACCTTTTCTTCGATAGCTCCTTCATATATATGGGTCAAAAGGCATGAGCCATGCCATGACTGCTGGAACAGCAACCATATATATATCTATAACCGTTATAAAAGTATCGCTGGTACATTACAAGAATTAGTGGACAGGTTTCTACGGAACAAATAGCTAACACAATTAAACGGAACGAAATTCCGATAAGAACGCATATACCGAAACATCCAATATTCTACACGTTGTATGATGAGAGCCCCTGATCACTCGATATGCGCGCTGCACACTGAGTGAGAGGTTCATTGCGTTCATAGCCAGTTCATTGCGCGCATATCGCTAGATCGGTATTTTAAGTTACTACTTTTTAAGATTCCGATATAGTGCAATAGCATAGGCCCATGAAATTAAAAAGTTGATATGTTGTCACGTGATTTGTTCCCTGATTCTTGTATTGTACCGTATAAAAAAAAATCGAAAAAAACCCAAAAGAAAACCCAGAAGTTGTTAGAAAATACTCCCATAAGGGGAATAACCGTTATGAGAATTGTTTTACAATGGATCTATTTCAAATAGGTTGAACTTCATAGGTGCTTTATTTTATTTCAAGCCTTAGGTTGAATACGTTTTTGATCAGACCTGGTATACCAGCCTGGTATTTCACAGTACAGGTGGAGATGCGAGATACGGTAATGTACATTTTCGGGAAACGAAAATAAACTTCTAGATAATTAGGCAGTGATGTACGACTATGTCCCATGTTACATCTGGTTTAAAGTACTTCCAGGGATTACGTGCGTCTTAGCACTAAGTAAGAAGTTCAAGATGTTTACTGTCTGTTAACGCTTTTACTTTTCTTCATCGTTTGTCTGGCCTAGAGAAGAGTGACGATAAAGATACTTGAACACTCTATCGTTTGATAGTCTAATGAGGTTAATGTTTTATGTCCATTTGCTTGTTTTCAAGTTATTTTCAGTTTTCAATGAACAGATTGGTTGTTTTCGTTTTCTTCTCACACAAATAGCATTTTCCAACATACTCCTCTATGTAAGATCTTTATACAATCAGGAATGATTAAGACTGATGTGGTGATTACATCGCCTCAAGCTGACTTACGTAGTATTTCAATAATCTGTGATTATTAGATAAGTAGTTATATCAGAAGGTAGATACGTAGTTACGTTAGAAGTTGGATAAGTTATTACTGCAGAAATTAGATAAGTAATTACATCGTAAGTTAGATAAGTAGTTACATCAGAAGTTAGATAAATATATACATTAGAAGCAGCGCCGGATTTAGATTTGATAAGGCCCTAAGCTATTTGAGATATGGGGCCTTTATAAGTCCAGATATTATATGTCAGTGCCAAATATATTTTTTTGGGGCCCCAAGAAAGTGGGAGATCTAAACTATAGCTTGTTTAGCTTATAAGTACATCCTGCACTGATCAGACGTTAGATAAGCAGTTACATAAAAAGTTAGGTAACGTATTTATTTCAGACGTTAGATATCAGATAACACTGGTGTAAATGTCTAACTTCTGGTGTAAATACTTTTCTAACTTTCGTTGTAAGTACTTGTATAAGTATAAGGGGGCTGTCAAAAATTACATTAAGAATATTTGGCCAATATTTGACCCCTACCCTCTGTAATTAACTGTCAAGAATTCAGAGATCGCTCCATTTATTTATGTCAATTAATGTATCTACACCCACCTAAAAATGTCTGGCTGAGACAGTACGGACAACTACATGAAATGGTTCAAAATTTGTAGATAAAAAATGTTTAAAATCCAAACAATTTAATTTGTATAAAAGTATTGATGACGTTCACTTTCACTAACCCATCATTTCCATTGTCAACAACTGTCAAACATTTCACACCAACTACCCCCCCCCCCCCCCCAAATCGTTTACGTAATTTATGGACAGCCCCCAATGTCTGATCTCACTACTTATGATTTAGCTACTTGTATACGCCTGATATAACTACTTGTCTATGTCTGATTATAAATAGTAGCTACTTGTCTACGTCTGATATAACTACTTGTCTATGTCTGAGTATAACTAGTAACTACTTGTCTACGTCTGATATAACTACTTGTCTATGTCTGATTATAAATAGTAGCTACTTGTCTACGTCTGATATAACTACTTGTCTATGTCTGATTATAACTAGTACCTACTTGCCTATGTCTGATCTTTGTCCTGTGTATTGTCATTTGTAGATTATATTATGTTTTTGTTTTGTTGCATGTACCATATTTACATCCGTTAGTGATAGGGTGTAGTGTTTTAGTCGTCATTCAGTAGGACTTCATTACCTGTCTTCCACGTGAGTATTATTTTACGTCTGATATAACTACTTGTCTATGTCTGATTATAACTAGTAACTACTTGTCTGCGTCTGATGTAACTACTTGTCTACGTCTGATATAACTACTTGTCTATGACTGATTATAGCTAGTAACTACTTGTCTACGTCTGATGTAACTACTTGTCTACGCTTGATATAACTACTTGTCTATGACTGATTATAACTAGTAACTACATTTCTACGTCTGATGTAATTACTTGTCGACGTCTGATGTAAATACTTATTTACGCCTGATGTAAATACTTGTCTACGCCTGAAGAAAATATTTGCCTACGCCTGATGTAAATACTTGTCTACGCCTGTGGTAAATACTTCTTTACGCCTGATGTAAATACTTGTTTATGTATGGTGTAAATATTGTCTACGCCTGATGAAACTACTTGTCTACGCCTGATTTAAATGTTTATCTACACCTGATTTAAATATTTGTCTACACCTGATTTAAATACTTGTGTACATCTGATTTAAATACTTGTCTACGTCTGATTTAAATATTTGTCTACGCCTGATGTAAATGCTTGTCTACGCCTGATGTAAATGCTTGTCTATGCCGGATGCAACTAGTTTTCTACACCTGATGTAACAACTTTTCTACACCTGATGTAACAACTTTTCTACGCCTGATGTAACAACTTTTCTACGCCTGATGTAACAACTTTTCTACGCCTGATGTAACAACTTTTCTACGCCTGATGCAACAACTTTTCTACGCCTGATGTAACAACTTTTCTACGCCTGATGTAACAACTTTTCTACGCCTGATGCAACAACTTTTCTACGCCTGATGTAACTATTTTCCTACGACTTGTCATTTCTACTACTTCTTTATAGTTTATTTTTTGAACCTTGCAGACAAATAGCCAGAGATAAGTATACCTAAGCAGTCAGAATATTACTTATAATAGTTATGCGTGGTCAGATGATATAACTCATAAGTATAATTATCTACAATATGTGATAATTAGTTAGATAAACAGCATAGGAAATAGATAAAAAGATATCTAGAGAAGTATTCACCTAAGCATCAAAATAGTGTAGAAAGTAATATAGCTGAATAAGTGATTTTATAATGAGATATATAGCAAGTGAAATAGATAACTAAGCGGGAAGATAGTTAGATAAGTGAATATTGAAGCAACTATACAAACAGCTAGAGACGTCAATAAAAAACAATAAAGCACACAGCAGAAGAAACAGCTACAAAGTTAGTAATTAGCATGTAATTATTAACTGCATCACGTAGCTATATAAAAAGATAGAAATACAACTAGATAAACAGCAAGCGAAGTAGTCAAATAGTTAGCTAGATTGCAATAATTTTGTATATGAGCAGATTAAATATAGATAAACAGTTTGGATATAGATAGAAAGTTTGGATATAGATAAACAGATATGATATGCACTATAGATATATATTTATATCAAGTGACGTATTCATTCCAGAACGTTGTCTCCACGTGGATACTTTGAACGACACTCTGTCCCCGGCAAGCAGGTCTGTATTGGTCAGAGACATGTGCATACACTCTTCGATGTCGCCGGTCCATCGTCTTCTTGGTTTCCTTCTTCTTCTCTTTCCTGACACTCTGCTCTCCAGATTCAGACTTTCGATATCATCATGTCGCTATAAGTATCCAAAATACTGTAGCTTCCTTCTTATGATGGTATTTAGAAATCACTCTTAATTTAGTTTCAGTAATTTCAAAATTTTAATATTTTCCTTTTTTTTTCTCTCATGCTATTTGTAGGATATTTCTGTAGCACTTCATTTCAAATGAATTTATTATTTTGAATATTATCTTGTTTGAAGTCCAACTCTCGCATCCATATGTTGCCACTGGGAAAACACATCATCTTAAAACTGTTAATTAAGTGCCGTTATTACAACGTTGCCATAGCTTTCTCATTTGTATTAATTTGAGTGTTGCAATTGCGAGTCTTCTCCTAATCTCGACTGAACGATCTCCAGAACTGTTTTATATTTGCTACAGATATTCGAATTTGATTGCACATTCAATTGTCTATGTTGACTATCGGTTTGATCTTTGTTTTGTCTGTTGTCATACTTTTTCTTTTCTGTGAATTTGGATATATATTTTGGATCTCGCTGTATGTGTCCTATAGATAGATTTGATATCTCGAGAATTCAATTAGAAACAGCCAAATAAAATTGAGCAATTATTTGCGACTGTGGTTAGAAATAAAGCTATAGAAACAAATGTGCAGATATAAACATAAAAATGGTAGAAATTTTAGCAGTGTAAGCAGAAACTTTACACATGCCCTTCTCTACAATACAGGTCTTGTATGCTGATCTCGCCCGGCGTCATTCATTTAGCTAATGCGACAGATGATTGGTCACTTTGTGTATACTTTGTGTCACTATCCAATGAAAACCATGAATAATAGTCGGTTCAGGCAAAAGAAGTGAAAATATGTGAGATCAGTTTATGGTATATATTATTGGGATGGAGAAAATTTTTTTTTCTTTCCCTTCTTTATGTTTTATGCCCATAAAGCTCAGATATGATCAAAATTATTGAGACTAACGGGAATTGAACCAGTCCCCGCCGAAGACGGATGTGTCGGGCCATTGGCGCAAATAAAACGGCGACACAACGCATTTCCATTTTCTGGACTACATCCTGCTGGAAATCTAGCAGGACCATGATCCAGCTAGATCCAGTTGGAGTTTGAGAATGAACGCAGAAGAAGAAGAACCAGTCCGTTCTTCCGTACTTGGCTACCCGCATCTCCCAAAAAAGATGCGATTTTGTCAAGCCATTCAAACCGTGCACTCAAATTCACCAGAACGGACCAATCGAGACAATGACTATTACAACAACAAACATCCCATACAGGTATTGAAATATCCTCAGTAACAACAAACATATTACATATAATATCCGTACTAGTTATGCTTGTTGTTACTGAGGATATTTTAATACCTGTACGGGATGTTTGTTGTTGTTGTAATAGTCCTTGTCTCGATTGGTCCGTTCTGGTGACTTTGAGTGCACGGTTTGCATGGCTTGACAAAATCGCATCTATTTTTTGGAGATGCGGTTAGTCAAGTACGGATCAACGCGTGTGCAATAGTTGCTAGGCGATTTGGTGCCGTTGAACGGAATTGTTCAATTCCCGTTAGTCTCAAAATTGTATTTATTGTTCTCAGGCTTCCTACTTTAATTTACGTGATATGACCAAACTGGACTGAAGTCCGAGGTTGAAATGAGTATATCTCACCACAAGATGAGATATTCCTATAAACTCACCTGAAAGTTAGCGACCACGGTCAGTCCAAAAGCTGATATGAAGCCGATTACAAGCGAGACCTTGTTTACTCGCTTCTCTCTCTTGTCTGCATCTAAAAGGTTCAGAACTTCTGTCATCTGTTTGTATCTGATGTAGACATTAGCGGCCACTAGGGGGAAGAACGGGGTACGGGAAATGATAATTAACTTCAACAAAAAAGCTAGCATGTTAAAATCATTAGCATTATGTTAATCATCACCACCGCCATCACCATCATCACAATTATCTTCATCATCATCGTAACCTTCACTATTATCCTCATTGTTATTTTATCATCGCCTTCAATATCGGGATCGTCATTATTATGTTCACCACCACCGTTGTTATCGTCAGCCCCACCGTCGTCGTCATCATCATCATAATCATTATCATATCGTTATTATCGTCATCATTATCATCATCTTACGTCTCAATTCATCTTTTATATCTACTTCTATATACATCTCTATTTCTATATATATCTACTATATATATATATATATATATATATATATATATATATATATATATATATATATATATATATATATATATATAAATCTACTTCTATATATATAAATCTACATCTATATATATCTACTATATATATATATAAATCTACTTCTATATATAGCTACTATATATGTATATAAATCTACTTCTATATATATCTACTATATATATATATATATATATAAATCTACTTCTATATATATCTACTATATATATATATAAATCTACTTCTATATATATCTACTATATATATATATATAAATCTACTTCTATATATATCTACTATATATATAAATATAAATCTACTTCTATATATATAAATCTATTTCTATATATATCTCTATTTCTTGTATTTCTTCTTATTCATCTTGTTCTTAAATTTTCCGTTTCTACAGCTTTACATACCTTCTTTCCTCCTTTCTGCTTTCTTTCTCGATCTCTAGTTCTCCCTCCTAAAGATTCCCTTTATCCTCTACCTTATCTTCATTTCTTCTTTACCTACTACCTTTCTTTATTTTTTTCCTGTGTCTATTATCATCCATTCTTCTTCTTGGAGCTAGTACATACAAAATACCACCAACACCACATATACCACTTTGTTAGGGGAACGGTGGTTTCTTAACAACATGCAACACTTCAATTTCATTTGAGACCATGTCATTGCTTAAAATGTATTAAAATGTATGTTTATATAGTGGTTGAGCTACAACGGGGATGGGGGCGGGGGCATGGTGTTTATGTTGAGCTACAACGGGGATGGGGGCGGGGGCATGATGTTTATGTTGAGCTACAACGGGGATGGTGGTGGTTGACATGCATCATCCTCGCTTCCCTATGTTTCTATATGTTCTATTTGTTTAATTAGCATGATTGTTAATCCTTCAAAATCCTCACTCTTTATCTACGGTCCTGAATATTATCACAAGGGCCGTCAGTCTGTGATTGAAATTGATGTGCGTCATCGTTGCTTTAACAGCAGCCAATGTAAATATGAAACTCATGGAGTATTTATGTCTATTTTTGTTCGCATCCTTATATTTACTAAATATGTCCATTGGGGGGGGGGGGGCGGTTGGGGGGGGGGGGTAGGACAGGAGCGTGTAGGGATAATAACTCACTGTGAATGGCAGTCACTTTCCTTCGGGAAAGCCTTACTTTTTCCCCCCACTTCTGACTAGCTCACGTATGGCTTCACGAGTCTGCTCAGGGCCACATCCCTCCACACCCCCATGGTAACGACCGTGGTTAGTTGGTTTCGTGAACCGACTCAGCAAGGTGACGTCACCCCACCCCACCCCCAACTGTACACACAACTGCATTGGCGGAGAAGGCGGAAGATCGTATTGTCGACAACGGCACCGAAAGACCCCTACTGGACTGAGGGCGCATCAAGTACAGTACCTGATAAGCTACAAGAACTGGCTCAGAAAGCAATGGCAGACTTCTGAGAAATATACAATTCCATGAAACTCATGACCACAAATATGATTAGCAATGGCCCTACAAAAAACATCATACATGACAAAACTATGGCAAGGGGAAAACAGAAAAAAACCCACAATGTTACAACTATTAAGAAGTTATATCTTTCCAGTGGCAACATATGGCTGTGAAATGTTGGAAATAATATTTGCATTGGAGAAAAAAATATCGGAATTCGAAATGAAATGTTATAGGAAGGTCCTAAGAATATCATGGATAGAAAGTCGGACCAAAGAAGAAGAACGCAAAGACCTGATCATAGAAGTAGAATGGTTTCACTGGACTATCAAATAACGCAAACTAACATATTTCGGACATAAAATAGAGACACAATGGTTTGGAAAAAAGTTTCAGGAAAGAGAACAAGAGGCGGACCAAGATTACGATGGACACATGGCATCGAAGACATTCTTAACATGACACTGGAAGAAGATAGACAGTTTGTACAGAACCGAGAGTCTTACAGATTGGCTGTGATGACAACGTTCTGTAAAGGACAAGTCACGTAAGGAGAGATATGTCTATTTCTGTTCGCCTCCGTATATTCACTATATATTATGTCTGTACGGTTCCTTGCATTATCTATATATGCGTCTTTGTTAAGAACACAAAAAGGAAGGATTAAAGGGTCCAGGTGATCCCAAATAATATCACTTTTATAAAATACATATAAATATGAATGAAATCATTCATCAGAATGTTTCTACTCGCTAATCCAGAAAAGCTTGAATAATTCCTTCTCACTGATCCCAATTAATGTCACTAATTTCTTTTCGCTGATCCCAAATAGCGTCACTAATTTCTATTTATTAATCCCAAATAGCGTCACTAATTTCTATTTATTGATCCCAAATAGCGTCACTAATTTCTATTTATTGATCCCAAATAGCGTCACTAATTTCTATTTATTGATCCCAAATAGCGTCACTAATTTCTATTTATTTATCCCAAAAAAGCGTCACTACTTTCTATTTATTGATCCCAAATAGCGTCACTAATTTCTATTTATTGATCCCAAAAAGCGTCACTACTTTCTATTTATTGATCCCAAAATAGCGTCACTAATTTCTATTTATTGATCTCAAATAGCGTCTCTAATTTCTGGTCGTTGATCCCCCAAAAAGATCACTTTTTTTTGGCTGGCCATGTTTATATCCGTGCTTTTCATTGACTAGAGATATAAAGTATACGCCACGTGGCCAATTATTATTCCCATCATCCAAGATAAGTTACGCTGTGATTGGGATATATGCGCATTACTATTGTGAAGAAGGACTTGTATATATGCCCTCTACCGTCTAGACATTTCTGGCGGTCAGTTTGAAGATAACATAACAGGTGCAGCGATACAGTCAAACGAGAGTCCATGAGCTACGCTGAAGGCAACACACAGATATAAGATACGCAGCTGAAGAACGTAGACATAAACATTCAACATGCGCTAGTGCTTGAGGTCAAGATACTTTTTACAGTACCCAGGTCACAGTACAGTCCCGAGAGACAGATATATGAGTCCGGCGGTAATCTGATAATCGCTGTTTCTGTTATCACAGCATGGAGTTGTATTGTAGATAACGGCAGACGTCAGTGTTTTTCAATAACACGAATATTTAGAGGTGATGCGATCAACATTAGGCAAACCGTTATAATTACAACATAATGATAATTAGCAACTAGTAGTCTACTACAACATACTTGGTGATGCATAATTTCATGTATCCATACACGTGTGTTCGTGCATGACAAATGATTATGACTTTTGTTACACCCACTTTTGAAAATTCAGTTAAAATTATGTCCATGCCTAATAGTTCGTAGATGGCCAATGAGTCAAGAAATACAAAAATAGGTAGGTGTGTTACCAAAATAAAATATAAAACAACTTAACAACGAGATACAGAGACAGACGACGTTTCGACTATAAAGCCTTCATCAGGACAAACAAATGACCACAATAAAACAAGTCTTACATGGAGACAAATAGGGTTATAATGAGGACAATAGCAGATAGGTAATGAGGGAAGAAAAGATGTGGAAGCATGGCAGGTGAGAAAAACGTATGGGGAGAAGTTAGTAGTAAGTAGGGAGGAGAAAGTAGACTGAAGAATGTGAGATGAACAAAGGAAAAGATATGGTAGCAAGTAAATTACATTAAAATAAAATAAAAATACTCACCTCAAAAGTGGCAACAGAGAATGAATGCTACAGACAAGCAATCATGATGTAAGGGAAGAGCAAAATGAGATGGTACGAGGGATCAGGTGGGAGAGAGAAAGAGGCCAAAAACGGCAGGAACAGAAAAGAATGAGCAAACAGCAGGAAGAGAATATGAGCAGATAACGGTGATATATGAGAATAAAATAGTAGTAAAATAACTTAACTGATGCAGCGACTAGTCTATGGTCCTCCCATGTGAATGAGCACACGCATAATGGCAACAAAGTAAAGAATGGACAGTGAAAGTCAGCTTACTATCAAGGGTCATGAAAGCCATATTCGAGCTGTAAATGTTATTGGACAGTTCGGGCACAGAATGACCAATGTAGAAGGATTTTGTTCAATTTGTGACTTTCTAGCTATTCTCCTCTGTTGAGCTGCTGCATTTCTCGTCTGTTCACAAATAATACATACTACAGACGGCACAGATGTGATATTGGAGGTAACGTTGAAAAGGACAAAGTTTAATAACAGTGACCCTAGGCAGTAATGACAGTACCTACCAGTACAGTCTACTAAAGCGCCGGCAGAAGCTAACTGCAGTTGACTCACAAGTACCATTTGTTAGATATAAGTTCAGTAGAAAGCGACTAGTTTTTCAAATTATTTAACATTTGTTAGATATAAGTTCAGTAGAAAGCGATTAGTTCTTCAATTTTTTTACCATTTGTTAGATATAAGTTCAGTAGAAAGCGATTAGTTCTTCAATTTTTTTACCATTTGTTGGATATAAGTTCAGTAGAAAGCGATTAGTTCTTCCATTTTTTTCTTTCTTCCTTCTTTCCTGTTTCGCCGTTTCCTCTATTTTCGTTCTCACTCGTTCATATTTTCCACATTATATGCATGTTATATCTTATATTGACTGAATCACTCTTTTTAAAGTGTTGATAATTATACTTATAGTCAAGCAAAATGAATTAAACAGGTTACTAAAACACTTACCTTGCCTATTAATAAAAATATATTTTAAAAAAGTATATATAAAAACATACAATAAAACTAACCAGGACAATTCTCCACATATCGGCTCAAATTGAACCTTTTTCAAGAGACAAACAACAGAAAACAACAAAATAAAAAAGAAAATAGATGACTAGATTTCATCAAGCCCCGTCTCCATAGCGCAGGGATGGCAACGCATATATTAAAAGAGAAAATGCGTGCATTCATTATAAACAAACCGAAAGTGGGAAATTAGAGGCACTATAGATGAGTGCAAGAATAATAAAAGAAAAAGATAAGAAAAATACCCCTTTTGTCACTTTAACAGACAGGCAGGTTTTAAGAACATAGTCACAACAGGCAAGACTGAAATGAACAGAGAGATGGGGACGTGAGAAAATATTCGTGTGACAACCTAGCAAGGCTTGGAAACAACGATCCTGATAACAATACTGTGAACAGATAACCATGGTCACCTACGCCAACCAGAATAGCATATGATAATGACAGATGAGTAATGATGAGGTTGTGTGGTGGTGGGGTGAGTGGGTTTGGGGAAGGAAGGATACAAGAAGAATCATCATTTGAAAACGCATGGAATGAATATGAAACCAAATATAGACATAAACATATATATAAAACCAAACCTAAACATACATAGAAATGTAAACACACACCAAGAGTCAAGAAATAAATATATAACAAAATGGACACAGATGTGTGAAGGATACCCACAAAAAATGCACAGGCATGTAAATGTATCCACACATAGGAAATGGCTCACACCAGAATAGGCATACATATTGACACAGAATGGAGATACGTGCATTAGCATAAACAAGCGCTCACATAAATATATATATATATATATAAATATGAACATTCATCTACATAAACACTTTCTCACATAAATAAAAACAATAACATGAACATTCGTACACATAGAAACATATACATATATTAATGTAAATATAAACGTTCGTTGACATAAAGATAATGCTATAACAACTGCATATGTATACACACAAATGTGTGACCTAAGTAATTGTGTAGATACATAGAACCATGTAAAAGGAAATGCATATACAAATAACTATACATGTGTGGGCACCCATCGAAGAGACAACTGCAATAACAACGAGGAAATCAAAATCTAAATATGTTAATGATTTAACAATAACAAAATGGCAGAGTACAAAATAATCACATATTGACATACACAAACGACAGAAGACATAAAGGAATTATATAGAAGTACGGAAAACACAAAAATAATAATTACTCACGAAAGTGTACAAAGACAAATAATTACAAGAATCAGTGCAATACGGGAGTAGAAGGTATAAAGAAAAGGTGGGTACTTCAAACAAACGGTGATTAATGTTCATTCCGTGTGGTTGCAAGACTCCCATATGACAAATGAGACGATATTCAAAGGACTGACGTAGCCGGTCACCGGTATAACAACGTAACAAACCGGTTACAGAGACATCAGAGCTACCATGATGTGACGGGCTGTTAAAATGATTAGCCACTGGGGAGTCACGATATTTCGTGATATCTCTCAAATGTTCGGCGAATCTATCTGATACATTTTGCTTGACTATTTGTTCATTAGGTTACTGCGGCACAATCCACTTTGTCGGACACCCTCTGACCATTTGGTTATTTATAATTATACTTAACTGTTTATAATACGAGCGCGGGTACACGTACACAATACGCAAGGATTGTATCCAAGGCATTGTTAGTGATACAGTGACAGATAAGGAGAGTGCGCTAACGTTTCGTAATGAACACTTTCTAGATGTGAACACAAATCTAATACGAATCAATTCTGTTTTTGAAGTTTTTGAGTTTTTGAAGTAATCCGTTGCTCGTTGCTAGTTTGTTTTATTGACTTATTTTGCTAACACGTATACATTCCATTTCTGTTCATTTTGACCATTATTATACGTAGTTCTTCTTCTTCTACGTTCGTTCTCAAACTCCTTCAGATTAGCAGGATGTAGTCCGGAGAACGGAATGCGTTGTGTCATGATTTACAGCATTGCTGTGATATCTGTGCCTTACGGCCTGACACATCCGACTTCAGCATGGCTTTATGGGACCCTATATGGGATGGGACAGCCAAATCCACCCCAGAACCTCCTTAGTCGCCTTTTACGACATGCGTGGAAGGTAAAAAGTGTTGCTATTCTTTGCTTCCCTTTCGGGCTCCGAGACACACTGGCGATACGTAGTTAAATTAAGTTTAGGATAGAGTAAGGAGTGGAACGAGTATCTTTCTATACACTAATGTTATACGGTGATTGTACCATTCTATAAACTGATGATGATGATGTTCGTCCGTCGTGATCGACGATGACCAAAAACTCAACCATAATAATAATAACAATAAATAATAAAATAATAAAGTTAATAGTGCGTTTTTAAATGACTAGCAAGTCCAATGCGCGCACAAAATGTTCTTTTACAGAATTGACAACAATAGAAGGTATCTGTGTGAGGTTGTGATGTTTTTTCTTTTCTACGTGTCCGCTTCTGTCTTGCAGTTTCTTGTCTGAATTCTTCTGCCGCTAGTGCTCCCGTTCTAATGCTGTAACGCCAAGCCGTTCTATCCTGAGCGAGGCTCTCCCAAGCGGCTACGTCAATGTTAAGATGTTTCAAGGATGACTTGAGCGTGTCTTTGAAACGCTTTTTCTGTCCACCAGCTTTTCGAAATCCTGCCTTGAGTTCTCCATAATATATTTGTTTTGGCAATCGCGAGTTCTCCATACGCACAAGATGGCCTGCCCAGCGTGCCTGCGCCTTCATAAGTATTGTGTGGATGCTTATTGAGGTTGATTTTTCCAAGACCTCGTAGTCTGGTACTTTGTCCCACCAATGGATGTTTAGTAATTTACGTAGGCAGGTAAGATGGAAATGATTTAACTTTCTTGCATGTCTAGCATACACTGTCCACGTTTCGCAGGCGTATAGTAAGGTTGGTATAACAGCAGCATGATATACTTGTAGTTTGGTGGTTGTTCTTATACCTCTTCTGTCCCATACATTTTTGCGTAATCCGCCAAATACAGCACTAGCTTTTGCCAGTCTCTTGTTAATTTCCACATCAATGTTGACATCGCGAGAGAGAGTGCTTCCAAGGTAAGTAAAATTGTCGACTACCTGCAGTTTTTCCTTATTGACGATGATGGAAGTAGCAGTATGTTGGCTATTGGATGTTGCTTGGTGCATGACTTCTGTTTTTTTGGTGTTAATAGTGAGACCAAAGGTGTTGCAGGCCTGTGAGAAGCGGTCTATGGTGCTCTGCATGTTTACGACAGAGTCAGCATACAATGCACAGTCGTCAGCATAAAGTAATTCTCTAACAGTACTAGATTTAGTTTTCGTGTTTGCTTTTAGACGACGTAAATTGAAAAGACCACCATCCGTTCTGTAATTGATCATTATGCCTGCTGTTTCATTACTATGGTGTGTTTCCGTTAACATGGCTGTAAATAACAGGCTGAAAAGAGTAGGGGCCAGCACACATCCCTGCTTTACACCATTTGTGACAGGGAATGCAGGAGATACTCCTCCGTCGCAGATAACACTAGCCATCATACCGTCTGTTGCAATTTCAACAGCACGACCAGATCGGATTTCGTCAACAATTTTAGAGCGTCCTTGAGAAAAATTTTTTACCCAGCTGTGCACCACTTTACGGGACAAACAATTGTCAGCATAAACAGGAAGCATTTCTTTATGAATGTCTTTTGCAGGCAGTCCTTTTGCCCATAAAAAACGCACAACAGCACGTTGTTCATTGATTGTACACTCTGTAAGTACAGTAGCCATTTTGTTTTTTGTGCTGCGCATGCGCAAGGTACAGCTAGCGCTATCTAGCGAACATAAACATAAAGTTCTATGATGATATCAACTATAAACAGCTTTAGAAACCACCTACTGCATTTTCCTGCCATCCAACATCAATTTGTGACTTACTTATTGACTCCCCCTCGTATTTTGTCTAAACTGATACTGCAAGGTGATTGTACCATTCTATAAATTGATATTCAAAGATGATTGTACCATTCTATAAATTGATAGTACAGGGTAACTGTACCATTATATAAACTGATAGTACATAATAATTGTACCATTTTATAAACAAATAGTACAGGGTAACTGTACCATTCTATAAACTGATAGTATAGGGTAACTGTACCATTCTATAAAGTGATACTGCAAAGTAACAGCGCCATTCTATAAATTTATCCTTCAAGATATCTTTATAATTTCTATAAATTGATACTCAAGGTGATTTTACCATTCTATAAATTGATACTGCAAGATGGCTGATCGTTGTATAAGTTGATACTGCAAGGTGACTGCAAGTAAAGTAAAGTTAACCCATAGCATTTATTAATTCCTTAGGGGTGTGAGATGTTCGCGATCTCACATTTCAGTGGATCTTCTATATGAGGACTGTAGCCATCTCCTCTCCCACGCAGTGTATACTTCCCGGATTAATCCAGCACCCAATTTAGACTGGGTCGGCCCGAAAGCCGTTGATTTGAAAAATATTTCTGCCTCAATTGGGGAATGAACCCAGGACACTCATATGCCAAACAAGTGCGATAACTACTGCGCAACGCGGCCCCTAGAAGTGACTGTCCCATCCTAAAATTGATACTACAAAGGTGATTGTATCATTTTATAACATATATTGTAGGGTGACTTTTAACAAACCGTTAATATTGCATGTTTCCTGTTAAGATTTACATGGAAGTTGCTTGTGTGATATAGACATAATATCCATGCTTTTTACTCCACGTCATGTACAGGTGATTCTTTTAAAATGTACTTTTTGCCAGAAAAAAACCAACATTATTACCCGTAGTTGTACCCTGATTGTGTGAGATGAACGTTCTTCTTCTGCGTTCGTTCTGAAACTCCTGGAAATTAGTAGGATATAGTCCGGAGAACAGAGTGCGATGTGTCATGGTGTACAGCATTGCTGCGATATCTGCGCATTTCGGACTGACACATCCGACTTCAGCATGGCTTTGGGTCACTGACCCTATATGGGATGGGACAGCCAACTCCATCCCATAAACTCCTTAGTCGTCTTTTACGACATGCGTGAAAGGTAAACAGTGTTGCTATTCTTTACTCCCCTTTCGGGGCCCGGCAACACACCGCGAGATCACGTTCTAACCTCCCGACCATATGCAACACTAGGTGACTCATTCTTTAAAGGAATACTGTATTGTAATTACATCATTCTTAAACTGTTACAGTGGAGATCCTGTACCACTTAAGAAATGTCTAAACTGTTAGTGTAGAACCTGTACCCTCTTGAACATCAATTTCTAGAACGCCCGTTTACACTCGATTTCTGCATGGTGTTTTAGGTTGTTTATCTTCACTGTTTCCATGTGACCAGGCATGCTAAATTTAGTCCCCCCCCTCACCCTCCATGTGACTACTGGTAATGGCGACTTCCAGTGTAGTTAACGTTCGTTGCTAACATGTGTCGTATAAGAGCTGTGAATTTGTGAATACGACCGTTAATTTTCTTCAAAATCTTGGTCACAATGGGCAAGATTGGATTCAGACGATGTTGATAGGCAATTTGTAAAATGGACTTTTAGAAAACAAGAATGAACCAGACGTTGATGGAGAATTAGATCAGTATTTAGGAGTTAATAGTAATTCAAAAAACAAAAACCATGATAATCAGCAAAGACACAGAAGAACAGGAGGTAAACATAAACATACAGGGAGAGAAACTACAACAAGTAAAACAGTATCAATATCTTGGACACATAGTCACAAATGATGGCAGATGTGAAACAGAAGTTAAAAGGAGAATAGGAATGGCTAAAAGTACCTTCAATGACATGAGGAAATTATTAATATCTAAACAAATTACAAACAAGTTAAAAATGATAATTATAAAATGCTACATGGACACTAAATAAACAATTAGAAGAGAAAATTGATGCCTTTGAGATGTGGGTATATAGAAGAATAGGGAGAACATCATGGAAAAATCAGAAAACAAATTAAGAGGTGCTAAAGACACTTAATATGAAGAAAGAACTACTAAGAGAAATAAAGATCAGGCAAATAAAATACTTTGGACACATTAAAAGACATGACACCCTATTGAAGACCTTACTTGAGGGTAAAGTCAAAGGGAAGCGAGCAAGAGGTAGGCAGAGATACACGTGGGAGAGTAACATTACACGATGAACAGGTTACAGTCTAGCAGAGTGCACCACCAAGACAAGAGACAGGAGATGTTGGAGATACGTTGCAGCCAACCTTCGTTGCGGAGACGGCACTTGATGATGATGATGATGATGATGGGTAATAACGATCTGTAACGTAGCCCTAATTGACGTGACCCTCGTCCCCCTTTACCACCGCCAGATCATAGACCTAGTAATGATTGGGAATAGTCAACAAAGCCGATCTATTTAAATATTGATCAATTTCAAGAGAAATCTGGTCATGCAAACGGCTGATCCAGATTATTCTGCTTTTGAATATGACTACGCCCGTGTGTTGCCGGGGTCCGAAAGGGGAGCAAAGAATAGCAACACTATTTACCTTCCATGCATGTCGTAAAAGGCGACTAAGGAGGTTATGGGATGGACTTGGCTGTCCCATCCCATATAGGGCCAGTGACCCAAAGCCATACTGAATTCGGATGTGTCAGGCCGAAAGGCGCAGATATCGCAGCTATGCTGTAAACCATGACATGACGCATTTCGTTCTCCGGACTTCATTCTACTAATCTGCAGGAGTTTCAGAACGAACGCAGAAGAAGAAGAAGAATATGACTAGGCCTTTCTAAAAACGTCCATTCTTTATACATGACTCAATCTTTGAGAACAAACGCAGAACAAATCAACAATGTGTAGGCCGGTATGAAAAGTTTTAAGAAAAATAAGATCCTACTTGGAAATCTGTTTAATCAGATAATATAATATTCTGTATGTGAACTACGTCTATATATTTATAGTCCAACAGTCACATAATGATGTTGTCTGCCAGTAAACTGCTGAGTGTGACTGCAGTGAAATGTTGTGTCTAGAAATATATTTGAAAGTATAAACACCTATTTTCATCTCAACATAACTCCAAATGCATTATACACAGTTTCAATGTAATTTCTGTTACATCTCAACGATAACTCCAAATACATGACACACAGTCTCGATGTAATTTCTGTTACATCTCAACGATAACTCCAAATACACGACACACAGTCTCGATGTAATTTCTGTTACATCTCAACGATAACTCCAAATACACGACACACAGTCTCGATGTAATTTCTGTTACATCTCAACGATAACTCCAAATACATGACACACAGTCTCGATGTAATTTCTGTTACATCTCAACGATAACTCCAAATACACGACACACAGTCTCGATGTAATTTCTGTTACATCTCAACGATAACTCCAAATACACGACACACAGTCTCGATGTAATTTCTGTTACATCTCAACGATAACTCCAAATGCATGACACACAGTCTCGATGTAATTTCTGTTACATCTCAACGATAACTCCAAATACACGACACACAGTCTCGATGTAATTTCTGTTACATCTCAACGATAACTCCAAATACATGACACACAGTCTCGATGTAATTTCTGTTACATCTCAACGATAACTCCAAATGCATGACACACAGTCTCGATGTAATTTCTGTTACATCTCAACGATAACTCCAAATACACGACACACAGTCTCGATGTAATTTATGTTACATCTCAACGATAACTCCAAATGCATGACACACCGTCTCGATGTAATTTCTGTTACATCTCAACGATAACTCCAAATACACGACACACAGTCTCGATGCAATTTCTGTTACATCTCAACGATAACTCCAAATACATGACACACAGTCTCGATGTAATTTCTGTTACATCTCAACGATAACTCCAAATACATGACACACCGTCTCGATGTAATTTCTGTTAGATCTCAACGATAACTCCAAATGCATGACACACCGTCTCGATGTAATTTCTGTTAGATCTCAACGATAACTCCAAATACATGACACACCGTCTCGATGTAATTTCTGTTAGATCTCAACGATAACTCCAAATGCATGACACACCGTCTCGATGTAATTTCTGTTAGATCTCAACGATAACTCCAAATGCATGACACACCGTCTCGATGTAATTTCTGTTAGATCTCAACGATAACTCCAAATACATGACACACAGTCTCGATGTAATTTCTGTTACATCTCAACGATAACTCCAAATACATGACACACAGTCTCGATGTAATTTCTGTTACATCTCAACGATAACTCCAAATGCATGACACACCGTCTCGATGTAATTTCTGATAGATCTCAACGATAACTCCAAATACATGACACACAGTCTCGATGTAATTTCTGTTACATCTCAACGATAACTCCAAATACACGACACACAGTCTCGATGTAATTTCTGTTACATCTCAACGATAACTCCAAATGCATGACACACCGTCTCGATGTAATTTCTGTTACATCTCAACGATAACTCCAAATACACGACACACAGTCTCGATGCAATTTCTGTTACATCTCAACGATAACTCCAAATACATGACACACAGTCTCGATGTAATTTCTGTTACATCTCAACGATAACTCCAAATACACGACACACAGTCTCGATGTAATTTCTGTTACATCTCAACGATAACTCCAAATACACGACACACAGTCTCGATGTAATTTCTGTTACATCTCAACGATAACTCCAAATACATGACACAGAGTCTCGATGTAATTTCTGTTACATCTCAACGATAACTCCAAATACACGACACACAGTCTCGATGTAATTTCTGTTACATCTCAACGATAACTCCAAATACACGACACACAGTCTCGATGTAATTTCTGTTACATCTCAACGATAACTCCAAATGCATGACACACAGTCTCGATGTAATTTCTGTTACATCTCAACGATAACTCCAAATACACGACACACAGTCTCGATGTAATTTCTGTTACATCTCAACGATAACTCCAAATACATGACACACAGTCTCGATGTAATTTCTGTTACATCTCAACGATAACTCCAAATGCATGACACACAGTCTCGATGTAATTTCTGTTACATCTCAACGATAACTCCAAATACACGACACACAGTCTCGATGTAATTTATGTTACATCTCAACGATAACTCCAAATGCATGACACACCGTCTCGATGTAATTTCTGTTACATCTCAACGATAACTCCAAATACACGACACACAGTCTCGATGCAATTTCTGTTACATCTCAACGATAACTCCAAATACATGACACACAGTCTCGATGTAATTTCTGTTACATCTCAACGATAACTCCAAATACATGACACACCGTCTCGATGTAATTTCTGTTAGATCTCAACGATAACTCCAAATGCATGACACACCGTCTCGATGTAATTTCTGTTAGATCTCAACGATAACTCCAAATACATGACACACCGTCTCGATGTAATTTCTGTTAGATCTCAACGATAACTCCAAAATGCATGACACACCGTCTCGATGTAATTTCTGTTAGATCTCAACGATAACTCCAAATGCATGACACACCGTCTCGATGTAATTTCTGTTAGATCTCAACGATAACTCCAAATACATGACACACAGTCTCGATGTAATTTCTGTTACATCTCAACGATAACTCCAAATACATGACACACAGTCTCGATGTAATTTCTGTTACATCTCAACGATAACTCCAAATGCATGACACACCGTCTCGATGTAATTTCTGATAGATCTCAACGATAACTCCAAATACATGACACACAGTCTCGATGTAATTTCTGTTACATCTCAACGATAACTCCAAATACACGACACACAGTCTCGATGTAATTTCTGTTACATCTCAACGATAACTCCAAATGCATGACACACCGTCTCGATGTAATTTCTGTTACATCTCAACGATAACTCCAAATACACGACACACAGTCTCGATGCAATTTCTGTTACATCTCAACGATAACTCCAAATACATGACACACAGTCTCGATGTAATTTCTGTTACATCTCAACGATAACTCCAAATGCATGACACACCGTCTCGATGTAATTTCTGTTACATCTCAACGATAACTCCAAATACACGACACACAGTCTCGATGCAATTTCTGTTACATCTCAACGATAACTCCAAATACATGACACACAGTCTCGATGTAATTTCTGTTACATCTCAACGATAACTCCAAATACACGACACACAGTCTCGATGTAATTTCTGTTACATCTCAACGATAACTCCAAATACACGACACACAGTCTCGATGTAATTTCTGTTACATCTCAACGATAACTCCAAATACATGACACACAGTCTCGATGTAATTTCTGTTACATCTCAACGATAACTCCAAATACATGACACACAGTCTCGATGTAATTTCTGTTACATCTCAACGATAACTCCAAATACATGACACACAGTCTCGATGTAATTTCTGTTACATCTCAACGATAACTCCAAATACACGACACACAGTCTCGATGTAATTTCTGTTACATCTCAACGATAACTCCAAATACATGACACACAGTCTCGATGTAATTTCTGTTACATCTCAACGATAACTCCAAATACATGACACACAGTCACGATGTAATTTCTGTTAGATCTCAACGATAACTCCAAATACATGACACACAGTCTCGATGTAATTTCTGTTACATCTCAACGATAACTCCAAATACACGACACACAGTCTCGATGTAATTTCTGTTACATCTCAACGATAACTCCAAA
This sequence comes from Meghimatium bilineatum, assembly GCA_034231615.1. Taxonomy (NCBI): domain Eukaryota; kingdom Metazoa; phylum Mollusca; class Gastropoda; order Stylommatophora; family Philomycidae; genus Meghimatium; species Meghimatium bilineatum. The sequence goes on along the minus strand of CM067305.1, from coordinate 33,425,815 downwards.
TACATGACACACAGTCTCGATGTAATTTCTGTTACATCTCAACGATAACTCCAAATACACGACACACAGTCTCGATGTAATTTCTGTTACATCTCAACGATAACTCCAAATACACGACACACAGTTTCAATGTAATTTCTGTTACATCTCAACGATAACTCCAAATACACGACACACAGTTTCAATGTAATTTCTGTTACATCTCAACGATAACTCCAAATACACGACACACAGTTTCAATGTAATTTCTGTTACATCTCAACGATAACTCCAAATACATGACACACAGTCACGATGTAATTTCTGTTAGATCTCAACGATAACTCCAAATACATGACACACAGTCTCGATGTAATTTCTGTTACATCTCAACGATAACTCCAAATACATGACACACAGTCTCGATGTAATTTCTGTTACATCTCAACGATAACTCCAAATACACGACACACAGTCTCGATGTAATTTCTGTTACATCTCAACGATAACTCCAAATACACGACACACAGTTTCAATGTAATTTCTGTTACATCTCAACGATAACTCCAAATACACGACACACAGTTTCAATGTAATTTCTGTTACATCTCAACGATAACTCCAAATACATGACACACAGTCTCGATGTAATTTCTGTTAGATCTTATTCTAACAAAGTCCGGAGATCTAATGATGCATGAACAAGTTATTTCCATTGATGAAGATATGACAGAATTTATAGTCATATTCTTATTAAAACAATCATCACCATCACCATCAAGTGCCGTCTCCGAAGGTTGGCTGGAACGGATCTCCAACATCCCTTGTCTCTTGTCTTGGAGGTGCACTCTCCTAGACTGCAACCTGTCCATCGTGTGATTTTATTCTCCCACTTGTATCTCTGCCTACCTCTTGCACGCTTCCCTTTGACTTTACCCTCAAGTAAGGTCTTCAATAGGGTGTCATGTCTTTTAATGTGTCCAAAATATCTTATTTGCCTGATCTTTATTTCTCTTAGTAGTTCTTTCTTCATATTAAGTGTCTTTATCACCTCTTTATTTGTTTTCTTATCTTTCCATGATGTTCTTCCTATTCTTCTATATACCCACATCTCAAAGGCATCAATTCTGTCTTCTAATTGTTTATTTAGTGTCCATGTTTCTGAGCCATACATTAATATAGAATAGATATAGCATTTTATAATTCTCATTTTTAATTTGTTTGTAATTTTTTTAGATGTTAATATTTTCCTCATGTCATTGAAGGTACTTATAACTATTCCTATTCTCCTTTTAACTTCTGTTTCACATCTGCCATCATGTGTGATTATGTGTCCAAGATATTGATAATGCTTTACTTGTTGTAGTTTCTCTCCATGTATGTTTATGTTTAGCTCTTGTTCTTCTGTGTCTTTGCTATTAAAACAATATACATATATGAAAAAAAATACTAGAGAATAATAATTGTGTGTACCTCAGTCTGGATGACTATAAATGTTAGATGTATACTGGATTATCAGACAAACATATGAAAGATAGATTAGGATATATTGCTGTCATGATGTGTATGGGAGACAGCTTTGAAGCCTTTCATTTGAACATTTATCAGCAAACATTTTGACACAAGTAAATGAAACTAGAAGGAAACTGATGCTGCTTTCTTTTGTTCTCGCTTGTTACATGACAGGTAAACCTGTCTTACTTAAAAAAAAATATTTTCATACAGCAGTACCTCTTCCATTTATTTGTAAATTGGACTTTAAATCATAAAAATTGGTTTTCAAACTCAGTGTTTAGCAAATTCTTTTTCGTAATTTTCTTAAAAATCACTTATGATGTTTGCGGAGTTATTTTCCTTGTCCTGGGATATAAGAACGTAGTTTTTTTCCCAGATCAGCTAGTGCTGAAATTGCTAGAAATGTCTAAACTGTTACAGTGGACAACCTGTACCACTCTAGAAATGTCTAAACTGTTACAGTGGACAACCTGTACCACTCTAGAAATGTCTAAACTGTTACAGTGGACAACCTGTACCACTCTAGAAATGTCTAAACTGTCACAGTGGACAACCTGTACCACTCTAGAAATGTCTAAACTGTCACAGTGGACAACCCAATGCATTCCCAGAACATACAGTGTGAATGACGTAGATATAGATCAAAATTCACTAAAATTTTAGACTTCACTTTGATGAACTCTCTTCATCAAACTTTGACGTCAATATCAGGATGTGGTAGACATGGAACATAATTCACTCAAAGATTGCACTTAATTGTGTGCAGTTTGAACTCTCTTCATCAAACTTTTACTTCAAGAACTTGTAGTAGATATGTAATATAGTTCATTCAGACATTTACTTCACTTTGAACTTGTTTAATTATCTTCAAACATTGACATCATAAACAGGATGACCATATAGCAAAGTAACATACAACTGAAGACATACATTCTGTACTTACTCATGAAAGCTCCTATATTGACAAGTTGGGCAAACACGCATCTCTCAGGTGCCTTGATAGCGGTGTGACTGGAATGACACATACTGTAATCATTTCAGTTATGAATAGTAGTGTCTGGCAGTAAAGGTGATGTTTGTAATTAGTGATAGATTTTGTGTGAAGATTGTGTTATTAATAGTGAGTGCAACAGTGATACATTTAATAAGTAATGAGTGTTATAGTGATGAATTTAGTAGCAAAAAATATTAATAAGTGTGACGGTATGACTTAATAGCAGTAAAATAAACGGCTATCAATGACTTATTAATAGCAGTAAAATAAACGGCTATCAATGACTTATTAATAGCAGTAAAATAAACGGCTATCAATGACTTATTAATAACAGGAAACGTAATGAGAGTGACAGGGATGAGTTTGATAGTAATGAGTTTATTGTAGCATTTTCTTTGTTCACAATGTCAACTATCCACGTTAGAAAATTAATAATGTAATATAGTACAGTACAGTACAGTACAGTACAGTACAGTACAGTACAGTAAAGTACAGTACAGTACAGTACAGTACAGTACAGTACAGTACAGTACAGTACAGTACAGTACAGTAAACAACTTATTGTATTGGGTTTTTAGATGATAAGTTAAGCTACTCTATAGCAATCAGATTGTAACACGAATGGAATGAGCATCCAGAAAAACCAAAAGAAGATTAGTAGAAACTGATATAAGAAGAATAAATCAGTAATGTAGTACACTACAAAAGATGAGTTAGACCAAGTAGAGTGCTTGATCTGGCCTTGAAGATACTATCAGGTGTAACTACAAATGACCCTCATGATGAGAGTTTGAAGGTTTTCCCAAAGGTTCACTATGCAATAACAAACCTATTGTAGACGACATTAGTATATATATATATATATTTTCCTATAGTGGAATACCGTTATCCATTCATTATTCATATTATGTTTTTACTACGCCCTATGAGTAAGTAGGAGGTTTCCTATCATATTTCAAACTACTTAGAATTATATCTTTTTGGGTATCAAATAAAGATTTGAAGATACACTGGTATGGGAGAATTGTATCGATTGAACGTATTAACAACAGACATAGAGTTATGGAGAAACACGTTCATGGAGGGATTACGTTCATAGGTGATTCGATATTCTTTTCGTTATGTCCTTCAGCATGTGGTAACTGTTCCTATTCTGTGTTGGTTGATAACTCTTCCGTTGATACTTATATGTTGCTCATTGTTTTGCGACTCAACGTCACTCTATTTTGTAAAATATGAACAGAGTACATTAAATGATCACTTGTCACTGTCTTCAAATCTGCGTGTTCTATCAATTCCTCTAACACTCGTAGGTCGAGAGACACAAAATGCAGTAACTCCATCATCATCATCGTTAAATGATGTGAAAATTGGCTTAGGCGATCATGAATATCCACAACTCTCTTTCTTTAGTATCTTGTATGAGGATCGCTATCTAATATTTTCTCATTTTGTCATCCTCGATCTCAATTCCCCTCAATGGGGTGCAAAAGGGAACGCATTGCTCTAGGCGGACCCAGGGTTAGCAGATAACCAAGATCCCAAATGTACCTCCTTGCGGTGCAAACTGGTAACAGAAAACAGCAGCTCGAGCTGATTCTGGCCAAATCATTTGGGGATCGTGTCCGAGAGTGTGGAGGTAGCAGATGGAAAGAGATTTGACTGCAAAAGAGACAGACAATATCTCATACACCACCAGGAACACCACATACAGCGACACTGTCGACATATAGTGAAGCTAGTTAGTCCAGTCCGAACAGTGGAGGGGCCGCCAATGAAAAAAGCCTGAAAAGGTGGACGCATGGTGAAAGACAGATAGATTTCATACTGAGTACTATGAAAAAAATGAAAGGGCAGAACAGCGCTAGAGGGCAGCGCCAACTGCAAATAGAAAGTGAAAACGATTACGGAAATGGGAACTACAAGCTCTGTTAGCTCGTGACGAGCTTCTAGTTACTAGATTTCCTTATAGGCAGAGACCCATACCCTATAATGGGCGTCCTGCAAAGCAAAAAAGACCTGGCCTAACTCTAATGTCGAGTCTTCCTATACCGGAAACATGCTCGCAAAGAGAAAGGGTGCCATAACCGATAGGCTCAGGTAAAAAAAGGGACATATATAGCAGTCCTGGCCCAACTCTACTGTCAAGCTTTCCTATACCGGAAATACACTTGCAGAGAGAGAGAGAGGGTTCCGTACCCGATGGGCTCAGGCACAAAAGAGACACCGAGGTTAGCCCTGGCCCAACTCTACTGCCAGGTTCTCCTAAACCGGAAATACACTAGCAGAGAGAAAGGGTTCAGTACCTGATGGGCTCAGGCGCTATTGGGACATTGTCGCTTAGCTCGAGAACGCCTTACTCTCAAACGCGTGGTGTGAGATTCGAACTTGGACGAGGGGTTCACGATGTCAGAGAATGACACCTCGGCTAAGATGGCGAAAGAGCCAGGGTCCAACTCTTCTTTTGAGTTCTTCCTCTTAAGGAACCAGGCTCACGGATGAGAAACGGTTTAGTACCCGATGGGCACAGGCACAGTACGTCCAATTACACGAGGCAAGTTCATAGACAGTGGAACACCTCGTGCGAGAGAGAAGTGAGGAAAAAATCGTCTGGGCGAAGAGTCACCACACACACGCGTGCCTGGCGACAGATAGGGAGGCTGTCACAGGCTAGGGTAGCCCACTCGAATTGTCAAGGCATGCTGAAATCGGATGTGCTAGGCCTACAGGTGCATAAAGGTAGCACAACGTAAACACGCTCCCGGCGGAAATCGCACGGATATCCATGCTGATTACAATGGAGCGAACGCAAAACAAACAAAAAACATTTTCCCTCAATGTTTTCAGTTGTAGCCACATGCCGTAATGTATCCACAAGAATAATAATGCTATGTTTCTGATATTATTAAGTATATAATACTTCTTGCATTTGATGCTGAAGGCTCCTTTTCACTTTCGTTAGTTTTGTAGCTCTATCCACAAGAAGACAATGAAGGAAATCATGTGGACACTAGAAGATTGTGTGTAAATGTGAAACAAAGATAAGTTGTACAGTGTTAGTTAACTAGTTAGCTAGTAGCAGAAAGAAGATATATTAATATATGATACTTAACTTAGCAAATATAGGTTAAACAGTGTTACTGAACGAAAAAAAGACAGACTATACAGCGTTTCTTAAGGTAACAAATATATACAGTGTTATTGAACACTGTTGCATAAATATATACAGTATTACTGAACGGAACACAGACATGCTATACAGTGTTACTATAAGGAACAAAGCTAGATTAACTCTCTATGTCCACTGAGCCGTTTATATCTACATTTTGAAGACCCACTATGCCGAAAAGCCGCTCAAATCTACATTTTAATATGAATTTACTATCGTGTTCGACATAGCAGGAAAACCATACGTAGACAAAGAGAGATAGGTTCCACAGTGCTACTTAACGGACCACAAATAGGTTCCAAGCTTAAGTAACGGGAAAAAGATAGGTTCCACAGTGCTACTTAACGGACCACAAATAGGTTCCAAGCTTAAGTAACGGGAAAAAGATAGGACCCACAGTGCTACTTAACGGAACAACAACTTGTGTGTCTTGTATATTGTCTTTCCCCAGGTGAATGATTGTTGATAGCATTCACACTTGCCGTTAAGCATAAGGGTGGGAGCTTAAGCTGTCGTTCCAAGGCTAGATGTGTCTCCGAGGTTGCGTTTAGTCCATGTTTGTTCAAGTCTATCTTGATGTTTTCTATCCACCATTTTCTTGTCTCCTTTTGGCCTTACGCCCGGATATTCTTGTATTATATGCTCTTATTGGTATTTGGTTTGTCTTCATTCTCATAAAGTGACCGAACCATATTACTTGCTGTCTCTCAATATGTTCAATACATGATATTATACCAACTCTTTTCCTAATTTCATTTCTTATTTTATCTAGTTTGGTAACCATTGCAGCTTTCTCAGACACTTCAGTTCACATGTGACGATTTTTCTTTGCTATGAAGCTGTTAAAGACCATGATTGACATTGGTAGCACAGTGTTGGTATAAAAATTGTAGATATTATTTGTTTTTTTAATTTCCATCTTGATCTTTGGATGAAGAAGTAATGGTGAAAGTTGGTAAGTCACTGTGTTTGCTTTCTTGCACCTTGTTTCTATTTCTCTGTCTAGTCTTCCATCTTCGGAAAAAATGTTGCCTAGATATTTAAATTCTTTGGCTTGTTTCACTTTGGTGTTATCTATTGTTATATTCATTGGTGTTGAAGACTTGCTAATTTTCATAACTTCTGGTTTTTTTGTACATTAATTTTCATGTTGTACTTCTGACATGCTAACAGCAATGCATTTATGTGCTTTTGCAAAGTTTTCTCATCTTTGTATATAAAACTTTGATCATCAGCAAATAATAGTTCATTGATTTCATTATTTAGTTCTTCATCAGGTTTATTTGCAATGTTTTCCTCTATGTTGATGTGAGCATCTTTTATTATTATGTCCATGTATATGTTGAAAAGTAGTGATGAAAGTACGCATCCTTGTTTTACTCCAGATCTTGTTTCAAAAGGTTCAGCAACAAAGATGAGTTATACATCATGGGTGATTTTAATGGGATAATAGGGAAGAAAAGAGCTTGGCGTGAACTTGTGTGTGAGTACAAATAATATAAAAAACAAATATCCATTAAAATAGCAGAAATAAAATTGTCAAAATGTCAGTGGGAATCCGAAATAAATATAATGCGTAAAAACACGAAAAATAGATAATACAAGCAAACAATTAAGGTAAGTGATAACGTGTTATTTAAAGTGACAACATAAATATAAACAGTGTAGAACAAGGATTCTTAACTTTTGTAAGACCACAACCCAATGCATATTTTTAAAATAAGAACACAGGAACGGCCCAAACGCACTCTGTATACTCATACATAATTTTATAATTCAAGGTGAAGCTCTCACGTCCCGATAGATGAGTCATGCAGATTATTAGAAGCACTGATATAGACGAAACACATTCAACGTTTCAGTAACTAAAGCTTTGTCAAGATACAAGACAATAAGGGATTAAGCGTGTTCTTGATTTGGGAGAGGGGGGATCTCATGAATAGCGCAAGAAGAAGCAACTATTACACTGATTATTATAATTCATTATTTGGTTAGAGTAGTGGATAAACACTGGCGAGGACATGGTAAACTATAAGCAGATCACTATTATTCAGTGGATAAACACTGGCAAGGACATGGTAAACTATAAGCAGATCACTATTATTCAGTGGATAAACACTGGCAAGGACATGGTAAACTATAAGCAGATCACTATTATTCAGTGGATAAACACTGGCGAGGACATGATAAACTATAAGCAGACCACTATTATTCAGTGGATAAACACTAACGAGGACATGGTAAACTATAAGCAGATCACTATTACTCTGATCAGGCAATGCAATACATGGTAAAATGGGAATGTGGAACTTGAAATACAACAATTGTTCTGTGATAACACCGCAGATGATAATGCCATTATCAATTAATCAATCAATAAACCCGTAACCCTCAGGGTCGTAGGGATTCCATATTGGATGCCTCAGCACACAGAGTCCTCCAGCGAATTCTATCCTCAGCGATGCGGATGAGTGGAAATATCTTGCCCTGTCCATTCATTCCATGATGTTGTCTGTCCATGCCTTTATTTTGCCTCCTCTGCTTCTTCCACCCTCGACAGTTCCCTGCAGTATTGTTTTTGACAAGTAATCATGTCTGCATACATGTCCGAACAATGCTAGTTTTCGTCGTTTCACTATTGAAAGCAATGGCTCCTGAACACCTGCACACATCTCTACTTTATTTCTTACAATGCCATTATATATATGGACGATTCTGTGATTCGTGATAAAAAGTCAGTATAGGGGGGGGGGATTCTGTGATTCGTGATAAAAAATCAGTATAGCTTTACAACCAAAGCTGGAGGTAGAAATGTAAGGGGTCAGAATGTAGCATACAAGGCAACAACCTTCAGTATTGAAATGAAAAGTAAAGAAGGAACTGCGGTACTAATATGTTGAATTAGCACATTTTGGCAGACAAGTTTTGACGTAATTTATGACTTCCTCGTAGTTATTTATTCCAATGTGACAGTACTAATGATCTTTCTTTGCACTAGGCATTTGTTTATATCAGTAGTCCTCAATATGCCTTCCTTCATCCTGGCAACATTTTAGTACACGTTTTCTCTGCGACCTCCAGGAGAGTAAAATAAAAATAAAAAATATTATTTCCTCAAGGCTTAGGGACCTATTTCTAAATTCCTAATTAAATATCGTTCACATTCTAGGCAAAAGTAATGGATATTTAAAGTAATACACAGCAAAGTAAAAGTAGTTTAAATGTATATTGTCTATTGTCTTTCCCCAGGTGAATGATTGCTGATCGCATTCACACTTGCCGTTAAGTGTAGGGGTGGGAGCTTAAGCTGTCGTTCCAAGGCCAGATGTTTAAATGTAATGTAATAAAAGTAATTTAATAAAAATAATTGAATAAAAGTAATTTAATCAAAGTATTTTAAAGTAAAATTATGTGGACCCTATTACGAGTCTATCCCCCTCCAAATCAATTTAAATGTCTGCTGTTCCGTTAAACATAAAAATGTGCCACTGGGGAGGGGGGACCATAGCTCATATAGCCTACTTTGAGAATCACATATTTATATAAATACATACCAGGAGGTTTGTCTGGGATTATTTACTTGTACACACTGATTATTTAACGTAGGCGGTTTGAATCATCTTCAAGTTTCAATATCCTGTTCACTGTTCATTGTATAAAGCAAAGTTGTGTTTGAATCCGAGAAGAAAGATTGGTTTCCTGTGCTAATGACAAGATTGCAGCGAGAGAAATCCGGTATAACGCGATTAATATTTGATTTATGCAGGATTCGAAATGTGATTACAAAATATTGTATTACTGTGGGTAATATGAAATAAAAAATGTATAGCCTTCAGGCTCAAAGTGTTCGTGTCGAATACAATGACTCAGAGTTTTCGATACGTCTTCTGTAAAAAAAAAGGGGGAGGGGGGAAATTTACTAATTGTTACTTCTTTGCTATGTGTACTTTTTGGAAAGGTTTTTTTTTTACAACTGTTAGGTTGCAATATTTTTAGGGGGGGGGGGAGTAATTTCGCAAATAATTTGCGAAAACATTTTCAAATGTTTCCAAATTTTCAGTGTTTTTAAATATATCTGTCCTGGAGTATTTTTTGGGGGTATTTTGGGGTATTAAAAAAGTACAAACTTCGTATTTTTTGAAAAAAAGACATTTTAATATTATTAAAAAACAGCAGAATTGCAAATAATATTATATATAATAAAATTTCTGCACCATTTTAACTTATACCATATTTTATGAGATAATTGAAAATGTAACTCATTAACATACTTCAAAATTAGCGGATGAGCTTTCAATAATGCTAACCTCATGTCCTTCTCAGCATTCAATATGTTTATTGTTTTTTCTTTCAAATGAAGAATATTTGAAAATTCACTTTTGTAGTGATACATAGAACCAATAGGGCGCAGAACTAGAAAGGTAATGCATGGTGGTATTTGCATTGGATTTACATACAGCACACCAGCAGAAGTGAGTCAAGAGTTTTGTAATGAAGAAAGTTGCGTACTGACGAATCGTTCTCAAGTTCCAAGAATTTATCTTATACTTCGTAAGGAAAGCTGACTACATCAAGGAAAGCAGAGAAATGATTTTTGTACTAGTGCTGCTTTTTCTGTCAGTTCAGGAAGCAACATTGGATTACTTTTTAAATGGATTCGAGATACCAAGTAATCTCTCCCTTTCAAGATATCATCTATTTCGCATTCAGTTTTGTCTTCCACTCTGAAAAAATTATCAAACAGGACTATGTTTCCTAGATTTATATATTTTTTTATAGTTCTAGAGTTTGTATGAAATTATCTTGAAATTCGATAATATTCATTTCCTTTCAGTAAATGTTTAGGCTATGCATGTTTTGATGTTACAAAATGTCTGCTAGGTAAGGTAAGCAATTCTTTTCATGTAAGCGTCATCATCACAATAATGTTTTCCTTGCACTTGCAATAGCAGTTTGATTTCATCGGTTAACACAAAGATAGAATTGACCAGCGCCGAAACTAGAAATAATTTTGACTGTCTGGGAAAATTACATACACACATTTATTTTAGAGGCAGCGCCTCTGGGTGTTGCTTTTGGCGGTTCCATCCTCCATTAGTTTCGGCGCAACGATTAGTATTTTCTTTATGTATCCAGATTATAGAAAAGAGGGAACTTGTGATCAGCATTCCTACCTTTACACAGTTCCTTGGACATAAGATATTAAGAGCTATAGAACAGATGTAAAATTTTAATTATCAACTCAAGTTTTTTTGTAAAGGGGCTTGGGCGCTAGAAGACTTTAACTGCAAAGAGCATATAAGAGAATACAAGTTTCTATTTCTTGGGGAGCAAGTTCTTGTATATTTTACTGAAAGTTTTACTTTGATCCGAGCATAGCTGGAGCACCATCTGGAGCACCATTCATACAAACATCACATAGCTGGAGAACCATTCATAAAAACATCACATAGCTGGAGAACCATTCATAAAAACATCACATAGCTGGAGCATTATCCATACAAACATCACATAGCTGGAGCACCATCCATACAAACATCACACAGCTGGAGCACCATCCATACAAACATCACATAGCTGGAGCACCATCCATACAAAATCACATAGCTGGAGCACCATCCATACAAACATCACATAGCTGGAGCACCATCCATACAAACATCACATAGCTGGAGCACCATCCATACAAACATCACATAGCTGGAGCACCATCCATACAAACATCACATAGCTGGAGCACAATCCATACAAACATCCCATAGCTGGAGCACCATCCATACACACATCACATAGCTGGAGCACCATCCATACAAACATCACATAGCTGGAGCACCATCCATACAAACATCACATAGCTGGAGCACCATCCATACAAACATCACATAGCTGGAGCACCATCCATACAAACATCACATAGCTGGAGCACCATTCATACAAACATCACATAGCTGGAGCACCATTCATACAAACATCACATAGCTGGAGCACCATTCATACAAACATCACATAGCTGGAGCACCATCCATACAAACATCACATAGCTGGAGCACCATCCATACAAACATCACATAGCTGGAGCACAATCCATACAAACATCCCATAGCTGGAGCACCATCCATACACACATCACATAGCTGGAGCACCATCCATACAAACATCACATAGCTGGAGCACCATCCATACAAACATCACATAGCTGGAGCACCATCCATACAAACATCACATAGCTGGAGCACCATCCATACAAACATCACATAGCTGGAGCACCATTCATACAAACATCACATAGCTGGAGCACCATTCATACAAACATCACATAGCTGGAGCACCATTCATACAAACATCAGATAGCTGGAGCACCATCCATACAAACATCACATAACTGGAGCACCATCCATACAAACATCACATAACTGGAGCACCATTCATACAAACATCACATAGGTTTTCCACTCCAGTCCTCCGTTAACCACAAAAGAGGTATTTATCTTCTACATATTTGATTCTTTGATTTGCAGACACTTCATAATCTTCGTCTTTGTCTTCATCGTTCATTCTGAAATTCCAGTCCGATTTCTCTTGTAAGAGAACAATGGTCACAGAGGATTTACAGTTGGATATTGTACAGAGAATGGTATAATTTTGATGGAAACGATTATTTTAAGCTTCAGATAATGTGATAGTGTGGTGTACGATTGTGTTGGAGAGCGTACAAGTGGTGTTCCAAAACGAGGACGCTACCTCAGTTTGTGTAGATCAGTGGTGGGCAAAACACAACAAGTGGCCAAATTTGATCCGTAAAGCCATTTTATTTATGCCCGTAATTTTGATCTAGTATTACACGGGCTGGCCACATAACTCAGACTTAGAAGCAGCACCAGTCCTCTTCATCAGCAACAAGACCGATACTTACAGTTCCAAAAGACTAAAAAAAAAGAAAAGAAATGTGGCCCCCATATCATACTAAATAATTTCAATCCGACCCCACCCTCCGACCCAGGTTGCCCACTTGTGATGTAGAAAAACATTCCTGTCTAGAGAAAACTGATAGAAGAGGTAGGGAAAACATTCGAGGCTCATATTTAGTTAGCTTGTAAACACCAGCATACAGTTTATTTTTACATGATAATTCGGTCTTGTTTATGACTTGATTTTTACGGTCATGTTTTTACTGGAACTTACTATGTCGTAAAACGGCTCTTAACTTTATATTTTAAGACTTTTTGGCCTTGCATAAAGATCTATCTGCACATATTATGTTAAACTTAATGTGTTTTAGTTCCATCTAATCGTGCAAACCTGTCGATGTTCACCAGGTGATGTCAGTTTTATAGCTTCACTTTACTGGCGTTCTTTTGATAATTCAGTGGCGTATCCTGGGGTCTGAAAGAGAGCATGCAACTATTAAAAAATGATAATTTTCTACTCACCCAGTTATTTGAAGTTCAGTTCTATTCTGCGGCTCTTTCTGCTAAAGTCCTCTGTTACTTTGTTATAAAAGTCATCATTGCCTTTCATCTCTACAAGAAGGTCTTTTTCAATTGACATCATTGATAGAGCAGAAAGACGACATTGCCCCTGCGAGTTCCTTATGACATTTTTAATGCGTTTTAATGCAGAAAACGAACGTTCCACCGAAGACGACGATGCAGGAATTGTCAATATTAAAATAACTTACATAATGATTCCGAACCACAAAGCCAAACGACTTTCTTATATAAATCATTGTTAAATGAACGGACACATTTTGTTCCTTCTCGTTTCAAACTGCTTAACGCAGGAATCGGTCTGCCCATTTTTACCAAGTCCAATTTTTCATTAAATGTTCGCGATTGAAACGGTCGCTCAAATAAATCTACAACAACATCATTAATAGAATCAGCCATAATAACCACCACAGTAAACAAATATACTAAGTTTAGTAATTAACAATAGCAATACACATGTTTCTGTACAAACACAAAATATTAAAAATCAGCTGATTAAAATCACGTTTGAAGTTTTGAATTCTTAAGGTATGAAATCGAAACCTCATCGCTGTGTAAATGTGCGTGTGTGTTGAGTAAGATCACGTGACGTGTACCAAAAGTGAAACAAGTGTGTGTGTATGCAATCAAGATTATAATTGCTTGCATTGTTATCATTAGTTTAACATTCAAATAAAAGTACTAGAACATAGAAATTGCACTGTTTCACACCAGTAAATAAATGTTCATCAATCAATTTATTATTTGCCAGTGCTAAATTGTTATAATAGTGATTGAATCATAAAATGTATTAATTTTTTTTTCATCGCAAGCTTACTCTGGAGACAAGGTTATAAAAAAACACACAGTATATCACTGCGCTTATATGTAAAGGGACTATTTTAACGAAAGCAACTTAAAAATTGCTTCAGTGCGGCCACTTCAACATATGTGTTGCCAGCACTAATTTTCGGAAAAATTCAGATTTGTGAGAAAAATATTTTAAAATATATTTTTGAGCAATGCTGCAAGGGCTAAGTTTGGATGGGGGATAGATCACTGACTGGTTTATCATTTTCGCAACTCTTGAAGGCATGCAATGCTTGCCTTGCTTATGCTTAGCATACGCCACTGTTTGATATGATCTAATATAGTTTGTACTACATAACGCTATAACCCGAAATATGAATCGGTTCTATGAAATTCAGCTCTATTTTTCTCCTTAAAGTACTTCCTTATTCTTCATTCTCAAACTCCTGCAGATTTGCTGTATGTATATTTATATTTAGCCAATCCTTCTTTATGGATGCGAAACATGGACGATAAACAAAATAGATCTTGAGAAGCTAGGGGGAAATGAGATACGGTATTTGAGAAAATTGATAAAAACTGCATGGACAGCCAAGAAAACTAATATAGAAGTCCTCATAAATGCCGGAATAGAAAGACAAATTATAGCAAAAAAGAATTCTAAGCAGAGAGTCAGGATTTTGAGGGCATATGATGAGTAAAGCAAAACATTCAGTAACCACGGAAAAAACAAGGAGAGAAGGGACAGTGGAAGACAAAGAGAGAAATTTCTGTATGAGTTGTCACTGTTGCACAACAAACTGTTACAACTGAATTAATTAACAAAGCAAGAGACAGAATGTTGTGGAGAAACATGAACGTGTACGCCACACGGCATGGCACTTGATAGATTAGCATAAGACAAACCGTTGTGACAGATAAACAGAGATCACTGTAAACAGAGATCATAGTAAACAGAGATCATAGTAAACAGAGATCACAATAAGCAGAGATCATAGTAAACAGAGATCACAGTAAGCAGAGATCACAGTAAACAGAGATCACAGTAAACAGAGATCATAGTAAACAGAGATCATAGTAAGCAGAGATCATAGTAAACAGAGATCATAGTAAACAGAGATCATAGTAAACAGAGATCATAGTAAACAGAGATCACAGTAAACAGAGATCACAGTAAACAGAGATCACAGTAAACAGAGATCACAGTAAACTGAGATCACAGTAAACTGAGATCATAGTAAACAGAGATCACAGTAAACAGAGATCACTGTAAACAGAGATCACAGTAAACAGAGATCACAGTAAACAGAGATCAAAGTAAACTGAGATCACAGTAAACTGAGATCATAGTAAACAGAGATCACAGTAAGCAGAGATCATAGTAAACAGAGATCATAGTAAACAGAGATCACAGTAAACAGAGATCACAGTAAACAGAGATCACAGTAAACAGAGATCACAGTAAACAGAGATCACAGTAAACAGAGATCACAGTAAAGAGAGATCACAGTAAACAGAGATCACAGTGAACAGAGATCAAAGTAAAGAGAGATCATAGTAAACAGAGATCACTGTAAACAGAGATCACTGTAAACAGAGATCACAGTAAACAGAGATCATAGTAAACAGAGATCACAGTAAAGAGAGATCACAGTAAACTGAGATCACAGTAAACAGAGATCACAGTAAACAGAGATCACAGTAAAGAGAGATCACAGTAAACAGAGATCACAGTAAACTGAGATCATAGTAAATAGAGATCACAGTAAGCAGAGATCATAGTAAGCAGAGATCACAGTAAACAGAGATCATAGTAAACAGAGATCACAGTAAACAGAAATCACGGTAAACAGAGATCACAGTAAACAGAGATCACAGTAAAGGAACATGGTTGATTGGTGATTACGTAAAATAGGTTTATTTGTGATAAAACATATTCATTTCAACCGTGGATATGAATCCACCTTCATTATATCAGGGAGTTTTGCAAAAATAGGTCGACATTCATGTAATCCTGCCACAACACTGTCCGAACTAAGTGTTAAAGGCAGAATAAATAAGTCAAGCATGATTTATAAATAGCGGCGAATGTTGCTTGATGGTAGATGAAGGGGGTCACATCAGACATAGGATACGTTCTCTATTCCTGTACTTACGTGGCTGACAGTTTCGTCCAAGATAAGTTATATATCTTTGTATATCAGTGGTGACGTCATTGGTTATCACTGAAATATTCTCCAGAAAATATGCGTCCATTTGTATGTTCAGGAGTTAGTGTTTGTCATGATGTCATGTCTAGAAACTGGATCAAACTACTCCGCCTGCGATGTCACCCCCCCCTCCCATGACATATCAAGTGCATGCGCAACATGTAGTAAACACCAAAAAGAGAAGCATGAATCTCTAGACACAAGGATACACTACAGGATTGGACACATCACACTACAAGTTGGTTGTAAACAGAGACATGGTTGGAAGTTCCCTTATAGTATATACATTTTCTGACTGATGTTGATGAACATTGTCTCCAGGATGTTATGATCAGTTTGCTTCTTGTTTAGTGTCAAAGGGGAACACATAATAGCAATAATGTTTACCTTCCATGCATGTCGTAAGAGGTGACTAAGGAGATTCTAGGGTGGAGTTGGTTGTCCTATCCCATAAAGGGTCAAAGTTACCTAGAAGCTATGCTGAAGTCAGATGTGTCATACCTAAGGGCGCTGATATCGCAGCACAGCTATACACATGACACAACAAATTCCGTTCTCATGCCTCCATCCTGCTAATTTCTGGAGTATGATAACAAACAGAAGAAGGTAACAAACTTAATAACAAGTTTTCATCAGTATAGCTCAGTCTTAAAAGAAACTCATACGAGCTTTCGGCAATGTTTGTATTTACAACCGACTGTTACGGTGACGTCAAATCCTCTAGTACGACCTTGTGTCTAGAAACCTGTCGGGAAAAAGATGACGAGATAATCTCTGGACACTGAAGGTTGTGTGTTTGAAGTATCTAGTTTAAACATACACGCTGTAACCTCAGATCTTTGACCTGCTCTCTAGTCATCGTTTATTAATAATCTGGGTTTGGTTCCCACAAGGGGAGCTGTGGTCTGACTAGAATTTAGCTTTTAGAAAGCTTCTTGCAGTCATTTACAAATTATGCTGGTTTGAGTACGGTTGTGCTTGAAATGGGAGAAGAAAGAGAGATTTGAGAGAAAATAGTTGGAGATATAGAGTGACGGTAAGAGGAAATGAGAAAAAAAACAAAAACTCGCGAACGGATATAATAAAGTAGAGATATCTAGAATGAAGGAGAAATGGGACAATTAGATTAACTTTGTGACTAATAACAGAGAGAGAGAAAGAGAGAGAGAGAGAGAGAGAAATGTGACATGCGTTGTGGTCTGAGTATGAAATGCGGTTCATTTCAAGGAGAGAGACAGCTAGGGAGAATGAGGTACAGAAGTGAGAAGATTGATTTAATGAATTGGTTACTTGCCAGTGATTGACAGATGGATATATATATATTGGTGATGTACATTTATTATGCTTATTATGGACAGTCCGCTAGCTAAGCGATCAGGGTTGGATATTCATCGACAACAACAGGATAGGGCGGGATAAAAAAACATGAGGTTCAAGTTTATAGCCCCATAACAATCTATGGCAAAATCCATAAAGTAATAATGGATGTTTAATTATTTATACTCCATGTGATTTGTATTTTTTGTTATTTAATAAAGGTTTCTTTGGTGGAAATGTTAACATTTTTTGAACTGTCAACAATAACTTTTTGTGTGATTCCATCTCATTTTTTTAACTCTTAAAAAAAAGCAATACGTGGTGTTTTCTGCTCCACACTATAAACTACCGACATGACACACTTATTCTATAACGAAAATTTGGCTACAATGCGAGGATACAAAGGCACATAATACAACATATACATGAAGTAGATCAAGTGTACAACAAATCTGTTTAACTGGTACTATGATGGCAGTCCAATCCCCGTTTGCGACAATTAGTGCATACCTGTGTGGTTATTTCCCTTACTCATGTTTATCAGTTTATCTTTATGATTTATTAATATAAATATAGTTATATTTATGGTTAGGATTAATGTAAAACATAACTAGTCCTAACCCTTAACCCAAAAAAATGAATATTTCTAATAATTATTGATTATTTATTGATATAATATTTAGATCATTAATCACAACATACGTAGGTAAGCACTAATGGGAAACCACGAAAACGGGGGCTTGACTGTGATTATAGTACTGTTTAACCATTGCTTAATTTCAAGGAACTACTAATACTGCATTAATCAGTGAATGCGTGTGATAACTAGTTTGATCGAGTTGGCATCCACACATGTATATATTTATTGCCCCTGACTAAACAATCTTCACATGTATATGTTTATTGCCCCTGACTAATCAATCTACACATGAATATGTTTATTGCCCCTGACTAAACAATCTACACATGAATATGTTTATTGCCCCTGACTAAACAATCTACACATGAATATGTTTATTGCCCCTGACTAAACAATCTACACATGAATATGTTTATTGCCCCTGACTAAACAATCTACACATGAATATGTTTATTGCCCCTGACTAAACAATCCACACATGAATATGTTTATTGCCCCTGACTAAACAATCTACACATGAATATGTTTATTGCCCCTGACTAAACAATCCACACATGAATATGTTTATTGCCCCTGACTAAACAATCTACACATGAATATGTTTATTGCCCCTGACTAAACAATCCACACATGCTTACTGACAATACTGAAACAAAAATAAACAGTGAAACTTGAACACAGACACGCTGCTAACATGTCTACAGTAGACATATAATCCAATAAGAACAAAGTGAAAACACGCTTTACGAATTACTTGTACGTTCGTTTTCACACTCCTGTGGAATAGCAGTGTAGTCAGGAGAGAACAACGCATTCTGCCATAGTTTACAGTATAGTTGCGATATCTGCAACATACGGCTTAATACATGCGACTTCAATAGGGTTTAAGGTCAATTTGATATGGCACGAGGCAGTCCGTAGCACCCCTTACCTTGTTAGATGCCTTTTATGATCTGCATCACAGGTCACAAAGTCGCTATTATATGCTCATTTTTCGGACCAAACAACACTCACGCGTTACGAATGACTAAAAGTGCAAAGAACAACACAGAATAGAATCAATGTTTACACCAAAACACCATTATCACGAACAGAATATAATACATAACTAGACGAGCTAACTGCCTATATGAACAACTTTACGATGAATATAAGAGTCCACTGCCTATATGAACGACTACACGATTAATGTAAGAGTCCACTGCCTATTTGAACAACTACACGATTAATGTAAGAGTCCACTGCCTATTTGAACAACTACACGATTAATGTAAGAGTCCACTGCCTATATGAACAACTACACGATTAATGTAAGAGTCCACTGCCTATATGAACGACTACACGATTAATGTAAGAGTCCACTGCCTATTTGAACAACTACACGATTAATGTAAGAGTCCACTGCCTATATGAACGACTACACGATTAATGTAAGAGTCCACTGCCTATATGAACAACTACACGATTAATGTAAGAGTCCACTGCCTATATGAACGACTACACGATTAATGTAAGAGTCCACTGCCTATATGAACAACTACACGATTAATATAATAACGCACTGTCTATATGCACAACAGAACATAATTAATATGACTGAATATCTATGTGCACAACAGAACATAATTAATATGACTGAATATCTATGTGCACAACAGAACATAACTAATATGACTGAATATATATGTGCACAACAGAACATAATTAATATGACTGAATATCTATGTGCACAACAGAACATGATTAATATGACTGCATGTCTATGTGCACAACACTGCACAATTAATATAATAACTCACTGTTTATGTGCACAACAATGCATAATTAATATAAGAGCGCACTACCTATGTGCACAGCACTGCTAGATTAATATAGGAGTGCACTGCCTATGTGCACACTACTACAATATTAAAATTATAGTGCACTGCCTGTGTGCACAATACTACACAATTAATATAAGAGTGCCCTGCCTGTGTCCACAACATTGCACTATTAATATAAGATTGCTGCCTATGTGCACAACTCTGCACGAATACACTGCCTATGTGCACAACAATGCGCGATTAATATTAATCATTTGCTGTCATTCAATAACTACTGGTACTTAGATTATAGACAAGGACATAATATTTCACATCATCCCGCAAGTAATTAAAAGTGAAAACAAACAGGTAGCATCTTGTTCAAGGCATAAAGATAATTGGAAAACAAACAGGTAACATCGTGTTCAAAACATCAGGATAATTGGAAAACTTGAGACAGGACCGTCTAACGTATCATATCTATTGGCCAGTGAGAATTCGTCTTCTAAAATGCCCCAATGTACTATTCCTTAGATTCTATTGGTTGTCACACAAAGTAAAATCATAATGACCAATGAAAATCACGGGATTAGTCAAACAAGTAATTAAGAAGACTTTCCCCCCATTAAGTAGTAGGTCTTATATAGTAGACGATCATGTTTGATGTAACACTGGCCACTCATATGGCAAAAAGCATAAATCACAACTAATAAATGTCAAAATGAAGTGATAAAATAGAAGACAACAAAAGACATGACCCAATGCACAACCATAAACTAAATTAGCAGAACATCCTGTTTTGTCTGAGAGTGAACTGCAGATGTATGAATCACCTTTACCGACTCAAGGTCTTCCACACAAATACATATTTACACGGAACTGTAATAGGAACACACAGACAAACACACACATCCACGCACGTAAGCGCGACATACACACACACACACACACGCACGCACGCACAAACACCATGACTACACTTCCAGCATGAAACCGGACAAGAAGTTTTAGAACTGAGACTAAAGATATACGGGAAAAAGGCGGGGGGGGGGGCTGAAACGTTTCCACTAAGCCGAACAAATGCATGCTGCGCAGCTCTCCAGATAGTGATGCGCACAGAATTAACACTCCGCGCACAACATATCATTTAGGAAATGAAAATAAAATTTAAAAGTACTTCTTGAAGTACAATTTACACGTTAGAATTTGTGAAAAATAACAGACGTAGTAGTGTTACCTAAGGATCAGGTAGAGAGATGTTTCGAACAGAAGGTCTCTGTAAACAAATATTTACAAAAGACAGTGCGCGTCTCGGATGGCAAAGATACCAGATTCAGACCCCGTCGCAGACAATTGTGCATTCATACCAACCAGAAAGCAATGGAAATCTACTGTACGTATTTACATTGCTTGAAAAATCACTACAGATAAAAATGGTGATATGATCGCTATGCTTATATTATGAACCTACATACATAATGGTTGATAACGCTATTCACATACACACGCAAACCCTACTGAGTAGGAAGCTTTTATGTCAAAGTAGTGCATGCACCTAAGAGTTGGAAGCTACAGGGCATGCTAGAAAGTTATGTAGGAGCCCATTATCATACATAGTAAACAAAAGCTTCATCGTTCATAACTCATGTGGATCACAACAAACAAGATAGACGATATTAAACAAGAGATTACAGCAGGGTCCCTAGCCGATACATCAAAGTATCTGCAACGCTAGCGAGATCTTCTTGTTTTGTGTAGCAAAGATAAAGGTAGATACACGCTTGGCAACCGATGTTTAGGGAATTGATCGTATAATATAAATGCCAAATAAGCTAAAATACACATGTAGATGCACACACGTAGTCACAAAATATCACACATCTACAGACGCATACTTAACAGCTCACAAGAGAACACACACAAACACGCGCACACACAGAGACACGTGTGGAAGTTAAAGTACGAGTCAGGCTATTATTATCTTTGTACGCATTTAAATGAAACTTCGATAACAGACATTTGTTTGTTGAAAACTGGTTCCAACGTCCTGCCCCTTTATAGATACCATCAACGTCCCAGTTCTAAATGAACACGACTGCATGCACGTTGTGTTTATAGAAAACTGAATTTTCCCGGATACAAACAAGGACAAAATATAGTAACAAGAATCTGTTTAGATACCTAGATGTGCCATTCTTAGAATACACGCGATACTGAAATAATAAGGACGAAAGAGATAGCGTATCATTCAGCGTTTATCTCCCTGTGGAGCATAGGACTTCACGTATTTTCATATTTTTGTTGTAATTTGCTAATCTTCTCTGTACATTCGCTATGTGTAAAATGTACATTTTGAATTTTATATTTCTCTTCTTCATCTGCGTTCATTCTCAAACTCCTGCAGAGTTACAGAGTGCAGTCCGGTGAACGGAATGCGTTGTGTTATGGTTTATAACATAACTTCGATTTGAGCTCTTTTCGGCCTGACACATCCGATTTCAGCCATGACTGATCTCCAGTGTATAAAACTTGGGCACAACAATGTAAATACGACTTGAAAGGCCCCTTTTTATTATTTCCGTGCATTTCGTTGTCGGTCTTGACTATTTTTGGCATGCGATTACAAGTATATAATAGTGACCAACGAAAACACGACAATAATAAAAACGTAACGAATGAAGTCCCTATTAATTCTGGACAGAGGTCTTCTACTGCCGAAGGTCGTGTTTCAGCATGGCTTATAGGCTATGTCACTTTCTCCGTCTATGGAATAAAACAGCAAACTCTCCCCCAAAACTTCCTTAGTCGTCTCTTACAATATGCGTGGTAGTTAAATTCTGCTATTAATTGAATTGCTCCCCCTTTCGGGTCCCGGCGGAATGTGGACGAAAGTTGTGGAATTTTATCAAAATGTTAAAATATATTCAATATCACAATTTGAGCCAGTATTATATGACTTGCACACTAATTATTTGGTTACTTGATTCTCTATATCAGTGATGAGTGCTTTTCAAAATTTTTTTAAATAGTGGCTCCATTGGGGACATATTTGCTCTCTCTCAACCACAATCCATCTTTGCTTCAAGTCAACGAGGCTATTCAAGCTTCATCGCTATAAATCTTTTTTTGCTTATTGTGAAAATAGTTACCTTCATGTGACCGAAATGGTCAACAAAATATAAGATTTATGGTTTAATGGAAAAACAGCCTTTCAAACTAATTCATTGGATTTTTTCGTGATTTTAATTGGTCACTGTGTGTATATTTTATGCTGTAGCCAATGAAAAATCGGACAATTTCACACGAGTCGTTTTAGAAGACATTTTCCATTAGCCAATTTGTTTTATATTGTAGACTCTCTCTCTCTCTCTCTATGACTCCATGTATGGGTATGGAGCTTCCCAGTTTGAAAATAATTTCTCTTTGGCCCCCCCCCCCTTCAAGTCTCCGTGGCTCACAATGGCGCATAATCAACGCGGAGAAGTTATTGCTCCAGGTGTTGTCTTATCTGCTTGGTTTCTAATTTTGTCCCCAAATGTCTCGTATTTCTTTCTTTCCCGAAAAGTCAAGAACAATTGCCGTAACAATCTTCTTCCTACCCCCCGAAAAGTCAAGAACAGTTAGTCGCCGTTATAATCTGCTTCCTTCCCTGAAATGTCAAGATCAATCGCCGAGGTATAATGCGTTCTGTTAGTCGTACATATAAGATTTGTCGATCTGTAGCGATTTGTCTTAAAGTATATCTCTATTGGTCTTTGTTCAATTCATTTCATGAGTACCACATGTGGTCAATTCTTATCAATTCAAAACCCGTATTCTACGACAGCATCAATGTATTATTTTCTGTAGTTTTATCGTTATCTATTTGTTCTTTTAAACAGCTGTACAGCAGTTCTGATTTATTTAATGATTCTTGTTTTTGTAGATTTATTTTCCTTTATGAACATTTTGAAGTGCCACCTCCGCAAAGAAAGTTGTCTGCAACGGAGCTCCAACATACAATGTTTAATGCCTTGGTGGTTTTCTTTGCTAGATTATGTTTCCTGTCCATCTAGTGATGTTTCCCTCCTACTGCGTCTATCTCTTGCTCGTCTTCAACTCTACCTTCAAGTAGGGTCAGAAACAAGGTGTCATGTCGTTTAATATTGACAAAATACTCATTTGTTTGATACTTATTTCCTGTAATAGTTGTTTTCTTTTCATACACAGTGTTCTTCTTCTTCTTCAGCGTTCATTCTCAAACTCCCGCTGGATTTCTCTTGTAACAGGACAAGGGTCCTACAAGATTTCCAGTTGAATATAGTCCAGAGAATGGAAATGCGTTGTGTTGCCGTTTTATTTGCGCCAATGGCCCAACACATCCGTCTTCAGCGGTATACGCAGTGTTGTCAGAACCTCTTTCTTTTTTTCTCTTTCTGTGAAGCTTACCTTTCTTACATTGTCATGTATTTGCAAAGAATAGAAGCCTGCGGTTGTGTAGTGTTAAGTCACTATCCCACTGACCAGCAGACCCGGGTTTACATTTCACTCATTATTCCTGGAGTGAAACAGAAATTCATCGAGTGGTTCACCCAGCCGCGAGTAAGTATGATATAGAAGATTATGCGCTGGAAAGGTCGAGGAATGGCGCCATCGTTACTATTGAAGTTGGGTAAGCGGTTTCTGGTCAACCACAGTCTGGGAACTTGGGCACTTATGGGAAAGCCGTGTGCTATGATGCTGGTTTTCAACTGAACTTATATTTACCTTTACCAAAGCAATACATTTTCATCTGCTTCTCTATTTCCATGTAAGTTGCTGTCAATGCACAGGTTTGATTTATATTTAGTATTGTAACTTAGTTTTCATTAATTACAAGTAAAGGTAGGTCCCATGGCATCTGCCGTCGGGGATGAAGATAACTCTTCATGTACTAAGCCGCAGCAACTATTAGGTGGGGTGGCCAGTTCCCTTCCTTGCTGTTTTTTACCTTTCCTAACTCATGCGTCAGGTACTCATTTACAGCTGAGTCGACTGGAGGAGTGGTCGTGTCAAGTGAGAAATCACAACCCGGGTTTTTTTTGTTTTTTGTTTTAAATTTCCGGACGTGGTTTCGAACCTGGCACGCTGTAACCAGATGATAGCAAGCAAGCTCACTATCCACTAGGCTACCGCGCTCAATTAATTGCTTTCGATATTTTTTATTGGTAATTTTAATATGTAATAAGAAGTACGTTTGAGATACAGTAGGTATAGAAGTTGAGTGGGTAAATAGTGGATACTCGCTCACAATTATACTGGCGATTGTTTTTGTTTTTTGTAATTGTCGTCAATAATGATATATTGTGATCATGAACAATTTTACATGTTGATGTTTGTGTGTCTGTGTGCTGTTTCATAGTTTCAATGTTTCCACCCTGTTCTGAGAACGTTTTCTGTTTTGTCCTCAATGTAATATCATTGTGATAACACTTCGTCCCGTGTAAGTTATCATCACTAAGATTTCATCGTGACTTTCAGCTGTAGAAGACATCTTTGCAGAATTAATTAGGATTCCATTCACTATTTTTCGATCATTGTCGTGATTTTCCTTGATCACTCTTTATATACTTGGAGTCGCATGTCAAAAATAGTCACGTCCGACAAACAGAATGTCCGGAAATAATCAAAATTGGCCTTTCATGTCATCTTTACGTTTTCTGCACACAAGTCCTATAGTACTGTTGGCGGTCATGAATTATTGGTCTGGCAGGAGCAATATGTAGCTTTTATGGTGACGTAAGCTTCTTTCAATCTCTGACGTGAGTTCAGTTTGTTTATATCGTAGTGTTTTGTTGTAGTAAATTAAAGTAAGTCGCAGCTCAGGACAATCTGACCTCAGAGATAATGATTTATAATTCAATTGTAACTAAATTCGTGTGCTTATGTGTATGTGTTTATGTCTGTTATTGTGTTCGCTGGAGCTTCATTGTTTATAGAATTAAAGGACTTGTTACAATTTAATTTTATATAAAAAAACAGGTAAAATATAACAATAAATCCATATCCATGATCCATAAGGCCATCTCATAATCCGTGAGGATCGTACTGTACCACATTAGACGCATCAACATATATAGTCCTCCAGCGATTTATATCTTCAGAGATGCGGATGAGTAAGGAAAAATCTCGACCTGACCAATGGTTATTCATTTTTCCGTCCATGATTTCCTTTCTTATATGTGTCTTCCACCTTCAAATGGTTCCTGTAGTATCGTTTTTTTGACAATGAATTATGTCGATATAATTGCCGAACCATGCAAATGTCCTCGTTTACCTATTGAAAGTAATGATTCGTGTAGAACTGTATACTTCTTCTTCTTCAGCGTTCATTCTCAAACTCCCGTTGGATCTCTCTTGTAGCAGGACCATGGTCCTATTAGATTTCCAGCAGGATGTAGTCCAGAGAATGGAAATGCGTTGTGTCGCAGTTTTATTTGCGCGAGTGGCTAGACACATCCGTCTTCGGCAGAGAACTGTATACATCTCTATTGTATTTCTTACGTACACAATTATCCTATGCTCTATATGGGAGATGTGAAAAGAGTTCGTCTGTAGCATTTTAATTCTGAGAACTGTAACCGTCTATACACGGCTGCAGTGAGTGCTCAACCTTCACATCCATACACGGCTGCAGTGAGTGCTCAACTTTCACATCCATACACGGCTGCAGTGAGTGCTCAACTTTCACATCCATACACGGCTGCAGTGAGTGCTCAACTTTCACATCCATACACGGCTGCAGTGAGTGCTCAACTTTCACATCCATACACGGCTGCAGTGAGTGCTCAACTTTCACATCCATACAACGATATATATATATATATATATATAAAGCTAGTGAGTTATAAAGTGTGATTTTCACTCAAACATTAATGTTGCTTTTCCAAATTAAGTTTATCCTGCACATAGCAAAACTTAAAAACACCTGCAGTCTTATGTATAATAATAATAATAATAATAATAATAATAGTAATAGTAATAGTAATAATAATAATAGTAATAATAATAATTAATCATAATAATAATCATAATAATAATCATAATAACAGATACTGACAGGGAAACAAGAAACAGGTAAAGCCTAATTCGTATGTAATTTAAAAAAAATAATAGAAATCGTGATCTAATTCTGCCACTGATTTTAGAGAAACGTATTAATAATTAAATGTTCATCTTGTTAAATGTTGAACACTCTACACAATAAGTAGAGTTCTCTCGATAAATGTTGAACACTCTACACAATAAGTAGAGTTCTCTCGATAAATGTTGAACACTCTACACAATAAGTAGAGTTCTCTCGATAAATGTTGAACACTCTACACAATAAGTAGAGTTCTCTTGATAAATGTTGAACACTCTACACAATAAGTAGAGTTCTCTTGATAAATGTTGAACACTCTACACAATAAGTAGAGTTCTCTTGATAAATGTTGAACACTCTACACAATAAGTAGAGTTCTCTTGATAAATGTTGCTATATTTAAATAATTCTTACATTTAATTCTTACATTATTCTATATTTAAATGCTTTTCAAGACTCAAATAAAATGTTTAGTGGATGTACGTGCAGATATTTTGAACTCCTTGAAACAACACAGGCAAATGAAGTTAGTAAAGGTGGTGATTAATTTTTCATGTTAAGAATAAAGGAACTTAACATGAAATGCGGAATTGCCAAGAATGAGCGGTTCTGTCGCCTTATGAGAATGTTTGTCAACCTACACACACAAACAATTGTCTGTCTTGAGTAAAGGCGGACACACTAAAGCGGAGATCGGAGCAAGTATCGATGTGTACAGAGTGTAATGATGATGATCCGACGACTAACTAACCAACCAGACAACCAACCAACCGGCTGGCAGACCGGCCGAGATAATCGAGCAGCGCTATATCGGAGAATGACTGAAATTTACTGTAAGATAAATCCCGACTATTTCTGGTAACAACTGACTCTTTTTATGTCACCGTAGCATGACCTTGTATAAATATTATATATATATATATATATATATATATATATATATATATATATATATATATATATATATATATATATATATATATATATATATTCAGATGAGCGTAAAATGACATACACACACATGCATATTGATGGTAATTGTCTTTGAAAAAAAATATATTCAAACATTACTGTAAAATGTATTAAAATAACAAATACTTTCAAACATTTGATGTTAAATAGACTGAAAATAGCACATACTTTCACACATTGATTCTTCTTCTTCTTTCGTTCACTTGAAACATGTCTATTTCTGTAATTCTGTCTCCTGAATAAAACTCACTGTATTGTTTGTGGCGCTTGGCAGAGAGGTTAGAGCGTTGGTCTCACACTAGTGAGGTCTAGAGTTCGATCCCAGGTAAGGACTGGGTTTTTTTTCTGTCGGGGGGTAAATTTAAAAAAAAACCACCCTGTACATGACGTGGCGACAGCAAGAGCATGCGGGCTTTATCACACAGCTATTCAATCCACTCACTGCAACTCCATAACGGGAAAAAATGAGTATTGACAGTTTGTAGTTCATACAGTGTCCCATAGAGCTTTGATTTCATAGCTATTTCCTCTGGCCAATATGTCTGCCTTAGCGTATCATACTCAGAACACTCTTGAAGTATATGTTTGGCACTCCGTGCTGTCTGTCCACATGTACACATGGCCGTGTAGTTAATATTGCATTTTGTGTACTTGTGACTGCGGAGTCGGTTGTGTCCCGTTCTGAGGCGTTCAGATCTGTTCATAATGCAATAGTCATCTTGTGGTGGTATGTGGGGCTTTCTTACTGATGATCATCTGTTTTTTTCTAATGGTAGGTGCTTGGTACATCTGGGTGGTCTTCGGCAGCACCTTGCTTAGCCAGTTAGTCTGCTTTTTCATTTCCCAGTAATCCACAGTGAGTTACCGACTGCAGTTATCCACTGCATAGTTACCCTATACTGGTAAGTTGACTAAGTAGTTTTTGTAAGTCTGCTCGTTTTCCAGACAGAAGCGTTTGAAGCACTGACCTTGCATCTGTGAGGAATAAACACTGGCTGTGGGCCAGGGTTTGAATTCCGCAGTTTTGTATTTGCCATCCTAATTGTCTGGATTTCTTACTTCACTAATTATTGAAGAATCTCCCTGTTGGTGTTCTGATTGTATCTTTAGACTTGTATGGATATTCTATATATACACGCACCTCCATTGCTCACTGCTTTCTGTGCTGACCCATCTATGTATATTCTGATCATATGTCTTGTGGATATTCATCATCCAGGAAACTGAAGGTGATTGTCCTTCGATGCACACTGTTCTGTTCGTTCTCGCTCAGTATTCCTTTCACCTGGGTCTGAATGTATATGGTACTCCATACCTTTCACTCCAAGGGGTTTGTTCTGGTACATACTTTAAGGGGCTGTCAACTTCAGGTAGGTTTGTAAATTGTCTTCGGAATCGTTTAGCTTGGCGTATAAAGCCACTTATTTTCAGTTGCCTCATTGCTAGATGTTGAAATCTTTCCTTCATTGGATGACTTGGCATACACTGACATTTTTCTGCTTGTATCAGTACCTTTGTGTATCTGCGTTCGCCAAGAGTTTTCATTCTCATTTTCCGCATATCAACTATGAGCGTTCATTTCATTGCTCCCAACATTATCCTAAGCGCATGGTTTTGTGCTTTATCTGAAAACCGTAATGTGGTGTTTGATGCAGGACACCGCGCAGATGAATCATATTCCAGGCAGGTGTGGTCTTATGCTTTGTTGGTGAACTTTACGGAGTATGTTCCCACTGAAATCCCTATGTGGTTCCACTTAGTTTTCTCAGGATAGCTAACTTCCTCCTGGCTTTTGTTGTTGCTTTGTTTATGTGTTGCTTGGAAAGACATGAAAGGTTACAAATAATATATTTATTTTTTGTTGTTTAGCATCAGTGTACACATCCCCCTCCAGCTAATCCAAACATGACTTAGTACTAGGAACGTGGCCACAAAGCGGGTAAAAGGGAAGGGGGAGGGGTGTTGTAAAAATACAACTCACTTTCGCGTTTATTTGAAGAAGATCTGACACACAAATACACATGAATGACCTTCTTTAGGTAAACTTCCTTGTTCCATCCTTGTGAAGAACCATAAGTTCGGCCCTGTTTGAAAGTGCTATTATGACTATACATCTCCCTGTTGGATGACTTATAAATAAGAAATGCCAATAAATTTAATCTCTAGTATATAACAAATAACATTCACGTTAATCTTAAAAAATGTACAAATAGTTATTAAAGAGAATCATACATTGACTGAGGCAGACACAGTGTAGCAATATTCGAGATAGACTTGAATGTATTATACCTACCTTATGTATGGAAAATCTGGTTCCACATGACCATGGGCCACAGATATGCCGTACCTGAAGATCAGAAAAGTTTATCTCATGATGATAGTGGAAATGTATACATGGATGCTGAGTGAGATGAGAATAGTAGAAATGAAACGGCTACCCAGTGTTATCACAGTGTCTTTAGTATTTTGTTTATAAGGATAGATCCGAGTATAGTTTTATTCCAATACGTGAGGTCCTACTGACAACATGTATAACCAGTAACAGAAAATATAGATAAATAGACTGCAACATTTTCTGGGTCCACGGGTCTGATGGGGTATGTTATTCACGACGGTGGGGCAACGACATATTATTGAACGTCACTTAAAGCATTTTTTACAGTTCTTTTTAAAATTTCAATTATAGATGTATGATGAGCCATATAGAGGTAAACGAAGAGCCGGTGGACAGTAGACACGTTTCAAGGGTTCTCTTAAACACGAAGAGCCGGTGGACAGTAGGCACGTTTCATGGGTTCTCTTAAACACGAAGAGCCGGTCAGACAGTAGGCACGTTTCAAGGGTTCTCTTAAACACGAAGAGCCGGTGGACAGTATATATCGTCTCAGAATTATTGACAGTTGTTGCTAAGGGAAAATGGGAGGGGGCACAAATTAGTAACACATTGTTGCTGTAATTTATGAACAGCCGCCCCCTCCCCACTCTGTCAAAACAACATCATCAACTGTACTCACATCGCTGTGTAGCATTAAATCATCAACTGTACTCACATAGCTGTGTAGCATTAAATCATCAACTGTACTCACATCGCTGTGTAGCATTAAATCATCAACTGTACTCACATCACTGTGTAGCATTAAATCATCAACTGTACTCACATCGCTGTGTAGCATTAAATCATCAACTGTACTCACATCGCTGTGTAGCATTAAATCATCAACTGTACTCACATCGCTGTGTAGCATTAAATCATCAACTGTACTCACATCACTGTGTAGCATTAAATCATCAACTGTACTCACATCACTGTGTAGCATTAAATCATCAACTGTACTCACATCACTGTGTAGCATTAAATCATCAACTGTACTCACATCACTAGGTAGCATTAAATCATCAACTGTACTCACATCACTGTGTAGCATTAAATCATCAACTGTACTCACATCGCTGTGTAGCATTAAATCATCAACTGTACGCACATCACTGTGTAGCATTAAATCATCAACTGTACTCACATCACTGTGTAGCATTAAATCATCAACTGTACTCACATCGCTGTGTAGCATTAAATCATCAACTGTACTCACATCACTGTGTAGCATTAAATCATCAACTGTACTCACATCACTGTGTAGCATTAAATCATCAACTGTACTCACATCACTGTGTAGCATTAAATCATCAACTGTACTCACATCACTGTGTAGCATTAAATCATCAACTGTACTCACATCGCTGTGTAGCATTACGTCAGCAGCCGTACTCACATCGCTGTGTAGCATTACGTCAGCAGCCGTACTCAAATCGCTGTGTAGCATTAAATCATCAACTGTACTCACATCGCTGTGTAGCATTACGTCAGCAGCCGTACTCACATCGCTGTGTAGCATTACGTCAGCAGCCGTACTCAAATCGCTGTGTAGCATTAAATCATCAACTGTACTCACATCACTGTGTAGCATTAAATCATCAACTGTACTCACATCGCTGTGTAGCATTACGTCAGCAGCCGTACTCACATTATTGAGCAGCATTACATCAGCAGATATACTCAAATCGCTGAGAAGCATTACATTTCAAAGACACAAAGAAAACCTGCTGCTGAAAATGAGAAGAAAACACACGGATGTTCAACTCTAACCATAGTTAGTTAGTTAGTTAGTTAGTTAGTTAGTTAGTTAGTTAGTTAGTTAGTTAGTTAGTTAGTTGTCGGATCATCATCACTGCAAACTGGACATGTCCATAGTTGCTTCGTTCTCTCCTTTAGTGTATCGGCCTAAACAATCGCTCCATTACACGTCTGCTGACAGTACCGGCCCTCTGCTGATTGACCATCATTCTTCTGCGCCTTTCAAAATGTTCACTTCTAGCAACACCGCATTTCAAACCCTGATCTCTAATCCTGGCCATTGAAAAGGAATCATTGGCCCCAATAGTCTCACTCTCGCGTGCTATATCTCTTATAGAGTTCATAACGTCATCTCGATCCATTGCCCCATTGCCCTGTGCCACAATTGCGCATGATGCCAGTTGATCTGCTCTTCCATGGTCTCAAATACCACATGTCCCAACACGAAATTAAATGTAGCTACTTTCAACCTCGCCTTTCTCAAGGCCTCACTCCACTGTTCTCGAACGAGACCCACTTGTACTTTCATAATCATACTCATAGTCACTCAAGATGCAGACCTGCGTTACTTTCTGTGTTCCTACCAACTCAAATGCCCTGGTCACCGTCATAATCTCCATGGTCATGTCACTCGTAGTCACAGCAAAGGCCCTACTCTTCTCCTTGATATATTACCTGCACACTGAGCTGTGAAGGCCCAAGCACTGCGAACATGTCTAATCACAGATCCATCAGTGTATATAATCACATCCCCCTCTTTGGCATTCTCATTGACCAAAGCCCACACCTCTTGCTCCACAGTCGTGGAACACCATTGTTTGCATTCCCTGCTAAGTGATATTACTACTCTCAAATAAGTTTCGAAATCTGTGGGTAGACCAATCTATTCCACAACTGCTGCCACATCTTGCTGTACACGCTTTGTATGACATCCTCAGCATGTTCCATCCACTACTTCCCTCTCTTAAGTCTGCTATCTTTAACTTTCTGTATTTCGGAATGTTATCTCATTACGGAGTAACTATAGTGATGGGGGACTAACGCACAAATAGGTGATACATAGATAAAGGAAGCGACTGGAAGATTTGGTTTAGGTGTTAGAACGAAAGAGGTGACTTATTGATAGAGTGGAAATAATTACAAAATTCAATAATAGGCAATACATGGTTCAAGCAACATACAAGAAGGCTGTGTACATGGATTATCCCAGGAGATAATATACATATTATAGAACAGCATTATATCTGTGAAAACAACGTCATGTGCTGACTACAACAGTAATCAAATACTACCGGTGGCGAAATTTTGTATAAGATTAAATACAATCTAGAGATTATCAGGACATATGAAATTAGATTTAGCATTATTGAAATCAGATGCGGACATTAAAGAAAGATACAATATAATTGTACAGAATAGATACAATACTATCGAAAAGATTCATAGTATTGAAGATCATTGAGACATGCTGAAAAATTCGATAAACCAAACATCTAAAGAGATAATACCAAATGTAAAACAAATATCACAGCGAAATTGGATGACGGATTAAATATTAGAATTGATGAGCACCAGAAGATAAAATAAACACAAGATAGAGAAGTATCAGAAAATACATACGGAGTTAAGAAAGAAGTGCAAAGTAGCAAAAGAAAACTGACTTAACAAGAAATGCACGGAAATAGAATCACATTCCGAAAATGAAAAATGTCTATGAGTATACATAAATCATATAGAACTAAAGAATACTTCAAAGTCGCCAAAAATGATCACCACCTCTTACATCGATCTCTAGAAAAAAAAAAAAAAAAAGAAAGGTGTATCCAGAGATGAAGTCTTGAATGGCAGAAATAAAGAAAATACCCTACTCACAATTTGTGAGCTGGGAGAAGTGGGAAGAGGCTGTGAATGGGTGACTTTTGGTAAAGATAGAAAGTTATTGACAATAGTTGTCATACAGATGGAAAGAGAGTGCCACAACTGGGCTGCCAACAGAACAGAGGAAATTATCCAAAAACTCATACTGCAGCACTCAAAGCCACACGATACAATAATTTACACAGGCGGCTCAGTAACTCAGAAACAAATATGTGTGGTTGAGATTTTGTGGCCTACCAAAATGATAATAAACTGAGAACTCAGCTGTGTAACCCACTACACCATCGAGTATGAGAGTGAAAATAGAGGCGGTGGGAACAGCTCTCACTTGGCTGGCGACGCAACCATCGATAGACTCGGTGATTCTATCGGACTATCAAAGTATACTGTTCAAGTGTATCATCAGATCTGAATGCAATTCTCTTCTGAACAACGCGCAGAGCATTACATGGATCTACTGTCCAGGCCATGCTGGGTACTGGGGAAACGAAAGAACCGATGTGTTGGCTGGTAAAGTCTTGATGATCGGCACCGATATAAGAAGAGAAAGGATTGAATTGATTAGAGCAGTCATGGATACCCTACGAGAAAACGAGGAGGAGGTCAAACAAGACAATGTACATATTCAGAGAATGTTAGAAAT
Organism: Meghimatium bilineatum; assembly: GCA_034231615.1. Classification (NCBI taxonomy): domain Eukaryota; kingdom Metazoa; phylum Mollusca; class Gastropoda; order Stylommatophora; family Philomycidae; genus Meghimatium; species Meghimatium bilineatum. The sequence goes on along the minus strand of CM067305.1, from coordinate 33,391,186 downwards.
GGGAGGGCCTAGAGGCGAGGGGAAAAAGCGTTTTGATCAACCTCTTTCTGCAGCTCGACCAGGCCGGGATGGAGTTGGTACCCAACCATATATGTGACCAAATATGGTCACATCCCGACCATATCGTTGCCCCCCCCCCCCCCCGACGCAGTGGTGCTAAGAATATCGTCACATATCCGGGCGGGATTCTGACTTAGAGGCGTTCAGCCATAATCCCTCAGATGATCCCTCTGAGGAAAGATGAGAAGAACACGTAATCAACAACTGACTGGGACACTGAGCTTATACACTTTTAGATGGCTGACAGAACGGCAAGCAGAGCATTATGGGAATGCCCCCAGTGCTGTGATGCTTGCTCCTAATCTTTTTCTTCAGCGTTCATTCTCAAACTTCCACTGAATCTCTCTTGTAGCAGGACCAATGTCCTATTAGATTTCCAGCAGGATGTAGTCCAGAGAGTGGAAATGCGTTGTGTCACAGTTTTTTGTGCGCCAATGGCCCGAAACATCCGTCTTCTGCGGAGTTCCTAATGAAGAATCACTAATAAAGAACTATATATATGTGTACTCATGCGATAAAGTTGAAGTCTATCATCATCATCAAGTACCGTCTCCGCAAGGAAGGTTGGCTGCAACAAAACTCCAACATCCCCTGTCTCTTATTTTGGTGGTGCACTCTGCTATACAGTAACCTGTCCATCTTATGGCATTACTCTCCCACTTGTATCTCTGCCTACCTCTATATTCGTTTCCCTTTGACTTTACCCTCAAGTAAGGTCTTCATTAAGATGTCATGTCTTTTAATGTATCCAAAATATTTTATTTGCCTGATCTTTATTTCTCTTAGTAATACTTTCTTCATATCAATGGTTTTTAGAACCTCTTTGTTTGTTTTCTTCTTTTTACACGTTGTTCTCCCAATTCTTCTATATACATCATATACCCACATCTCAAAGGCATTAGTCCTATAAAACTCTAGTAAATTCTAGTAAAGTTTATTTATAAGTATACGGAAATCATTGCCTATATAACTATATATATGAACTCATGCGATAAAGAGGTCAATGCATCATAAAACTCATATAGGAAATGTGTTCGTGTACTCACGTGATGACAAATGCGGATAGGATGAAGGAAGCGGTCACAACTGGGAGGTAGTGAAGTCTTCGCCTCAACAGCATCATCACACATGGCATCTTATATCCACGCTTCTGCAACACGAAACAAGAGTCTGTTTACATATGATGTCTATATCGTCTTCACAGATTATAAGGAAATATGTGAGTGTCAGTATTAGTAACAAAAATGTAGAGTTATGTTATGGTGACGGCATGCCATTTGAGGCAGAGAATGCAATCCATGTTACCCCTTGCTTCCCTTGCCAACAACGTTTTGTACATTTTGTTACCCCTTGATTCCCTTGCCAACAACGTTTTGTACATTTTGTTACCCCTTGCTCCCTTTCCATCAACGTTTTGCACACTTTGTTTCCCTTTTCTTCCCTTGTCAACAACTATAACGAGTTCATGGACCTGCTTAATGTCAAAATCTTTACCCCCCCCTCCCCACCATCTACCAAACCCAACATTTTTGTGCAGGAAAATAAGATAAAACTACAAGATTTATTGAGATTTATATGAAACGTTTTCCTAATCAAACAATTTAATTAGTATATAAAATTGTATTGTTGATGTTAACTTTTATGGCACTCCTCCCCATCGTCAATAACTCTCAAACATGCTCATTTCCGGCCCCCTGTAACCCACGCACAGTTCCCCCCCCCCACCCACCCAAAGAAAACTAGATAATTCCAAAAGATCTGTAAATGTTGTAGATTACACCATTGTCTCTCAAATATTAGATGGCACTTTCGTACACATTTCATAGATAAATGCTTTATCCAACCAGAGACGTCGATACTCTTTTGGGAAGGAACAATGGTTTTAGCTAAAAACAAGCACTTTGTTTTGTTTTTGTCAGATTAAAAAGCAGGTTTTTTTAACAAATGGTCTTATGGTTAAGTAATATGTACCTCTTATGGCGAGTTTCAACCGCGGATGTTAGTCTATTTGTTTATAGCAAAGATTTTTAACGGTTTCATGGATTTGTCGAAAAACACATTTTCATACAACAATCGCAAATGCAATTTTTTTTTCTGAGGAAAAAGCAATAAATCCATATTCAAAGTATTGTAAACTGTATTGAGACCCGTTCAACCATTTCTTCAATTTAGAAACCAAACAATAAAATAGAATCGCAGTTTCGTCTGTTATAGTTAAAAAAAGTAATTACACAAACAGCAGTATGATTTACGATAACTCCCTGACAGGATGTCAAACTCATTAAAAACAAAAGTACTCACACATAAAACATTCATGGTAAAGGAATCAACAATTAAAAAAACAACACCATTACATATGTTAAAAACTAACCAATTTTCTCCCGTTGAGAATAATATTGAATTTATAAAATGTATTTCCAGCTTTCCACTGCGCATGTAAGCCAACGTTTGCTGTTGAAATATTTTACCTTTTTTAAAATTTTAATACCGTTAAAAAGCTTCCCGTTATCAACAGAAACTTTTCACTGCTTTCAATAATCCTAGTTGTGCTAGCTTTCTATTAACATTCAATTATTATTAACACAATTGCAACTCTTGTCTTAATGTACACATAAATTAGAAATTACCTTTAGTGTATTTGTGAAATTTGATGTGGCCAGTGTTCTCTAAAGGTGTTTTGCTACCCTGACTAACATCGCCTCCTGTCATCCCTAGACATCTCTGCAGTCCCTTGAAGTCTCTCACTGTTACCTCATAGAGTTTCGCCCACTTCATACAACCCTGGCTTCCGTAAATATTTCAATCATGTCAGCATATCGCTTTCATGATGCTTCCTTCAACCCAACATTTTTAGCTCTGGTGATTCTGTATGCAATACAAATACGTTAAGTAGTTTGCCATTGTTTTCTTAACGATCCGTTTGTACAATTACCTGTGACGGGATTCGAACCCGGTAACAAACAGATGATCAAGTCAATAAGAAAGCCACAAACACCAACACAAGATGACTATCACATTATGAACAGATCAGAACAAGTTATAATTCTACGTCTCAGAACAGGACACAACCGACTCCGCAGTCACATGTATACAAAGTTCAAGATTGGCAACACGGCCATGTGTACATGTGGACAGGCAGTACAGAGTGCCAAACATATACTTCAAGAGTGTTCTGAGCATGAAACGCTGAGGCAGACATATTGGCCAGAGGAAACAACACTGGAATCAAAGCTCTATGGGACACTGTATGAACTACAAAAGACAGTGAGTTTTATTAAGGAGACAGAATTGCAGATATAGACATGTTTCAAGTGAACGAAAGAAGAAGAAGAAGAAGAACCCGGTAACTTGACCATCACAAATGCGCTCTGTACCACGCCACCACAGAGCGTGACTATATATAATTACAACCAGTATCATACAACCGATAAAGAGCCTCATCATCATACGTGTTTACCGACATGACTAATCATACAACCGACAAAGAGCCTCATCATCATACGTGTTTACCGACATGACTAATCATACAACCGACAAAGAGCCTCATTATCATACGTTATATTTGATGACTTATCTTCTGCAACAGGAACATATACGCCCAGTTAACCCAAACAGAATTCAACACATACAAATAAGAGCAACGCTTCTGAAATGTCATAGTGATAACCCTGTATAAGTACAATAGTTCTATGCAAATATGTATTTTACGGGTACAGACATAATGATCTATTCTATAAACCCGCAACTCGTCACGATCGTAGTGGTACCACATTGAGTACTTCAGCACAGCGATTTCTCCAGCGATTTCTATCTTCAACGATGCGGATGAGTGAGGGAAAATCTTGTCCTGTCCAGTCCTTGATGTTGTCTGTCCATGTCTTTATTTATCCTTCTCAGCTTCTATCTCCTTTGACGGTTCCCTGCAGTATTGTCTTTGACACGGAATCATGTCTGCATACATGCCCAAACCATGCTAGTTTTCGTCGTTTCATTATTGACACAGTGGTTCTCGTACACCTGCAGACATCTCTGTTTGATTTCTTACGTGTAAATTTATCTTATTCTCTCTATAGGAAATTCGTAGAATTCGTCTGTAGCAATTTTACTCGAAAGTTTGTAATCGTCTCTCCATGTCCGCAGTGAGTATCCAACTCTCACAACCATACAGCACAAGAGAAAGCACCAGCGACTTATACCGTTTGACTTTCACTCCAACACTTATTTTTCTTTTCCAAATCACCGTTAGCCTTGACATAGATGCTAAAGTAATCTCCAGCCTTATTTTTAGTTCTGCTTTGCATTTTCCATTGCTACATATGCTAGATCCGAGGTATTTGAAGGTATTCACCACCTCAAGCTTATATCCATTGATGTTTGTTCTTCTTTATCTGTGCTGTTAACCAAGATATTGCTCTTTTCTGCGTTGACTTTCATTCCGTACGTGCTGGTAACTTTTTCCAACTTTTCTGTTAACTCTTGTTTATTCTTGTTCTGACCCAGGTATAAGATCAATATCATCAACGAAATGCGAGTTGCAAATAGGGCGACCTCTGATCGAAATAGATGTGTTGTAATCATGTAGTATCTCCTGTGTGATGGGATCTATGTATATATTGTGTACATGCTATCATGATATCTGTCGTTTACTTTTTTGGTTCTGTTAACATAAAACATCAGTAGAACTAAATGATCCTGTCTCTCACAATTGTTGTCTACTGTGTTGTTTATACCACTGGTTCTCAGATGTTTTGTTTATACTAATGTTTCTTAAAGTTTTGAACTGTGGTCCCTTTTTTGAACAAATGTTCCTCCGCCTTCCCTTGGTGCCTTAAAATAAAAAGTCATTGACTTTACAAGTCACCAAGGCTTGTTATGTTCCATCGCTACAACTATTGTTCCTTATATGTTATGTAGTTGCCTTCCTGTGGCCATTGGACGGGTCTTTGCTCCTTCCCAAATTTCGAAATGTACCTCAGCGCCCCATGTGGCTGAAGCTGGTTAAAAAAAACTCTCATAACTGTATTTTCCCCGTTAGGGGGTTGCAGGAACTATTCGAGTGGATTGAGTGATATAGGCCGCATGCCTTTACTGTGTCTCCACGTCATGTTCAGGGCGAGTTTTTAATCTAAACACTAAAGGATGCTGGTTAGCATTGGTTTATACGGGTTCAGATACAGTTAGTAAATATATTATCAAATAGTTTTCTCACTTAATGCATCTGCTCATCGCGGAGTATAATAACAAATAATAATCCACATGACATATGTGATGACATATATGCATGACATATGTGAACATGTCTATAGAGTATTTACTGTTGGAAGGCATTATGTTTTAACTCTCTATGTCCACTGAGCCGTTTATATCTACATTTTGGAGACCCACTATGCCGAAAAGCCGCTCAAATCTACATTTTAATATGAATTTACTATCGTGTTCGACATAGCAGGAAAACCATACGTAGACAAAGAGTTAAGTGGATATAGTATTGACTGGTGCTAGTGGCATCGATTTCTATACAGCTTACATTAAAGCCAACAAACTCCCAAGTATTGATTGCTACTTATATTAAACACACAAAACTCCCGAGTGTTGATTGCTAGTGGCATTGAATTCTATACTACTTACATTAAACACACCACACTCCCGAGTGTTGCAGGGGCATGAAAGTGAGAGTAAAGAATAACAATACCAATCTGCAATGTAATATCTGGTTTGTCTGTCTTGTGTAGTAATATCCGACTTGGTTGTTTTATGTCGTAATAGGTGACTTTCTTGTCTTACGTCGTAAAATGTGACTTGGTTGTCTTATGTTGTTAGAGGTGACTTGGCTATCTTATGCCGTAAGAGGTGACTTGGTTGTCTTATGCCGTAAGAGGTGACTTGGCTGTCTTATGCCGTAAAAGGTGACTTGACTATCTTATGCCGTAAAAGGTGACTTGACTATCTTATGCCGTAAGAGGTGACTTGGCTGTCTTATGCCGTAAGAGGCGACGTGGCTGTCTTGCAGAAATGTTGAAATATTAAGGAACGGGATCAGACAAGTTATACATTATGAAACAATGCTAGCACGTTGAAAAATCTAATATATGTGCCTGATGGACAAAGATACTCAAGTAGTGCTAACTGGTACATATATTATATATATATTCATGTATAAGCTCGCGTTCTACGAAGACATTGACAATATACGACCTGTTGACTAATGAGAAAGCAACTTTCTAAAATTACTCATCTGACTTTTCTGTGTTTTCATTAGTCACTGTGGGTATATTTCGTGTCGACAACTAATGAAAACTAAGGGAAAAGTCAGAAAGGTAGTTTAGAAGAGCTATCTATTTATAAGAGCTACCTATTTATAAGAGCTATCTATAACATACGGCTGTGAAATATGGACTCTAAGTAAAACAGCGGCAAAAAAGATCAACGCCTTCGAGCTGAAATTCTACAGAAAGATACTTAGAATATCATGGAAGGATAAAATCAGAAACTCAGATATTATAAACACACTGAATATTCCAGAATGTTGGTTACTAAACACAATAACAAAAAGAAAACTGCGCCTGTTTGGTCATATAAAGAGACATAACTGTTTAGAAAGACAAATAATGGAGGGAAGAGTACCTGGGAAGAGGAGAAGGGGCAGACCAAGAAGACGATGGACTGACGACATTAAAGATAATATGAATACATCGCTAGAAAATGCAAGCCACATCGCCCAAGACAGAGAGAGGTTCAGAGAGTTCATTGGGAAGACAACGATCTGGAAGGAATACGTCACATGACACATCTATTTTCTAATTAGCCACAAGGTATTATATTGCCTATGGCCACGGCTCCACTGTATACACAAGCACACAAATGACAAATGTGTAAAAAGAACCCAGACGATAAAACATTCTTCTTCTTTGAACAACTCTACCAGAAAAGTACAAGAAAAATATTTGCTATAATTTATTAGCTTCAATTATACCATCAGTGGAGGTTGATGTGTTTCCATAATAATTATTTCTAAATGGTGACTACTTGCCATTTGAGCAAGCTGAACTGTGTCAAGTAAATATAACCTTTCTATCACGTGCGTTTCATGACAAATAAATGTAACGGATCAGATTCATAATTCTTACAACAAAAGTCAGAATCAAAAATACTACATCGAAATAAATTGCTTAACATCGGATGTGAAGTTGTTTCCTCGCTAGAAAGATATCGTAAATAAGGATACTTGTGGGAGATTACATGCTCTCCCCTTTTGAGACAAGTAGAACATGCCATTCAGTATTAACACAAGAAAACAAATTAGGATAAAATATATTTTTCATCACTTTTATCGAAAGATCACAAAAACCCTCCAGCGAAGTGGAAAGCTTTATTTTAAAAGCAAATACACTAACAGCACGCAGTCCCATTTATATCTCGGTCATGAAAGAGATCGAAGTACAAATTAAATTAATATTTTGTAGAAGTGCAAAAAGAACGAGCATTCTTATTATAATAATCCTTTACGTTTCTACAGATGGTCAGGAAGGAGACTGTAAAACGTTTACAGATGGTCAGGAAGGAGACTGTAAAACGTTTACAGATGGTCAGAAAGGAGACTGTAAAACGTTTACAGATGGTCAGGAAGGAGACTGTAAAACGTTCACAGATGGTCATGAAGGAGACTGTAAAACGTTTACAGATGGTCAGGAAGGAGGCTATAAAACATTTACAGATGGTCAAGAAGGAGACATGTTAAAACCTGTAGAAATGGTCAGAAAGAAGACAGTGTCAAACTTTTACAGATGGCCAGTAATAGACAATGTACAACTTGTACAGATGGTAAGGAAGGAGATAGGAAAACATTTTGGTTCTATAATCGCAAACCATACCCCCTATATTTTGTTATTATAGCGGGATGTAAACGACACAAGATTCAATGCACGTGTTTATTGGTAGTCTATGATGGTTTGCGCATTGTTTTCATTTCATTGCTGTCTAAGAGATTACGTCACTTTGTCACTTGCAGAACGTTATTACAACTGCAGGATACTGCTAGATTTTGGGACCCTGGGACTGGGACAGGGTTAGATATATTTTTTACAATAAATCTAACGCTAGTACATCTTCTCGGTAGCATTCCAAAACAATAAAAACATTTACGGGCGCAAAATTCTTAAAAACTGTGAACAGGAAGTAGTTGGGGGTAAGCTCTGCGATTACTTTTCCAAAATTTTTAATGGACTATGAAATCATCCTGTTATTGAAATTGCCGAAATATATATTCCCTACGTTTCACACATCAAGGCATGTTTTATTGGGAAAGTCCCTTGCCCATTTGCATTAACCATCTCTCGACTTTCGACTCTGTTGATTAGTTTCAAGAGAAGGAAATGTGAATGTGCTTCAAAAACAATCAGAACTGTAGAGGATGCCAGAAGATAGTTTACCACACCGTCGAATACCTATGGGTTTCCTCTCCCGATATTCTGTAGGGGAATACCTGGGCATGAGTAGCAACCGTGCTAACCCGTAAGGTAAATAGGTAAGACGGAACACAAAAGTAAGAAATCGATACACGACAAAGTTAATTCTTCAATTATCATTCTTACATGGATAAGAAATAATATTTTCAGATAAATGTCACAGAAAACAACATCAGAGCATCCAGGAATTACCAATACTTAATATTTTCAGTAAGTGTTTGTTGAGAGGGAAAAAGTCAGAATGATCTCTTGCGTTGTTTAAGCCACAGTTTCGAATTTATTTTACTTTTCAGATCTGGTACAAGTTACATGCAGGGTATAATGCCTGAAAGTATTTGAAATCTACTACGATTAATTTGAATCAAATAGTGAGCTGGACGATAGTCATAAACTTGCATCGAAGGCATCTTCAATCGACTACAAAACATTTGATTTGACTATTCAACTGAATCATTAACGTGCTTGTAAATTATCGATTCATTTTGTCCTGAATGAAATATAATCCTTAACAAAATTAAATACATCCACGTATCAATATTAAGAATAAAGTATGAACATGCAATCTATGCAGTCTGATATATATGTATATGTATGTATATATATATATATATATATATATATATATATATATATATATATATATATATATATATATATATATATATATATATATATATATATATGTTTATATAAGAATTGCATGAGTACATCATCATCAAGTTCCGTCTACGCATAGAAGGCTGGCTGCAACTGAATTCCAACATCCTCCGTCTCTTGCGATGGTGTGCACTCTGATAGAAAGTATATTATGTCCATCACATGACTTTTCCTTCCCACTTTCATCTTTACCTCTTTCTCGCCACTCCTCAACATTACTAAAAACAAGGATTCCAACAATGTGCAATTTCTTTTTATATTTAAAAAATATTTCATTCGTTTGAGTTTTATTTCAGCAAGTTGTTCTATTTTATTAAGAATTCATGAGACTAACGGGAATTGAACCAATCCGTTCAACGGCACCAAATCGCCTAGCAACAATTGCACACGCGCTCTTCCGCACTTGACTAACCGCATCTCCAAAAAAAGATGCGATTTCGTCAAGCCATTCAAACCGTGAACACAAAGTCACCCGAACGGATCAATCGAGACAAGGACTATTACAACAACAACAAACATCCCGTACAGGTATTGAAATATCCTCAGTAACAACAAACATATAACATAATATCCATATTAGTTTACTTAATTTACTTGTATTTTATTAAGCTATATTGCTAGAACTGTTTGTTTGGTATCAATATTTTATTCAGCCATATTGCTAGAACTGTTTGTTTGGTATGAATATTACCATCAAACCAAATTTGTGCTGGCTATGGGTCTCCACATGCATTACGTATGAAAAATAGTTTTGTCACAATAATTATTTTAAGATGGACAATTGCACGAATGGTGAAACATACCTGACTAAAAATCATACCGAGCGAAACAATCTCACAACAAATGAAATAAATAAATTCTAGCTAATACAGGAAAAATAAAGAATGCTACAAAAAATGCGGTTGTCTTTGTTTCAAATGCACGACAAGCTACTCTGAGTATTTAACTATTTCCAATTAGATTTATTGTAACAGTAAACACAAGTTAGTATATTGATGACGTAGCTTTCAACACAACGTTATTTTGGCTTTAGTGATTTCATAGGAGATATTTACGTTCAGTAGGTTACCATTGCTTTCTTAACTTTCCGAATACACAACTGTTTTCTGTCGATATTGAACTCGTTACACAGTCATAGATACTCTCTGTATCTTTCCGCCATATAGTCTGGCACTAACAGTCTGTCTATTGTCTATTGTCTTTCCCTTAAGCGTAGGGGTGATTGAGCTCGAGCTTGCGTTCTATCGTCAGATGTGTGGCCTCGGCTGTGCTATGACCGTGTCTGTGGTTTTTTCCGTGGTCTTCCTCTGGATTTGTACCCTGATCTCATTTGATTATATGCTTGTACGGGCAATTTTTCGTGATGCATTCTCATAATGTGGCCAAACCACTTGATCTGTTCTCTCTTTATGTAATCTGTACAATATATTATACCTATTCTTTCCCTGAAATATTCATTTCGCAATCTATCAAGCCTGGTGACCCCGGCAGCTTTCCTCAAGCACTAACAGTTCTTCTTGAATTAATAAATTCAATCAACTGGTATCATAATCAATCAATAGAAAAGAAGTAGAAGATTGACTTGATTGTACTCGAGTTTCCTAGTATGTACCCTGCCCCTTTCAAAGAAGAAGCACATTGTCTGCTGAGAGCACCACTCCTAACACGCAACTCCGTAGATTCAAGTGATAATCACCAAAGATCTCCGAAAAAAAAAAACTTTGTAAAAACAATGTAGCAAGGCACATTCCAATCCACGACATCTTTACCACAAGGCGATTGGTTAACAGCTACGTCCGTCCCTGAGTTCAATATATCGATCGATTTATTATCATCCCATTTGCCGTTCAACTATTTAGTGTTCTAATTGAAAGAAGTAGGAAAAGGCAGTGAATACTTGAAGGTAGGTAAAGAGAACATAAGTCTCTGACTGATCTAGCAGCAATACAACTGGATAGATAGTGTCAAGAATGGATAGAGGTGACAGTACAAGTATTTGTTTAGTTGCACTCACAACCGCAAAACACCAAGATATACACAAAAATATACACCAAGATACAAAACACCAAGATATACACAAAGTGGCTCAGTCGACATTTGACTGATACCTTGCATGGAAAGCAAGGTACGCAAGATTTTCTGATCCTACTGTCGTTTTTCCCGTTTTGGTTCCATTTTATTATTAAAATGTTATCTCTATGTAAGATTTGTCGAATGTGGAATTTTGTTTGTCCTGATAAAAACTTTTTAGTCGAAACATCGTCTGTCACTGTGTCTCGTTGTTTGGTTGTTTTGTCGACTTGTCTTGGTAACATTAATACCTATCTTTGTTCATTTTGATATTTCCATGTGTTGCCCCAGCCACCGATTTCCTATTTAGGGTTGTTACCCGACACTGGAACTTTTTATCCCTTGATCGGTCACTCAAGGTCACTTTCAGAAACAGCACTTCCATAGCACTCTTTTCATCGGGTCAGTTGCGCGATCACAGACGTAATCGCGTGTTCTCGTAATAGACCCAGTGGATGAAGCACTAATAGCGAGGAATGCGGTGTTAATTCCATATTTGGTCACTGACCAACGGCTTACCTATGATTACGCGGTTAGCCTCTCACTCGCCGCCTTTATATTTCCAGAAGATGTGGTACCCATTTTATTAGGCTGGGTCGACCTAAGAGCCGTTGGTAATTTTTAAAATATTTCCAGTTGCGCTGGGATTTGAACCTTGAATCACGCTATTAGGAAACTCGTACACTAACACTGGGCCACCGTAGAGTAGGACATACATAATCTTGAAAAAAATATATGAAAAGTAGCACATAATATCTTGAAAAAGTCATGATTACTCATCAGAGACGATATGCTATGAACTGAAGTAACAATAACGTTATTGCTGAAATATAACAAGCCTAGTTTGGTGTGTGGTTTCATGAGTCAGAATATGCATGTCCGTATCTAGTGACGTAATTACAAATGGGCATTATGTTTGTAAGTGAAAGGTTTAAAGTCGATAAACTTTCACTCCCGCCGGAAGAGCCCCCACAGTAATGTTCTCAAACGGACAATGGTGCCATACATGTTTTCTCGCAAACTTATTCAGCCCACTTCAAGGCTGGATTTTGTTAGAAATATCATTTAAAAAGATAAAGTGTAATTAATATATCCACACCTTGCACTATGGAATTGCCACGTTTAGAAAAAATAAATGCATCATCTTTGTGTCACATATTATCTGTCTATCTGTGAATATAACAATGCGACTACACATATATCGGAGAAACCGCCGTCAGCTCCAACTATAAATAAAACATTCATTAATCTTTCACTTCCTGCAACATTGTATAAACTCATCAACTCAGCACCAATCACATCACTCATCAATTGATGAATATCAATTGTTTTGTTAGTTCAGCAGTATGTCCACCTGTTATTTCACCAATTCTTATCAATTCACCTTATGTTTTTCTGGTAACACTGTTTTCATAGTTGCTTCTGAGTTTAAACATCAGGAGCCCATTAATAATCCCCCTTGTGAACAATCCATCCATCGTTTCGTCTACACAAAGTCATTCACAATGACATGATATATCCGCCTAGCATTATATGTATTCTATACAATAATATTGGGGATTTTATTTTAGAATACAGATAGGCGTTCTGCATGGATGGATATTGTCTCTAACATGTTTCGTTCTGCATGGATGGATATTGTCTCTAACATGTTTCGTTCTGCATGGATGGTTATTGGCTCTAACATGTTTCGTTCTGCATGGATGGTTATTGTCTCTAACATGTTTCGTTCTGCATGGATGGATATTGTCTCTAACATGTTTCGTTCTGCATGGATGGATATTGTCTCTAACATGTTTCGTTCTGCATGGATGGATATTGTCTCTAACATGTTTCGTTCTGCATGGATGGATATTGTCTCTAACATGTTTCAGTTTTTATCTAAAATACTGCAAAAGTGAGGCGCTAGAACAGAAGTGGGCAATACACGGTTCGCCAAGCGTGTGGCACTAGAACAGGAATGGACAAAACAGGGTTAGTCAAGTCGGAGACACTAGAACAGAGGTGGACAAAACAGGGACCGCCAAGCCTAGACATTATAACCGAAGTGGGTAAAACACGCCCACTAAGTCTGAGACACTGGACTGAAACAGAAGTTGGAAAAACACAGTGCTCAATCCCTAATCCTGAGACATTAGTACAGTAGAACAAAAGTTGACAAAACACTGCTCTACAAGCCATTTTACTGACAGGTCATGTTGATTTAACATGGCTATACGCACTGTCAAACAAACATATATATCTTCCTTCATTAGACAAAGGCGTTGGACTTACATTGGCCATGTTCTCAGAATGAACAGCCTAAGAATTCCCCAGCAGTCACTATATTGGGTGCCACATGGAGTAAGAAGAAGAGGGAGACCTAGAGAAACTCTACGAAGAACCATTAATAGAGAAGGCATGTCAATGAACCTAAACAACACGAAACAATTGAAAGACCTGGCAACACAAAGACAGAAATGGAAAGCTATGGTTTCTGCCTTATGCGCCGCCTATGGCCCTGGAGGAACATAACATAACATAACATACACACTGTCCCCTGAGCTCAGAAAATACGTTGTGACATTTTAGAGAATTAAAACAAAATGTGTTGTTCTCGTTTCACACACAAAGTGTTAAACACGGCAAGTCGACCCACACACGAATATCCCACTTCTGCACTAGAGAGGTACATCTGCACCAAACAACATCTTTTGATTGTCAACTTCTTTGTAACGTCTGTTTTTCTGGTAGCATTGTTTTCATAATTGCTTCCGTTTCAACTTCAGGAGCTCATCAATCTCCCTTGTGAACAAATCTGGAGGTAGCATAAAATAAGGCATATATATATCAACACAGTACAAAGCGGTGTGGGGTGCAAATGATCTCACATTACTCTCGTGCGGAATCAGGGTTAGTATATAACCAAGATCCTAAAAGTACCTCCTCGTGGTGCATCCTAGAAAGAGAAATACAGCTGCTCTTGCTGTATTCCTGGCTAACACTATTAGGCTCATGTCCATGGATGTGAATGCTATAGATGGAATTATATTTGCTGCAGAGAGACAGGAAATATTTCCGAAACCTCTACGCCATTACATCCAAGATTACTGTCGGCACACAGTGATGCAAGGCATCTGTGTATTCAGTCTCGGCCAGTTTAAAAAGTAAAAACATTGTAGGGGCGACCAATGTCAATGTCCCTATCATTCGGTGATCTTATGAGTAAACACTGAATCTGGAAATGAAAACACATGCTAGAGGGCAGCGTAGTGTGAGTGTGCGAATCAATTCAGTGACAACGAAACAACAATAGTCCAGCACGAGACTGCCTGGCAGAAGTGCTGTTCATCATCGAGAACACACAGAAGCTCACATATCCCATCACAATTGACCCAATTCAAAGTAGGTGTCATGACTCATGTATTGGATACGCCAACTTGAACATGCACTCCTGTGTATGTAAAAAAGATTTGAATACAGCTCGACACTGAACACAGGACCAGCACTGAACAAATATCAGGTAGTGAATTTTTCAATAGTATGACCGATGTAGTGCTGAGACTCGAATTATGGACACTGCGAGCACATTTAGAGAGGGCGCAAGTCTCTAAAACACAGAAAACCAAACCAAACTTGACTGTCAGCCGTTGCCCAACACATCTCACAGAGAGAATTGGGTTCAGTACCCAAGGGCCCTGTGTTAAGCCCCTCGTCCGAGATTCGCACTTAACTTACGTATTTAGGTAATATAGTAAAGTTACCCATAACATTTATTAATGCCGTAGGGGTGTGAGATGTTAGCGATCTCACATTTCACAGGCTCTGCAAATGAGGGCGGTAGCAATCTCCTCTCCCTCGCAGTCTTTACTTCCCGGATTAATCCGGTACCCATTTAAAGCTGGGTCGACCTGGGAGCCGTTGCGATCTGAAAACATTTCCGCCTCAGCTGGGGAATGAACCCAGGACCACTCATATGCGAAGCCAGTGCGCTAACCACTGCGCTAACGCGGCTCCCAATATTTAGGTAATATACGCAATGGCGAAGAGTCAAAACACACAGACCTCGCCTGGCGATGAATTGGAAGGCGGACGGATTCAAGCGGACGAGGCGAGTGCGTGTCAAATGCACAGGTCATATCGCAGACCACCAACGTTTTGGCAAAGCAGCACTTTGTCTAGGAAGGTGTATCAACCCTGTGTCTAATTAGGCCGTCGCTTTTACCCAACACGGAGACAATTAGGTCTGGGACCTAGGGACACAAAGGATGGTAATGGAATGGTCTTCCTACACGAAGAACAGTTCGGTGGCTGCGAAGCGCCTCGTCGAAGGAAAGACAAGCAATGGGTGATCCAGGAAAACTATCAGCTTGTCTAGTAACACATACCTCATCTGAGTAGAAAGCTCCTTCAATAGGCATCTTATTTAGGAATTGAACCTCAGGGCCAGCGCTTGGGCAATGTCACAACCTGATAATATCCATGTTTCGACTAAATTCCGATTTAATTAACACTAAATGGAAGAAGTTTACACCTTCAAATACATCGGATCCCAGATGTGAAATCAAATGTATCGATCCCAGATATGAAATTAAATACATCGGATCCCAGATGTGAAATCAAATACATCGGATTCCAGATGTGATATCAAATACATCATATCCCAAATAGGAAATCAAATACATCAATCCCACATATGAAATCAAATACATCGGATCCCAGATATGAAATAATGGCATTTCTAGTTTGAAAATTAAAGTAATACTCGAAGATGACAAAGCTGAATGTGATATGGAAAAGTAAAATGGACATGTGCTTTACAATCAACCTATACAAATCACGAAAATGTCATGATGAAGAGAGGAGGTCGCATCAGGCGACACTAATGAATATACTAAGTCGAGGGCGGCATTTCGAAGGAAAAAACATTTATTGAGGGCGGCATTTCCAAGACGCGTAACATACCGAGAAAATCCTTGCACGGTCCTGTACAAGTACTATGTGTTTTGGTATATGGATGTGAAAGACGGACACTCATGCAGAAACAGAAAGAAGATTTCATGTGTACAAGATACAAGTACAACATACATGTTTGATTTAAAAATATATACGAAATATATTTATCTGATACAAGTTAACTCAACTTGCAGGTCGGTAGGACTGACTGCTGACACTGTAAAGTTGCGTGATTTTTGGTTTGTGGCGAAATATCATTCATTTTCCAAGATTAACTTGCAAGCAAAACTGACATGCTTGACTATATACTATCTTATTTAGCTCTATTTTCTGTACAGTGCTTTATTAGGAAGCCCCTCTCAACTCAAGAGGAGGGGGACTAGTAAAAAATAATTGTTAAGATGAAGTGTTGTTGGTATTCTGCAAGAGGAAAGTCATAATATAAATAATATAAATGTCATATACTGGTGATTTATAGCTGCATGATGTCTGGTCTGGTTGAAAGCCAGACTATATATGAATGTCATCTACTAGTGATTTATAGCTGCATGATGTCTGGTCTGGTTGAAAGCCAGACTATATATGAATGTCATCTACTAGTGATTTATAGCTGCATGATGTCTGGTCTGGTTTAAAGCCAGACTATATATGAATGTCATCTACTAGTGATTTATAGCTGCATGATGTCTGGTCTGGTTGAAAGCCAGACTATATATGAATGTCATCTACTAGTGATTTATAGCTGCATGATGTCTGGTCTGGTTGAAAGCCAGACTATATATGAATGTCATCTACTAGTGATTTATAGCTGCATGATGTCTGGTCTGGTTGAAAGCCAGACTATATATGAATGTCATCTACTAGTGATTTATAGCTGCATGATGTCTGGTCTGGTTGAAAGCCAGACTATATATGAATGTCATCTACTAGTGATTTATAGCTGCATGATGTCTGGTCTGGTTGAAAGCCAGACTATATATGAATGTCATCTACTAGTGATTTATAGCTGCATGATGTCTGGTCTGGTTGAAAGCCAGACTATATATGGATGTCATCTACTAGTCATTTATAGCTCCATGATGTCTGGTCTGGTTGAAAGCCATACTATATATGGATGTCATCTACTAGTCATTTATAGCTCCATGATGTCTGGTCTGGTTGAAAGTCAGACTATATATGGATGTCATCTACTAGTGATTTATAGCTGCATGATGTCTGGTCTGGTTGAAAGCCAGACTATATATGGATGTCATCTACTAGTGATTTATAGCTGCATGATGTCTGGTCTGGTTGAAAGCCAGACTATATATGGATGTCATCTACTAGTGATTTATAGCTCCATGATGTCTGGTCTGGTTGAAAGCCAGACTATATATTGATGTCATCTACTAGTCATTTGCTGTTGCATGATGTCTGTTCTGGTTGAAAGCCAGACTATATGTCATCTACTAGTGGTTTGTTATTACGTGATGCCTTGTCTGACTGATAGCCTGACTATATGTATGGATGTCATCTAATAGTGATTTGCTGATCTGTTTGCCCACTTGTGAGAATGTTTTAATACTGGGTACATTTTAAAATAAATACAGCTGAAATTTTAAGACGATGTATAGGATTGACTTTATTATATTCGGGTTACATCATACGTGCCCCGTCCCGATCACGAAGTGAAACTACTGAGAGTGCAACTATTATCACATACTGTCGTAGCTTCTAGCGATAATTTCCAGGGATCTACGGACAATTTCGCATTTTATACAAAACGTCGTGGGCGGGATTGAACTCATAATTTTTTTTAGCGCGAAGCGAAAGCTGTTACAGTACAAGTAGACGTCACCACATGTTTAATTAATCCCATTGTCTAGTTTTGTAAATTTCATGTTCATTCTTTAATAATTTGAATATTTATTTTTGTAGAGCTGGAGTTAGGGTTAGTTATGTAAAACACAACTATCATAACCCTAGCCCTAATCCAAACCCTAAAATAAATTAATATTTAAATTAGTAAACAATGAACATGAAATTTACAAACATAGACATGGGAAATAACTTGACTATTTGGTGGCGTCTACTTACACTGTACCCAAAAGTTTTACCGCAGCTCTATGGAAACACCATTTTAAAAAGGAATAAACAAAGAGAAAGTGTGTGTTTTTACATTTACAGGACAGCGAACACTCAAAGAACATTCCTATTACAACTAACATTTTTCATTCTGTAACATTGTAATCTGCAATGGAACAAAATGAAGAGAGGCATAAAACTGGAGTTAAAAGAACATGATTCCTTTTATAGACTTGAGCAAACAATAAAGTGGCTAACATTACTCACATTTGTCATAATAATGTTTGGACAAGAACAGCTCGAATTCATATCTGTAAGCATCAGGTACAACAGAGAGCACATATTTCTAAGTGGAGGTTTATAGACGTTAAGTCTGGGAGGTAATTCAGTAATACGCTTTTCATGTGTGTCCAATGTTTTTTGTTAACGGTATGAATATTATATTGTGTGTGAGTGGTTACTCCTTCGCTTGAAAGCATCTATTATAGAACTAGAAGCTACATCAGGCAGTGTAAGTGTTGATATGGTTGCATTACATTCTTGTCTTCATCTTATACCGATGTCTTTGTTCTCAAAACCACTGCTGCTATATGTACTTTATGGAATGGAATGTTTTTCATTCGTGGTTTAAAGCTTGGTCGTAATATCTGCGTCAATAGCCTCCCCCCCCCCTCCCAGATACATATATCTTCCACAGTTCACATTTAGGTGATTTGGTCTTGTACATAATGGGGTAACTAACCCCGGCACCAAGTCCTACTTACTAGACTCTTATGACATGTATAACAAATCCCAGTGTTACAACTCATAGTACAACTCTGCGAAGAAGGTACTACGCAAATGTGTTCTCAAACCGTTAACATGCAGCTGTCTCTCATAATAACCGAAGGTTGCGGTGACAGGAATGCCATAACCGCGACCTGCATTATTTTGTTATGGTTTTTACGCTTTGATATAACCAAATATTAACTAAAGTCTGAGGTTGAAAGTAGCCTACCTCACAATACGAGACAGATTTTACTTTAACCAAAACATAAATATGTAGTTGGTATGGTCGTCCCACCCCCCCCCCCCCCAATTTTCCACAAATACCTACATCTAACTAAAACCACATAATTCCAACCGTGACCATCGGCATTATAAGACATATGGGCTAAATTGATAATAATCCTTCTAAAATTACGTATTTGAATTTTCCCGTGATTGTCATTTACCACTTTGTATATACTTTCTGTTGACTGGCAATGAAAATCAGGGAAATATTTTTAATCAGTCACTTTAGAACGTGGATTACCAACTTAGCCATAGGCTTATGACTCTTATAACGTCGATGGGCATGAGTTTTGATATTTTTATCATTATCAAATGTCGCAGGTCTTCCTCTGTAAGCATTCTACTTTTTGCTTCTGTTTCGAACATCCACAAAACAGGAGTGATTTTATTTACAGTTATGCCTTCCTTGAAGGTAGACTTAAGGCGTAACCATCGGCAAGTAAAGTTTGTTAACTTATTGAAAAATAGCCTTTTAAAATTACTCATTAGACTTGTCCATGATTTTCATTGGCTGTCAATACAAAGCATATTGACCAATGATAATCATAGAAAAGTAATGTGAGTAATTTTAGAGGCTGTTGTTCGATTAGCCAACATGTCTTATATTGTCCTTGGTCTCGGTCTACGGGACACGAGCAAGAAGCAGCGATACAAACGTGAGGGAAACATCACGGGATGAACATGATACAGTAGTAATACTAGGTTATGTATGAGCATCACAGACTGAGAACATTTCCATAAGTTCTTAATCATAACATTTCCATAAAATACGTTAAGTGCAGTCATTAGTTTTAGCTTATTCGGATCTTTCCAGAGAGAAAGCCCTTTCTCCCGTGCTCACTCCCATTTCTATCATTCTCTGACCAAGAACATGGGTCTATTTCAGCTTCAGCTTCATCACTTTCTAGTACATCATTAATCGATATAATGAACTCAGTTCTGTCTCTTCTTATCACTGACTCATCCACCTTATCATTGTTCTCCAATGCATTAGCTCTGTTGTTGCCTATGCCCCCTGCGTGACATGCACAGTAGATTCATGTGCTAATTTGGATGTTGCTAAAAACAGTACTAAAATTAATTCTTAACATTAACTTTTCTATTTTGCGTAGCGTGCTTTGAGAGTCTCTCTCTCTCTCTATCTATTTCTCTCTGTGTATGTGTGTGTGTGTGTGTGTTAGTTGTTCATCATCAGCGAACTGTGAGCCGCTTTCATCGCCTTTATCTCATCCTCATACTCGATGTTGTTATTGGATACGCAGTAGATCTCTCTGCAACTTTCCTAACATTTTGGTAGGTGATGAAACTCTATCCTCAACCGTTTCTTTTATTACTGAATTATCTGTGTGGATGATTGTATCTTGTGACTTTCAGTACTGCTGGCTGAGTTCATACCAGACATAGACTCAGAGTGCACCATCCGGGAGACGGCACTTGGTGGATGATGATTTAAAATAAATAATAATACTCACTGAATATGAAATAAAGCTCAGAGAAACCCCCCAACTGCACATCGGAAGCAAGAACAAGTTGCTCGTAATTCAAGGGGATAGCAAACAAACAAAAGTCCGTACTTGTCTTCGATCATTCCACAAAGAAACTGTATTTGTTACTGTAATTTAGTGGCCATAGCTGGGCTCTTTAATGGATGGCCTAGATTCAATGTACCTCAACCCTAATTATAAACTTGTCTGTCGTCAATTATACAGCCCTGCTGGCTTATAGGGAGCATCTTTCTGTGTCGAAATTTGACTATTTTCAGTGATTTTAATAGGTCAATTTGTGTATAATTGATCCGACACACATTGAAATCACGGAAAAAGTCAACATTCGTAATTTTAGAAGGTTTATTCCCAAATGAGTTCTTTGTAATGTCGAGGTACAACATACTCTAAGCTTAACCCAACATAAATTGGAAGCCTATAGAGATCATTAAAGAAAGTAACAAGTAATATTTCTTATTTCTGGGATAACTGAGAATAAGTAAGTATTGATTTAAGAATAATAAAAGTGAAACGCCAGTCTGTCTGTAACGTACCTGGATTAATGATTTTAACAGCATAAATGGGAGATATATCGAGGCATTGTCAAACATTATGGTATTCCAGATATAAAAAAAATTAATGTATGAACATAAAAATCTGCCGCACATAATCGAATAATACAAGAGGGATAGCCAATTTAAACCATTCAACATTTCAACATCATAAACGAGGTACGACATATTATTCTTCTATCCCCATTCTTACTTGCAGTGGATTGGAAAATGAGCGAAAGAACAACTGAAATGTGTGAAATTCAGTAGATTGTGTGTGAAAAACATTGACGAGATTTCGAAGATGGCATTTGCTCTGGTATCTTATCTATCTACCTACGCCGATTACGGTGCAAAGGGTAGATACCACTGCTCTACAGCAGTGTTGCCAAATCGTTTCGCAAAAAAAACAAAAGAGCTAGTATCATGTCTATAAAGCACTAAATATATTTGAAGAAGCTCTAGGAAAAGAACTAACACATTAAAAAAAATTAAAATGTTGCAGCATATCACATTATAATGTATTAATATCAGTTGATAGTATATTAATGTGTTTCTGTCTATATATTGCGAAATCACAATCAGACAAGTTAGTCAAGTACGGAAGAACGCGTGTTCAATAGTTGCTAGGCGATTTGGTGCCGTTGAACGGGGTGGCTCATTTCAATGAGTCATTCCACAAATTGTTCTAGAAAAAATCGGCGTTAATGTGACTTACCATTGTTCCATGTGGGGTTGAAGTGCATCAACAGAACATATGCATTCATGAAACAAACATCTATCATGATGTAGAAAATGACGACGGGTCATCTGTCTGTCTTGCGTTTGGTTGAATAACAACGCACCATTTTATCTACGGTGTGCAACTCTACCCTTCGCGAGATTGTAGTCGAGGATCATCAATGTTTTTGTTTTGTTACTCAGAATCTGGATCCACGTCTGGTTGTTCATGCATTATATTAACAAGTTCGGCTAATTTTCATTGACTCGGAAAATAGGATGTCAGTATGACATTCTTCTTGATTCTTGATTACAAACTGGTTTCACAGCACGCGGGACATTCCCATAAGTGCTACGCACTCCGCTCCAGCAGCCATTCCAATGTATATAGACTCAAAATCCCGGTCAGGTGTTAATTGTGTGATCTTCGCGACTTTCCAAAACATTTACTTTTCCTTCCCTCACCTCTAGATACTCCCATTTCTAATATTCTCTGTATGTGTACCTTCTCAGCCTCATTGATATCACCTGCATCTTGAAATGAATTTATTACTGCTTTCATCAAGTCTGCTTTATCGCTTTTCAGCAAGGTGCCGAAAATTCTATTGTCAGAATGTCATAGTTAGTGAAAGCAAACTTGTAGAATATTGAACACAATCTTTTACCGAAATTAGCTCATTTAAAAGTTCAACTCTGTTTATTTTTTTCTGAAAAGTGAATGACAAGTTTCGCCCACCTGTTGAAAATAATGTAATATCGTAATCAAGTTTACTATCGTTTAACTGTGAACTTGTACTACGTTTCTATAGAAAAGACATCGGGGTACATTTCGACCTCAGTGATAACAAGTGAAATAGCTTATAATATAATATATAATTTTTAGTTACAAACTAATTACAATTCCCAATGCCCAATTACAAACAAATATATGCTTACTTCTGTTATTTTACGGCATTCCTGAATGTGAAAGACTTACTTGTTTTTATTCACAAAATGGTCTTTAAACTTTCTAGTGTTGTGTTGTATAAGTACATCTCAAGATTTTTAAATCCCCCTGCTATAATATTACAGTTTGTAAAATACCGTTTAGTGTCTCTATTTATACTTTTGTTAATCATTTTAGAAAGTCAGAAAAAACACTAAAAAGCAGCAAATATTTTTATAAAAGCACTAAACGCACGCCCTATTTAAAATTTCTGGCTCCAGATTCCTTGAAAAAGCATAAGATCTGGTGTGAAAAACACTAAAATGGCAACCCTGCTCTCTCTTTTATTTGAGCGATATTATGCATCTCTGAGTAGAGTAATGTAGTGTAACTTTGTGTTTTTTTTTCCATATTTTGTGTGCGAATTTTCGTTTGGAATTACGGAGTTACCTACTGGTACCAATGCTTTATAGATATAAAAAGCCTAAGAGCAAGGTTCGCAAAATGAAGCAGATGTTATTTAAAAATAATAGAACTCACGTACACTATTCACCAAGTCCTCCAGGAACCAATCCCCTGTGTATGATAGTAGTCTCGACAGTCCAGATATCGATTCTTTTAGAGACGGAATAAGTATGCAGGGACCCGTGTACAATAAAGTTAATTATTTTTGCCTTTCCAACATTTTATTTATGGAGAATATTTTTTTGATCGTCCTCTATTTCTTTTTCCATCTAGCTTCTATTTTAATGCTTATCTCACTTCCGAAGGTCGTGGTGACTAAAAAATCGCACGTGCACTAAATTCATGGTTTAAAAACTCTGATATAAACAACACAGACTAATATCTGCGTGCGGTTGAAGGAGGCTGACCTCAACATAAGGGGCTGTCCATAAATTACGTAAATAATTTTTTGCCGATTTGTGACCCCTTTCACCCATTGTCAACATACTGTCATGAATTCAAGGACCCCTTTTCCTTGTCAACAACTGTCATGAATTCAAGGACCCCCTCCTCCTTGTCAACAACTGTCATGAATTCAAGGACCCCTCCTCCTTGTCAACAACTGTCATGAATTCAAGGACCCCTCCTCCTTGTCAACAACTGTCATGAATTCAAGGACACTCCTCCTTGTCAACAAATGTCATGTATTCAAGGACTCCCCCCCCCCCCTTGTCAACAGAATGTCATAACTTCAAATTCAATTACCCCCTCCCTTGTCAACACACTGTCATGAATTCAAGGACCCCTTCCCTTGTCGGAAATCTGCCATGAATTCAAAGACACCCTCCTCCTTGTCAACAAACTGTAATGAACATAAGGACCCCTCCCCTTGATAAACAATATAAAAAATAAATTAAACTCCCCCGCCCCAAACAAAACATTTTTTAGTCGAAAAATTGTGTTAAAAGGTTAGAAGATTTGATTTAGAATTATGGAAAACCGTTTTTATATCAAACAATTTCATTGATTTGTATTATAGTATTAAAAAGTAACTTTGTTGACGTAACATTGTGTCAACGTCCTTTCATCCTTATCAATAACTTTTAAACTTTTGCAGACATCGTCCCCCTAATTGTTGATGTCATTTATTAACACCCCACCTCTTTTTATTGATGTAATTTATGAATCCCTTCTACCTGTTAATGTAAGTTATGATCAGCCCCCTCTCCACCAATTGTTGATGTAATTTATGAACATCCCCCCCCCCATAATTGTTGAGGTAATTGATGATCAGCCCCTCCCTCTAATTGGGTATGTTATTCATGAACATCCTCCCCCTACTCCCTCTAATTGTTGATGTAATTTATGAACTCCGTCTAACTGTTGTGGTCATTTATGATCAGCCCCCCCCCTCCCACCAAATGTTGATGTAATTTATTAACATACCCATCCCCAATAATTCTTGATGTGATTAACAATTAGTTAACGACAAGTAATCGGTGACATGACAAGTAATCAAAAGAACCAACGCTGTACATAAAATGACCCTAGCGCCACGTTTAAATCGGATGTGTCAGGTAGAAAGAAGCAGACATCGAAACCAAGTTGTAATCCACGACGACACATTCCGTTCTCTGAACTATATCCTGATAACTAACCGGTGTTTGAGAACGAACGAACATAAAGAAGAAGAGGAATATAAGTCTTTCGCCATGCACAAATGACTCATACAATCTTTGGTTTGTAGTAGTTTCATACACAAATGTAGGCATACAAATTTAGTTTGTAGTAGTTTCATACAAAAATGTAGGCATACAAATTTAGTTTGTAGTAGTTTCATACACAAATGTAAGCATACAAGTTTAGTTTGTAGTAGTTTCATACACAAATGTAGGCATACAAATTTAGTTTGTAGTAAGTTTTATACACAAATGTAGACATCCAAGCTTTAGTTTGTAGTAGTTTCATACACAAATGTAGGCATACAAGCTTTAGTTTTTAGTAGTTTCATATAAATATCAGCACGTGCTTATTGAAACGAACAGGACAGACTCAGGTAAGACATGAAATTATAAGAAGTGTGTTTATGTACGTACATGTATCAGATATGAAGCCAGGTTATCATACGGTTCCAGACAGTTTGTTGGTGGTATCGCTAGATAAGGTATACGTATTATCATTAGGCATACCAACATAACAGATAAAAGATGTAGTCATGGTAATCTGTCATTGGTAAAATAAACCGACCGCAGAAGAAATAAGGGCAGAAATGATCAATCTCTCTAGTATGTGTTTAAGGATATGTATGCTGATGATTCCTGTGAATCTATGGTTACAGACACTCCATATTATGTCTATCTATTGTTTTTTCTCTGATTTCGTTGTAAAGCATCGCAGGATTGATTGCCGATCTGTTTTCGGGCTATGACATGTTTGGTTGATTGATTTGGTTGGTTGATTGTTTGGTTGTTGATATTGTGAAGAGTTGTTTTTTTCTTTTTAAAATGTAGTTGGGGCGAGAGAGCCATAGCTGAAAAAAGGTTAACAACCGCTGATCTATACCCTTTCGAACATATTAATATTAGATGCTGTTTTTAATATGTCCAAAATATTTAATTTTCTTGATTCTATTCCCTTTAATAATTCCTGGATAGAACCTCTTTGTTTGTTTTCTTCTCTTTCTATGAAATTCTCCCTATTCTTCTAAATGTAGCCAAATCTCAAAGGCATTAATTATATCTTGTTTGTTTATTGTCCATGATTCTGAGCCATGCATTAATATAGAATAGATGTAGCATTTTATAATTTTCATTTTAACTTGTTTGTATTTTGTTTAAATGTTAATATTTTTATGTTAATGTTTTTTATACATAAATTAAATTGTTTGAATTTTAATGTGTTGTTCTCCTAAAAATGCGAAAGAAATCATATATTTTATTGTAATTCTTCTGATAAAAATGTTGTTGGGGGTGGGATTTTAAAACATTTGGTAGGGGGGGGGGTGAAATTAATGGCAGTTAAAACTATCAAAATATGTTGACTTAATTTATGGATAGCCACTAGCGGTGATAAATCTACCGATTTCTCCAAAAGAAACACCCAAGATAGATAGATGCCTTACAACGGTACGCATATGTGTCTGTTTTATTATCTATCTGTTTTATTATCTATTATCTGCGATAAGTAGATTGATGATGTCTGCTGTCATCTTATATAAATCTCTCGTCGCCCTTATATAAATCTCTCATCGCTCTTATATAAATCTCTCATCGCACTTATATAAATCTCTCGTCTTCCTTATATAAATCTCTCATCGCCCTTATATAAATCTCTCATCGCCCTTATATAAATCTCTCATCGCCCTTATATAAAACTCTCATCGCCCTTATATAAATCTCTCATCGCCCTTATATAAATCTCTATATCCACTGTCCCCTTATATTAATATATATTTCCTCTGTTCCCTTACATGTAATACTTATATCCTTTGTTCCCTTACATAAATATCTATGTCCTCTTTTATAAAACTCTATCTCCTCTGTTCTTTTATATACATAGCTATATCCTCTGTCCCATTGAACAAATAGCTATACCCTCTGTCCCCTCATATAAATTTTAAAAATATCCTCTATCCCCTTATAAAATATATATATCCTCTGTCCCTAACATAAATATCCATATTCTCCTCTGTCCCCTTACATAAATATATGTACCATCTGTCCCCTTACATAAACATCTATATCTTCCGTCCCCTAACATAAGTGTATGTATCATCTGTCCCATTACATAAACATATATATCCTCTGTCCGCTTACATAAACATCTATAACCTCTGTCCGCTTACATAAATATTTGTATCATCTGTCCCATTACATAAACATCTATATCCTTTGTCCCCTTACATAAACATCTATAACCTCTCTCTCCTTACATAAACATCTATATCATCTCTCCCCTTACATAAACATCTATATCCTCTGTCCGCTTACATAAACATCTTTACCCTCTGTCCGCTTACATAAATGCTTGTATCATCTGTCCCCTTACATAAACATCTATATCCTCTGTCCGCTTACATAAATGTTTGTATCATCTGTCCGCTTACATAAACATCTATATCCTCTGTCCGCTTACATAAATGTTTGTATCATCTGTCCCCTTACATAAACATCTATATCCTCTGTCCGCTTACATAAATGTTTGTATCATCTGTCCCCTTACATAAACATCTATATCCTCTGTCCGCTTACATAAATGTTTGTATCATCTGTCTCCTTACATAAACATCTATATCATCTCTCCCCTTACATAAATATTAGTATCATCTGTCCCCTTATATAAACATATATATCCTCTCTTCCCTTACATAAACATATATATCCTCTCTTCCCTTACATAAATGTTTGTATCATCTGTCGAAATTAATGTAAAAGGTAAAACAGCTTGT
The DNA here is from genome assembly GCA_034231615.1 of Meghimatium bilineatum. Classification (NCBI taxonomy): domain Eukaryota; kingdom Metazoa; phylum Mollusca; class Gastropoda; order Stylommatophora; family Philomycidae; genus Meghimatium; species Meghimatium bilineatum. The sequence continues at coordinate 33,363,311 of CM067305.1, read as the reverse complement.
CAATATTCTAATTCAATTCTTTAAGAAATGTCACGTATTTGGTAAACTAGAAACAAATGGTAGGAGTATTAACCGCGTATGCCATTCATTATCTCCCTTGTCGGTAATGTTTCGGAATGTATATTGGCATAACGGAGAATACAAACAAAGTTAAACAAGTATCAGTGAATTTACAATGATATTCTTATTTATAAAATAAGTATAGGTACAGATAGAGATAGTTTACCTTGATCGGACTACAGTGACGTGTACAATTATACGGAAACAAGTTCATGATGTACACGGGTGATAATACTGAAATTTCGTACTTTTCGGAGGGATTGAGGAGAAGTATCCATGTGTCTTCAAAAACTATTATATGGCATGATGAAGCATTTTTCGTACTTCAACTTCTTTAGAATTTAGTTGTAAGCTCACACGTAAAACTCTCCCTATTCGCTTTTTAATACTAGCATAACATGTCACACTGTTGCTACTACGTGTTTCTTTATGGACTGCGGTTAATCAGTAACAAAATTGTCATTCTTTTGCCGTCGAATTTGTACTTTTAACTTTTTCAAACATAGCAATTTGTTTGTGCTTTTTTCTTAAATCCATGTGCTTGATTTACTGTGAAAGAGCAAGATGAAAAGTTGCTTGATTTACTGTGAAAGTGATGAAAAGTTGCTAGATTTACTGTGAATGAGCAAGATGAAAAGATGCTAGATTTACTGTGAAAGTGATGAAAAGTTGATAGATTTACTGTGAATGAGCAAGATGAAAAGTTGCTTGATTTACTGTGAAAGTGATGAAAAGTTGCTAGATTTACTGTGAAAGTGATGAAAAGTTGCTAGATTTACCGTGAATGAGCAAGATGAAAAGTTGCTAGATTTACTGTGAAAGTGATGAAAAGTTGCTAGATTTACCGTGAATGAGCAAGATGAAAAGTTGCTAGATTTACTGTGAAAGAGCATGACCTTTCACCATAGTTCCCAAACTTTTCAGAAGGCGAACCCAGACCACATGTAATCATTCGTGCTCTCGAGCACTATTTAACTCGCATATCGTGAGCCCATGTACTTACATGATCATCAAGGAGCTCGCGAGCACCAGGTTGAGAACACCTGTAATAAGATCTATTGGGCAGTGGCTAATCCAGCCTCTTAAAATGACTCGTTTGGCTATTCCCTTGATTTAAATGGGCTTTCACCGAATGTATAATCATAGTTACCAATAAAAATTACGGTAATACTCAAATGAGTTAGTAAAAATGCTTGATTTCCTATTCTTCTGTAGGTCATATATTGTAGACAGCGTACATGAAGGAGTTTTTGTTTTTTTACTCCGGATTAGATTGACGTTACTGTCTCACAGGTTGAAGCGAACATTATCCTCCGACAGGTATCACCAGGACGGAAATGATGCTAATACTTGCATCTATAACCAGAAAGTACTCCCCAGATCCGACGGCCGACAATATCAGATATGTTGGCTCACGGGAAAACAAGCCTTCTTAATGACTCATTTCAGTATCTTCGTGATTTTCATTAGTCACTATGATTGTACTTTGTGTAATAACAAATGAAAATCAAGGGAATAGACAAACCAGTCATTTTAAAATGCTTGTTTTCCCCATTAGCCGTTAGCTCTTATTCACAAGGGTCATGCAGAAAGTCATAAGCGGAATTCAAGCAAAGCCTTGACTAGTACGTTTTCTGAACTTCCCCAAGAGCGTACTCGTGTGAACTATAGGACAATTCACGTTACTAGATATATTAACTTGGTGAGTCATATAGATAATAGACGTTGTAGTTGTGCGTACAGACTTGTTGACATTAATAATTTAGAGCAGAATGAAACCAGAGCTCTAACGCTATGACTATCCTCACACTATAATTGCTAAATTAAATGCATATATTAACAATACAACGATGAGTTCGACAAGTGCAATAAATGGCAAATGTTTCATCCGAGTTCTGTAAATAACACTCAACATGATTATCAAAGTGTGTCACAGGACTCAGAAAACCAGCTAGGAAAAGTATTGGAAACTGCTAAGGCTTGTTGAAGAGGATGTAAGGAGTGTGGCATAGGGTTGACTACCTCATCCCACTGATGGTATAGACTACCCACAAAACTCAGGCTGTTATTGGATCGGGGCCGTAGTTCGTCTTTTCAGGAAAGAGATGGTGGTTACCTAACAAATGCTAATTTCTTCGTTTTCTGGAGGTTTTTACGTGACTTTATCGTGGGGATTTTAGTGAATTTTTTAGGAAAATTATTGGGAGGGGGAGAATTACTTCCATTCTACCTGTTTCTTATTACAGCATATCGTGTTCTGACTTCATAATGAAAGGGATTTGAACTCACCAAATTCCCTTATCTTCTGGTGAGAGTAGATGCATTCAAGCGAAAAGAGCAGATATTGAAGCCAAGCTGTTAACCATGTCTCAAAACACTGTGTGTTGTTTTTTTCCAAACTAAATCCTGCTACATCATCAGAATGAATGATGACACTATTAAAAATGTTGCTACCTTATATTTTCCTATCAACTTCCTGTATAGATATTGTGTAAATATTTTCATTTATTCAGTTGATCCTTCCAGTTCTTTCCATGTCTTACACATTCGTAACATATCACCATCATCTAGTGTCGTTCTCAAACTTTAGACGATTATCAGCTCATAGTCAGGGTAACAGACTACCTGGGCCAAAGGGCAAAAACTCAGGAGCAACGAGATCACTCAAGAACAACGGAATGCTGTGCAAGGTGATTTACAGCTTGGCTGCGGTAACTGAAGATTATGTCACGACACACCTAACTACAGCATGACATGTTTAACATGACAACGCATCTAACTACAGCATGACATGTTCAAAATGATATGATTCTAATTACAGCATGACTTGTGTTTAACATGACAACGCATCTAACTACAGCATGACTTGTGTTTAACATGACAACGCATCTAACTACAGCATGACTTGTGTTTAACATGACAACGCATCTAACTACAGCATGACTTGTGTTTAACATGACAACGCATCTAACTACATCATGACTTGTGTTTAACATGACAACGCATCTAACTACAGCATGACTTGTGTTTAACATGACAACGCATCTAACTACATCATGACTTGTGTTTAACATGACAACGCATCTAACTACATCATGACTTGTGTTTAACATGACAACGCATCTAACTACAGCATATCATGATCAACATATTTAACATGACAACGCATCTAACTACAGCACGTCATGTTTAACATGACAACGCATCTAACTACAGCATGACTTGTGTTTAACATGACAACGCACCTAACTACAGCACGTCATGTTTAACATGACAACGCATCTAACTACAGCACGTCATGTTTAACATGACAACGCATCTAACTACAGCATGACTTGTGTTTAACATGACAACGCACCTAACTACAGCACGTCATGTTTAACATGACAACGCATCTAACTACAGCATGCCATGTTTAACATGACAACGCATCTAACTACAGCATGTCATGTTTAACATGACAACGCATCTAACTACAGCATGTCATGTTTAACATGACAACGCACCTAACTACAGCACGTCATGTTTAACATGACAACGCATCTAACTACAGCACGTCATGTTTAACATGACAACGCATCTAACTACAGCATGACTTGTGTTTAACATGACAACGCACCTAACTACAGCACGTCATGTTTAACATGACAACGCATCTAACTACAGCATGCCATGTTTAACATGACAACGCATCTAACTACAGCATGACTTGTGTTTAACATGACAACGCATCTAACTACAGCATGTCATGTTTAACATGACAACGCATCTAACTACAGCATGTCATGTTTAACATGACAACGCATCTAACTACAGCATGACTTGTGTTTAACATGACAACGCATCTAACTACAGCATGTCATGTTTAACATGACAACGCATCTAACTACAGCATGTCATGTTTAACATGACAACATTATCCATCACGTCTCATTCATTCTGCAGTACTCCCTCTGTCTGTCGCATGCATTCTCCTGGCTTTTTTTCTGAATTATCTATCATATATAAATCATCATATATACATCTTCATATATATATATATAACTACTGGATTCATGATTCACTGCAGGAACACACAATGCTCGAACCCCGATACGCTGGTTGCAGCTAAGTATTTCTTCTTCTTCTGCGTTCGTTCTCAAACTCCTGCAGATTAGCAAGATGTAGTCGAGAGAACGGAATGCGTTGTGCCATGGTTTACAGCATTGCTGTGGTATCTGCGCCTTGTGGCCTTACACATCCGACTTCAGCATGGCTTTGGGTCACTGGCCATATATGGTATGGGTCAGACAACTCCATCCCGTAACCTCCTTAGTCGCCTTTTACGACATACATGGAAGTTAAACAGTGTTGCTATTCTTTGCTCCCCTTTCGGGCCCCGGCAACACACGGGTGAGCTAAGTATTTTATCTTTCAGGTTGCGGTTAATTATTTTATCTTTCAGGTTGCGGCCAATTATTTTATCGTTGAGGTTGTGGCTAATTATCTTTGAAGTTGCGGATAATTACCAGTATGATATATTTCAGAGAAAAAAAACAATAAACATCTTAAAAATTACATGATAGATTGTACATAGATAACTGATAGATAATTTATATAGAACTATATATAAATTACTAACCGCATTCTATATCATTTAATAATGTTTAAATATCAAGATTGTGATAAGTATAAACAGTACAATGACATAATTGTATACTATAATATTTGATAACGCAGATATAGACTTGTGTATACATTGTGTTGCAGCCATGTTCTTGTTTATGTCAATTCTTAAATACATGACCCCCACTGTCATTGTCATGTGACGTATTCTCTCCAGAACCTTGTTTTACCAATGAACTCCTAGAACACTCCTCTGTCTTGGGCGATGCGGTTTGCATTTTCCAAAGACGTATTCACGTCTTGGACTGCCTTTCCATTCCGCCCAGGTGCTCTGCCCTCCATTATTTGTCTTTCTAAACAGTTGTGTCTCTTTATATGCCTAAACAGGTGTAGTTTTCTTTGTGCTATTGTGTTTAGTAATTAACACCCTGGAATCTTCAATGTGTTTATAATATCTGAGTTTCTCTGTTTTTCCTTCCATGATATTCTAAGTATCCTAATATGACCCCCCCACCCCCCCCCCCAACTACACAATGATATTGATTTTCATGTGATCATATAAGCTGAAAGAATTATAAATGATGTGACAGCAGACGTGAATTATTTAACAAAATATGACATTTTAAATTGTTTTAAAAATAGTTTGTCATTTAATTAGTCTATAAATCATCTTCATTTCACACAAGAAAAATCCATAGGTGATCCAATCTCCCTCACCCCCTTTCCCAGTGAAATTACTCGATGGCTGACAGTTTCAGCTCTCTGTTGGTTGACGAACATTCTTTGCAGTTTATAATAACACATTTTTTTTAAATGAAAGGAAAACCTGTAGGCCTCTTATGCCGAAGCGCGTCTCTTTTAACCGCGGACGTGCGTCCATTTTGGTAACATCAAAACGTTTGATTATTTAAACTAATGAAGATGGCAATATTCCAGTTGTCCTACAACAACTTGCTAGCGCTATTAATACCAAATAATTTGACAACTCTGAATGTTGGTAAGTCGCCAAGTCTTGGAAATTTGAGTATTCACCATAAAAAATATACGGATTAGGCAGAGGAAAGGTATAGGTATTAAATTATTCGTTATGTTGATGTTTCTTTTTCATTATCAAACTCTCGCTGAATCTCTTTTATAAATATTCCATAACAAGGAAAAAAACAACTCTCTTGTCGTTTATTCATCCAATGGTCCAACACATTCGATTATGCGGTATTATCTGTTGTTGTTTCTGAAACGCTAATCTTCAATCCCCCCCCCTCATAATGCAGTTGTTAGCTATACATCCATCACACATAACTGTAGGACCATGAATTCGCAGCCCAACTCCTCTTCAGTGGTCTGTCTGGTCCCAACAACACTCCGCCATATCTGATTGATACTTAACCATACTTCAAAGTTTTCTGACTATGAAATATTAAAGCAAGCAGACTGTACTAGAGACAGGACGTTGAAAGCAAGCAGACTGTACTAGAGACAGGACGTTGAAAGCAAGCAGACTGTACTAAAGACAGGACGTTGAAAGCAAGCAGACTGTACTAGAGACAGGACGTTGAAAGCAAGCAGACTGTACTAGAGAAAGAACGTTGAAAGCAAACACACTGTACTAGAGACAGGACGTTGAAAGCAAACACACTGTACTAGAGACAGGACGTTGAAAGCAAACACACTGTACTAGAGACAGGACGTTGAAAGCAAGCAGACTGTACTAGAGACAGAACGTTGAAAGCAAACACACTGTACTAGAGATATAACGCTGGAAACGAAGATTTACGTACTTGTAGTTCTGTGTGAGTTATAGAAAACATCTAGAGTCTGTGCAAGATACACATTTGATGAACTTATTATTGTTGTCCTCTTAATTTTGCTAACAGGCGTGTTCCGTTAGTGACACAGATATGCTGAACAGGTGACACTGGCGCCAGAATGTGACACAGATCTGCACTATAGGTGACACATAGGGCAGAATGGCATATTGTGTGACATACCTTGCAAGTGAGTGAAATAATAATTGTCTGCTGTCTTTCCCGAGGTGCAAGATACTTGATAGTATCCATATCTACCATTTAGCTTCGGGGTGGGAAGGTACATTGTCATTCCAATGCCAGATGTGTCGCCTTGGTTTAATTGAGTCCATGTTTGTTCACGGTTATCTTTATGTTTTCTATCCATCTTTTTCTTCGTCTACCTTTGGCTATATATCTTGATATTCTTTTGTTATATGCTCTTATTGGTATTTGCTTTTGGTTCGTGTGGGAATAATGATAATAATAATGGTGCAATACAAGAATCAGTGGACAGGTTTCTACAGAACAAATAGCTAACATAATTAAACAAAATTAAATTCCGATAAAGACGCATATACCGACGCATCCAATATTCTACACGTTGCGCAATGAGAGCCCCTGACCAACCGACATGAGCGCTGCACACTGAGTGGGAGATGGATGGCCATATCATTACGCACAAACCACTAGATCGGTATTTTATGTTACGACTGTTTTAGTTTCCGAGATAGTGCAATAACTTATGAAATTAAAAAGTTGGACTGTTGTCACGTGATTTGTCCACTAATTCTTGTATTGCACCATAAATAATAATAATATCAATAATAATAATAATAATAATAAAGTTGGAATCTCTTGAAACACACCGTTTACACAGTGTTAACATTAAATATGTTCGATAACATGAAAACTATTGGTAAAGAGTGTTTTATTTTTACGCTCGTGACGTAACAGGAACTACATTCAGCTCGTATCAATACCTATTATTCCAGATATCCTTGAGAAAACACACTGTTCAGAAAAACAACCTCATGAAGAACAAGTTCTATGGACCTCAATATTCATACACAAAACATTATTCCTTAGAAGAGACAAATTTACAAGACTATTTTTTGTTGGCGTCGCCATATGGCTCACTGCGGTGCTCTGCATGTGATAGGTAAAAATGCTGGTAACAAACGACATCGACTTTCAAGTGAATGAAATGAAATGAAAATGAAAAGGGAAGAAAACCAGTGGAATTACTTAGAAATATACATTACACACGCATGTAAGACACTAGCGCGACCCCACAAAATGTCTGTCTGAATCAATCTTCACTCGAATGTACTTACACAGAACTACTCTACTTATCTTTCTGTTATCTTAGGAAAGTGTGAGTACTGCACGAGACAAGTTGCATGAAATGAGGTACCAGAAAACGAGTGCTTCAAATACGAGGCGTTCACGAAGGTTTGAATAAAATAACGATGACAGAATTAAAGAACCGCATAAAAGTGTGAAGTGAATTATGATATAAATATGTTGTGTGTATTATAGCGTGAGTACATTGTGTGTAATTCATACGTAAAGAGACAGAGAACAACATTTTAGTTAGAAATTTAAAGTAGAATATATATATTCTTAGTATATCCCAGAGGTCGTAGCGACTGTATTGCCAGAATGGTAGCCTTTACTATTTTTTTATGGCGATCGTAAAGCTCTGATATAACCAAACTGGATTAAATTCCGCGGTTGAAATAAGCGTCCCTCATCATAAGAGGTAGCGTGCAAAGGGAACGCATTGCTCTCGGCGGATCCAGGGTTAGTAGATAACCAAGATCCCAAAAGTACCTCCTCGTGGCGCACCCTGGAAAAAGAAATACAGCGGCTCGTGCTGATTCTGGCTGAATCTTTTGGGGATCGTTTCCGTGAATGTGGAGGTAGCAGATGGAAATAGATTTGATAAGCAATATCTCCGATACCTCTGCGCCAACACATGCAGCAGCACTGTCGACACACAGTGAAGCCAGTCAGTTCGGCAGACGTATTGGAGGGGTGGCCAGTGCAGTTGTTAGGAAGTGGTCAGATGTTATGAAAAATATAAAATATTGGTGCGTTAGTAATCAGAAGAATAATATCACAATGAGTAAACCGAGAAAAAACACAGCGCAAGGGGTCAGTGTCATGTGCAGAGAGATCGGAAAACGTTTCAAGGAAATCGAAACTAAAGCGTTGTTTGCTCGAGACATGCTTCTAGTTACCGATGTTCCCAGCCCGGGCCCATCTCTACTGTCGAGTGTCTCCTATATTGGAATCATGCTCGCGGAGAGAAAAGGTTCAGTACCCGATGGGCACAGGCACAGACGTCCAAGGTGACCACCACAGTTGAGCTCTGGAGCAAAACGCTAGTGTCTGACGTTCCTATATATTTGTATAGATTCAGACTTGGACGAGTGGTTCACGACGTTGGTAAAAAAATACTTCGGCTAAGAGGGAGAACGAGTCCGAGCCCAACTCTTCCGTAGAGTTCTTGCTAAACCGGAACTAGGCTCGAGGATGAGAAAAGGTTCAGTACCCGATGGGCACGGGCACAATACGTCTAATTACACAAGGCAAGTTCACTGGTGACGGAACACACGTACAAGATTGACGTGAGGGACAAACCATCTCGGCGTAGAGTCAGTACACATCTGCTGCCATGCGAAATATAGGAAGGATGTCACAGGATAGGGTAACGCACACGAAATGTCAAGGCATGCCGAAATCGGATGTGCTGGGACTACAAGGAGCATAACGGTGGCACAACGTAACTGCGCTCCCGGTGGAAATCACACGAATATCCGTGGTGATTACAATGGAGCTAACGCAAAACAAGCATCATAAGAGGTACATTTTACTTAACCACCCTCACGCTAGTGGTTGCGCCTGTGGGTCTCACCAATGGCCCACTAGACAAACCAACCATGCAATAGAAAACTTTAGTGGATGCCGTTATATTGAGGTTATCTTCTTATAGAAGCTACATGACACGTCACCTATACAATTATGCTTGTTATGCTTTTATTTTGTTGTTGAAATGTGTATCATGTTTACTTGAATATATGTATGCACCCACTGTGGTTGGGAGGGAGCCAGAGATGTACTGTGTAGTACTTGGGAGGAGGAAACTGACAGCACTTTTTTTTGCCTATGGCTGAGACCCATCATAGAGGCACAGTGACTCAGGACGTGACAATCCTTATGACTTGAACATTTGGTTGCATGCCTGGAGCAATAGAGAAGTTCGGCATAACCAGTAGTCAATTCGTGGCGGGGAATGAGCACAGTGAACCCTATTTTGGCTACAGTAGCTTGTAGCAGTGCATAGGTTGAAACCTACCTTCCTGGAGGTGTGATAGTTATTCTCTGGCTTTGGCCCGGGGTGGGCCGAAAATCCACAGACTTCCCACCAATATAATGTCATTTAATGGCATTGGGTCAAAGGGCATGAGCCCATGGACCGCTGGATCAGCAACCAACCAACTTAATCAACCTCCAATAGATTTGTGCCAGTCAAACTTAGAACAGCCAAATTCACAATTACAATGCACACAGTTAAGATAATTTTAACTTATGTGAACAAAACGTCTGGGCTGAACATATGGCAAAGGGATATATTAGGAAGAAATATACAAACATATAACCAGCACAAATTCCAAAGACAACATTAACTTTCCGGGAAGGAAAGACCAGATTATCATCTTTCGACTTGGAGCCCAACATTTACAACATAATAATCAGCTGAACAGAATAGAACTACAGCACACTCCAGGGTGCCGGGTGTGCGCTCATCTTTCTGAAACTGTCGACCTTCACCTTTTTAAATGTCATCGCTGGATGATGTCAGGAAAAAAACTTCAACCTCCAAAGTCAGTTAAATGTAACACTCTATGTGAAACAAAACAATAGCAGACAAATACTTGCATGTATCACACAATGGCATTGGGTCAAATGGCATGAGTCCATGGACCGCTGAATCAGCATTTAAATACAATAAATATGTAGTTGAGAAGAACATGCAAATATTCATAAGAATAGAAAAAATAAATATATCTGATAATGCACTTCGCTGTAGACAAGATAGAGACGAAACTGGGGATAATATAGCAGATACTGCAAACAGAAAGATATCTACATTCGGTGTGCTTGAGTCACTGAAGAGATATCTACATTCAGTGTGCTTGAGTCACTGAAGAGATATCTAAATTCAGTGTGCTTGAGTCACTGAAGAGATATCTACATTCAGTGTGCTTGAGTCACTGAAGAGATATCTACATTCAGTGAGCTTGAGTCACTGAAGAGATATCTAAATTCAGTGTGCTTGAGTCACTGAAGAGATATCTACATTCAGTGTGCTTGAGTCACTGAAGAGATATCTACATTCGGTGTGCTTGAGTCACTGAAGAGATATCTACATTCAGTGTGCTTGAGTCACTGAAGAGATATCTAAATTCAGTGTGCTTGAGTCACTGAAGAGATATCTACATTCAGTGTGCTTGAGTCACTGAAGAGATATCTACATTCGGTGTGCTTGAGTCACTGAAGAGATATCTACATTCAGTGTGCTTGAGTCACTGAAGAGATATCTACATTCAGTGTGCTTGAGTAACTGAAGAGATATCTACATTCAGTGTGCTTGAGTAATTGAAGAGATATCTACATTCAGTGTGCTTGAGTCACTGAAGAGATATCTACATTCAGTGTGCTTGAGTCACTGAAGATATATCTACATTCAGTGTGCTTGAGTCACTGAAGAGATATCTACATTCAATGTGCTTGAGTCACTGAAGAGATATCTACATTCAGTGTGCTTGAGTCACTGAAGAGATATCTACATTCAGTGTGCTTGAGTCACTGAAGAGATATCTACATTCAGTGTGCTTGAGTCACTAAAGATATATCTACATTCAGTGTGCTTGAGTCACTAAATATATATCTACATTCAGTGTGTTTGAGTCACTGATGAGATATCTACATTCAGTGTGCTTGAGTCACTGAAGAGATATCTACATTCAGTGTGCTTGAGTCACTAAATATATATCTACATTCAGTGTGTTTGAGTCACTGATGAGATATCTACATTCAGTGTGCTTGAGTCACTGATGAGATATCTACATTCAGTGTGCTTGAGTCACTGAAGAGACTGAATATAATTGTGATAGAAACTATATGAACTCGATAATAATGAAACGCGCCAGACGTTGGTGCCGGTTGCTGCGTAGATAATGGAGCGAGAGAAGAAAGAAAGTTGTGCAAGCAAACAAACAGGCTGGGAGATATAAAATGCTTACGGAGAATACACGTGGACAACGACAGAAAAATTAAATAAGCTATGATGAGCAGATGATTATGATGACGGATGTTTACAAGAAAAGAATATAAAGCAGTGGCGGGTATTATACGTATGAAGACTAAATTCGGCCCATCAGACCAATTTTTTTCTGGTCGAACAGGTTGATCTGGAAATAATATACGACTTGCAGGCAGTAGAGCACAGAAAACTTACCTGGAATTACAAAGCTCTAATAAAAAAAAGACACACTTCTTGTTCCCTTACTACACGGAAAGATCAATTTCTAGCCTACCATCCCAAAAGTTTGAACACTTTAGATATAAAAGAAAACAAAAGACTCTTATTTCATCGTTCACTTCTTGAAAACAAGTCCAGTTACACAGAACGTACTCACGATAAAGATACGCCAAATTGATTGCATCTGAGTTTAAAAAAATACAATAACAGCAAATAGTCTTGTCGGTAACGCATCTATCTTCGCTGTAAACATAGCAGAACAATATAAGCCTACACAGAACATTACTAACATTACACAGTAAAAAGAGATATTCACAAAACCGTCTACTGTTTTAGAAATTAATACATCACGAGTATACACTGTCTTTGACGTTACCCTAGAAACATTCACCAAACAGAAACACTATGCAGTCTCTGTCTTAGACAAATTCACCTAATAAAAGTACATAGAGTTCTCTTGCTATTTCAGAAACATTCACCTCATCGAAATACCATGTCTTCTTATACTACCTCAGAAATATCCACCTCTTGATAATACCTATTCTTATCATCTCAGAAACATTCTTATCATACAAATAGCAGTCTTCTGTATTTTATAAACATTCACCTCATGACAATACCCAGTCTTCTATATCTCAGAAACATTCAGCTCATGAAAATACCCAGTCTGTGCTATCTCCGAAACATTCATCTCATGAAAATACCCGGTCTTCTATGTTTCAGAAACATTCACCGCATAAAAATAAGTATTTTATATCTCAGAAACATTTATCTTATGACAGTACCCAGTTTTCTCTATCTCCTAAACATTCACCTCATGAAAGTACAATCTTTTCTATCTCAGACATATTCACTTCATGAAAGTACAATCTTTTCTATCTCAGACATATTCACTTCATGAAAGTACAATCTTTTCTATCTCAGACATTGGTACCTCATGAAAATACTCAGTCATTGTATTAAAGTACATTCACATTATTAAAGTACCTATATACGAGAAACATTCACCTCATGAAAATACCCAGTATTCTCTATCTCAGAAACATTCACCTCTTGAAAGTACCCAGTCACAATCACGAATACACACTGTCTTTAGAAGTTCCGCAGAAATATTTACCAAATAGAAATACTATGTAGTATCTGTCTCAGAAATATTCACGTCATGAAAATACCCAGTCTTCTCTTACTATTTCAGAAACATTCACGTTAAGAAAATACCCTGTCTTTTCTACACATTATTAAAGTACCCAGTCTTCTCTAACTATCTCAGAAACATTCACCTCATGAAACATTCACATCATTCTTCTTTTCAGAAACATTCACCTCATGAAAGTACCCAGTCTTCTTTTCAGAAACATTCATATCATGAAAATAGTATGTATTCTCTTACTATCTCAGAAACATTAACTCACGAATACACTATGTCACGTAAAAATGTCGCCATAAAAAGTATCCCATAAATACACATTGTAAGAGAATTTCCATGGCTTAGTGGTTGTCTTTCATTATGCTCTCAAGAGATTGTGAGTTTCAATCCAGCGCCAAATGTCATGTGAACAAAGTGGATAGTTTCTGGGTTTCCTATAGATTATCAGTTGAAGCTACACAGTTACGTGTTATCGTGGTACTCTGGGCAGGTGGCGTACCGTTTTGTTGAGAGGGACATAATTCATAACTATTCCTATTTCGACACTGTCATCTCTGTCTTCGAAACACACAATCTACAAATACACTCTTTCTTGTCTGTCTAGTATATTCTCCTAAGTCTTCCATAACTATAGTAGAAATCCCCAAGGTAACGGCTTTCTGTCCGATAACCTTTCTAGAAATCTCACCGCATGAAGCCTATTATAAGCCGCAGTTATCTCAACGAGTTCCATTCATCAAAGCTCGTTTCTGCGACCTGGTCTACGCGTCAGATAAAATTAACAATAAACTCATTCAGGAGGTTGCTGTATACCAACTCAAAGAAGAAGAAGAGTATTTCAACTAAAGATAGTCTTCTCTTGTCACACCTCTACCTAGTAAACTCATATTTTACAACTAGTAGTTCTTGGAAACAAATGTAGAAAATTTTGACCTTTGGAGCAAGTGTCATGTGACAGTTAAACAGGTAATTTCATAGACATAAAAATGTACTGAAAACTAAGGTAGAAATTCTAACACCAGTCAATAAAATCACATAAATTGGTGGTTTTTATACGGTCGATAGTAACGATTCTATCTTGAGAAGTCAGAAATGCGAATATCGTAAGCGAAATCTGAGTTGCTGATGAGGCAAGTCTGCAGATATTACTAGTAGCATACCAAATAAACCACAATGTCCCATTAGTAAATGATATGATGCTGTAAGTAGATGATATGTAGCTGTAAGTAGATGATATGATACTGTAAGTAGATGATATGATGCTGTAAGTAGATGATGCTGTAAGTAGATGATATGATGCTGTAAGTAGATGATATGATGCTGTAAGTAGATGATATGATACTGTAAGTAGATGATATGATGCTGTAAGTAGATGATGCTGTAAGTAGATGATGCTGTAAGTAGATGATATGTAGCTGTAAGTAGATGATATGATACTGTAAGTAGATGATGCTGTAAGTAGATGATATGTAGCTGTAAGTAGATGATATGATACTGTAAGTAGATGATGCTGTAAGTAGATGATATGTAGCTGTAAGTAGATGATATGATGCTGTAAGTAGATGATGCTGTAAGTAGATGATATGATGCTGTAAGTAGATTATATGATGATGTAAGTAGATGATGCTGTAAGTAGATGATATGATGCTGTAAGTAGATGATATGATGCTGTAAGTAGATGATGCTGTAAGTAGATGATATAATGCTGTAAGTAGATGATGCTGTAAGTAGATGATGCTGTAAGTAGATGATATGATGCTGTAAGTAGATGATATGATGCTGTAAGTAGATGATATGATGCTGTAAGTAGATGATGCTGTAAGTAGATGATATGATGCTGTAAGTAGATGATGCTGTAAGTAGATGATATGTAGCTGTAAGTAGATGATATGACTATATAGCGAGGTTTTTCTTCAAATGAAAATTCCTCCAACATTCATCTTTACAGATGTACATTGTTCATGTTGTATGTCATTATATATGTCATGTTCTATGTCAAAGTGTATGTCATGTTGTATGTCATGCTGTATGTCATGTTGTATGTCATGCTGTATGTCATGTTGTATGCCATGATGTATGTCATATTGTATGTCAGTGTGTATGTCATAATGTATGTCATGGTGTATGTCATGTTCTATATTTGTTATATGTCATGTTGTATGTCATGTTCTATATCGTGTTGCATGTCGTGTTGTATGTCATGTTGTGTGTTATGTTGCATGTCATGTTGTATGTCATATTGTTCTCTACTAATGTGTGACATACACGTCTTTACTAAATATCTTACTTGTATCGTCTATCAAATAATCCACTTCTATGAAGAATAAATGCAATTCGAAGAAAATTTCAGCATTGTTTTTCTGTGACATCTAGCTGCTGACAGAGAATTCCAGATGTACCATCCATGGACATTGATCAACAAAGCTGATAGAACACAGGGTGAACAAATTAGCAAAGAAGTGCATGACTCACTCCCTGCAGGGCGTGTGAAGGTAGGGATACTGCGGCAGCAGATTGCCTCCATTAGGGAAGTGAACATGCATATATAAATCTCCAACCCACCCCCACCACACACACCTACAAATATACGGCCGTGTTATTGGGGCATAGAGCCTTATACACGTTTGGGTGTGATCTCTTTTACCTCTCGACCTGTGCGTTTGTCAGAAAGATGTTGGTCCTCAAGAGATAATTTCTCATAATCAAGGGAATTACTATATCACCATCATCATTATTATCTTTCACATTATCATTGATACCATCACCACCATCACTGCTGTCCCCCATCATCATCCAATTCCTCTTCCTCCTTATTATCATCGTTATCATCAGGACAATCATCACCGTATTTCTGTCATCGCCATCATCCTCACCCTAATCATCATTATTATCTTGATTGAACCTCATTATCATCTTGAGCTGATCTTACAGAATTATGACAATTAAACAAAATTAATATGGAGCTTATAAAATTTGCAGCTTTCATTAAAGTAACAATCAAGACAAAATATTCATGTGCTGTTTCTTGAATGTGCAACCTTGATTGTGCAACCTTGATTGTGCAACCTTGATTGTGCAACCTTGATTGTGCAACCTTGATTGTGCAACCTTGATTGTGCAACCTTGATTGTGCAACCTTGAATGTGCAACCTTGTTTGTGCAACGATGAACAGTCATTTTATCGATCATACCACAATCCTGGACTTCAGCAGCTAATTCCAAGCTACTAGACCTCGACAAGCTACAAAATCAAATACTTCTCCTTATCACAAGTGATATGAAGACCTCGCCCATAAATTAAATGGAAAAATGTACCATGAGCCATGAGACTAAGACCATGAACCATGGTGAGTACAAGAGCACACCCAGTGAAGATCAGATTCGGTGGCCTATCCAGTAAAAAGATAAAGAAAAGTAGTTTTATTCACATATTCAAAAAATTTAACAGGGAATATAAGGAAGAAAACCAGACATAAAGGAAATAACACCAACACGTTTCTCAGTCCGTGGCAACAATATCAAAATATCACTATCAGAACCACCATAAATAACAACTACACTATGAATACTCTCAAAAGAAAATAACTAAATATGCAACATGATTGAAGATATGTACCCAAGAGAATCGTGGATACAAGTATATAATGATGGATCCATCAACCAGAGCAGTGAAGAATGGAGATGCTGGAGTGTACATTAAATATCCAGAAAAAAATTAATCCACATGTTCACCAACTGGAATCTTTCGCTCCTCTTAATATGCAGACGTACAGGCCATAAACATTGCTGCAGAAACAATTAAAAACACAACAAACCAATATAAACAGATGAGTTTTCTTGCTAATGAAATGTCTGTCCTGCAAGCCCTTGACAGAGACAAACTCCCAGACCTGAAGGAAGCGAATATCCAAAGAAGGGTAGTACTACAGTGGATACCATCCCTCCGTGACATACAAGAAAATGAAGAGGCAGATATTCTGGAAAAATAAGGAGCATCAAATGAACACTAATTCCGGTAGTGATGTCCATTGTTGGAGGGTGTTTCTCTAATCAAGTCTTGGTAATTACGTCGATCGTTGGATTAATCAACTAACATCGTAAAGTCCAGAAAGATTTGTGTAACAGAAGTTAGTTCATTCCAATTATTTTTTAATTCAAAAATCTCTTGAATGGATACAGGCAAAAGAGAAGGGGTAGACCAAAAGAAACACTCAGAAGAACAATACTTAGAGAAAGTAAAACAACCAATATTCATACTATTCAAGAAATGCACAGAATAGCTTTGAACAGACAGAATTGGAGAGTTCTACCTCTGCCCTATGAGCTAACTTCAGCGCAAAAGGAAAATGAATGAATGAATCAATGAAATGAACAAAAATACCATGAAATACCTACCACGAAATAAGAGAACCCGCATCGAATCTTTCAGGAAAGTCGATTATCAAAAGATAGATCACTATCGTGATATATCACTGTCTCGTTCACTGTCTTGACAGAGCTGAGCAGGTTATCTTCCACATCAGGACAGGAGACAGAAGACTAAACAACCTCTTAAAATAGACTATGAGTCACCAATATATGTTAATAAAGCGAAATAACATAGAGACACAAGATGTTTCGACTAAAAATCCTAAATCAGTGGCAACAGGCTACTGGTCACTTTTTGACTCGTTGTCTCTAGTCCATATTTATTTTTCACTACGTCTTTCCAGCCTATCATTTAGCTAAGTAAATTTTTATTTTATTTTATTGGCATTCCATTGTATCATGTTCGCCCCATTCGTCTTTTTTCTGTGCGCTTTCCCATCCCTACTTACCAATATTGTCTTCCCCTCGCACCTTTTATTCCCCTGTCATGGTGCCCTATCTTTACTTCCGCCGTCTCTTCCTCCTTTTATCCATCTTTTGTTTCTATCACCATATGTGTGTCTCTATGTAACGTTTGTTGACTATAGTCTTTTGTTTGTCCTGATAAGGCTGTGTAGTCGAGACGTACCTTGTCGTTGTGTCTCGTTGTTATTTCCCTTTATTGACATATATTGGTAAGACTTATACATATTTCTGTTTATTTTGATAGTTGCCTTGTGTTACTCCAACCCCTTATTTCTAGATTCGGTCTGGGAACCGATTCTGAAACTTAATCTCTTAAATAGACTAATGCTGGTTGTATCACTTCTGCGTCCATATGGGCAGGCAGCGCATACAGCGGAACATTTCCTACAAGACTGCATTACACTAAACCAGATAAGAGAGGAACAATGGCCCACAAGATGGGTATCTACAGAAAGCTGTATGAGAGCACTGAGGAGATTTCAATTACAGCAGCATTTATTAGGAAAACCGGACTTGATGTGTAGACATGTTAAACAGTGAACGAAAAGAAGATGAACTGATCGAATTTCAGTCCAACAGTTCTTGTAATCTCTTCATTTCTCACATGATATCTTCTTGTTCTGTTTGTTGCTTTTCCTAAACATCTCATTTCACACGTAGTGAGCTTTCTCTCGTGATGTTTAGTTAGTGTCCATGTCTGGCGTTAATAACGTAATGTTGATATGAAGACTGAATTTATAATTTGCTTTTTGGTTTCCATCAGGATATATTTCAGTTTCAAGAATGACCAAGTTCATAATTTATGTAGTTAGTTTTTTTCATTCTTTCGTTTTCAATTTTCATTCTACTCGATTTCTCTTTTAATTCTTTCGTTGTCTGTAAAAATTATCCGTTATATGTAAGTTCCTACACTTGTTTCAGTAATTGATCAGTAATCTTTAAGTATATTGTATTGGGCTCTCTACCTATAGATATAACTTCTTTTTTTTCTGTGTTGATCTTCATGGTGTGAGCTAGGCAATAGGTTTTGCAATAGGTTTTGAGCTAGGCAATAGGTTTTCACTGAATAGGTTTTGTGTGATCGTGCTGCTCTTGACTTGAATTGTTGAGTAGGCACTGATCGTCAGCAAAGAGTAGTTCGGGTAATCAAGGGACAAATCTTCCAGTGTAGGGTAACAACCCTAAACAGGAAGTAGGTGACTGGGGTAACACTGGTCAAATGTCAAGATATACAAAAATAGGTAGGTGTGTTACCAAAATAAAACATAAAACAATTTAACAACGAGATACAGGGACAGGCGACGTTTCGAATTTACTTGCTACCATATATTTTCCTTTGTTCATCTCACTCTCTTCAGTCTACTTTCTCCTCCCTACTTACTACTAACTTCTCCCCATACGTTTTCCTCACCTGTCATGCTTCCACATCTTTGCTTCCTCCATTACCTATCTGCTATTGTCCTCATCTCCTCCTTATTATAACCCTAGTTGTCTCCATGTAAGATTTGATGTATTGTGATCATTTGTTTGTCCTGATGAAGGCTTTATAGTCTAAACGTCGTCTGTCCCTGTATCTCGTTGTTAAGTTGTTTTATGTTTTATTTTGGTAACACACCTACCTATTTTTGTATATCATAACAGTAGTTCGGGTAAGTCAATTGGCTGGCAAGCTTCTGGTGGTGTTTTGACTGTTCTGGTAGTATTATCCATATAAGTGATAATGGAGAGAATACATGCACCTGTCTAACTCCTGATGTTACTGAAAACCATTTTGTAGGCCCCGCACTTATTCGAACTCCACTTTCGCTATCTAATTATATTGCTCTTACACGGTCTAATAATGGTCCTTTCAATTCATAATTTTCAGGAATATTCCAGAAAGTAATCATTCAATTGATGAAACTACGATAGTAGTAGACCTGTAGTAGATTTGAGTGTTTATATAAACATGATCTAGTTTTTTTTGGCCAAAATGATGTATCTTTACCAACGAATCAAATGTTTCGGGCAATAAGCGAAAATAAGACCTCGACACAACGATTGCCCTATCAGAATGGACCACATTCTGCAGGAAATCTTCTATTGCCATCTAATACAGCTCTGACAGACGAGCTCTACGGCCCTGTCTCGTAGTTGGTGACCACATTACAATTCATTGAAGGAATTCAGTGGTAATACAACTGAAGCATGAAAAAGAAGAACACATAAATAATGGTATTACAACAAGAAAAAGGAAAAGGCAAGTAAAAGAAATAGCTACAAACCATCGATTCAGACTCTGTATCCGTTGATGACAAACTGATAAACTAGTCTTAGATTAGGGGATACTTCTGTTTGCTCACGTTTTCCTACCTTTCAAGTTTCACTTACAGGATGCATGATGTTACAAAGCTACAAAGAGTGGAACACTAACAGCGAAGTTGCCATTAACAAAGATTTCTGTATATCCACTCTACGGCAGGCTATCGCGTGATTATTTGCATAGACACCCCACAAGTTTCTAAGTTAAAGCAATGCCCGCTGATGACCAAGAACACATCATTTTTATTCTATCCTCAATTTCACATAATGATTTATTCCACATTGATCGTAACCCCGTATTATAAAAATGGTGATAATAAATATCTTCTTAAATTGAACTTCATACTCTCCCGTTTCTCAGTTTCTAGTAACCAGGGCAGACCAAGGACAGTGCGGTAGATTGTGCTCAGTTTTTAGTAACCATTGTAGACAAAGCACCGTGTGGTAGATTTTCTCAATTTCTAGTAACCATTACAGACAAAGCACAGTAAGGTAGATTTTTTTTTAGTTTCTAGTAATCAGGGCAGACCAAGGACAGTGCGGTAGATTTTCTCAGTTTCTAGAAACCATTGTAGACATATCACCGTGCGGTAGACTTTGTCCATTTCTAGTAACTAGTGTAGACAAAGAACCGAGCTGTAGACTTTGACCATTTCTAGTAACCAGTGTAGACAAAGCACTGTGCGGTAGATTTTCTCAGTTTCTAATAACCAGTTTAGGTAGACAAATGACCGAGCTGTAGATTTTCTCAGTATGATGCACGTCTTCGAAATTTGTCTCCCCTTAAAATAGTTTTTCTTTTAAATGCCGCCCTCGACAATGTATTTTGATTGGTGCCGCCTGATGCAGCCGTCTCTCTGCATCATATCACGACACGGTCCTGGATAGACATCATGATTCTCAAACATCTGGAAGTGACAACACATGACCAAATAAATATTGTAGAAATGTTTCAGGAGATATTATTAAATAAACACGATAAAAATGTTACCAGACGTATTTTCTAATCAACTAGAAACGTAAATGCCACCGTGAACTATCGTAGAGTCTCACTGCCTGGTAGTTGACTCACGGATAATTGCACCCTTGTTCAGTCTGTCAGCCGATGCTAATATGCTGTTATTATCTCACACTTCATTGTACAACTTTCTCTCGACAAAACGACACGAAACCTTCCACTACTCATAGCTGGTAACACCGTAGTGTAAAAACATTCATCTCTAGATCTCCGATAAAAATCCCAATTAGTAAACAAAACGTCTCTAGCAGGATTCGAACCCGGGACCTCTTGCGCAGTTGTGTTAAATATATAGAAATCATAAGAAACTAAATTAAATGTAAAACTAAAAATCGTTAACGTAAAATAGTGGTGCTGGAATTAGCTGTGGTGAAATAATGGTGCCGGCACTAGCATGGGTAAAATTGTGGTACTGGAACTAGCAGGGGTAAAATAGTGGTGCTGGAACTAACAGTGGTAAAAATAGTGGTGCCGGAACTAACAGTGGTAAAAATAGTGGTGCCGGAACTAGCAGTGCTAAATAGTGGTGCCGGAACTAGCAGTGCTAAAATAGTGGTGCCGGAACTTGCAGGGTAACTTCTTTTTTAAAGAACCAAAAAGCAATATATTGATAATATGTACTGAATGCAGCAAAACTTAAATCCAAAAGGCAAAGCTTGGAACAGAGTAATGAATTGTTGTTAATCACTGGAAACACACATAATAACACACACAAATATATGTATCGACAAAAAGACATTTATCAAGATTAAATTCACAACACACACACACACAAAACAATGAGTAAGAATGGCAAATATATAAAGATCATAGGAAACTAAATTAAATACTACTGACATTCACATGGAAAAGCTAAGCATGGATATAACCCGGAAGGGTTAAAACTAGAAGATCAGAGATGAAGCAACACAACCAAAAAATAAAACAAACCACACCCTAAAATCGGTGTAACAAGACAAAGAAATGACGGGAAAACATGACATCATTCATACGACTGATGGGCAGTGATACTAAAATGCTCAATCATGCCCGATGTATACATATAACGGTTCTCATGTTTTAAAAGAAGTATTGATGTAGGAGAGATGTATTGATATAGTCGAAGTATTGATGTAGTAGAAGTAATGGTTTAGTAAAAATAGTAATGTAGTAGAAATATTGATGTAGTTGAAGTATTGATGTAGTAGAAATATTAATGTAGTAGAAATATTGATGTAGATGAAGTATTGATGTAGTAGAAGTAATGGTTTAGTAGAAATATTAATGTAGTAGAAATATTGATGTAGTTGAAGTATTGATGTAGTATAAATATTAATGTAGTAGAAATATTGATGTAGTTTAAGTATTGATGTAGTAGAAGTTATGGTTTAGTAGAAATATTAATGTAGTAGAAATATTGATGTAGTTGAAGTATTGATGTAGTAGAAATATTAATGTAGTAGAAATATTGATGTAGTTGAAGTATTGATGAAGTAGAAGTATTTATTTATTATAAATATTGATGTAGTATGTGTTTTTGATGTAGGAAAAATATTGATGTAATAGAAGTATTGGTTTAGTAAAAGTATTGATGCAGTAGTAGTAGAAATATTGATGTAGTAGAAATATTGATGTAGTAGAAATATTGATGTAGTAGAAGTATTGATGTAGTAGCAGTATTGATTTAGTAGAGATATTGATATCAATTGTAATTTGATGTTTACGTTCCTCTATTACTACATATCACTGATTAAGTGCGGTAGGTGAAGCGATTTTGTATGATTCTGGTCAACTACTGCGTATCTGTGCGGATAAGGTCTAATGAGAAACTGTGCTATGATGCTGATTCATAATCCAACTTCGTTTTACTAAACATATTGCTACTTCTTTGCATCAATGTTGGTCTCACATTTCTTTTTCTAGTTAACCGTGTATTCTGTATTATACGTCTGTGCAGTAACCATTCATTCAGTCCCTGTACTCTGATATTATACTTCTGTGGTTTGGTTAGTTGGTTGGTTGCTGATCCAGCGGTCCATGGGCTCATGCCCTTTGACCTAATGCCATTAGATGGAATTGCTTGGAAGTCTGTGGATTTTCGGCCCACCCCGGGACAGAGCCAGATAATAACTATCACACCTCCAGGAAGGTAGGTTTCAACCTATGCACTGCTCCTAGCCACTGTAGCCAAGATAGGGTTCACTGTGCTCATTCCCCGCCACCAATTGACTACTGGTTATGCCGAACTTCTCTATAGCTCCAGGCATGCAACCAAATGTTCAAGTCAAAAAGGATTGTCACGTCCTGAGTCACTGTGCCTCTATGATGGGCCTCAGCCATAGGAAAAACAGCGATGTCAGTTTCCTCCTCCTCAGTGCTGCACAGTACATCTCTGGCTCCCTCCCAACCACAGAGGGTGCATACATATATATTCAGGTAAACATGAAAAACATTTCAACAACAAAACAAAATCATAACTGTATAGATGACATGCCATGAAAGTAGTGTATCAGGGATGGAACGACCCGCGAGTGTGCTGGATGTGCCGAGTGTGCCGAGTGTGCCGAGTGTGCAATCGAATGTGCAACCGAATGTGCAACCGAATGTGCAGAGTGTGCTTGCACATCCAATATGGTGGCGAAACATGTCAAAAAACGGTCGAAACCGGCCGAAATCGCGCGGTGTGTGTGTGCCCGGCCTACGCGGGCGGGGTGGGGATCATGATATCGGTGGGGCCCACTGCCCTATTTAACTTTAGTTCAACCCGGTTGAAGAAAATATTGCTCTTTTTCACTTAAAAATTTCCACTGTCTTATTTTGTTCTGGTTTAGAAGTAACGGAAACTACCAGGGTGGCTGACCGGTTGAAGGTCGGTCATTCTCAACTAGGTCGGCTCTATAACATAAAGGTCAGCTGAACCGTAATTTTCCACAGAGTTACTTAGGGGTGGGCCACTTGATTGATGAAATACTACAGACGCGTACTTTTCCGTGTGAAAATCCTTACAAGATTTCCGCGATAACGACAGGTAGCAACATCTTTTGATGCATATTTGCGCAACAACGCGCAACATTAGATGGCTCAAAGAGGAAAGTATTGTTGCGCAGCGCAACAACGCAACATTTAGATGGCTCAAAGAGGAAAGTATTGTTGCGCACGCAACGCGCAACATTTAGATGGCTCAAAGAAGAAATTATTGTTGCGCCCCATTTAGATGGCTCAAAGAGGAAAGTATTGTTGCGCAGCGCAACAACGCAACATTTAGATGACTCAAAGAAGAAAGTATTGACACACCAACACACCAGATTGTCAGCCAGTAGGATGGGGCGGCGCGCGATACCCCACCCCGGCCTGATCGGGGGTCGCTCGGATCACCCCCACCAACGGTGGGGGCGCGCGGATACCGGTTCTTCCGCTGAAAATTGTCCACTGTGCTATTTAGCTATGGACCGGTCAAAGAACTAGCATTGGTACTGCTATTATGTGTGGAGTATGTATTTAATGATGAAAATGTATGTGTGTGTGGGTGTATGGGGGGTGTCTGAAACTCCCCATTTTTATCTGTGTTGGTGTGTTGAATAAAAAAAAATAAACGGAAACTTTTCCAGTGTTTTTAGGTACAAGGTGATACAACAAGGGCAATATCAGTGAAGTTTGTAACAATTTTTTTAACCTGTGCTGCACCTTTAGACTGATAATGCAAGATAAAGAAAATGACACATACATCAGCTGACCTTGTGTCGACCTCAACATTCTAATTATGAAACTTTTCCACACCAGAAATTTTGTCGCGTTCAGATTAGTGGACTATCGCACCCACATTTAAACCATGCGTTGTATTGGTTTATTTATAAAACAGGCGTGTGTGGTGTCTAATGAATGGCCGTGAAATGGTATTTCCATATAAATTAAACCAAGAAACAAACAATTCAACACGTTCAACGAAATATATGAAGAACCCGTTTAAATATATGCCTATGTAGCAAGCTTTATATAAATACACAGTGAAAATAAAACTAACATCTATTTAACTTTAGCTGGTAGCATAACGCTGGACTAGGCCAGGTAAGCCAAACATCTGCAAACCATTAAAACCCTCTGTATCGCAATTTAGTCCGTGGTCAGTACACGGAAGCCCAGCGGGTGCCAATTAACCAGATAAGCACGCTCACACTGAAAGTGGGCGCGCGTTTCTTTAAAACGAACGTTAAGACTATTTTCTCTCTCTCGCTCTCCCTCTCTCTCTCTCTTTCTCTCTCTCTCTTTACATATGTGGCACTTTATAAGCAGAGAACGTTTTCTGTTACTTATACAGCGTTTTTGTATTTAGAAACATATTTTTGTTAAAAAGCATATTATTAGTAATATTATAAATTATTATTATATACAAATAATTATTCGTATAATCACTTGTATTTTGAGATATTTGAAACTAGGAAAGAAAATATTCTTCTTCTGCTGGTGTAATCAAAGGGGCTTCCCTTGTGTGGTTATATTCAAGTGGGTTATAACCAACTTTTAAGGCTATCGCTCTTTTATTTCTCGCTCTCTCTCTCTCTCTCTCTCTCTCACACACACACACACACACACACACACATACCCACAACATTTTCAGCTATCGTGACGTTACAGGAGTAACTGCAGTTCCAACGCACAGGCCCTTGTGGGCGTAACTAAAGTTTTAACTCACAGCACTCTACAGGTGTAACTGTGTGTTTAACCACCAGTGCATTACAGAAGCAAATATTTTTAGCATAATTTTTCTTTATGTGGTGGTTTTGGACGGTGATAATTGTAAAAGTGATATTATGCATAGCGGGGTTAGTGGCTTAAGGGTTTGCTGTCGCCTTTGTATACCATTGTTGTAACTCCTTTTTTACATTTTATATTTCAATATATAGCAATTTGAGAGAATTTTTGTCTAGTAAATAGTCATAGCACGCCAGTTGTGTGCCGTGTGGGCTGATTGAAGCTTGTTTGTGGGTGTTGATAACTTATACAACCTTTGTACTTGTAGCTTGATGTTGACACATGAGCGTTATATACATAAGTAGAAACATAGCCAGGTTGTGTGATACCTCGCTAGGGTACCGAAATACCGCCAGGTGGTTTATACATTCATAATTTCATGGGTTGTATTAGCTGTTGTCCTATTAGTAAGGAAGGTCTGACCCGGGCTTCTTATTACTAACAACATATTGATGGTTTTGGACGGTGATAATTGTAAAAGTGATATTATGCATAGCGGGGTTAGTGGCTTAAGGTTTTGCTGTCACCTTTGTATACCATTGTTGTAACTCCTTTTTACATTTTATATTTCAATATGTAGCAATTTGAGAGAATTTGTGTCTAGTAAATAGTCATAGCACGCCAGTTGTGTTCCGTGTGGGCTGATTGAAGTGGCTTAAGGTTTTGCTGTCACCTTTGTATACCATTGTTGTAACTCCTTTTTACATTTTATATTTCAATATGTAGCAATTTGAGAGAATTTGTGTCTAGTAAATAGTCATAGCACGCCAGTTGTGTTCCGTGTGGGTTGATTGAAGTGGCTTAAGGTTTTGCTGTCACCTTTGTATACCATTGTTGTAACTCCTTTTTACATTTTATATTTCAATATGTAGCAATTTGAGAGAATTTGTGTCTAGTAAATAGTCATAGCACGCCAGTTGTGTTCCGTGTGGGCTGATTGAAGTGGCTTAAGGTTTTGCTGTCACCTTTGTATACCATTGTTGTAACTCCTTTTTACATTTTATATTTCAATATGTAGCAATTTGAGAGAATTTGTGTCTAGTAAATAGTCATAGCACGCCAGTTGTGTTCCGTGTGGGCTGATTGAAGTGGCTTAAGGTTTTGCTGTCACCTTTGTATACCATTGTTGTAACTCCTTTTTACATTTTATATTTCAATATGTAGCAATTTGAGAGAATTTGTGTCTAGTAAATAGTCATAGCACGCCAGTTGTGTTCCGTGTGGGCTGATTGAAGTGGCTTAAGGTTTTGCTGTCACCTTTGTATACCATTGTTGTAACTCCTTTTTACATTTTATATTTCAATATGTAGCAATTTGAGAGACTTTTTGTCTAGTAAATAGTCATAGCACGCCAGTTGTGTTCCGTGTGGGCTGATTGAAGTTTGTTTGTGGGTGTTGATAACTTATACAACCTTTGTACTTGTAGCTTGATGTTGACACATGCGCGTTATATACATAAGTAGAAACATAGCCAGGCTGTGTGATACCTCGCTAGGGTACCGAAATACCTCCAGGTGGTTTATACATTTCATAATTTCATGGGTTGTATTAGCTTTTGTCCTATTAGTAAGGAAGGTCTGACCCGGGCTTCTTATTACTAACAACATATTGATGGTTTTGGCCGGTGATAATTGTAAAAGTGATATTATGCATAGCGGGGTTAGTGGCTTAAGGTTTTGCTGTCACCTTTGTATACCATTGTTGTAACTCCTTTTTACATTTTATATTTCAATATGTAGCAATTTGAGAGACTTTTTGTCTAGTAAATAGTCATAGCACGCCAGTTGTGTTCCGTGTGGGCTGATTGAAGTGGCTTAAGGTTTTGCTGTCACCTTTGTATACCATTGTTGTAACTCCTTTTTACATTTTATATTTCAATATGTAGCAATTTGAGAGACTTTTTGTCTAGTAAATAGTCATAGCACGCCAGTTGTGTTCCGTGTGGGCTGATTGAAGTTTGTTTGTGGGTGTTGATAACTTATACAACCTTTGTACTTGTAGCTTGATGTTGACACATGCGCGTTATATACATAAGTAGAAACATAGCCAGGCTGTGTGATACCTCGCTAGGGTACCGAAATACCTCCAGGTGGTTTATACATTTCATAATTTCATGGGTTGTATTAGCTTTTGTCCTATTAGTAAGGAAGGTCTGACCCGGGCTTCTTATTACTAACAACATAAAACACTCGGGTCTGTGAAAAAGACACAAAATATTACATACTAAAAAAGAAAACGCGGTTGGTTGTCGTGGTGTGACAGCATCTGAATCGGGTAAGGGGCAACTGGTGAAAATAAGGGAATATACTAATATTGTCATATTAATGCATATCTTATATAATCAATAAGTGTTGTGTTAATAAACCCAACTAACACACGTTAACTGGCCCACCTGATTATACACATAACACAACATTTAGTACAACATAGAGACAAACTATAATTACAGCGAAGATAATAAAAAACATATTTATTTAATTCATTAAGCTAAAAAATTTGGGTGTGCCGGTGATTGACACACCCCCACAACACAACACAAATAATGTTCTTCACGGGTCGCCAACCACTCTGTGTGCCAGGCAGTTCGGCGCCGCACGCGCTCACGGAAATAGCGCCGTATAGCCGGCTGTATCAGCATTATTAAGTCCGCCTGGGGCACGTCCGTGCCGAGAACCGATCCAAGCTGGTGGTCTATAGCCTCCTCGGCGGACATTAAACATGAGTGGGCCAATTGATTTGGCTGCTCTTCACGGCAACCACGACAGTGTCGTGTCCTATCAGCGAACAGGGACAACCACACCCCTTCAAGGACTGATCGGGCTGAGCGGGTCTGTAATAGAAACAATAAAACATGATATAGAAAACATGATACATTTTTTCAATCTCTGTGTTCTTCTGACCAGCTTACCTAACCATACAAGATAATATATTGATACATATTAATAAAGCACCCATTAACATTACATGACAGGAGGCCAAAAATCAACGATCAAACCTGAAATATATTTCATTATTATTATTTTTTCCAACCGCCGAGTTCTATTGGCTTGTTGACCTGACCATACACAAATTATATATTGAAGTATATTAACACAACAGGCAAAAGACCAAAATACGATGTCGAACCCTAAAGATAAATTTTATGTTTATTTTTCAAGCTCTGTGTTCTTCTGTCCATCTTACCTGACCATACAAATGATATATTGATATATATATATATTAATAAATCACCCATTAACATTACATTACAGCAGGCCAAAAAAGCAACGACAAAACCTGAAATATATTTCATTATTATTTTTTTCAAGCTCTGTGGGCTTCTGTCTTGCTGACTTGATCATACACAAATTATATATTGATACATATTATCACAACAGACAAAAAGACTTACATTTGTGTTGGTGGCCATTGCATGTAAATGGGAAATGTCGGTATTGTTTGGTGTCCGTTTGGTTAAGTTGTATGAATGGTATGGTTTAATGTTATAGTTGGCTTTTATAAGGGTGTGGATAAAGAGGCTATGAGCAGTGGCACCCCCACGTTATCGGACATACGTGACCGTGATTAATTATAAAACCAAGTGATACGATAGATACCTCTTAATGGGACTGGTAATGGTTTATGTAGTCGTACTAAGACACCTGATGTAAACCACAACTGAAATGGCACTGAACCAGGGGGTGTTGCTGGGTAAGTTTACGACCTATAGAAGCTTCCGTATGCACGTGCATTATAAAGCACTAACGGCCATGCCGATACACAACCAGCATTTTAGAGATAAAGAGGACTAGGATACCGTTAACACCTGGGTTTTATCGTCTAGGCGGTGACCAAGCCATATCGTAAACCGGAAACCCACGATAGCTATCGCACAGAGCGCTGGCTAATGATTTATTTGATCGTACTAAGGATAGTGGTATAAACTACGAAAAAACACTCTGAGACGAGCGTCGTACTATAGGTGCACATCTAGCGCACCACGACTAGAGCCCACAGGTCGCAGTCCCAAAGGTCTCAACACAGAAAGATGAAGAACCCACTGAGAAAATACCAGAGAAAGTCGAAGTGAGGCCTAAGAACACACTGATGCGGCCTAAGACCCCACTACTTCAACATAGGCAGACATCTAAAAGAACAAAAAGTAAAACAAGAGGCAAAAGTCTGATTTGGGATAAGGGGGAGAAAAACTGTAGAAGGCAACGCACAATTACACAACAACTTGTCGCTTGTTTAAACTAATATGATTCTAATATATTGCATTAATAAACAAAATAAAATAATAAAAAACACAACGATGTTGTTGTATTTTATCTGTATTTAAGTATTTGTGTGTGTGTGTGTGTGTGTGTGTGTGTGTGACTATATGTAAAAAAAAAGAATGCACATAAACAAAAACACACAAAAAAAAACTATACAGGTGGTCCGCCTAACACAGGCTCTTTATGTGGTGGCTCGATAGGGTCCGGCAGAGTTGGTTTTTATTTGCTGGTTCTACCGGTGCCTATCGAGCCACCACATAAAGAGCCTGTGTTAGGCGGACCACCTGTATAGTTTTTTTTGTGTGTTTTTGTTTATGTGCATTCTTTTTTTTTACATATAGTCACACACACACACACACACACACACACACACACACACACACAAATACTTAAATACAGATAAAATACAACAACATCGTTGTGTTTTTTATTATTTTATTTTGTTTATTAATGCAATATATTAGAATCATATTAGTTTAAACAAGCGACAAGTTGTTGTGTAATTGTGCGTTGCCTTCTACAGTTTTTCTCCCCCTTATCCCAAATCAGACTTTTGCCTCTTGTTTTACTTTTTGTTCTTTTAGATGTCTGCCTATGTTGAAGTAGTGGGGTCTTAGGCCGCATCAGTGTGTTCTTAGGCCTCACTTCGACTTTCTCTGGTATTTTCTCAGTGGGTTCTTCATCTTTCTGTGTTGAGACCTTTGGGACTGCGACCTGTGGGCTCTAGTCGTGGTGCGCTAGATGTGCACCTATAGTACGACGCTCGTCTCAGAGTGTTTTTTCGTAGTTTATACCACTATCCTTAGTACGATCAAATAAATCATTAGCCAGCGCTCTGTGCGATAGCTATCGTGGGTTTCCGGTTTACGATATGGCTTGGTCACCGCCTAGACGATAAAACCCAGGTGTTAACGGTATCCTAGTCCTCTTTATCTCTAAAATGCTGGTTGTGTATCGGCATGGCCGTTAGTGCTTTATAATGCACGTGCATACGGAAGCTTCTATAGGTCGTAAACTTACCCAGCAACACCCCCTGGTTCAGTGCCATTTCAGTTGTGGTTTACATCAGGTGTCTTAGTACGACTACATAAACCATTACCAGTCCCATTAAGAGGTATCTATCGTATCACTTGGTTTTATAATTAATCACGGTCACGTATGTCCGATAACGTGGGGGTGCCACTGCTCATAGCCTCTTTATCCACACCCTTATAAAAGCCAACTATAACATTAAACCATACCATTCATACAACTTAACCAAACGGACACCAAACAATACCGACATTTCCCATTTACATGCAATGGCCACCAACACAAATGTAAGTCTTTTTGTCTGTTGTGATAATATGTATCAATATATAATTTGTGTATGATCAAGTCAGCAAGACAGAAGCCCACAGAGCTTGAAAAAAATAATAATGAAATATATTTCAGGTTTTGTCGTTGCTTTTTTGGCCTGCTGTAATGTAATGTTAATGGGTGATTTATTAATATATATATCAATATATCATTTGTATGGTCAGGTAAGATGGACAGAAGAACACAGAGCTTGAAAAATAAACATAAAATTTATCTTTAGGGTTCGACATCGTATTTTGGTCTTTTGCCTGTTGTGTTAATATACTTCAATATATAATTTGTGTATGGTCAGGTCAACAAGCCAATAGAACTCGGCGGTTGGAAAAAATAATAATAATGAAATATATTTCAGGTTTGATCGTTGATTTTTGGCCTCCTGTCATGTAATGTTAATGGGTGCTTTATTAATATGTATCAATATATTATCTTGTATGGTTAGGTAAGCTGGTCAGAAGAACACAGAGATTGAAAAAATGTATCATGTTTTCTATATCATGTTTTATTGTTTCTATTACAGACCCGCTCAGCCCGATCAGTCCTTGAAGGGGTGTGGTTGTCCCTGTTCGCTGATAGGACACGACACTGTCGTGGTTGCCGTGAAGAGCAGCCAAATCAATTGGCCCACTCATGTTTAATGTCCGCCGAGGAGGCTATAGACCACCAGCTTGGATCGGTTCTCGGCACGGACGTGCCCCAGGCGGACTTAATAATGCTGATACAGCCGGCTATACGGCGCTATTTCCGTGAGCGCGTGCGGCGCCGAACTGCCTGGCACACAGAGTGGTTGGCGACCCGTGAAGAACATTATTTGTGTTGTGTTGTGGGGGTGTGTCAATCACCGGCACACCCAAATTTTTTAGCTTAATGAATTAAATAAATATGTTTTTTATTATCTTCGCTGTAATTATAGTTTGTCTCTATGTTGTACTAAATGTTGTGTTATGTGTATAATCAGGTGGGCCAGTTAACGTGTGTTAGTTGGGTTTATTAACACAACACTTATTGATTATATAAGATATGCATTAATATGACAATATTAGTATATTCCCTTATTTTCACCAGTTGCCCCTTACCCGATTCAGATGCTGTCACACCACGACAACCAACCGCGTTTTCTTTTTTAGTATGTAATATTT
Organism: Meghimatium bilineatum; assembly: GCA_034231615.1. Taxonomy (NCBI): domain Eukaryota; kingdom Metazoa; phylum Mollusca; class Gastropoda; order Stylommatophora; family Philomycidae; genus Meghimatium; species Meghimatium bilineatum. The sequence goes on along the minus strand of CM067305.1, from coordinate 33,330,527 downwards.
TGTGTCTTTTTCACAGACCCGAGTGTTTTATGTTGTTAGTAATAAGAAGCCCGGGTCAGACCTTCCTTACTAATAGGACAAAAGCTAATACAACCCATGAAATTATGAAATGTATAAACCACCTGGAGGTATTTCGGTACCCTAGCGAGGTATCACACAGCCTGGCTATGTTTCTACTTATGTATATAACGCGCATGTGTCAACATCAAGCTACAAGTACAAAGGTTGTATAAGTTATCAACACCCACAAACAAACTTCAATCAGCCCACACGGAACACAACTGGCGTGCTATGACTATTTACTAGACAAAAAGTCTCTCAAATTGCTACATATTGAAATATAAAATGTAAAAAGGAGTTACAACAATGGTATACAAAGGTGACAGCAAAACCTTAAGCCACTTCAATCAGCCCACACGGAACACAACTGGCGTGCTATGACTATTTACTAGACAAAAAGTCTCTCAAATTGCTACATATTGAAATATAAAATGTAAAAAGGAGTTACAACAATGGTATACAAAGGTGACAGCAAAACCTTAAGCCACTAACCCCGCTATGCATAATATCACTTTTACAATTATCACCGGCCAAAACCATCAATATGTTGTTAGTAATAAGAAGCCCGGGTCAGACCTTCCTTACTAATAGGACAAAAGCTAATACAACCCATGAAATTATGAAATGTATAAACCACCTGGAGGTATTTCGGTACCCTAGCGAGGTATCACACAGCCTGGCTATGTTTCTACTTATGTATATAACGCGCATGTGTCAACATCAAGCTACAAGTACAAAGGTTGTATAAGTTATCAACACCCACAAACAAACTTCAATCAGCCCACACGGAACACAACTGGCGTGCTATGACTATTTACTAGACAAAAAGTCTCTCAAATTGCTACATATTGAAATATAAAATGTAAAAAGGAGTTACAACAATGGTATACAAAGGTGACAGCAAAACCTTAAGCCACTTCAATCAGCCCACACGGAACACAACTGGCGTGCTATGACTATTTACTAGACACAAATTCTCTCAAATTGCTACATATTGAAATATAAAATGTAAAAAGGAGTTACAACAATGGTATACAAAGGTGACAGCAAAACCTTAAGCCACTTCAATCAGCCCACACGGAACACAACTGGCGTGCTATGACTATTTACTAGACACAAATTCTCTCAAATTGCTACATATTGAAATATAAAATGTAAAAAGGAGTTACAACAATGGTATACAAAGGTGACAGCAAAACCTTAAGCCACTTCAATCAGCCCACACGGAACACAACTGGCGTGCTATGACTATTTACTAGACACAAATTCTCTCAAATTGCTACATATTGAAATATAAAATGTAAAAAGGAGTTACAACAATGGTATACAAAGGTGACAGCAAAACCTTAAGCCACTTCAATCAACCCACACGGAACACAACTGGCGTGCTATGACTATTTACTAGACACAAATTCTCTCAAATTGCTACATATTGAAATATAAAATGTAAAAAGGAGTTACAACAATGGTATACAAAGGTGACAGCAAAACCTTAAGCCACTTCAATCAGCCCACACGGAACACAACTGGCGTGCTATGACTATTTACTAGACACAAATTCTCTCAAATTGCTACATATTGAAATATAAAATGTAAAAAGGAGTTACAACAATGGTATACAAAGGTGACAGCAAAACCTTAAGCCACTAACCCCGCTATGCATAATATCACTTTTACAATTATCACCGTCCAAAACCATCAATATGTTGTTAGTAATAAGAAGCCCGGGTCAGACCTTCCTTACTAATAGGACAACAGCTAATACAACCCATGAAATTATGAATGTATAAACCACCTGGCGGTATTTCGGTACCCTAGCGAGGTATCACACAACCTGGCTATGTTTCTACTTATGTATATAACGCTCATGTGTCAACATCAAGCTACAAGTACAAAGGTTGTATAAGTTATCAACACCCACAAACAAGCTTCAATCAGCCCACACGGCACACAACTGGCGTGCTATGACTATTTACTAGACAAAAATTCTCTCAAATTGCTATATATTGAAATATAAAATGTAAAAAAGGAGTTACAACAATGGTATACAAAGGCGACAGCAAACCCTTAAGCCACTAACCCCGCTATGCATAATATCACTTTTACAATTATCACCGTCCAAAACCACCACATAAAGAAAAATTATGCTAAAAATATTTGCTTCTGTAATGCACTGGTGGTTAAACACACAGTTACACCTGTAGAGTGCTGTGAGTTAAAACTTTAGTTACGCCCACAAGGGCCTGTGCGTTGGAACTGCAGTTACTCCTGTAACGTCACGATAGCTGAAAATGTTGTGGGTATGTGTGTGTGTGTGTGTGTGTGTGTGTGAGAGAGAGAGAGAGAGAGAGAGAGCGAGAAATAAAAGAGCGATAGCCTTAAAAGTTGGTTATAACCCACTTGAATATAACCACACAAGGGAAGCCCCTTTGATTACACCAGCAGAAGAAGAATATTTTCTTTCCTAGTTTCAAATATCTCAAAATACAAGTGATTATACGAATAATTATTTGTATATAATAATAATTTATAATATTACTAATAATATGCTTTTTAACAAAAATATGTTTCTAAATACAAAAACGCTGTATAAGTAACAGAAAACGTTCTCTGCTTATAAAGTGCCACATATGTAAAGAGAGAGAGAGAAAGAGAGAGAGAGAGGGAGAGCGAGAGAGAGAAAATAGTCTTAACGTTCGTTTTAAAGAAACGCGCGCCCACTTTCAGTGTGAGCGTGCTTATCTGGTTAATTGGCACCCGCTGGGCTTCCGTGTACTGACCACGGACTAAATTGCGATACAGAGGGTTTTAATGGTTTGCAGATGTTTGGCTTACCTGGCCTAGTCCAGCGTTATGCTACCAGCTAAAGTTAAATAGATGTTAGTTTTATTTTCACTGTGTATTTATATAAAGCTTGCTACATAGGCATATATTTAAACGGGTTCTTCATATATTTCGTTGAACGTGTTGAATTGTTTGTTTCTTGGTTTAATTTATATGGAAATACCATTTCACGGCCATTCATTAGACACCACACACGCCTGTTTTATAAATAAACCAATACAACGCATGGTTTAAATGTGGGTGCGATAGTCCACTAATCTGAACGCGACAAAATTTCTGGTGTGGAAAAGTTTCATAATTAGAATGTTGAGGTCGACACAAGGTCAGCTGATGTATGTGTCATTTTCTTTATCTTGCATTATCAGTCTAAAGGTGCAGCACAGGTTAAAAAAATTGTTACAAACTTCACTGATATTGCCCTTGTTGTATCACCTTGTACCTAAAAACACTGGAAAAGTTTCCGTTTATTTTTTTTTATTCAACACACCAACACAGATAAAAATGGGGAGTTTCAGACACCCCCCATACACCCACACACACATACATTTTCATCATTAAATACATACTCCACACATAATAGCAGTACCAATGCTAGTTCTTTGACCGGTCCATAGCTAAATAGCACAGTGGACAATTTTCAGCGGAAGAACCGGTATCCGCGCGCCCCCACCGTTGGTGGGGGTGATCCGAGCGACCCCCGATCAGGCCGGGGTGGGGTATCGCGCGCCGCCCCATCCTACTGGCTGACAATCTGGTGTGTTGGTGTGTCAATACTTTCTTCTTTGAGTCATCTAAATGTTGCGTTGTTGCGCTGCGCAACAATACTTTCCTCTTTGAGCCATCTAAATGGGGCGCAACAATAATTTCTTCTTTGAGCCATCTAAATGTTGCGCGTTGCGTGCGCAACAATACTTTCCTCTTTGAGCCATCTAAATGTTGCGTTGTTGCGCTGCGCAACAATACTTTCCTCTTTGAGCCATCTAATGTTGCGCGTTGTTGCGCAAATATGCATCAAAAGATGTTGCTACCTGTCGTTATCGCGGAAATCTTGTAAGGATTTTCACACGGAAAAGTACGCGTCTGTAGTATTTCATCAATCAAGTGGCCCACCCCTAAGTAACTCTGTGGAAAATTACGGTTCAGCTGACCTTTATGTTATAGAGCCGACCTAGTTGAGAATGACCGACCTTCAACCGGTCAGCCACCCTGGTAGTTTCCGTTACTTCTAAACCAGAACAAAATAAGACAGTGGAAATTTTTAAGTGAAAAAGAGCAATATTTTCTTCAACCGGGTTGAACTAAAGTTAAATAGGGCAGTGGGCCCCACCGATATCATGATCCCCACCCCGCCCGCGTAGGCCGGGCACACACACACCGCGCGATTTCGGCCGGTTTCGACCGTTTTTTGACATGTTTCGCCACCATATTGGATGTGCAAGCACACTCTGCACATTCGGTTGCACATTCGGTTGCACATTCGATTGCACACTCGGCACACTCGGCACACTCGGCACATCCAGCACACTCGCGGGTCGTTCCATCCCTGATACACTACTCATGAAGCTTCTATAAGAAGATAACCTCAATATAACGGCATGTCATCCACTAAGGTTTTCTGTTGCATGGATGGTATGTCTAGTGGGCCATTGGTGAGACCCACAGACGCAACCACATGCGTATACTTCTGTGCAGTAACCGTTCTTTCAGTCTCTGTAATCCGATATTATATTTCTGTACAGTAACCGTTCTTTCAGTCTCTGTATTCCGATATTATATTTCTGTACAGTAACCGTTCTTTCAGTCTCTGTATTCCGATATTATATTTCTGTACAGTAACCGTTCTTTCAGTCTCTGTATTCCGATATTATATTTCTGTGCAGTAACCGTTCTTTCAGTCTCTGTATTCCGATATTATATTTCTGTGCAGTAACCGTTCTTTCAGTCTCTGTATTCCGATATTATATTTCTGTACAGTAACCGTTCTTTCAGTCTCTGTATTCCGATATTATATTTCTGTGCAGTAACCGTTCTTTCAGTCTCTGTATTCCGATATTATATTTCTGTACAGTAACCGTTCTTTCAGTCTCTGTATTCCGATATTATATTTCTGTACAGTAACCGTTCTTTCAGTCTCTGTATTCCGATATTATATTTCTGTACAGTAACCGTTCTTTCAGTCTCTGTATTCCGATATTATATTTCTGTACAGTAACCGTTCTTTCAGTCTCTTTATATTATATTCTGTTACAATGATTCTTAAATTCAGTTATTTTCCCTTATATACTGATATTACGACAAGAGTCATGATTTAAGCTATCTGTTTTCTGTACTACTCCATGTATATCTTCCAGATGTCAGCTTAAATCTTCACATTTTACCTGAACATGTTAGATCCAGCTGTTTGACCATGTTATTTATGACTTACCTTGATTAAGAAGTACCGGAAAAAAGATGACCCCTGTCCAAGTTGATATTTTTATGTGAAAGAAGAGATGAACAGTGTCTCTTGTTCTGAGAACAAGTTGCCATTAATTAGATTAGATTTCCTGTTTCCTGTTATTGAATTCTTATTTTTTTGCGTTGTTTCATACAAATGTTTCTGGATCATTCATCTCAAGTGCTCTTCTAAAATATATTGTACCTGCTTCTAGATAATGTAACGTATTTTCGTATATTTTGTACCACATTTACCTATATTTGTACCATGTTTACTTATATTTGTACCATATGTACCTATATTTTGTACCATATTTTCATATATTTTGTACCATGTTTGCTTATATTTGTAATATATTTACCTATATTTATACCATATTTACCTATATTTGTGCTATATTTACCTATTTTGCACCAAATTTTTATATAAATTTTGTTCCATTTCTAGCTATATGTTGTGCGTCGTGTGGAAACAGTGGTCTGGATCTCTAAGTCAGAGTGAACGGAATAGGGCAACTGTCTTGTTTCCAGGCATATTGTAGGAGACCACTACAGAAAGTGAGGGGGAAGTGGGGGGGGGGGTAGGTTGACAACCTATCATCTGTGATAAAAGCTTTGTCACAGCGAGTTGTACTTTTTTGTTGCTGACATCTTCAGTATTCCAGTGCATTATTTTCATTGGTCTTGTTATTTTTGGCCAGTTACTCTATTCTCCTTGTTCGATGTGTCAATTCAGAATAACTTCGAGCAGTTGGGCCCTTTTGAGGCACTCGACACAACACCGTCCCTACCCGGATGTCCATCATTGGGCAGGCACCATAACATACGCCATATACAAAAATATTCCCATTACGTGCCGCGTGGTGCGTGACATCCTAACTGCTGTGGTGTGCCTTTTGGCTTGGCTGTACTTGCTATGACAGACTGTGGTCTTGTTATTTTTTAGGAAGTATTGAACAGTCTTAGCTTTCAGCATCTGTTGGCAGGCAGAACTAAGTCTCATCTTCGCAGCAAGGATATATCCTCTATGAAGATTCATTGTATCGTTACGTATTATTAGTATTACACTTATTGTAATTATCAGTATTATTATTAACAATAGCAGTTACAGAAATAGTAGTCATTCACAGTTACCACAGAAAAACACCTAGCCGCCTTACTCACATTCACCAAGGAAAACTAGTCGGCTCACACACAGTTACTAAAAGAAATGTTTTTGATAAACACAATGACTAAAAAACACAGATCGGCTCATATGAGGCGTGCTGAGGATGTCATACAAAGCGTGTGCAGATTGCAAGATGTAGCAGCAGCTGCGAAATGAATAAGTCTACCCACAGATTTCGACACTTGTTTGAGAGTAGTAATAACACTTAGTAGGGAATGCATAGAATGGTGTCCCACAGCTGTGGAGCAAGAGGTGCAGCTTTTGTCAGTGAGAATGCCAAAGAGGGGGATATGATTATATACACTGATGGATCTGTGATTAGACATGTTTACATAGGCCTTCACAGCTCAGTGTGCAGGTAAAACTATCATGGAGGAGAGTCGGGCCTTTGTGACTACGAATAGCAAGGCCATGGATATTATGGCGGTGACCAGGACATTTGAGTGGGTAGGCACACAGAAGGCAACACAGATCTGCATCTTGAGTGACTATATGAGCATGATTAGTAAGATACAAGTGGGTCTCGTTTGCGAAAAGTGGATTGAGGCATTGAGAAAGGCGAGGTTGAGTTACATTTATTTTTATGCCTGTACATGTGGATATTCGAAGTAATGAAAGAGCAGATCAACTGGCATCATGCGCGATTGTGGCACAGGGCGATAGGGCAAAGGATCGAGCTGACGTTTTAACTCCATAAGTGATATAGCACATGAGAGTGAGATTAGTGTGTATGATGATTCATTTTCGATGTCCAGGATTAAAGATCGGGTTTGAAATGCGGTGTTGCTAGAAGTGAACATTTTGGAGGGCGCAGAAGAATATACGGATATACTCAGGAAGAGATTGGAGCAACTATGGACGCCTCCAGTTTGCAGTGATGATGATCCGATGACTAACTAACAGTTATTTTTACAAAAACGATTCGACTCTGCACATATTTCTAAAAACTAGACGATACAGCTACTAAAAGACTTAGTCGACTCACACACAGGCACTAAAAGATCTAGTCGACTCACACACAGTCACTAAAAGATCTAGTCGACTCACACACAGGCACTAAAAGATCTAGTCGACTCACACAATGCCCCTAAACGATCTAGTCGACTCACACACAGGCACTAATACAAACTTGTAGATTCACACGGTTATTTAAAACTAAATAGCATACTCTCAGTTACTAAGCAAAATCAGTTGACCCATCATATTTATGAATACAAAATAGCCCACTAAAAACGTCGACTCCCTATATTTATTTATTTTAAACTAGACGGCTCCCACATAATTATAAATAAAAATCAGTCGACTCACAGGCAGTTATCATAAAAACAACTAGTAGACGCATACACGGTTATGCACAACAAACCTCTTCGACACACACCGTCACTAAAACGATACTAGTCGGTTCACACAATAATCACCAAAGAAATAACTAGCCGACTTAAAAACATATTTATACCCCCTGTAACAAACACAACATGCTATGTGCTAAACACAACATGATATGTACTAAACACAACATGCTATGTACTAAACACAACATGATATGTACTAAACACAACATGCTATGTACTAAACACAACATGCTATGTACTAAACACAACATGATATGTACTAAAGACATCGGGATATGTACTAAACACAACAAACAATGTTGTATTCTACCTAGAACTAGCACTGGACATGCAATCAACAAGTCAAAGGCACACACAAAATAAATCCACCTACAACTAAATCACATAGTACTGTATTAGTATTTCTCATGATGATGTGCCGTCTCTGCAACGAGGGTTTGTTGCAACAGACCTCAAATAACCCCAATTTCTTGATTTGGCGGTGTACTCTGTTACTTAACCTGTAACCTGTCCATCTTGTGATGTTTCACTCCCACTTGTATTTTTCTACAACTGTTATATCAGGGGCGTTTCTCGAATACTATCACAAACAAGGCAAGGCATTGTAAATACCAAATAGAGACGACAGCTTCATATGCAGATATCAAGTTTGTACTTGCCATACATCGTGGGGTAAGATGAGAATGGACAAGGGGACATTTTCAACTCCCTATGTGTGCGTAGTTTTGGCGAGGAAACCGCTGTAGACTGTTATTTATTAGTATTTATTAGTCATCCAGTTAACATTGAATAACCCCTCTATCCTAATGGAAACTATCAGGAAATTCATATACTGAATCTTTGTACCTAATTATGCTACTATCACTCAGATTACTACATTATATTACCACTGTCAGACTATCACATTATTGATACAGATTATCGCATTATTTTACTACTGTCAGATTATCACATTAATGATACAGCCAATCACATTAACCGATAAACATAAGAGGAAAAAACAGTATACGGAAGTAATATTTTAAGAAAAGCAGAAAACAAATCAAATATATTGCAAAACATAGACTGAATAATGAGAATTAATCTTAACTGAACAGTAACAACGGCAAACGAATACAATAATATAACCACCAAGTTTCAGGAAAAGACCAAGAAGAAAATGAATTGTAACAGGGTCAAAGAAATTTCTTTAGTAATGGTTTACCTAATAATAGGTCATTTCAACTTTTTGAATTAGAACTTAAATTATCACTTATTGAGATAACCGTTAAGAAGGAAATGGAGGTGGGAGTACCCATTTTTGTCTTGCTTCGTAGTACTAAATGCTATGTTCTCCTTTGCTATAGGTCGGCCGGTTTTAAACTCCTCCCCGCCCGTGTATTGCCGGGGCCCGAAAGGGGAGCAAAGAATAGCAACACTGTTTACCTTCCACGCATGTCGTAAAAGGCGACTAAGGCGGTTATGGGATGGAGTTGGCTGTCCCATCCCATATAGGGTCAGTGACCCACAGCCATGCTGAAGTCGGATGTGTCACGCCGAAATGCGCAGATATCGCAGCTTTGCTGTAAACCATGACACAGCGCATTCCGTTCTCCGGACTACTTCCTGCTAATCTGCAGAAGTTTGAGAACGAACGCAGAAGAAGAAGAAACTCCTCCCCTCCGTATCTACTGTCTTCGATTGAAGTGGTCACAGACAAACTAGACAGATATAACATCGCTGTATATCCAACGACCAAACCTTCCATATATTGAGAATCGATCATCACCAAATCCTGCTAATCTTCACAGTCAAAGCAGAAGTGATCCGGTTATTTCATCACGGAATTATTTCACCCCTTACCTCTTCTCCCACCATATTTTCGCCCTTTTCTGAATGTAACGGCAACACAGCACGTCTCCCTATCTACAGCGATGGTTCAGTCAGTTATTTGTTGAATTTTCCATAATATGTCAACTATGAAAAGGAGGAAGTAAGAGGTCAACTTAATAAAGTCACTATAACAAGCAACAGGGAAGGGGTGTTCAAGTGACTTCTAGGCTACTTTATAAAGTCGTGAGCGATCGCTCACTCGCGCAGCTTAAAGAGAGCATTTATTGCAGGTAAGCTGTAAACCATAACACAAAGCATTCCGTTCCCTGGACTACAACTAGATAACTAGCAGGAGTTTGAGAACGAATACAGATGAAGAAAAAGTAATATATTTCCACCATACAAGTGTCATATGTAGAAAAATGTGTTCAAATTATTGATTATGCAGGTATCCAATCACACAAAAATACTGCAACTTTTTCGTGTTATCAATGTTGGCCACTTTTAATCAATAAACTCATATGACTACAATACTTTAATATAGAAAAGGGTGAACATACAAGTCCAGACATAAGAGATGTCGAACATATATTCTTCTTTTCGTGAAGCTCGGGAAGTCTCGAAGAACCGATTTATAGAATCAAATAACAGTTAAATTTAGAATATATTTTCAAATGACAAAACTAATTGTTTTATAGTTAATATATTAGACTTTCTTCTTCAATGTCTTTTGCCAACTATTCTTTTCCTTTCTTTTCCTTTACAATCCATTCTCTCATTCTACCAACTTACATATGTCTACTTTCTTATTAAAGTACCGTAGACAGCTCAATCTTCGTAGCGTCCGTGAAAGAAATGGAAAAGCTGGTCTAGGGTTTTCTAATTTAATAACCAAGAATGCTGGAAATTATTAATTTTTATATAAACTGATAGTTATATTTCGGTGAAGATCAGGCTGGGACTTCTCGACCATTGTATGATATAAATTGGATGCTTAATGTTTGCAGTGTATAGTATAACTTCCAGTAAGATCATGAAGATCGCGGCAATTACGGTAGAGTTCTAAGATTGGTCTCTGAAATAATGACAGTAATATACATTATTGTGCCGGGTTCTCAATCCATGATCAGAAAGATTCAGAATGTATTGGCTGTCCATTAATGCATTGAGTATATTGGCGCTCACACGAGCAAGGGCTTACGTAGACGTTCTGCTTGGTCATGCTAGAGGTTCATGGTAAAATGAGAACTGACATACTGGCTTCAAGAGTATATGTGTCAAGACAGATTATGGTGGGTAAGGGTGCATTGTGAGCTGCCTATATAATTGCACAGGTTAGACGAGTACACACTTGTAGACGAGAATATTATTATAAGAGATTGAAGGAGTTTGGAACTCATGGGGGAGTTAGCAGAGTGGGGAAGTTTAAGAGTTAGGATGTGGAAGATATACAATCAGCAGGCTACCGAAGATGTCAGCATACAATGGGAGCTATTTTGGAAGACACGGTCTTTTGCAATGTCCATAGTGATACAGATATCCGCAAAAATCTCAAGCAAGTATGATTCTGATAAGATTTGCGGTTGGTGACCAGAGTACGGGACCCAGTTCTCTTGAACGGCTGACTTACTATCGATAATTTTACAAATACTCACGGCTCAGTGAAAGTGGTAAGAACGCTAAATATATTAATTACCAATGTCAGAGTCTGATTTATCGGGCCAATGGCGCAAATAAAACAATGGCACAACGCATATCTGTTCTTTGAAATAAATCCTGCTGGAAATCTAGTCAAATTATTGGCTTCACATTATGTTACCACTGTCAGACTATCACATTATGTTACCACTATCAGACTATCACTTTATGTTACCACTGTCAGACTGTTACGTTATGTTACCACTGTCAGACTGTTACGTTATGTTACCACTGTGAAACTGTCACATTATGTTACCACTGTCAGACTGTCACATTATGTTACCACTGTCAGACTTTTACGTTATGTTACCACTGTAAAACTGTCACATTATGTTACCACTGTCAAACTATCACGTTATGTTACCACTGTCAGACTGTTACGTTATGTTACCACTGTCAGACTATCACATTATGTTACCACTGTCAGACTGTTACGTTATGTTACCACAGTTATGTTACCAAGAGAGATACAGTTAAAGTTTGAGAACGAACAATAAGATGTTACTCAAAAACTCAATTTCTTGCCATAATCAGTTTAAATAAAGTTTTTATTGTTATGCAAGTCAAAGTTAGCTGTGGCTAGTCGCACACTTGTATTACTTACTTAATAAAACCTTCATCTTTGGACATGCATCTTCCAATTATATGTTCTAATACAAAAGACACCATTCACACTTACCGTCTAGTTAGCTATTTCCTGAATACACTCAAATCGCAGACATGAAAACAAATGTCTCTAACAATAGATCCAGAAATTCCAGATACACCGAACAGCTGTCCGGAGATTAAGTATAGGCATGATTGCCACACACCTGCAGCTGTTTTCTACGAGTCCACAGCAACGATCTCAAGTCTATGAGTTCGCCAAAAGTGAGTGCTAAATCTGAACGAGTCATGAACGCCACATTTCACACGCGGGTCTCTAGGTCTGGATTCACTTTTGTTTTACAACTGCGAGGGGAGATTTTCTTTTAATCCTGCGAATTTGCTTCTGTCGTCGCGTGGAATAAACTGGTTGTGTGGTTAAAGCATAGGCCTACGCTCTTTTATTTTTTGCTTCTAGAATTAGTACACCTCACGCTTTCAAATTTTATAATTAAATTTTCATATTTTCATATGTGTATACCCGGTTCTCCAAATATTGAGTAATACTATCCCCTAATATATCGAAATATTGAGTAATCATATCCCCTAATATATCCAAATATTGAGTAATCCTATCCCCTAATATATCCAAATATTGGGGTGCAAAGGGAACGCATTGCTCTAGGCGGACCCAGGGTTAGCAGATAACCAAGATCCCATATGTACCTCCACGCGGTGCACCCAGGAAACAGAAATACAGCAGCTTGAGCTAATTCTGGCCAAATCATTTGGGGATCGTGTCCGAGAATGTGGAGGTAGCAGATGGAAAGAGATTTGACTGCACAAGAGACAGACAATACTCCGACACCATCAGCATCAACACATATAGCGACACTGTAGACATACAATGAAGCTAGTCAGTCCAGTCCGAACATTGGAGGGGCGGCCAATATAAAATGCACATAAAGGTAGATGCATGGCGAAAGACAAATAGATTTCATACCGAGTACAATGAAACAATAAAAGGGCAGAACAGCGCTAGAGGGCAGCGCGAACTGCAAATAGAAAGTGAAAAGTCCCTAGGAAAGGGGAACTACAAGCTCCATCAGCTCGAGACGAGCTTCTAGTTACCTGTGTTCCTTACAGGCAGAGACCCAGACCCATTCATTGGCGTTTGGTAAAGCAAGAAGACCTAATCCAACTTTAATGTCGAGCCTTCCAAAACCGGAAATATGCTCGCGAAGAGAAAGGGTTCTGTACCCGATGGGCTTAGGCAAGAAAGGGACAACGATGGTAGTCCTGGCCCAACTCTACTGTCAAGGTTTCCTATACCGGAAGTACACTTGCAGAGAGAAAGGGTTCCGTACCCGATGGGCTCCGGCACAAAAGGGACAACGATTTAGCCCTGGCCCAACTCTACTGTCAGGTTTTCCTACACCGGAAATACACTTGAAGAGAGAAAGGGTTCAGTACCTGATGGGCTCAGGCGCTATTGGGACAAGGACGCTAAGCTCGAGAACGCCTTGCTCTCAAACGCGTGGTGTGAGACTCGAACTTGGACAAGGGGTACACGATGTCGGTGAATGACACCTCGACTAAGAGGGCGAATAGCCAGGGCCCAACTCCTCTGTTGAGTTCTTCCCCTTAAGGAACCAGGCTCACGGATGAGAAACGGTTCAGTACCCAATGGGCACAGGCACAGCACGTCCAATTACACGAGGCAAGTTCATAGACAGTGGAACACCTCGTACGAGTCAGACGAGAGCAAACATCGTCTGGGCGAAGAGTCGCCACTACGCGTGCCTGGAGACAGATATAGAGGCTGTCACAGGCTAAGGGTAGCCCACCCGAATTGTCAAGGCATGCCGAAATTGGATGTGCTAGGCCTACAAGGCGCATAACGGTGGCACAACGTAATCACGCTCCCGGCGGAAATCGCACGGACACCCGTGATGGTTACAATGGAGCGAACGCAAAACAAACAAACTTACATCCAAATATTGAGTAATCCTATCTCCAAATATATCCAAATATTGAGTAATCCTATCTCCAAATATATCCAAATATTGAGTAATCCTATCTCCAAATATATCCAAATATTGAGTAATCCTATCTCCAAATATATCCAAATATTGAGTAATCCTATCTCCAAATATATCCAAATATTGAGTAATCCTATCTCCTAATATAGCCAAAGTGGATTCGTGTTTACAGTACAATTACACCACATGAGAGTTAACTGTATTATCTTGGGAAACTGATGTAAAGTCAATAAATTTCTTCTTTCTACTTCTCTTGTGTTTGTTTTCAAACTCCTGCAGATTAGCAGGACGTGGTTCCAGAGAACGGAATGAGTTGTATCGTGGTTTACAGCTGAACCTTTTACAAGAAATGTAATATTACATCAAGTGATAACTACAGTAAACTTTAGAATAACATGGATATATCGAACAAGTTATCTCTCTATCTGACGTTTTAGAACTGATTATCATTGTCTTCAAAGTAGATGGCATGCAGGACGTATCTCTACTTGACGATGTGTCATTTATTGTTTGATTTATGCTGTCTCTGGTTCATCATTTCTCTCTGTTCCCTCCACCTCTCTCTCTCTTTCTCTCTTGCCTTTCTCACATTCACCACCATAAGTATTCATATTTGACTTTCATTTTCAAAACTGAAATAAATCACTTTAATTATGTACATTTTGTTTCGAGTCTTGTTGTAATCATTCTTATTATTAGTCTTCATTTTCTGCGTTTGTTCTCAAGTAACCCACACGAACACATTTTCATGTGATTTCCGCTGGGGAGCGTAAAGTACACTGTTACCGTTTAACTTGCGCCATTTAGACCTAGCACATCCGTTTTGACACTCTGTTAATTCATATGAGCTTTCCTAGCCTGTGTCAACCTTGTTTGTCGCCAGGTGACAGGTATATATCGACTCAACACCATGACGGTTTATCACTCACTGTGCCCTTAGACAATGCAGGACAAAATGTGTACTTGGCCTTGGTGACTATTTGCAGGGAAACGATAAGCAGGGATTTGGACTGTGGTCCACTAAGTATATATCTTACACGGTGTTCCGCTGCGTCAACTTACCTCGTGTAACTAGATGGACCATTGTCTCCTGTGCAATCGGATCCATCTGATAGTGAATACTTCATCTGTGAGTCAGGCCCCCAATATAGAAATCACTCAACTGTAGAGTTTGACTAAGATTTATTAGTCTTCATAACCTAGGGATGGTTTTCCTACATTGTAAAACCGTTGTCCACGTTTGAGCCTGTACACACTTTTTTCTGCAGACTATGACTATTTGGATTCTTATTATGGCTTCTGCATTTTCATTTTTCCGCCAAACATGCTTCCGGAAGATAACTTGACTCCACTTCTCGAGCATGAACATTTGCTTTTCTCATGACTGCCGTATTATTGTGTTTTCATTTGTACTTTCGTGCACATGTCCTTGTCCTCTAGCGCTGTCCTACATTCGCTCTATCCTCAATGGACTAGCCTTACCTCTCCAGAGACTTGCAGACATGACTGCCACAGTCCAAATAAAAACAATTAGGTAAACACAAATAAAAACAATTAGATAAACACAAATAAAAACAATTAGATAAACACAAATAAAAACAATTAGATAAACACAAATAAAAACAATTAGATAATCACAAATACAGAAATTACTCTTCTGTATATGTTCTCACACTCCAGTTAGCTAGAAGGATGTAGACCGGGGAACGGAATTCGTTGTGTTGTCGCTTACATTGTGTTCGTATTATCTGCCCCATTTAGGCTAAAACACCCTACATTAGCATGACTTTTTTCCCCTCGATTTGAACATTTCGGTATAGAACAGTAAAAACAGCCTGCAATATTTTCTTATTTTAAAACTTGCATGTCAGGGTGTTGCTAATACTTTATCCGATTGGTGTCCCGGTAACGCACTAGTTGTGGGTGTGGTCTACATTGGTTTTAAAAATAATTCCAAAGTGTTAACCGAAATTGAAAATCATTAACGAACATGTTTAGAATACCGGATGAGGGGAAAATATACAAGATAGTTATGAACTAGACATTTTAAGTGTCTAAAAACTAATCTTGGACGGGGAGACATATTTACTATTCGAGAAAAGAAAAAAAATATATGGCGGTTACAAAAAAGTGTTCTCTAATTGCACTGCTAACGAAACAAATTTCTAATTAGCGAGCAATTACTCAAGTGTCTAAAAAATCTTACACAACACAGATCAAGATAACTCCTGATTACTACGTTACCTGTCCTGTAGCTTATTGGTATTCTGGTATAGGATAAATCTATTTCTTTCTATACGCTGTGTCCCTTGTTTGCCTTGCGGCGTCAGGGGTGGAAGAGTTCTCTGGAGATGGCCTTCTTGTGCGCTGTTTGTAAGCTTGTTCCTGTGGCTTCTTTGATTTCTGTGATCCATCTTTTACATGGTCTGCCTATGGCTTTATAACCGTTATGTCTATGTGTCATGGCCATTTGTGGCATGCTATATGTCGGTAGTCTGGAAGCGTATGAAAACCACTTGATCTGTTGTCTTTTCATGTGTTCCAATACTGGTATTGTTTTGGTTATATGTCTGATGTTATCGTTTCTAATTCTATCTCTTAAGGACACTCCGAATATTCTTCGTAGACATGTCATTTCTGTTGTCACTATTTTTCTTCTGTCTTGTGCTGTCATTGTCCAGGTTTTCACTGGTAGCATAGTGATAGAATAATAATAGTCTTGTATAATGCAACTTTAGTGTCTATGTTTACATTTTTGTTCTTGAAAATATGTGTCATCTGTCCTAGGATCTGGTATGTTTTGTTCCATCTATTGTATATCTCTGTACTGGTTTTCCCTTCACTCGATATCATGAATTATTAAGTCAGTAAGTAGATATACTCAATGACATCTATGATATTATGATATACATGACGTCATCTGATGTATTTGGAATTTATAATAGTATCAGGTAAGGGGGCCGTAGATATGACTTTGGTAAATGTTAGTGGGTATACTTCATAACAAAAGTCTATCAATTGAGTATTTGAGGTCCGACGAAGACGAATGTGTCGGGCCATTGGCGCAAATAACACGGCGATACAACGCATTTCCATTTTCTGGACTGCATCCTGCTGGAGATCTTGTAGTACTGCTACAGGAGAGATCCAGCAGGAGTTTGAGAATTAACGCTGAAGAAGAAGAATAAGAAGAAGAGTATCTGAGGGGTGTTTGATGATCTTCTTATGAAAACGGAGTGGAGTTGGGGCGTACCCTCTTATTTACCTTTTTCTGAATTACTTCTTATTCTTCTTGTTTCGTTCGCCTAGAATGAAGTTTGATCTCTTCTATAAACTTGACTGTGTTTTATAACATGTAAAGATGACCGTAGTTTTTCTTCCAGTGTGTGTCAGTGTGTCAGTGTGTCAGTGTGTCAGTGTGTCAGTGTGTCAGTGTGTCAGTGTGTCAGTGTGTCAGTGTGTCAGTGTGTCAGTGTGTCTGCCTCAGCGTAGTTTTTCTTCCAGTGTGTGTCAGTGTGTCTGCCTCAGCGTAGTTTTTCTTCCAGTGTGTGTCAGTGTGTCTGCCTCAGCGTAGTTTTTCTTCCAGTGTGTGTCAGTGTGTCCGCCTCAGCGTAGTTTTTCTTCCAGTGTGTGTCAGTGTGTCCGCCTCAGCGTAGTTTTTCTTCCAGTGTGTGTCAGTGTGTCCGCCTCAGCGTAGTTTTTCTTCCAGTGTGTGTCAGTGTGTCCGCCTCAGCGTAGTTTTTCTTCCAGTGTGTGTCAGTGTGTCCGCCTCAGCGTAGTTTTTCTTCCAGTGTGTGTCAGTGTGTCCGCCTCAGCGTAGTTTTTCTTCCAGTGTGTGTCAGTGTGTCTGCCTCAGCGTAGTTTTTCTTCCAGTGTGTGTCAGTGTGTCTGCCTCAGCGTAGTTTTTCTTCCAGTGTGTGTCAGTGTGTCTGCCTCAGCGTAGTTTTTCTTCCAGTGTGTGTCAGTGTGTCTGCCTCAGCGTAGTTTTTCTTCCAGTGTGTGTCAGTGTGTCCGCCTCAGCGTAGTTTTTCTTCCACTGTGTGTCAGTGTGTCCGCCTCAGCGTAGTTTTTCTTCCAGTGTGTGTCAGTGTGTCCGCCTCAGCGTAGTTTTTCTTCCAGTGTGTGTCAGTGTGTCCGCCTCAGCGTAGTTTTTCTTCCAGTGTGTGTCAGTGTGTCCGCCTCAGCGTAGTTTTTCTTCCAGTGTGTGTCAGTGTGTCCGCCTCAGCGTAGTTTTTCTTCCAGTGTGTGTCAGTGTGTCCGCCTCAGCGTAGTTTTTCTTCCAGTGTGTGTCAGTGTGTCCGCCTCAGCGTAGTTTTTCTTCCAGTGTGTGTCAGTGTGTCTGCCTCAGCGTAGTTTTTCTTCCAGTGTGTGTCAGTGTGTCTGCCTCAGCGTAGTTTTTCTTCCAGTGTGTGTCAGTGTGTCTGCCTCAGCGTAGTTTTTCTTCCAGTGTGTGTCAGTGTGTCTGCCTCAGCGTAGTTTTTCTTCCAGTGTGTGTCAGTGTGTCTGCCTCAGCGTAGTTTTTCTTCCAGTGTGTGTCAGTGTGTCTGCCTCAGCGTAGTTTTTCTTCCAGTGTGTGTCAGTGTGTCTGCCTCAGCGTAGTTTTTCTTCCAGTGTGTGTCAGTGTGTCTGCCTCAGCGTAGTTTTTCTTCCAGTGTGTGTCAGTGTGTCTGCCTCAGCGTAGTTTTTCTTCCAGTGTGTGTCAGTGTGTCTGCCTCAGCGTAGTTTTTCTTCCAGTGTGTGTCAGTGTGTCTGCCTCAGCGTAGTTTTTCTTCCAGTGTGTGTCAGTGTGTCTGCCTCAGCGTAGTTTTTCTTCCAGTGTGTGTCAGTGTGTCTGCCGTGGCATCTTATATCCAGGACATTAGAACTGTCAATGCATTATGTCACCAATTATGAGGCGTGTCTGAAAAAAGATAGACAATTGTTGACAAGAAAGACTGGGTAGGGGTGGTTGTTTGACAAAAGTTAAGGTCAACAAAACGTTTTTAATAACAACTAAATTGTGTGAATTAGGAAGAAATGATATGGAATAATTTTTGTTTCCTTTTTTTACTGTTTATTTAGGTAGCCTAAAGTGGAGAGAAAACGAGGAAGACCAAAAGAAACTTTACGTAGAACTATTACAAGAGAACGTTTCACCATCGGTATCAGAAACAATGAAGATCTAAATCAAATTGCGATGAAACGAGAGACATGGAAATATATGACATCCGCCCAATGTGCCGTCTTTGGACGTAGAGAAATAACTAACTAACTAACTAGGAGGTGGGGGATTTGATATGATTAAAGGGGGGGGGGTCGGTTTTTGACAAGAGTTAAGAGGTGGAAAAATTTGCCATAAAAGTGTTGATGCAATTTATAAACAGCCCATTCTTGAAATATATGTTTTTTATTACTTCTTATTTTTTTTATTCATTATGAAACTCATGCATATTAGCAGGGTGTAGTCCGGAAAACGAAATGCATTGGTGTCATGGTTTACAGATAGACTGCAATATTTATACATTTGGGCCTGACACATCTGACTTCGGTCAGTTTAAAATCGGCCTTCCCAACGGGATATACTTAATATCTCCGTGCGTACCAGGCCAGATATCTAAACGAGGTATCTCCTCGTACTAGATTAGGTATCTCCCTACGTAATAGGCAAGGTATCGCCATAAGTAGTAGACCTTTATCTCCCTACGTACTAAGCAAGGTATCTCCATACGTACTAGACATTTATCTCCCTACGTACTAGACATTTATCTCCCTACGTACTAGACCAGGTAGTAAAATATGTACTAGACCACTATCTCCCTACGTACAAAGCAAGGTATCTCCCTACGTACTAGGCAAGGTACCTCCATACGTACTAGACATGTATCTTCCTACGTACTAGACATTTATCTCCCTACGTACTAGACCAAGTAGTAAAATATGTACTAGACCACTATCTCCCTACGGGCTACACGTTGGGGTCGTGACTACACGTTGAAAACCGCTGTACTAGACCTTTATCTCCCTACGTACAAGACTAGGTATCTCTCTACGTACTAGACGAGGTATCTACCTACGGGCTAGGCCATGTATCTCTCTACAAGCTAGACGGGTTATCTACCTACGTGCTAAACCAGGTTTCTCCCTACGGACTAGGCCAGGTATCTTTCTACGGGCTAGACAAGACATCTACCTATCGGCTAGGTCAGTTTTCTTCTGATAGCCTACTCTTCTAATACACAATGGCATTTTCAAACGTTCTCTTCGGCCTATCTTTTCTTGCACAGAACTCTTTTCATCTGATCTTTATATTATAAAGTAGATTGTTAGTTTACAACATGTGGACGACTGTTGCCAAGTCGATAGCTACTCTAAAAGCGGCAGAGGATTCACACAACCATGATCGTAGTTACAATTACGATATGTGGTCAGATAGGTTATCGTGATGTGTGAGATGCGCTGATAAAGATGATGCGATGTACAGGTTGATCTAGTAGAAATAAGGCGTCCATCGTTCATTTAAAGTGGTAAAATTCTTAACGTATATATATATATATAATTCCGTATATCATATCAACTGCAGCGTTACATCAACGCTCACATCAACTTTTGTATACGATATTGCTATCACGATTTATAAACATCTTCAGTTTCTGTTCAATTGTGCTACTCTGTTTGAAATAATGGAATCTAGGCCTCCTCGGCGTTTGACAGCTAGTCATGCTTTGGAAAAGTTCCAAAATACGATAAACAATAATTCCGACATTAACTTTGATGATAATGACAATGATGACTACAAGCAGTACCAAGTCTAGTACTGTTAATGAATCTAAATCTCAACATCGGATATGGAATGAGGTGGACCCATCACCAGGAACAAAAACTATAAATGATTTCATATTTGATCCAACATGCACATCAGGGTCGAAGATGAGACATCTTCAGCATTAGATGTTCTCAGTCAGCTATAAACATCGGATATCATTGATAATTTAGATAATAATAGCAAAACTGCAAGTACTATGTATTTAGTCAAGTAGTTGATAAGGACTGCGACTGTGTGTATTGCAGTACACCAGCAAAGAGGCTCCCAGTTAAAAACATATGCAATACATGTAGCGACCAGCCTACATGTATTAGGTTCAAGACATGATCATACATTCTTCGATATAGCTGGTCCATCGTCTTCTTGGTCTTCTTCTCTCACCCGGTGCTCTGCCCTCAAGAATCAGCATTTACATGCCATCACGTCTCTTTAAATGTAAAAACAATATGAATAACGATGATGGTGATGACAATAATAATAATAATAATGACAAGGATGATGGTAATAGTTATAAGAATAAGAATAAAAAAACTGTGAAGAAATGTGTTAGAGACATGAAAATAACTTCATACTACTTCATCATCATCAGGTGCCATGCCGGGTGGCGTAGTCGGTCATGGCTCTCCACAGCTCTCTGTCCACAGTATTATGTATCAAAGTCGTTGTTGTTTCCCTGCCGTGCCAGGTTTTCAAACTGTCTAATATTTTCTCACGCTGTCGCCCTCTATTTCTGGTGCCTTCAATCTTGCCTGTTGTGACTATGTTCTCTAAACCTGCCTGTCTCATGAAGTGGCAAAAAAAAAGAATATTGCCTGTTTCTTCTATTGTTGATTAAGGTCCGATTCGCATTTAACTCTTTTAACACCTCTACATTAGTTTTTCTGGCAGTCAATGGTATTCTCAGCATTCTTCTGTAGAACTACATCTCTGTTGCCTCCAATCTCCCACTTTCATACTACTTAAAGTAAATCAAATACCTGCTACTATCAAATGTTTTACAAGAACTGTAAGAATAAACAAGATATACAAATGTCATGAATGATTTAGAATCATCCCTACAGTGTAATAAATATTTATGCTGATAGTAATGTGCCTGTGTGTGGGAAAAATAGAAGATTTTGGACAACAGGTGATCAGTGTCTTCATCACTTTTGTATAGGAAGCGGCACCGAGTTCACGAGAATCACAGAGGAATGTGTCATTCATTAAATGATGCGATACAGTCAGTGTGTATATTTGGGAGATTAGAATCTTGTAGAGTTATAGAGATGTCACATTTATTCATTAGGTGTCATGCCGACTGGAGTAGGCGATCATGACTCTCCATAGCTGTCTATCTCCAGTATTATGTATCGAGATCGTTGTTGTTTTCTTGCCATGTCAGGTTGTTAAATTGTCTAATGTTTTCTCACGTTGTCGCCCTCTATCTCTGTTGTCTTCAATTTTGCTTGTTGTGACTATGTTTTCCAAGCCTCCCTCTCTCATAACGTGGCCACAAAATGAAGAGTGTCTTTTTTTATATTATTGATTAAGCTCCGTTTGACATTTGACTCTTTCAACACCTCCACATTAGTTGGCAGTTCATGTTATTCTCAGCATTCTTCTGTAGAACCACATCTATATTTCTCTAATTTCTCACTTTCCAATTTGTTTATTGTCCAAGACTCTCACCAATATGTTAGTATAGGAGTTATATAGCACTGCAGAACTATCTTCCTCACCTCTAATGATAAGGTCATATTACACAATATATTTTTCATTTTTGTGAATATTGTTTTTGCCTGCTCACTAATGTACCGATGAGATTTTATTATTTTGGGAGGGGGGGGGGGTGCGGTTTGGGGTTGGATAGATGTTTAGAATTCGGAAAGGGATAGCTTTCAGAGTTGAGGTTAGGATTTGGAACAGTGTAGCCGATGGACATGGACGGCTGTTTGTGGGGGATATATTATGGAGAGGGGCGGGCGATGGTGGGTTGATGGGGATGTGTGGCTACACAGGTGACTATTATTCGCCATTTTTTTCCGTTGGCGAGTTGGCCATAGAGATGTGCACACTGTGTCTTGCACATTAAAAAGTTGGATGAGATGCGTAAACGGTGTCATCGGATAACATTAAAAGGTGTACCCTGTCCACTAATTCATGTATAGAATACCCTTATTTCTGTTGAGCTTCTTCCATCTACTGTAATCGTTGTACCTAAATTTTTGAATTGGTGTACATGTTTTAATACTATAACATTTCTTTTATATTGCAAGTTGTGTTATTTTTCTTTGAAATAACCATTACTTATTTTCTTGATATTTAAGAAGACACCTTTCTCTTTACTGCCTGTGACTACTACATTAAATAATTCTTAAAAACAGCAATAAAAGCTTTTACATGGGTAAAATAAACAAAGTAATAGAAAATAGTAGAGGAAAAGGGATGGAATAGATGTATGGTTGTATTGATTGATAAATGGATGTAGCGTCGAATCTAAGCTTTTATTTAGCCCTGGTTTAGCACTAACACTTTGAGATGTGGATATAAAGAAGAATAGGGAGAACATTATGGAAAGAAAAAAAACCGAGAGGTATGTCACCACTTCGTATGAAGAAATAATTATTAGAGGAAATCAATATTTAAAAAAAGATATTTTTGACATATTAAAACACGTCACCTTGTTACCTTACTGGAGTGTAAAGTCGAGGGGAGGCGAGCAAGAGGTAGGCAGGGATACAAGTGGGAGAGTAACATCACGAGATGGATAGGTTAAAGTCCCGAAGAGTGTAACAGCACGACCTGGGACAGCTGGAGGTATGTTGCAGCCAACCTTCGTTGCGGAGATGCCACTTAATGATTATGAGCACTGACTTCCATGCTTCATTCACCGCTACATAAGCTAACTTCATTTTGACTGTGAGGCCCATAGGGATTGGGTTTGGCGCCTCTGTCCGGGGTGGCTTGTCAGGTCTCCCATGTCTAGCTTCAACACTGAGTCGGTGAATGAATTGGTGACTAGCTTGGTATGTGGAGAAGCAATGGATCGGTGGGCGACTAGATAACTTGGTATGTGGAGAGGTGATTGATGGATAAGTGCATGTGTAAATTGATTGTTGGTTAGCCAATGGATAAATGATGGGAGAATGAATGGATGAAGGTAAATGATTGGTGAGTGGATGGATATTGGGTAAATGTGAGTGGATGGGTAAATGATGGGTGAGTGGATGGATGATGGGTAAATGTGAGTGGATGGGTAAATGATGGGTGAGTGGATGGATGATGGGTAAATGAGGGGTGATTGGATGGATGATGGGTAAATGTGAGCGGATGGTTAAATGATGGGTAAGTAGATGAATGATGGGTGAGTGGATGGATGATGGGTAAATGTGAGTGGATGGGTAAATGATGGATGAGTGGATGGATGATGGGTAAATGTGAGTGGATGGGTAAATGATGGATGAGTGGATGGATGATGAGTAAATGATGGGTGAGTGGATGGATGGGTAAATGATGGGTGAGTGGATGGATGATGGGTAAATGATGGGTGAGTGGATGGATGATGGGTAAATGATGGGCAAGTGATGGGTGAGTGGATGGATATTGGGTAAATGTGAGTGGATGGATGATGGGTAAATTATGGGTGAGTGAATGGATATTGGGTAAATGTGAGTGGATGGACGATGGGTAAATGATGGGTTAGTGGATGAATGATGTGTAAATGATTAGTGAGTGAATGGATGATGGGTAAATTATGGGTGAGTGGTTGGATGTGGGTAAATTATGGGTGAGTGGTTGGATGTGGGTAAATGGATGTATGAATTAATTAATATATGGAAAGTTAGACGGATATACAGACGAACCGACCAACAGGCAGACAGATTATAGATTTTAACAAAGATATCCATTCTTCCAGTATCCCATCGCCCATTTATTGGTGTTCTGGGGCGACTGAAAAGAAGCAGCGTCAAACTAAACGACTTCATAGACAACTTACAGACCTACCTGAAGTTGACAGCCCGTTAAGGTCTGTAGCAGAACAAATCTCGTGGAGTAAAAGGTATCGAATATCAATATATATTTTCAGACCCACGTGAAAGGAAAACTAAGCGAGGACGAACAGAACAGTGTGCAGCGAAGGACAGTTACCCTTAATTTCTTGGACGAGGAATATCTATATATGGGTTAGACTTAGAGTATACGCAGATGAGTCTGCACAGAATGCAGTGAAGAATAGAGGTGCAGGTGTTTATACAGAATATCAACATAAACCTATCAATATCAATATAAGAGATACGATCAAATATCAACAGGGAAATTCTGCAATAATTATGATGCAGAAATCCAGGCAATTAGAGTGGAAACTTAACTGCTGAACTGCAACCATGGCCCACAGCCCGTGGTATTCCTGACAGATGCAAGGCCAGTGTTTCAAGCTCTTCAGTCTGGAAAACTAACAGACTTACAAAAATTACATAATGAACTGTCTTACCAGTATAAGGAAACTATGCAGTGGATACCCTCTCCCTGTGGTATACCAGAAAATGAAAATACAGACCGACTGGCTAAGGAAGGAGTTGCCGAAGACCAACCAGATGTACCACTCACCTACCATCAGAAAAAACAGATGGTTAAGTAAATAAGAAAGCCACAAACACAAGATGACTATCACATTATGAACAGATCAGAACAAGTTGTAATTCTACACCCAAGAACAGGACACAACCGACTCCGGAGTCACATGTACACAAAGTTCAAGATTGGCAACACGGTCACTTATACATGTGAACAGGCATCACAAATTGCCAAATATATACTTCATGAGTTTTCTGAGTATGAAACGCTGAGGCAGACATATTTGTCAGAGAAAACAAAACTGGATCAAGCTCTATGGGCCACTGTATGAACTACAAAAGACAGTGAGTTTTATTCAGGAGACAGAATTACAGATATAGACATGTTTCAAGTGAACGAAAGAAAAAGAAGAAGAATTGGCGCTCTCTTTAAAAATAAAACTTTGAAACAAAATATTTTCTTTTGTGCTGTTTTTTGAAAATTCGTCCTCATTATAGAATATCATTTGTCAGCACTAACTCCGCTGTCTCTTCCCTCCCCCCCCTACCCTCATTCCCCTCAAACAAACAATACTCATACTCCTGTATATACACACATCACCTAAACATTTGAATAATAATTTATATCCCAGTTGATTTAACCAATTTATGGAACTATGGTACTAGCAGAACATGGCGCCTGTGTACGACAGAATGAGAAACGTCGTCAAACATGATGCCGCAGAAACCACCAGTATGCACGAACTTCGTCGTATGGGGGGGGGAGAGGGAGGGAGTGGCAGCTGAGCACCAATAAAAGGTGATGTGAAAACAGTTTGTGATGTACAACATTTATCGGAATATAAACATTACAGATAACAGTAATGTCCTGTATATCAACAATTACACACCAACCACAAATATTTTTATTTATCAGAGATATAAAGTGACAGCAGTAAAACATCAGATAGGAAATTATCATTTCTTGATTCTTGATTAGAAAATGGCCTCACAGCACGCGGGGCATTCCCATAAGTTCTTCATCCTCTGATCCAGCAGCTATCCGACTCGGTGGTGTTTCGAGTCTAATGCCGTCGAAACAGACGTCGACATCAGGGCACAACTCTGGCCCTTGCGATAGGTTTCTTTGTTGTTCCGCCCACCCATGCCGTGCTCGTAACTAGTTCAAGCACAATGTCGGCCTGTCAGAACAACATGGTAACTGTTATCGAATGTTACGACTACGGGATTGTATAGATGACGTGCCCTGAAGCTTCTATAAGAAGATAATCTCAATATAAATTATCATTTATCACTTACCATTTACCTTTAATGTGATCTCTATGTGATATGTGATTTAGCTAATAAAGTAATCTCTTTCGCTGCCAGCATGTAACCATTACCAGCTCATAGCTTTTCTAGCAAAATCACAGGTTCTCCTAAGTTGAGTAACCAAGATGACTCTTGGCATATAATATTTGATGTCTCAAAGGCAAGCCCGTATATTGACCACCCAACCGCTTAGCAAATTAGAGCATGCCTGTTGCCAGAGAAATCTTATGGGAATTTCAGAATGTACGTGGAACAAGAAGATATGTCACATTATTTTTAGGATTTAACCTATAAATAAAGGTCAAGGTTATTAATCTCACAGTCTAGTCAGTCTGTTTACACTTAGTTTCTCGAGTAATTTTTTTACTGTTTACGGGAAAGTGTGCGAGATCAAACAAGGGTAGTCTCATTACTTGCCACATTACACCAGATTTATAACAATTTCTTGGCGTCAGCTGGCTCCAATCTTTCTGAAGATTATTGTCTGGACTCCAAAGTTGGCGACCCCTCTACTATATTTGTTTACGTTTGTCTATTCGGTTCATCTGCGGTCTACGTTGTATTGTGTGCTGTCGTGACCTTCGACTACTATAAGATCTCTCAGCAGAAAATAAACGTGACTTAGAATTCTTATTTAGTATTATTTCCGTGCATTTCGTTGGTTGGCTTTTTTGCTGTGACTATTTCTGTGAATTTGTCGTTGACTCTTTTGGCGGGCGACTCCGAGCTATATAGTGACCAATGAAGAACACAACAATAATAAAAAATGTCACGAATGAAGGCGTGTTTACTTTCTGTTGAGAGGTCTATACCGGAGGCGGTCCTGGTGTCATCCTAGTAGCCACGCGAAATCTGTGTTTATATTGTTTTTATGTATTTGTATATGTATATTTTGTTACATGTTCTATGTATCCATACAACTACTTTGGGTCACACATTTGTGTGTGCACATATGCATATATTATAGTTATGCATGTGAATATTTTCATGTGAATTAATGTTTGTGGTAATACATTTATTACTCTATGTGTGTGTGGATGTTCATGTTAATGAATTTATTTATTTGAGAAAATGTTTATGTGAATGCATGTATATATATATATATATATATATATATATATATATATATATATATATATATTTATTGCTTGTTTAACAAACTGTTCTATACATTACCAATATTGGCATTCTTGTTTAACAAACTGCTCTATACGTGATCAATATAGGCTTGTATGTTTAACAAACTGCTCTATACGTGATCAATATAGGCTTGTATGTTTAACAAACTGCTCTATACGTGATCAATATAGGCTTGTATGTTTAACAAACTTCTCTATACGTGATCAATATAGGCCTGTATGTTTAACAAACTGCTCTATACGTGATCAATATAGGCCTGTATGTTTAACAAACTGCTCTATACATTACCAATATCCGCCTGTTTGTTTAACAAACTGCTATATACATTACCAATATCGGCCTGTATGTTTAAAAATAGTACAAAAGAATACAATATTTTCCATGTAGAATGATGCCCACAAAATTTCTTCAGTCCTATGGAACATCAAATACTGCTTTCTTAACTCAGATACCAGTGCATATAATAATTTTATATCACCCTGATATGTCCGTAAAAATTGCTTTGAGGTTTATATTTCGCCTGCGATCTGTATTTGGTCCGACAGCAGTAATATTCCCATCCTTGAATTATGCTCAAGATCTGTAAATCTTCCTCATAAAAATCAATCCAGGAGAAACAGAAAACAAGAATCTGGGGAATATTTTACCGCCTGACATAAGGTAATAAGAATCCGGAGGGAATAATTATATCGCATGACATAGGGAATGAGAATCCGGAGGGAATATTCTACTACCTGACATAAAGAAATACGAATCTGAGGGATTATTATACGGACTGACATAAAGAAATACGAATCTGAAAGATTATTATACGGACTGACATAAAGAAATACGAATCTGAGGGATTATTATACGGACTGACATAAAGAAATACGAATCTGAGGGATTATTATACGGACTGACATAAAGAAATACGAATCTGAGGGATTATTATACGGACTGACATAAAGAAATACGAATCTGAGGGATTATTATACGGACTGACATAAAGAAATACGAATCTGAGGGATTATTATACGGACTGACATAAAGGAATAAGAATAAATAACAAGTACTGTCTGGAGACTGTCATCACGATCATAAAGTCCTGATCTGATGAACCGCGTCAAATACCTGTGGAGATCACCAGCGACATCCCTTCTAGATTAGAGATTTAGAATAGTCTGTTAATGCGCTATCGATCTCTGCTGTGGGATAATTCTAGATTAGGGATTTAGAATAGTCTGTTAATGCGCTATCGATCTCTGCTGTGGGATAATTCTAGATTATTGGGTATTTAGAATAGTCTGTTAATGCGCTATCGATCTCTGCTGTGGGATAATTCTAGATTAGGGATTTAGAATAGTCTGTTAATGCGCTATCAATCTCTGCTGTGGGATAATTCTAGATTAGGGATTTAGAATAGTCTGTTAATGCGCTATCGATCTCTGCTGTGGGATAATTCTAGATTAGGGATTTAGAATAGTCTGTTAATGCACTATCGATCTCTGCTGTGGGATAATTCTAGATTAGGGATTTAGAATAGTCTGTTAATGCGCTATCGATCTTTGCTGTGGGAAAATTAGTCTAGCAATCCCAACTCCTAACTATCTCGAAGTTAAAAACTGTAGGGAGGTCCACCGTTTGTCTTGCTTCTGGACGTATGTGTTGTGCGCAATGTCCTTCTTCTACGTCAATTATCAAACTCTTCATTATCAGCAGGATTAAGTCCGGAGAACGGAATGCGTAGTCGCCTTACAGCCTATATATGTGCAGTTTGACCCGGTACCTCTGCTTTCCAAATTGCTTTTTGTGTCACTGAGGTATGGGATAAAAACAGCCAATCCGGCATACCGCACTTTTTAGTCTTTCTTTACGACATGTAGATATATAGCGCCATGCATTGTTACCTTTCTTTGTTCCCCTTTCAGACCCTGGCAACACGCTTCAGTTCAGATTTTTATACATAATTTATTGATTTAATAATTCATTGATTTATTTAATGTGTTAGTTTCCTATCTATTCTTTACTTGATTCAAACAATATGAAAACAGTGGTTTAAAATGGAATTTTTCAATTCCTTTGTTCCAACAAAGATTACTATCCACGTTGTTGATATTTGGTTACATATGTTGTCATTGCATGCCTCGAGACATGCTCACACAGCAACAATTGAGAGTACATTTTCTAAAACTTCATTCTAATAATTTTTTTTTATTTTTTAAAGTTGTTTTTAAAATTTCAGGTTCAGACGAAGATGCTAGACCAAAACGCCAACCATTTTCGTAATTCATTTTATCATAATTGTTTTTTACAATCTTTTTATCATTAGTGGCAGGTATTTGTAATACATTCACTATTATTATTCTGATGATGATTAGGGTTTTACGTGCACACATTGAAATTGTTTTCAACGCCGATGTACAAACGTACTCCAATACTGATATGTAGGGTACAAACACGAAGAATCTATTCGACTCTTCTCTGTATGCACGAAGAATCTACTCGACATTGATCTGTATGCACGAAGAATCTACTCAACTCTGAACTGTACGCGCGTACAAGAATGATAAGAAAGTGATTGTAATTGAGACCACACGTACGGTAAACTTGCTCTCAAACACAATTATCTACTACGGGAGTACCTACCCATTTTTTGTTTATACTTATATCTAAAAAGGTAGGTCAGGTATCATAAAGTCGTTGAACCTGTTTTAAATGTATTCATATTACACAACCTTCTTGTTATATAGGTCTGCAGCCGTCTCTCTCCATTTAACTATGTTTTACACTGCGTTATTCTGGTCTTACAAGATGTACGAGGCGTGTTCAATAGTACTGCGAGGTACTAACATGATGACATATTATGTGACAGACTTGTTTGATGACCAACGGAACAGAAAAAACCAACAAAACAATGATGGACCAGCAATACAGAAATCAGAAGTAGAAAACACAATAAAAACAGTAAAATGTGGAACGGCTGCAGGCTCCGACACATAACGTAATAAAAACTCTAGATGAATTTGGTGTGAAAACTATCAAAGAACTTGTCTATAGGCCCCCTATATGTAATTCTGCCTCCTGAATAAAACACACTGTCTTTTGTAGTTCATACAGTGGTCCGTAGAGCTTTGATTTCAGTTTTGTTTCCTCTGGCCTATATGTCTGTCTAAGAGTTTCATACTAAGAACACTTTTGGGGTATATGTTTGACACTCTATTCTTCCTGTCCACATGTACACATGGCAGTGTTGCCAATCTTGAATGTTGTGTACACAAGTTCGTGTACTACTCAAGAAAATACGTGAAATAATTAAAAATAAGATAGACATTAAAGTCGACGAAGAACAATTTGGTTTAGAAAAAACAAAGGAACCAAAGAGTCTACCTATATTAGTTTCCCACTATTGCTAGATAAATATATAGAAGTCCAGAAAAATATCTATATTAGTTTCCGACTATTGCTAGATAAATATATAGAAGTCCAGAAAAATATCTATATTAGTTTCCGACTATTGCTAGATAAATATATAGAAGTCCAGAAAAATATCTATATTAGTTTCCGACTATTGCTAGATAAATATATAGAAGTCCAGAAAAATATCTATATTAGTTTCCGACTATTGCTAGATAAATATATAGAAGTCCAGAAAAATATCTATATTAGTTTCCGACTATTGCTAGATAAATATATAGAAGTCCAGAAAAATATCTATATTAGTTTCCGACTATTGCTAGATAAATATATAGAAGTCCAGAAAAATATCTATATTAGTTTCCGACTATTGCTAGATAAATATATAGAAGTCCAGAAAAATATCTATATTAGTTTCCGACTATTGCTAGATAAATATATAGAAGTCCAGAAAAATATCTATATTAGTTTCCGACTATTGCTAGATAAATATATAGAAGTCCAGAAAAATATCTATATTAGTTTCCGACTATTGCTAGATAAATATATAGAAGTCCAGAAAAATATCTATATTAGTTTCCGACTATTGCTAGATAAATATATAGAAGTCCAGAAAAATATCTATATTAGTTTCCGACTATTGCTAGATAAATATATAGAAGTCCAGAAAAATATCTATATTAGTTTCCGACTATTGCTAGATAAATATATAGAAGTCCAGAAAAATATCTATATTAGTTTCCGACTATTGCTAGATAAATATATAGAAGTCCAGAAAAATATCTATATTAGTTTCCGACTATTGCTAGATAAATATATAGAAGTCCAGAAAAATATCTATATTAGTTTCCGACTATTGCTAGATAAATATATAGAAGTCCAGAAAAATATCTATATTAGTTTCCGACTATTGCTAGATAAATATATAGAAGTCCAGAAAAATATCTATATTAGTTTCCGACTATTGCTAGATAAATATATAGAAGTCCAGAAAAATATCTATATTAGTTTCCGACTATTGCTAGATAAATATATAGAAGTCCAGAAAAATATCTATATTAGTTTCCGACTATTGCTAGATAAATATATAGAAGTCCAGAAAAATATCTATATTAGTTTCCGACTATTGCTAGATAAATATATAGAAGTCCAGAAAAATATCTATATTAGTTTCCGACTATTGCTAGATAAATATATAGAAGTCCAGAAAAATATCTATATTAGTTTCCGACTATTGCTAGATAAATATATAGAAGTCCAGAAAAATATCTATATTAGTTTCCGACTATTGCTAGATAAATATATAGAAGTCCAGAAAAATATCTATATTAGTTTCCGACTATTGCTAGATAAATATATAGAAGTCCAGAAAAATATCTATATTAGTTTCCGACTATTGCTAGATAAATATATAGAAGTCCAGAAAAATATCTATATTAGTTTCCGACTATTGCTAGATAAATATATAGAAGTCCAGAAAAATATCTATATTAGTTTCCGACTATTGCTAGATAAATATATAGAAGTCCAGAAAAATATCTATATTAGTTTCCGACTATTGCTAGATAAATATATAGAAGTCCAGAAAAATATCTATATTAGTTTCCGACTATTGCTAGATAAATATATAGAAGTCCAGAAAAATATCTATATTAGTTTCCGACTATTGCTAGATAAATATATAGAAGTCCAGAAAAATATCTATGTTTATTTCATAGGCTACACGGTCTTTGACAGAAAAATTAATTTAATGTTTTCAAGAAATACGTAGATATAGATGGAAAATGCATCAGACTGGTTATACATGTATTATGGAACAGACTGAATCAATAAGGTGTGAAAACAACTACTCACCGTATATAGGAATAAGAATAATAGGGGGAAGACAAGGATGTATTTTTACCCAGCGTATTTAATATCTACAAAGAGAATATTTGGAAACATATACAAGGAATGCCAGGATTCAAGATCAGTGGAAATATAACCTGAGATATGCAGATGACACTGTTCTTTTAGCAGACAGTGAGCAGGAACTACAAAGGCTAGTAGATCAAGTCAATAAACCAAGTAAAGAATATAGACTAGATATAAATATGCAAAAACAAAATCCATGTTAATCAGCAAAATCACAAAAGAACAGACGCTAAACATAAAAATACTTGGAGAGAAACTACAACAAGTAGAACATTATCAATATCTCGGACACAATCACAAATGTTGGCAGATGTGAAACAGGAGTTAAAATGATAATAGGAATGACTAAATGGACTTTCAATGACACGAGGAAAATATAACATCGACAAACAAATTACACACACGTTAAAAATGAGAATTATAAAATGTTACATCTATTCTATATTAATATATGGTTCAAAAACATGGACAATAAGCAAACAATTAGAAGACTGAATTGACGCATTGAAGGTGTGGATATATAGAATAGGGGGAACATCATGTAAAGAGAAGAAATCCAACAAAGAGGTTCCAACAACACTTTGAATGAAGACAAAATTATTAAAGGAAATGAAGATCAAACAAGTAAAATATTGTGGACATTAAAAGACATGATACCTTGTTGAAGACCTTACTTGAGGGTAAAATCGAGGGGAGGCGAACAAGAGGAAATCAGAGATACACGTGGGAGAGTAATATGACGAGTTGGACAGGTTACATTTTTGCAGAGTGTACCACCAAGACAAGAGACAGGGGATATTGCAGGTCTGTTGCAGCCAACGTTCATCGCGGATACAGCACTTAATGATGATGATTCTGTTCCGTCCATGAAATGTTGACCTCTAGGGTCTCATATTCTAATACTTTTTGGCATCTTTGATCACCACATTCTTATTCTCCCGTTTAGGTTTCAATCAAGTGCCTGTCTAGTCATGTTGTTAAGGCAGAGAGGCATCACTATTAGTAAGCGATGTAACCTGCTATCTAAAACGTTAAAAAGAAAGCATAACTAAAGGTTTGTTCAGCTCAACACAAGCTTCTATTCCAAGGTGCTCCTAACTATGTGTAGAGACTCAGAATTTGGACTAGGGATTCGTGATTTTAGTGAATGACACTTCGCCTAAGAGGGTGAACGAGCCCTGGCCAAATCTACCGTCGATGGTTTCCTATACCTGAATCATGCTCACGAAGAAAAAAAATGTTCAGTACCCGATGGGTATAGGCACAATACATCTAATTCTGTAAAGTCCAAGGGCACAGTGGGTGGAAAATCGTCACAGCGTAGAGTCAATACACATGCATCACCTGACGACAGATAGGAAGGCTGTCACAGGCTACGGAAGCCCACCCGAATTAAAGGCATACCAAAAACGGAAATGCTGGGTCCTGGAGAGGTGGGCAAATAATACAGTTCTGCTGTGAAACTGAAAGCACAATGTACTTCACGCTCCCCTGTGTAAATCACACTTACTTGTGTGTTGTTTACCAGGCAGAAGAACACAGAAGAAGATGCAATTAATCTTTAAAAAAACCTTTGTGACTTGAAAATAAAACCAATGACCTATTTTAGGCATCACGAAAAGGGGGGGGGGTGTTGTGGAAGAAAATGTGTTCCACATGAGGCCACGAACCAAACATATTGCGAACCACTAGTCGAGATAACATGTGATAACGTGACACACTCGTGTGTTGTGTACACCTGGTCTAGATAATCAGTAATATCGTGTGTTGCGTTCGAAACTAGGAAATGCAGCAGTCAAGTTGTAAATATATACTGGACACATTCTGTTCTCCTGACTACTTCTCGATACGTGGCAGGAGTTTGAGAACGAACGCAGAAGAAGAGCATGAAAAGCATGTGCTATTGTTTCTGTAGGGCGTATCTTATGTGTTTTTTCTTTCTCTTTTCTGCATTGCTATTTACAATTTACGCAAATTGAATTCCCCACCTGGTTTCTAAAATACATCGTTATAAACAAACTTCTTATATTGTCCAATGTTATCCTCGATCTGGGCTTGTCATTTGACATACATACACGGGGAATGACATTTAGCTGCAAAACGTCAACATAGAGTGATGATTGCGGATAAGAGTCATATACATTTGAAATCTCAACGTTCTTCTGTAATGAGATATCATCATCATCAGGTGCCATGTTGGCTGGCGTAGGCGATCATGGCTCTCCACAGTAATCTGTCTCCAGTATTTTGTATCAAGATCGTTGTTGTTTCCTTGCCGTGCCAGGTTGTCAAACTGTCTATTTGCTCACATTGTCGCCCTCTGTCTCTGTTGCCTTCCATTTTGCCTGTTGTGACTATGATCTCCAAGTCTCATGAAGTGACCACAACATGAAGATTATCTTTTTCTTATATTATTAAGATCCGTTTTGGATTTGATTCTTTCAACACATCCACATTAGTTTTTCTGGCAGTCCATGGTATTCTCAGCATTCTTCTATAGAACCACATCTCTATTGCCTCTAATTTTCCACTTTCCAGTTAGTTTATTGTCCAAGACTCGCACCCATATGTTAGTATAGGAGTTATATAGCACTGCAGAACTCTCTTTCTCACCTCTAATGACAAGGTCATATTACGCAATATATTTTTCATTTTTCTGAATGTAGTTTTTGCCTGCCCTATTCTGCTTCTTATTTCTGTTGAACGTCTTCCGTCTGTTGTAATCGTTGTACATAAATATTTGAATTGGTGGAACTGTTTTAATACTAAATCATTCACTTTGATCTTGCAAGGTATGGTGTTTTCTTTCTTTGAAATAACCATTACTTCTGTTTTCTTGATATTTAGGAAGAGGCCTTTCTCTTTAAATTCGGTGACTACTACATTAATTAAATATGGAAGGTCTCTCTCACTTTTTGCAATCAGAACAGTGTCATCCGCATATCTCAAATTATTTATGTTATGTCCTTCCACTGATATTCCTGGGATATCAACTATTTCACGCACTATGTTTTCACTGTATAAAGAGAACAGGTCTGGTGAAAGTATACATCCCTGTCTAACTCCTTGTTTTATTTGTTGAAGAGGACCAAATTAATTTCCTACTCTTATTGCTGCTGTTTGTTGCCAGTACATGTTCTTGATGATTCTTAAATCCTTATTGTCGATGTTCAGATTCTCTAGCATGTGTATAACATCACCATTTTTTAACTTTATCAAAAGCTTTAGTATAGTCTATAAAACAGAGGTACAGATCTGTGTTTACCTCTATAGACCTCTCTATTAGTGTTCTCAATATATATATATATATATATATATATATATATATATATATATATATATATATATATATATATATATATTATTGTTGGTACCTTTGCCTTCTATGAAGTCGCATTGTTCTGGACTTATTTCTGTTTTTATTTTGTTTCTCACTCTCTTCATGATGATTCTGAGAAGTATTTTTGTTATTTGGCTCATGAGACTGACTGTACGGTGTTCTTCACATTCGGTGGTCCCTTGTTTCTTAGATAAGGCTATAAATATGGACCTCATTAAGTCATCGGATATGTGTCCATTTTTATATGTCATTCAGCAAATTTGTAATTATTTCAACGCCAAATTCACCTAAAGTTGCTAATTCCTCTATTGTGATATTGTCTGGTCCTGGGGAGTTGCCATGTTTCATGTGTTTTAGGGCCTCCAATACTTCTGCTGCGAGTATTGATGGAACCTCATCGTTATCATTTATGTTTATCTCAGGTCTTTTGTCATCATACAGTTCTTTGATATATTCTGACAATCTCTGTACTATGTGATTTTTTCCCTATTATCACTGCCCTGTCCTAGATTTTAGACACCCTGTAACTGTTATTGTTCTTATCCCTTTTATCACCTCAATTCGCTTATGTAGTAATGTTGTATCTTTGTTGTAATGTGATTCTATTTCCGCGCATTTCTTATTCATCCAGCTTTCTTTCGCTATTTTACATTTCTCTTTTATCTCCTTATGAATTCTCTGATATTACTCTTGTGTTTATTTTGTCTTCTGTTAATCATCAATTTTTGTTGTGATGTATGTTTTATTTTTGGTATTATCTATTTAGTTGTTTGGTTTATCGAATGTTTTAGCATGTCCAATTGATCTTCAATACTTTGAATCTTTGCAATGGCATTGTATCTATTATGTACAATTATGTTGTATCTTTCTTTAATGTCTGTATCTGATTTCAATAATGCTAAATCTAATTTCTTGGTGATCCCTTGATCTTCTTTAATCTTATACAAAATTTCCCCACCAGTAGTATATGATCACTGTTGCCGTCAGCGCTTGGCCTTGTTTTCATATATCTAATGCTATTTCTATGTATTTTAGAGACTAAAATGTAATCACTTTGGTTCCGTGTATTATCTCCTGGGCTAATCCGTGTATTATCTCCTGGGCTAATCCGTGTACACAACGTTCTTGGATGTTGATTGAACCATGTATTCCCTATTATTTAGTTATGTGCCTGTGCTCACTCTATCAATACATCGCCTCTTTCGTTCTTAACTCCTAAACTATAATAAGATATAGTCATGCTATAATTTGAAAACCAAAAGAAAGATGATATTTTTGCTAAGGTAATAATTCTAAATAATACATTGTTATTTGTATACTTAATTTTACTTATAATTATTTGATAATTATCAACGTGGACCACGTAGCCTGTCTCTGAGATCTCAAAGACTTGAGGGGAGCCATGGAGAAATTTGATAAAATGTGGGACCACATCTCAGGGGGTTATAGAAAGATATACTTTAATAATATACTTTAATAACAAGTTATAGATCTATAAATAATATCTATAGGCCCTACATCAATAATTAACAAATAATAATAACATCAATAGATAACAAATTACACATTAATAAATAACAAACTACACATAAATAAATAACAATCCATACACCTATAAATAGCAAAGATATATATTGATAAATAGCAAGATATACATCAATAAATAACAATCTATACATCATTTAATAACAAACTATAGACCTACATTAATAAATAACATGGATAAATAGCCTCGATAGCAAGCTATACAATGACAAAAAACAAAATCTACATTGATAAATAACAAGCTATGCATTGATAAATAACAAACTATACATTGATAAATAACAAACTATACATTGATAAATAACAAGCTATGCATTGATAAATAACAAACTATACATTGATAAATAACAAACTATACATTGATAAACATTACAAATCCTTGGTAAGCTGTGAAGGAAGTCGAGACTTATTGCACACCGTGAGTGGGAGGTAATTATTATCTAAGAGAACACGTACAAAAAAAGTTGGAGAACCACTGGAATGTTCAAGGTCAATACTTTTCTTTTGACCGGACAGGACTTCCATATTATTTCCATTTCAGTGTGTCTACAACGGACCACCACTTAAAGGATAAGTGTGAGGTACCGCGTTGTCGCGGTAGATAAGGATCCTCTTTTGTGTTGAGTGCATGGAAGCAAATTTAAGTAAAAGTGAGCGCAAGTAAAATAATATATAAATAATAACAAAGGGCAAAGAGTGCTAGTGGTAAAATAAAAGGCAGCAATTAGTGGCATATAGTGGTATTGGTACAAGAAAGGGCATAAAGTGCTAGTGGTACATTAGAAAGGCAGCAATTAGTGGCATAGATTGGTAGTGACACAATGAAGGTCAGAAATTAGTGGCATAGATTGGTAGTGACACAATGAAGGTCAGAAATTAGTGGCATAGATTGGTAGTGACACAATGAAGGTCAGAAATTAGTGGCATAGATTGGTAGTGACACAATGAAGGTCAGAAATTAGTGGCATAGATTGGTAGTGACACAATGAAGGTCAGAAATTAGTGGCATAGATTGGTAGTGACACAATAATGTGTAACAATCAGTAGCAGAGAGTGGGGCTGGCACACTAATTGCAGCAGTCAGTGGCACAGAGTGGTATTGTCACAATAGAGGGCAGCAATTAGTGGCAGAGAGTGATATTAGTACAATAAAGGACATCAAACAGTGGTAGAGTGGTAGTCTCACAATAATTATACAGGGCAGCAATTAGTAGCAGAGAGTGGTATTGGTGAAATAAAGGGCAGCAGTGAGTAATTGTAGTAATACCAGGGTTGCTCAAAAAAAGTATCTGACCTTGTAGATCAAAGATTTTAAGATTCTCACCTGAAGTATCCAAGCTCGAACCCTCCATTAAAGTGCTATCCATGAAACTGAACACACTGTCAGGCTCTGTGACGAAGTGGTACAGAGCGCGTCTCTGACGGCCACGGTACCGATTTCGATCCTCGCAACAGGCAATTGTACATCCCGACCGTTCAGAAAGCAATGGCAAACTACTGAACGTATTTATATTTCTTAGAAAATCACCACAGCCAACAAATTCTGGGTTGATAGCTAAGTAATTTAAAGGATATGCTGCCAGATTTTTTTTTTCAACACATTTCTACTAGTGTGCCTTCCATCGTTGGAAGCTTTGCTGGAGTACCTCATTGAGAATGGAGCACAGGTAAACCGTCGCATTTTGTATAATGTTATATTATGGTTCAAATCATGTTAATTTCATCATTTTCAATAGCTGAGAGGCAGCCAACAATCACAATGAGCCATGTCGGATGAATCTAGAACTAGATAAAGCACAGAAATGTTGCACTTTGCCACAAAAGTCAGAATCATATGCGAGGAATCTTTAAGTTCGTTGTCAAGATGACACTACCAATGTTTCATTGCCCACATATCTGGTTACTTTCGTCCACAACATCACGTAGGCAGCGAATGACATACAGGCAATATTCCTTTATAATTTTTGACGTTGTAGTGTGTACTCATGATCCACACCCCACTGGAATCACATAATTAACGTGCCAGGATATTTTACTTTTCGAGACGGTCGAACGTCTGTGATGGAAATACATGGTTACCTAAAGACAGTCGACAGAAAGAAGACCTATGTACCTAATTCATTAGGACTTCATTTGTTACTTTTTAAAATATTGTCGTGATTTTCATTTGTCACTATGTAGATACTTAGAGTAGCAAGCCAAAAAGGAAAATCCACCAACGAAATGTACGAAAATAATTAAAATCCTCTATCAGGTAATGTTTACATTTTCTGTACACAGGTCTTCATACTAAATCGGTCATGGTTATCTGCTCTTAACCCGATCAATTATGACCAGTAATTATTGTTTTCCGGAAGTATGTGTAACCCAGATTGTGTTGTCAGTTGAAATGTTCATCATGTCCCTGTAAGACTCCACGTGTGACTTGTTTTCCCTGAACTAAAATAAGATCGGATATTCTTTGCATCACCCACATCAACATAACCCACATCAACATAACCCACATCAAGTTCTTGGTATAGGAAAATTTTACATAATTATAACCACATATTAATTTTATTTTAAATAACTAGACAAACCCAGAATTGTATGGAAATCTTGGAAGGTAACGACCATGAAATAGGTAATAGGCCACCATGATCCTAGAGAATATAAGGACTATTGACTAATGGGAAATCAAATCTTCTTATTGTCTCGTGACTGTTTTCTTCATTTTCATTGATTCCATTGAGTTCCAGATTCAAGCAATGTTATAGAGCGACCACCCAATAAACATTAGTGTCGGTGTTGAGGTTGATTGTTGGGTAGGTTTCTTTTCATCCTCAATAATTCCAAGGCGAAGAACTTTTCCTGTGTACAATGAGGGAGGGAAGGAGATTTCTCCAGTGTTCTCGTACATACCTAGACTCCAACAGTATATATTGCTTTAAGAGATACTCATCTTTTTATTCATCTTTTTGTTCGTTTCGTCTCCACATATATTTACGTTTTTATCTACTTTCTGACCTTCCGGCATCTCATTTCCGTATTTCCGTTGGATGTTGTGATAATTTTTCCATTCTTCGTCTTTTGATGTTTTGTTTGTGTCTTGATAAGACCTTTTGGTTGAAACGTTGAATCTGATTTGTGAATTGTAATTTTTATGATTTCTTGTGTGCGATTCATTACCTACTAGTTTTAGCTACAGTCTGTCGTGTCTCATTGAAACGATATATAAACCTGTGTTTTACGTAAGTCTAATTGTTGTTACGTTTCACGCAGTTACCTTGTATTGATCGTCATATTGCTTTAAGAGGAAGTCTTCTACTCATAGACGGTCTATAGGTGTGTATGTAAAAGGTGTGCTTCATCGTGTATTTTATATGCCAACATCCAATCACGTTGAAACCGCAGAACTATTTGGTGCTATCAATGGCGT
Source organism: Meghimatium bilineatum (assembly GCA_034231615.1). Taxonomy (NCBI): domain Eukaryota; kingdom Metazoa; phylum Mollusca; class Gastropoda; order Stylommatophora; family Philomycidae; genus Meghimatium; species Meghimatium bilineatum. The sequence goes on along the minus strand of CM067305.1, from coordinate 33,289,108 downwards.
TCACTTTTGACCACGCAGTCTACATGAAAGGACCGCATAACTTCAATACCAACACGATTAGTGGATAACAGATTAAAGCTTTATGTTGAAGCACGCGTCTGTCGACCTCGGATACACGTATCATTCGGTTATATCATAGTTCTATTATCTATCTATTGTCATTTCTACTTGTGCCATAAGCATCGTTAGGGGGAGCGAGGGAGAAGTGGAAGTTGGAGTTGTCTGTCTTTGACAATTTAGGTAGCATTTGCCATGGTCTACCCTTGCCTCTTTAAAGTGGTTTTGATTGTTTCCACTCATCCAGTTCTTGATATTCCTCGTGTCGTGTAACCCTATCATCTGCTGTTGTATGCAGGAAGAGCTAGTAGTAGTGAATGGAGTAAAAAGCCACTAATGAGGTATGGTGGTCTAGTTGGCTGTCCTATTCTATTAGCTCAAAATGACCCTAAAGCTTTTTTTAAATAAAATGTGTCAAGTTTATGGCGCAGAAATCGCTTTCGCTGAAGAAAATAAGCAATGCCTTACGATGTCTGGATAACATGATGCCAACTAGCAGGAATACGAAAACAGAAGAAGAACGTATCTGCCATCAGTATGGCATCTAGAGACCTGGTAAAACAAAATTGTTTATCTACATTTTGAGTTTTAAACTTGAAAGTGATGAAATATGTTGTTTGAGCATTTAACATTTCGTCACCGAAACGTGAGAGATGTGTCGTGACAAATATTTACAGATAATAACTCGGACGTGTTGGAAAGATAAACAATATGATCACACGTCTAAACATAAAGTGAGAGTGATTATTTGATGTGTTATCGTCTGGTGTGTTAGATTTCTGACAAATAATGTATGTCTGCAGTGAAGATATTTCTCGGTTGTGATAAAGACAGCTGTTGTTTACACCTTGCAGTGATAAGATTCACCTGTACGTTAGAGTAGCAGTTAAGATTCCCCTGTGTTTTAGAGTAGCAAATGGACGGGAAAAAAGAAATTATTTTTCCAAGCGCAGGTGATTGACTTGATTGTACTCGAGTTTCTCTGTATACAACCAGTGCCATTCAAAAGAGCACAAATTTGCCTGTTGAAAGTATCGCTCAATGCACGGACTCTCGTTGCTCAGGTGATAATCCACAGATACAATCGAAAAATGCACTTGTAAGCAATACATCGGGAATAAGTACTTTTCCGTTAGCTGACCTGAATTAATTTTAAATTATGATCGAAAGAAAATCACGAAAGATTGTATTACAGAAGCAGACAGATGATTGACAGTTGACATTTAGAAATAAACATCTCCATCGATTCCAACTCCTAATAGCGGAGATGGGACTTAGTCTAGCCAAAATAGGCTGGAAAATCGGATTGGTCGGGCCACCCCTATATCTAGCATGACCACAGCCTTATCCAAGTAAGCACATGTGCTGATGTCGGAGATCCCAGGCCGTGAGACTATTTAATATGCGAGAACGATAAGAAGAAGGAGAAGGTATAGACCATTTCTCTTTGAAGCACAATATAAACATGTGTTTAGTGATACCACCTAGTTTTTGTTTTTGTTTTTTTTGTTTTCAATTTAACAATGTGCTAATAAATGTATGTTCAACCTTAGAAACTGGTTCAATTTTTATTATATTAAGGTTGTTGTTGCACATATTAATACACACACACACACATTAACACGTTCCAACACATACAGGCTGGTTTTGTTTCATATCTGCGTAATTCAACTTTGTGAAATTCATATAAATTGTTAATCCTGACATTGTGAGCTTGATAAATTGTTAATTCCTGACATTGTGAGTTTGATAAATTGTTAATCCTGACATTGTGAGCTTGATAAATTGTTAATCCTGACATTGTGAGCTTGATAAATTGTTAATTCCAACATTGTGAGCTTGATAAATTGTTAATCCTGACATTGTGAGTTTGATAAATTGTTAATCCTGACATTGTGAGCTTGATAAATTGTTAATTCCTGACATTGTGAGTTTGATAAATTGTTAATCCTGACATTGTGAGCTTGATAAATTGTTAATCCTGACATTGTGAGCTTGATAAATTGTTAATTCCAACATTGTGAGCTTGATAAATTGTTAATCCTGACATTGTGAGCTTGATAAATTGTTAATCCTGACATTGTGAGCTTGATAAATTGTTAATTCCTGACATTGTGAGCTTGATAAATTGTTAATTTCTGACATTGTGAGCTTGATAAATTGTTAATCCTGACATTGTGAGCTTGATAAATTGTTAATCCTGACATTGTGAGCTTGATAAATTGTTAATCCTGACATTGTGAGCTTGATAAATTGTTAATTCCTGACATTGTGAGCTTCATAAATTGTTAATTTCTGACATTGTGAGCTTGATAAATTGTTAATCCTGACATTGTGAGCTTGATAAATTGTTAATCCTGACATTGTGAGCTTGATAAATTGTTAATCCTGACATTGTGAGCTTGATAAATTGTTAATCCTGACATTGTGTTGCTTGTTAATTATATATTCTCAAATACTAAAATTGCGCTCACTCACAATCATGAACGTTCGTCATCGACATTTGTCTCTCATGAATGCCTAAAATGATACCATATATATGCATATATAATATATATATAATTTACACCTTCATCCCCAACTACTGGTTTAAGTTGTTATTTCTATTGTCTATTGTCTTTCGCCAGGTGAATAGTGGTTAATCGCATTCACACTTGCCGTTAAACGGAGAGGTCAAGCTATCGTTCCATGGCCAGATGTGTCCCCTAGGTTGCATATAGTCCATGTTTGTTCAAGGATATCTTGATGTTACCTTTGGGTGCCTTACTCCCGGATATTCTTGTATTATATTCTCTTATTGGTATTTGGTTTGGCTTCATTCTCATAAGGTGACCAAAACATTTTACTTGCTGTCTCTCAATATGTTCGATACACGATACCAACTCTTTTCCTAATTTCTTCATTTCTTATTTTATCTATTTTGGTAACCATTGCAGCTTTTCTCAGACACTTCATTTCACATGTAACGATTTTTCTTTGCTGCGTTACTTCTAAAGACCATTTTTGACATTTGTAGCAGAGTGTTGGTATAAAAATTGTAGATATTATCTGGGTTTTTTTTATAGTTCCATTTTGATCTTTGGGTGAAGAAATAATGGGTGAAAATTGGTGAGCCACTGTGTTTGCTTTCTGGTTGTAATTTTGCTCTTACAAAAGTTAAATGTAGAAGCGCCAGTGTTGCGAGGGCCCGAAAGGGGAGCAAAGAATAGCAACACTGTTTACCTTCCACGCATGTCGTACAAGGCGACTACGGAGGTTATGGGATGGAGTTCGCTGTCCCATCCCATATAGGGTCAGTGACACAAAGCCATGCTGAAGTCGGATGTGTCAGGCCGAAAGGCGCAGATATCGCAGCAATGCTGTAAACCATGACACAATGCATTCCGTTCTCCGGACTACATCCTGCTAATCTGCAGGAGTGTGAGAACGAACGCAGAAGAATAAATGTAGAACCTTAGCCCAAGACTTGTGCGTTTTTTGACAAGACAAGTTAGCAATACTGCACTCGCAAACTAGTTCCAAGTCATTTGCTTTAATGTAATTTACAAGTAAGTCAGATCAGCTAACAGACAAGTATCCGCGGCCGATTTCGAAACCCGAAACCTCGTTAGCACACCCAAAATTTCCGCGATCACTTCCCTACGGAGATCTCCTGGTAGAAAGAACAGAAACGTTTCAGCTATGCATGCATGCTGTAGTATGCAAATAAGGAAGAGTATGTGAACGACTGGCTACACTAGTGGATCTGAATTTTTTTTTCGCCTGTGGTCAACTTTCAGAATAAATTTAATTATTTACGGTGACTCTCCTGGGATTTAAGAATAAACCATGAACACCTTTCTTCTTTTTCTTATGGTTTATGTGGTGTGGCGTTGTCATGTCTTTCCACAACCTTCTCCGTGTGCTATCATTTCCGATACCGATGTTCTCCCATACCGCAATACCAGGTTGGTTAGCATTGTCTCTCTCTTTCCCTATCTCTCTTGGTCTTCAACTTGCCTGTTACCATAATGAATTCCATCTTTCCTCTTCTCATGATGTGTCAAAAATGTGGACTGTCACTTTCTGTTGTGAGTGGACAACTCTCTTTTTGAATTAACTTCTTTCAATATGTCTTCATTACGCTTTTTTATCTGCCCATGATGTTCTTAACATTCTTCTATAAAACCACATCACTACTACTTCTGTATAGTTTGGACTATTCTACGATTCACTCCCACACATCATAATTGGTTCGAAGAATTATCTTTCTCATCTCAATTGACAAAAATATATTACATATGATGTTCTTTATCTTGTAAAATGTTTGTCTTTGCCTAGCAATTTTACTTTGACTTCTTTAAATATTCATTGTAGCAAGTGGCTCTCAACTGAAGATTTGCAGGGAAATATTTTGAGATTCAGTGTCCACAGACCTGTCCATGTGGATGACAAGTTGACATACTCGAACAATAAGCAAGAATTATAGCAATATAGATTTAAATAATTAGTGACTGCTAAAGAAAGTCAATTATAATTTAAAGAAAACAAAAACTAATGAGTTCCTTGTACATCTCCAGTCGCCTTGATTTATCTTGCCACTGGAACACTGTTGGTACAGTACGAGAGAGTGTGGTCGACGAATTGTGCAACTCCTCCACACTTTAAACAAAATTCAGCTCTAGTCATTCTTCTTCTTCAGCGTTCATTCTCAAACTCCCACTGGATATCTCTTGTAGCAAGACCATGGTCCTATTAGATTTCCAGAAGGATGTAGTCCAGAGAATGGAAATGCGTTGTGTCGCCGTTTTATTTGCGCCAATGGCCCGACACATCCGTCTTCGGCGGGAGCTCTAGTCATTCAATACTCAACATTACAGTGTCTTCTTGGAGATACCACTAAGAAAATAAGACAATTGGAATGGAGAATACGGACTTGTCCTCGGGGTAGCACAGATAGGTATATATCTTAAATTATTCTCATGATAAGTAACAAAAGTACTTTAATAAAGGTACTCTGCAGCATTAAAGTTGATGTTACCAGTCTGATACAAGTCAACACACTCAAATATTTGGGTACCTTAATAACATCAGATGTAAATTTAAGTAGGAAGCCAGAGGACAATTTTTAAAAATTCTTGAGACTAACGGGAATTGAACCAGTCCGTTCTACGGCACCAAATCGCCTAGCAACAATACCCGTACGGGATGTTTGTTGTTGTTGTAATAGTCCTTGTCTCGATTGGTCCGTTCGGGTGACTTTGTGTGCACGATTTGAATGGCTTGATGAAATCGCATCTTTTTTGGAGATGCGGTTAGTCAAGTACGGAAAAACGCGTGTGCAATTGTTGCTAGGCGATTTGGTGCCGTAGAACGGACTGGTTCAATTCCCGTTAGTCTCAAGAATTTTTAACATCAGATGGCAGATTTAACACAGATAAACGAGGAAGAGATTTGATGAATATCGTCTGCATTACAGAAAGCTCGAAAGTAAAAAGAATAGTTAGGAGATTTTGTTTATACAATACATCCCGTTATCTATTTCTTTACATGCGAAATTTATTAAGGAGCGTGCATATTTACGTGGAAACGTCGAAATAGGTGCAACAAAATGTCCACAGTGCAGGTGTATTAATAGAACTACGGATACAAATAACAATAATTTTAAAGTATAATATATGAAAGGATTGGCAATACACTTAACTATATTGTATACATTCCAACTGGCAGGAGGGTCGAAAAGTTGTCTTCAAAGTTGAATTTATTCTTGGAAGTTAGGTGATGGTCTTAGAATTTACTTACCTTTCTGTAATGTTTTGTTTCTCATCTACATATACACACGACACACACGCATATATTATATATATATATATTATAGTTTTCAACGGTCTCGTCACTTTTAAGTGTCCAAAATTACATGGCATAACTAAATATTTATTTTTAAATTATATATTTAGATATATCAGAGCTTTACATCTATCTAAAATTAATGGAGGTCGTGGCTCAGGTAATACAGTCGAAATCCAATTATTATTGATTACAGATTATTAACTAAAACTCCCCACCTTTATGCTTCATAACAAATGTAGGCAAGTAGCCTGACCATCCACCCGCGGAATAACATTACACAATTAAACCAATGAACCAAACTATTATTCTATTAGGCCTATTTATCTTGAATACATATGATTCTGATTATGAACCAGTATCACAGTACTGAGAAAATTCCCATAAATGCTGAGTGCCCCATCTATCACTCATCTAAATGTGTAGGCTATACGCTAAGTATACTAGTCAGGTTTTGGTTGTGCCTTATTCTGATCTTTCCAGAGAAGATGTACATTTTCCCTCTCTTCTTTGGTCAATCCATTTCTATTACTTTCTGTAAACAAACATTATCTCTGTTATATTCCTCTTCATCACTTTGTAGTGCATGCATAACTGCCATAGCTAGCTTAGCTCTGTCTCCTCTTACCACTAACTGATCCAGTATAGTATTGCCCGCCAATACATCAGCTCCATCGTTGCCTCTGACTCCTGCATTGACCTGGGCAGTAGATCCATGTGATACGGTATATGTTGCAGTGAACAGTAACCAACTCCTTTCTTATCTTGAACTTTTTTATTTTGTGTAACATGCTCTGAGAATCTTATAAAATAACTGTGTAATTGATTGCGCCAAGAGCCAAGTAAAATCTGTTGTCACTGTGTGAGTGATTGTGACAAGAGCCAAGTGAAATCTGCTGTCACTGTGTGAGTGATTGTCCCAAGAGCCAAGTGAAATCTGTTGTCCCTGTGTGAGTGATTGCGTCAAGAGCCAAGTGAAATATGCTGCCACCGTGTGAGTGATTGTGTCAAGGGCCAAGTGAAATATGCTGCCGCCGTGTGAGTGATTGTGTCAAGAGCCAAGTGAAATATGCTGCCACCGTGTATGAGAACCCGTGGCTTAATGCATCTCTGTAATGTGAGGTTGGAAAGAGAGTTTTTGAGTGATAAATAACATCGATTCTAACATTTGGATGTAACATTTGGAACACTAAATAAATAAGGTAATGGGCAGTTAGAAGCAACAGAGATGCAGATCTATAGAAGAATGATAATAGTACCATTGACATCTACAATAACTAACGAGAAGTTGCTGAGAGACATGGGTTGCTTACCGATATCAGAAAGAGACAATTTTGTTAGTATGGCAGGGTAAAATTATGAGTGAGGCTTGGAGAACATAGCTATAATGGGCACAATTCAAGGTAAGAAAGACCGAGGGCGATAGTATGGGAAAATGATAGTTTAATACCATAGCATAGCAAAATGTCAACAACGATCCTGATACAAGATAGGCCCTACTAGAGATAGGAGGTCGCGATTGCCACGGCACTTGATGATGATCCTTGAAACCGGTCGGTATGATACTTGGTTCTCATTTAGCCATTTTTCTGTTTAAAATAACTTAAAGTATATACACCCTGGTATGAATGTCAAGGGATTGGGCATGCAAGAACAGATTATCTGTGTCAGGTTTGGAAGAAAACACGGACAACGAGTTCTGCTTGTTTGAATTTTGTGTGTGTGCTAATAAGAGTTTATTTCCAGCCTAAAAGAAATATTTGAAAGCGTACTCTTAATCCGATAACATGTATTTGGAAAAACAATTTGTATTTGTGTCTGGCTTCAATTCGGAGTACGGTAGAATAATCGGTAAAGAAAATGTTGGAATATACGCCAATCTGGCAAGAATGTATTTGATTCATTTCCTAACAGGAAAATGTGTAAATACTGATATTGAAATGTCAGGAGCATGATTTTATTTGAAATAAAAATGTCGTAGATGACGCTTATAGGAATTGCGTTTATACTACATGCGCAGTTCAAACATGGCAGAATTATGATGACTCATCAAGTTCATCTCTATGAACACAGTACTAATAGTGTCTATGTTTCGATAATAAACTCTTTGTTAGATGTGGAATTACATAGAAAGAAATAATTAGTTTCTATGTTTCTATAGGTCCATAGCGGCACTGTACATTCTATGCATGTCGTAGAAGGCGACTAAGGAGGTTTTGAGAAGTTGCCTGTTCCATCCCATGTATGGTCATAGTGACACAGAAGCCATGGCCATGTTGCCAATCTTGAACTTTGTATACATGTGACTGCGGAGTCGGTTGTGTCCTGTTCTGAGACGTAGAATTATAACTTGTTCCGATCTGTTCATAATGTGATAGTCATCTTGTGTTGGTGTTTGTGGCTTTCTTATTGACTTGATCATCTGTTTTTTTCTGATGGTAGGTGATTGGTATATCTGGTTGGTCTGCGGCAGCACCTTCCTTAGCCAGTTGGTCTGCTTTTTCCTTTCCTGGTATTCCACAGTGAGAGGGTATCCACTGCATGGTTACCCTATACTGGTAAGACAATTCGCTAAGTAGTTTTTTCAAGTCTGTTAGTTTTCCAGACTGGAGAGCTTGAAGCACTGACATTGCATCTGTCAGGAATATCACAGGCTGTAGGCCAGTGTTGGAGTTCAGCAGTTTTTTAGTTGCCACACTAATTGCCTGGATTTCTGCATCATAATTATTGCAGAATTTCCCTGTCGGTGTTCTGATTGTATCTCTAGGCTTGTGTGGATATTCTATATATACACCTGCACCTCCATTCCTCAAAGCATTCTGTGCTGACCCATCTGTGTATACTCTGACCCATATATCTTGTGGATATTCCTCATCCAGGAAACTGAGGATTACTGTCCTTCGCTGCACACTGTTCTGTTCGTCCTCGCTTAGTATTCCTTTCACATGGGTCTGAATGTATATTGACATTCTATGCCTTTCACTCCACGGGGTTTGTTCTGGTACAGACCTTAAGGGGCTGTCAACGTCAGGTAGGTATGTAAGTTGTCTATGGAGTCGTTTAGCTTGATAGATAAAACTGCTTCTTTTCAGTCGCCCCATTGTTAGATTTTGGAATCTTTCCTTCATTGTATGACTTGGCATACACTGAAACTTTTCTGCTTGAATTAGTACTTTTGTGTCTCTGCGTTCGCCAAGTGTTTGCATTCTTGCCATTTTTTGCATCTCTGCTATGGGTGTTGATTTCATTGCTCCCAACATTATTCTAAGTGCCTGGTTTTGCACTTTATCTAGATCTTGTAATGTGGTGTTTGATGCAGGACACCACACAGCTGAACCATATTCCAGGTGTGGTCTTATGCCTTGCTGGTAAACTTTACTGAGTATATTTCCACTGGCTCCCCATGTGGTTCCACTTAGTTTTCTCAGGATAGCTAACTTCCTCCTGGTTTTTGTTGTTGCTTTGTTTATGTGCTGCTTCCATGTCAGCTTATCATAAAAAGTAACTCCGAGGTATGTGGGTTGTTTGTCTTCTTTCAAGAGCTCTCCATCTATCTTGATATGACCGGCTTTTTGTTTTGGTGAGAGGGTAAAAAGTGTAGTGCTGCACTTATCTGTGTTAATGCTGACGTACTATCTATTAGCCCATAAGGTTAGGGCATCGATAGCTCTTTGTATTTGTTTAGTGGCCACTGTTGCATGCTCTTCCGTGCACCAGATTACCAGGTCGTCAGCATACATTGCCACTTTGATCCCGTTCAGCAACTAGGTCATTGATGTAAACCAAGAAAAGTGTGGGTGACAGGACTCCTCCCTGGGGGACTCCATGACGCAGTAGAACTTTCTTGCTCTTGCGACCATCTAATTGTACCCTGGCTCTTCTATTATGCAGGTATGCTTTTACCCATTTGTACATTCTTGAGCTAACCCTGCAATTTCGCAATTTCTTTAGGAGCCCTTCTTTCCAGACCTTATCAAATGCTTTCCTGGGGTATATCCATGCTGCTAGTACCAGTTTCTTATCTTGGAAGGCATCCTCAATCTCTTGGGAGAGGTAGGTTGCCTGATCTTCAGTAGAGTAGCACTGTCTGAAACCTGCTTGCTGTGATACCAGAAGGTTTTCACTTTCAAGGTACCACTGCATCCTAAGATTGATAATGAGTTCCATTGTTTTGAATAGACAGCTTGTGAGGCTGATGGGCCTGTAGTTGGAGACTGTGTTGCCATCTTTTACTGATTTAAGGAGTGGTATCATTATTGCTTCTCTCCACGCCTGTGGTACATTACCTGTGGATCAGCTTGTGTTAAAGATCTGCAGTAGCTTTGCTCTTGCTGCAATTCCCAGGTTTCTAATCATTTCATTGGACACTCCATCAGCTTCAGGGGACTTTTTCATTTTCAATTTGGATATTGCATGCTCCAGTTCTCTCATTGTGATTGGTGCCTCCATGACTTCAGGTATAGGTTTGCCTTGTCCAATGTTTTGCTGGTTCTCTCGAGCCTCCTGTTATTTGTCTGGGCTGACTTGACGTTATTGTCTTCTGCCAAGGAATCTGCAAAGTAATCAGCTGCATGTTTACCTGTTAAAATGTTTCTATCTTTATAAAGTGTGATCCTGGTATTTCTCCCTGTACCTTCATCATCTCAAGAAGTACCTAAATTATACGTGACCATGTCTGCAGCATTTCAAAAAGTACCTAAAATATACGTGACCAAGTCTGTAGCAGTTCAAAAAGTACCTAAAATATACGTGACCAAGTCTGTATCATTTCAAAAAGTACCTAAAATATACGTGACCAAGTCTGTATCATTTCAAAAAGTACCTAAATTATACGTGACCATGTCTGCAGCATTTCAAGGTTACCTAAAATATACGTGACCAAGTCTATAGCATTTCAAGGTTACCTAAAATATACGTGACCATGTCTGTAGCATTTCAAAAAGTACCTAAAATATTCGTGATCATGCTCGTAGCATTTCAAGGAGTACCTTACATATATATGACCATGTCTGTTGCATTTCAATAAGTAGGGCCCACGCAGTTTATTTTCTCTACTGCATGTTATACTGAAGTGCAACACAGATTTTAACTGCTGTTATAAGGGCCGCTTTCTTATAGTATTTGACACAGCGTGCACATTGGAGCCGTTGCTGTTACCTCTGCAATACAAAAATAGTTTGCACAATGATTTAAATCTGAGGTGTAAGGATTTTGAGATGTCTTCTAACCACTCGATCCAAGTAGACATGGTTGGTTGCTGATCCAGCGGTCCATGGGTTCATGCCCTTTGACCCATCCACCAAGTAGACATGAAAATACATAATTATACGTAATTACGCTCAGCTTTAACTTTCAATCGTTGCTTGATCTATGTTGACCTGAAAGGGGCTGTCCATAAATTAGGTCAACAACTTTGCACCCACTTCACCGTGAGCAGACTGTTATCAAATCAGGAATCTCCCTCCAACTTAAATAAGTCAAAACTTTTTTTAAAAATCAATTTTTAACCAAAAACATTTTTTATTAAAAGGAGGGAAGGGGTTAGATGTTACCCGCTTTTTGTATGGCTTGTTTCCTAGTCATCATGATAAAGTGCCGTCTCTGCAACGAAGGTTGGCTGCAACAGACCTCTAACCCTGTCTCTTGTTTTGGTGGTGCGCTCTGCTAAACTTTAACCTTTCCATCTTGTGATGTTACTCTCCCAACTGTATCTCTTCCTACCTCTTGCTCTTTACCCTCAAGTAAGGTCTTCAATAAGGTGTCATGTCTTTTAATGTGTCCAAAATATTTCATTTGCCTGATCTTTATTTCTCTTAGTAATTCCTTCTTTACTATTAGTTTATTATTAGTTTCCTAGTAGTGAATGTTATATTCTGATTTCAAGAATCTCACATTTCCTAGTAGTAAATGTTATATTCTGATTTCAAGAATCTTCCACATCTCATGTTTCCTAGTAGTAAATGTTATATTCTGATTTCAAGAAACTAACATTTCCTAGTAGTGAATGTTATATTCTGATTTCAAGAATCTTCCACATCCCATGTTTCCTAGTAGTAAATGTTATATTCTGATTTCAAGAATCTTCCACATCTCATGTTTCCTAGTAGTAAATGTTATATTCTGATTTCAAGAATCTTCCACATCTCACGTTTCCTAGTAGTAAATGTTATATTCTGATTTCAAGAATCTCACATTTCTTAGTAGTAAATGTTATATTCTGATTTCAAGAATCTCACATTTCCTAGTAGTAAATGTTATATTCTGATTTCAAGAATCTCACATTTCCTAGTAGTAAATGTTATATTCTGATTTCAAGAATCTCACATTTCCTAGTAGTAAATGTTATATTCTGATTTCAAGAATCTCACATTTCCTAGTAGTAAATGTTATATTCTGATTTCAAGAATCTCTCACATTTCACATCATCAATTACGGGATTGAGCAGGACAAAGACATATATTTTTTAGTGTGTGTGTAGGAAATAAATATTGGTTGATCTATCAAAATAAAAATGTCTACATCTCTTGAAGATGTGAAATCTTCAAAGAATTGCAGCAGTTTAGACCTTAAAATTAGAATAATGATTCTCAAACACTGGGCATAAAGTCTTGTTGGTTGGTTGGTTGCTAATCCAGCTGTCCATGGGCTCATACCCTTTGACCCAATGCCATTGTGTGATATATGCATGTTTGTGAGCTGTTGTTTTGTTCCATATAATGTGTTCCATTTATCTGGCCCTGGAGGGAGAAGCATTTTCCTGATGTCCTCCAGCGCTGGGCATTCAAAAAGATCGTGGTCAACAGTTTCATAGGGATGAGTGCACAGCCGGCACCCTGGAGTGTGTTGTGATTGTATTCTGTTCAAGTGATTGTTAAGTTGTACATGTTGTGTGCGCAGTCTGAAGATGATACTTTGGTCTTTCCTTTCCAGGAGGTTGATGTCTTTAGGATTTGGGCTGGTCATATATTTATAGATTTCCCTCCCAGTATTTCCCATGGTCCATCTGTTTATCCAATTTTGTTCACAGATTTCAGCATCATTTTAACTGTGTGCATGGTTGTTTGTGTATATGGCTGTTCTTGTTGTGCTCCCATCTTTGTTACTGTCTGCCTTGTCATTGCTAGGTGTATGAAGTCTTGATAAAATCTTGACTTTTGATTGGTAACCATCATCATGATACTGAAAGCATTCAATGCTCAGCAGCTTGAGGGTATATAAAAAGACAATAATAAGTATGAATTCAATGACAATAATGGGGTGCAAAGGGAACGCATTGCTCTAGGCGGACCCAGGGTTAGTAGATAACCAAGATCCCAAATGTACCTCCACGCGGTGCACCCTGGAAACAGAAATACAGCAGCTCGTGCTGATTCTGGCCAAATCATTTGGGGATCGTGTCCGAGAATGTGGAGGTAGCAGATGGAAAGAGATTTGACTGCACAAGAGACAGACAATATCTCCGACACCACCAGCATCACCACATATAGCGACACTGTCGACATACAGTGAAGCTAGTCAGTCCAGTCCGAACATTGGAGGGGCGGCCAATGTAAAATGCACGTAAAGGTAAATGCATGATGAGAGACAAATATGTTTCATACAGAGTACAATGAAACAATGAAAGGGCAGAACAGCGCTAGAGGGCAGCGCGAACTGCAAATAGAAAGTGAAAAGTCCCTAGGAAAGGGAACTACAAGCTCCGTCAGCTCGAGACGGGCTTCTAGTCACCAGAGTTCTTAACAGGCAGAGACTCAGACCCATCCATCGGCGTTTGGTAAAGCAAAAGACCTAACCCAACTCTAATGTCGAGCCTTCCTAAACCGGAAATATGCTTGCAAAGAGAAAGGGTTCTGTACCCGATGGGTGTAGGCAAGAAAGGGACAACGATGGCAGTCCTGGCCCAACTCTACTGTCAAGGTTTCCTATACCGGAAGTAACTTGCAGAGAGAAAGGGTTCCATACTCGATTCGCTCAGGCACAAAAGGGACAACGATTTAGCCCTGGCCCAACTCTACTGTCAGGTTTTCCTACACCGGAAATACACTTGAAGAGAGAAAGGGTTCAGTACCTGATGGGCTCAGGCGCTATTGGGACAAGGACGCTCAGCTCGAGAACGCCTTGCTCTCAAACGCGTGGTGTGAGACTCGAACTTGGACAAGGGGTACACGATGTCGGTGAATGACACCTCGGCTAAGAGGGCGAAAGAGCCAAGGTCCAACTCCTCTGTTGAGTTCTTCCCCTTAAGGAACCAGGCTCATGGACGAGAAACGGTTCAGTACCTAATGGGCACAGGCACAGCACGTCCAATTACACGAGGCAAGTTCATAGACAGTGGAACACCTCGTTCGAGTGAGACGAGAGCAAGAAAATCGTCTGGGCGAAGAGTCTTCATTACGCGTGCCTGGAGACAGATATAGAGGCTGTCACAGGCTAAGGGTAGCCCACCCGAATTGTCAAGGCATGACGAAATCGGATATGCTAGGCCTACAAGGCGCATAACGGTGGCACAACGTAATCACGCTCCCGGCGGAAATCGCACGGATATCCGTGATGGTTACAATGGAGCGGACGAAAAACAAACAAACTCGACATACAGTGAAGCAAGTCAGTCCAGTCCGAACATTGGAGGGGCAGCCAATGTAAAATGCACGTAAAGGTAGATGCATGGCGAGAGACAAATAGATTTCATACCGAGTACAATGAAACAATGAAAGGGCAGAACAGCGCTAGAGGGCAGCGCGAACTGCAAATAGAAAGTGAAAAGTCCCTAGGAAAGGGGAACTACAAGCTCCGTCAGCTCGAGGCGAGCTTCTAGTTACCTGTGTTCCTTACAGGCAGAGACCCAGACCCATCCATTGGCGTTTGGTAAAGCAAGAAGACCTAACCCAACTCTTATGTCGAGCCTTCCTAAACCGGAAATACGCTCGCGAAGAGAAAGGGTTCTGTACCCGATGGGCTTAGGCAAGAAAGGGACAACGATGGTATTCCTGGCCCAACTCTACTGTCAAGGTTTCCTATAACGGATGTACACTTGCAGAGAGAAAGGGTTCCGTACCCGATGGGCTCAGGCACAAAAGGGACAACGATTTAGCCCTGGTCCAACTCTACTGTCAGGTTTTCCTACAACGGAAATACACTTGAAGAGATAAAGGGTTCCGTACCCGATGGGCTCAGGCACAAACGGGACAACGATTTAGCCCTGGCCCAACTCTACTGTCAGGTTTTCCTACACCGGAAATACACTTGAAGAGAGAAAGGGTTCAGTACCTGATGGGCTCAGGCGCTATTGGGACAAGGACGCTCAGCTCGAGAACGCCTTGCTCTCAAACGCGTGGTGTGAGACTCGAACTTGGACAAGGGGTACACGATGTCGGTGAATGACACCTCGGCTAAGAGGGCGAAAGAGCCAGGGTCCAACTCCTCTGATGAGTTCTTCCCCTTAAGGAACCAGGCTCACGGATTAGAAACGGTTCAGTACTCAATGGGCACTTGCACAGCACGTCCAATTACACGAGGCAAGTTCATAGACAGTGGAACACCTTGTGCGAGTCAGACGAGAGCAAAAATCGTCTGGGCGAAGAGTCGCTACTACGCGTGCCTGGAGACAGATATAGAAGCTGTCACAGGCTAAGGGTAGCCCACCCGAATTGTCAAGGCATGCCGAAATCGGATGTGTTAGGCCTACAAGGCGCATAACGGTGGCACAACGTACTCACGCTCCCGGCGGAAATCGCACGGATATCCGTGATGGTTAACAATGGAGCGAACGAAAAACAAACAAACAAACAATGACAATAATAAGTATGAATTCAATGACAATAATAAGTATGAATTCAATGACAATAATAAGTATGAATTCAATGACAATAATAAGTATGAATTCAATGACAATAATAAGTATGAATTCAATGACAATAATAAGTATGAATTCAATGACAATAATAAGTATGAATTCAATGAATGCAAATACAAAATAAAACAGCTGAGAAAATAAAAGCAGTCGTTTGATGAGTTTATTAAAATAACAATATTCTACAGGTTAAAATATTGCACTAAGATAAAGCCAGACAGTATTCACATGAACCACAAATATAACACAGATTGATAGATTCCAATGAACAATAAAACTACACAATTCAACACAGATATGTTAAACATATGGCTACCAGTCACATTATATTATATACACACACACACACACACACACACACACAAAGTCATTAAAAAATAAATAATTCCAGGAATAGTGGACCTGTGTTTGAAAGAAAGATGTTACGGACAATGAAGTTGGTAATGACATCAGTGTAAGAAGATGGCAGATGTGAACTTTACATATACTCTCAAAGTAAAGCTACAGATGTTTGTGTGGTGTGCTAGTTGCATTGTCTGAGTTGAAAATGTTCTTGACTAAGTAATGTACAAATGTAAATTTCTGTGTTTTAATTGAGAAGTCACCCTCAAAGATACTATCCATCTGTCTATCTATATACTGTGGCCCTTGTTTGCCTTGCGACATCAAGGGTAGAATTGTTCTCTGGAGATAGTCTTCTTGTGTACTGTTTGTAAGCTTGTTCCTGTGGCCTCTTTGATTTCTGTGATCCATCTTTTACAAGATTTGCCTCGGGCTTTATAACTGGGATGTCTGTGTCATAGCCATCTGGGGCTTGCTGTCTTATGGTAGTCTGGAAGTGTGTGAAAACCACTTGATCTGTTGTCTTTTAATGTTCCAAAACTGGTATTGTTATCTGTCCAATGTTATAGTGTCTAATTCTGTCTCTTAATGACACTCCAAGTATTCTTCGTAAACATGTCATTTCTGCTGTTACTATTTTTCTTTTGTCTTGTGCTGTCATTGTCCAGGTTTGACCCTGATAGTAAAGTGATGGAATAATAATAGTCTTGTATAATGCAACTGTAGTGTCTATGTTTACATTTTTGTTCTTAAAAATATGTGTCAATTGTCCTAGGATCTGGTATGTTTTGTGGCATCTCAGACACTAACATTTCTTAATAAAGCATATCCTCCATCCTCTGAGAGATACAATTAGTAAAAAAAATAATGACCAGCAAAATAGAGAACAACAACTTGGATTATGCTGTATAACTGAGCAGACACATCGATGACAACTGGTAAGGCAGTATCTCGCACTGCACATTGTGGTTACATTGGAACAACCTCCATATTCTCCCAACCTTGCACCAGTTGATATTTTCTTATTCCCTCAACTGAAATCAGCAATGAAATCAGACATTATCATCAATGCAATAAGACAGATGAGAGGGGTGTCAGATGACATTATCATCAATGCAATAAGACAGATGAGAGGGGTGTCAGATGACATTATCATCAATGCAATAAGACAGATGAGAGGGGTGTCAGATGACATTATCATCAATGCAATAAGACAGATGAGAGGGGTGTCAGATGACATTATCATCAATGCAATAAGACAGATGAGAGGGGTGTCAGATGACATTATCATCAATGCAATAAGACAGATGAGAGGGGTGTCAGATGACATTATCATCAATGCAATAAGGCAGATGAGAGGGGTGTCAGATGACATTATCATCAATGCAATAAGGCAGATGAGAGGGGTGTCAGATGACATTATCATCAATGCAATAAGGCAGATGAGAGGGGTGTCAGATGACATTATCATCAATGCAATAAGACAGATGAGAGGGGTGTCAGATGACATTATCATCAATGCAATAAGACAGATGAGAGGGGTGTCAGATGACATTATCATCAATGCAATAAGACAGATGAGAGGGGTGTCAGATGACATTATCATCAATGCAATAAGGCAGATGAGAGGGGTGTCAGATGACATTATCATCAATGCAATAAGACAGATGAGAGGGGTGTCAGATGACATTATCATCAATGCAATAAGACAGATGAGAGGGGTGTCAGATGACATTATCATCAATGCAATAAGACAGATGAGAGGGGTGTCAGATGACATTATCATCAATGCAATAAGGCAGATGAGAGGGGTGTCAGATGACATTATCATCAATGCAATAAGACAGATGAGAGGGGTGTCAGATGACATTATCATCAATGCAATAAGACAGATGAGAGGGGTGTCAGATGACATTATCATCAATGCAATAAGACAGATGAGAGGGGTGTCAGATGACATTATCATCAGTGCAATAAGACAGATGAGAGGTGTGTCAGATGACATTATCATCAATGCAATAAGACAGATGAGAGGGGTGTCAGATGACATTATCATCAATGCAATAAGACAGATGAGAGGGGTGTCAGATGACATTATCATCAATGCAATAAGACAGATGAGAGGGGTGTCAGATGACATTATCATCAATGCAATAAGACAGATGAGAGGGGTGTCAGATGACATTATCATCAATGCAATAAGACAGATGAGAGGGGTGTCAGATGACATTATCATCAATGCAATAAGACAGATGAGAGGGGTGTCAGATGACCTTATCATCAATGCAATAAGGCAGAGGGGTGTCAAAGAATGGCTTCTATGAATGTTTCTAGCAGCTGTATGCACAACAGAAATAATGTGTAGTTGTCAAAAGGAACTACCGGGTACTCTTAAGGAAATGTGTAGATAATTCTATTGTTAATTATTTCTATACAATCCACTCATTCTGGGAACTTTATGATCTACCTCGTATATTCTTTCCTTGTATAAGGGCAAAATTGTATAGGAAAACATTGAAGAAAAATATGCTGAATAAAAAGAAAGACACAAGCACAAATATTTTGGGGGAGTGCTGTGATCACATAGAAAGTTCAGTGATGAGAAATGATGACATTTTTGTTTATTGATCATCTGCAATACCAAAAAAAACACTATATATGTATAAATATATATATATATATATATATACAGTGGAATCCTGTTATAACAATTTGATCCTGACCAACAAAATATTGTAAAATTATTTTTTACAGTAAAATTGTCTGATATATTTGTATAAAGCTTCTAATTTTTACTCTGTTCATACATTTTGAGCAATGTAAATTTTCTCTTAAAGGCTTAATTTACATTTCTATAATAGACTATTTCTGCTTAAAGTAAATTTAACATGTTTTTCAATTACAAAATCATGAGACTGGAAATTATGTCTATCTAAGAAATATTTTCATTTAATAGAGCTTAAGACAGATTTTACTATATATATATATATATATATACAACATACAGGAAGGCCAGATGTCACGGTTTTACTGGGGACAGTTCCGGTTGTGAATGTTTTGTAGCAGTGACAATGTACGCTTATGTAAATACAATAAAATATCATGGTTTGTAGTTTATAATGAATTATCACCTGTTATTCAACACTTTCATATCTTGATTTCTGAGACAAATAAATTCAAAAATACATTATATTTTGAGTATTTTTTGGGGGGAAATTTCATTTATCATTAATGAGTGTTCCAGTATTTTAATTTCCAAATTCTGGTCTCCTTGATTATAGACAGAAAAATGTATGTAGCCATAAATTTATTGTAAAATATGTAAATCTCTTCTATCAAAAGACTAGATTTACTTCATTGTACTCTGGTTTTCCATTAGTGCCTTATCTTCATTGTACTCTGGTTTTCCATTAGTGCCTTATCTTCATTGTACTCTGGTTTTCCATTAGTGCCTTATTCCTCTGAAGAGAACAGCATGCAACTTGTCAAGAATATTATTCAGTCTACAGAACTCTGCTGCTGGTAGCTTAAAGTGATAATCCATAGGAACTTCCAAAATAAAATGCAAGTGTACACATAAAAATTATGTTGCAGTCCATTTTTTAGTAGTCGCTAAAGGTATATAAATACATATTTGTATCCCCTAACTCTGAAATATGAATGTGCATATTTTATTTCCTCTTAATCATTACATAATAAAATCCACTGAACACCTTTCTTTGCATTCATTCTCAAACTCTCACTGAATCTCTCTTGTAGCAGGACACATTCTCAAACTCCCACTGAATCTCTCTTGTAGCAGGACACATCCTCAAACTCTCACTGAATCTCTCTTGTAGCAGAACAATGGTTATACTAGATTTGAAGCAGGATGTAGTCCAGAGAATGGAAATGAGTTGTGTTGCTATTTCATTAGTGCCAATTGGCAGACACATCCAACTTCAGCTTTAGTAACTAATACTTTCTGTGTTTTTGCCACTTTCACTGAATGGTGGACGTCTGTAACACTATTGCTAGTAGTCAACCAGCAGTATCGCCTTGTGTTGCCAGAACCCGAAAGAGGAGCAAAGAATAGCAACACTGTTTACCTTCAACGCATGTTGTAAAAGGCGACTAAGGAGGTTATGGGATGGAGTTGGCTGTCCCATCCCATATAGGGTCAGAGACTCAATGCCATGCTGAAGTCGGATGTGTTAGGCCGAAAGGCGCAGATATCGCAGCAATGCTGTAAACCATGACACAACACATTCTGTTCTAATCTGCAGGAGTTTGAGAACGAACGAAGAAGAAGAAGAAGAACCAGCTGTATGAGAGAACTAGTTCTATAATCATATCGCTAGTACAGTCAACCAGTTGTATGAGAGAACTGGTTCTGTAACCATATTGCTAGTACAGTTGACCAGCTGTAAGAGAGAACTGGTTCTTGTACTTATATGCTGATTATCAAGCTCAAAGCTAACCATGGTCACACATTTCTTGGCCTTTTGCGGATGTCTTGTGCCATTATCGGCATAGCCAGATGATCCGCACTGAAAACCTTTAACGCATACTCAATACAAGAAAACTTTTCCAAAAACATATGTGCGTGATATACTATCCATGAATTCATAAAAGTTGCTTGTATCAAACAAATACAATACTCATGGTATTTGCACACATCCAATCACACTCACACTCTGTATATCAAAAATACATGTTCTGTTTTATACATGTATTTCATTTTCATCCGTCATGTTCAATACATATATCACAAGTACGTTTCATCAGTTATGTTCTATACACATATAAAATACATCAGTCATGTTCTATAGACATATAAAATACTTCAGTCAAGTTCTATACACATATAAAATACATCAGTATTGTTTTATACATAGGTAAAATATTTCAATCGTTTTATACATATATCACAAATAAATTCAATCGACCATGTTCTATAGACATAATATGTCAGTCATGTTCTATACACATAAAATATGTCAGTCATGTTCTATACACATAAAATATGTCAGTCATGTTCTATACACATATAAAATACATGTACCTTCGCGAGCAATGCATGCTGCAGCGAGTGGACACTAAACGTGCCTCTCAATGTATGCATGTTGTCACATTAATTAATCCTGCCTTTTAACTGAGTTGGAAATATCTAAACTTTAACTATTCAACCGTCTTCAATACCTTACCAGTGACTACCACTGACAACACTCTTCTTTACTCTCTCATCCAATTCATCATTCACACTCTACTTTATGTCTTCATGTGCACTCAGCACAACCCTAAACTTTACATTCTCTGCCCCTCTCCCCATGCTGACTCTGTACCTCAGACCCACTCAGGTTGTATCCATCCCTCCTGACCTGCATATTTCTGATGGTGAGATTTCAATCCTCACCAAGGGTCTCCAGTGTATACCCCTCCACCCTGCTTATGATCACTACCCTTATATGTTCATCAGTTCCATCGTTGCTGGCACATGCTATCCAATCCCTTGTTCTACAAGGCCTACACATGCAAGATAGACCCTATTGTAGATCGCATCGACAAAGTCTCTATCAACATCAAGAGTTTGAAAGCTGACAACCTCCTTTCCAACACAGCAGCCATTCTATGCTTCAGAGAAAGCAGTTTCTGTAAGCCTGCATTCTGTAAACTACCTAAAATTCATAAGCCTTTCAACCTTGACAGACCTATTATCCCTGTGTTCTTGCCCCATGGAACACATCTCTAACTTCCTGGATAGTGTCTTTCAACCATTAGTGGAGCAATCCCTACATTCCTGAAGGACACTAAACATGCCTTGTATATCTTGGCCTCTATTTCGCTATCTGTGGCCCAAACTAACATCTCTTTCTCTTTGATATCTGCTCCCTTTACACCTCCATACTACACTCAGAGAGTCTCAAGGCATTGAAGTTCTTCCTCGATTCGTCATCCCTCTGTGCCTACTTCTACTCTCATCCGTCTTGTGAAGCTTGTGCTTACTCTTCAATGGGCACTTCTTTCGCCAAAACAGTGGGGTTGCCATGGGCACCAAGATAGGACCCAGATATGCCTCCCTGTTTATGGGCTACCTAAGCACTAAGTATGGGAATCCTATGGTGGGCCTTTCCCATTGGTGTTCCATAGGTATATCAATGATGGTATTGGCATCACTGACATGTCTGAGGCTGATCTGTCACGCTTCATACAATGATAACTTCCACCTGGCCATCAAGTTCACATCTGAGATTTCTACCACCCATGTGAACTTCCTGGACATATCCATCACTATCCAACCCTCCTGTCTTAGCACATCTGTACACTACAAACTGACTGATACCCATAGCTTTCTCCTCTACATCTCCTCTGCCTGTCACGATTCCCTTCCATTCTCTCAATTTCTTCATCTCCAGCATCTGTGTAGTGGTGAGGAGAACTTTCTTGAGAAAGTCCATAAGATTGTGGATTTCTTCCGTTGTCACTTATACCCAGACAGGGTCCTCTGGTCTGCTTTGTTTCGAGTGTGCAGCTTCTCCCGGGAGGATACCCTCTTGGACACTCAGAGGTCTTCCTCTTTGGACAGGGTCAAACGTTTCCTCACTTTCCACCCATATAGCATACTGTCCATCTTGTCCTACTCCAACACCTTCCTCTTCTCCAGTCAGATCCCAAGATGTAGGAGTGTCCTGCAACCCCATCTGGTTGTTTACAGATGTGACAAGAACTTAAGGAATGTATTGGTTTGGAGTCATCTCAAGCCTGATGTTCCTAATCATTATTGCAACATCAGCTGCAAATGTAAAAGATGCTACACTTGTGTATGTAACCCAGACCCGGTCCGTCATATTCCCCAAAGCCACCTTCACAACTGCAGAAAGTTGAACATGTGTATCCCAAAGAGTCATCTATGCCAACATCTACTTATTGTCTACATTGTACCATGACATATACAGGTTAGATTGAAAGGATGCCTGCAGACAGATTCTAGGCACATCTGTACAACATCAACAACCATTTGGGAACTCCTGTTGCTGACCACTTCAATGATACGAGCCATCAGGGCACCCAGGATATTCTTGTTATGGCCATTATCGTGCTTCTCAGACACAGAATCCGTCATGCACTTGAGAACTGCTATATATATATAAATTTGGATTGATTGAACCTTTCAGGATCAATGCCTGTCAGTCATGTGGATATCACATTGTTCTGTCATTTCTCTGTTTGTCTTGTGTCACATGTATTTGGGTGCATTTTGTATATATTTTTGTTTGTCTTGTTTCACTCTGACCTAATTTCAACCCTTCAGGGTTATCTCCACATTTGGTTCTGCCTTATGAACGTAAATAGTGTTTTTGCTCGTCATTTTTTTGTTGTGTATGTAGCCTTTGCAAAAGCCTTTTGGTCAATACATTGATTTGTGTGTGTTATTATGTGTGTTTCCAGTGATTAGCAAAACTTCATTACCATGTTCCAAGCTTAGTCCATTAAAATACATCAGTCATGGTCTATACATATATAATGTCTGAATCTCAACATTTAGTCACTCCTATTCTAAAGCAAGCAGTGGTCTAGTGTAATGACTTGCACTTTCCATTAGTCCCCATGCACTAAACTTGTTTGAAGCTGAAACAATGTTCTCAAACTGTAAGCTTGTAGGTTTCGTAAAGTAACAAGAAACCACCCACTTTAAACAAATTATCTTACACAAAGTAATTGAAGGTGGAAGGTGAATAAGTGGAGAAAGAAAATCTTAACACAGAGTAATTGTCCAGGAATAATTTTTCCACATTTGTCTATATGAATAAGGATAGAGATGTTTGGCAGACTTTTTGTGCAGATACTCCCTTAATGGGCTCCAGTTGAGACGTTGCTATATTTTGAATGTTTGTTCTCAAATACAACACATCAAATTACTTCTGATTATATCTGATGCCATGTCAAGATATTAAACTATCTAATATGTTCACAAGCTTTCCTCCTATATCTCTCTTGCCTTCAATCTTATCCATTGTGGCTATATTGTCCCAACCTCCCTGTCCCATAATGTAGCCACAAAAGTACAGATTGTCTCTATATTAATAATTAACCCATATAACGCAATGACAGGAATGTTAGCTATTTCAAATGCTATTATTATTACAAAATTTTGTTATGCAAATACAAACGTACAACTTTATTTTACAGAAATCTGTAAGTTTGTACTGTAATTTAGAAATACACATGGTAACACTTGTGTGTTGCTCAGATCTGAAAGGAGAGCAAAGAATAGCAATACTTTTACCTACCATGAATGTTATAAGAAGTAGCTAAGGAGGTAATGGTATTTAAGTTAGCTATCCTATCACACAGTGGGTCAAAGTCATGCTGTGGTTAGATGTATGGGGCTAAATGGCATAGATATCACAGATAGATATGACTTTTTTCATCTTGCAGACGATCATTAAGAAAAATAACTAGATGAGCAGTACCTCTCTTGAATAACTTTAAATGCAATGATGTCACTACCACAGATCTTTTGTATTTTCATCTGTCCCTTTTCCCCTCTTATATTTTTATTATATTTTTCCTAAAGGACTTTACTCCTGTACATAGAGTGTGTTTCGAGGCTGTAAAATCATGAGCTCCCTAATTTTTAGAGTCACTAGAGATATATGTCATTGTGGATTTACAAATATTTATTGTATCTCAGAAGTCATCTAACACATGCATGTTGCCCTTCAGAAATCAGATATCATAGCCAAGCTGTAAACCATGACAAAACACTCCGCTCTCTGGACTACCTCTAGCTAGTCTGCAGGAGTTTGAAAATTCAGAAGAAGAAATAATATCATTGTTTATAATATAACAATAAGAAAATACAAACTACTGGGATTAAAAAGTCAAGTACTACCTTTACACACTGTTGAGATCAATTTGGGAATACAGTGTTCAAATCATATTTTTAAATTGACTAAAGACACTTAGGGATTACTTCCAAGGAGATCTGAGACCCATGTCCTTGGACTGAGTCAATCTAGGAGCCACTTTAAATATAAAATTATTTACGGTTGAACTTGAAAATCATGCAGATTTTTATAAGGTGTACTTAATATACTGAGATTCTGTGTATTTGTACAGTATACGAGAAATTCTATATTTTAACCAAAATTATACCCATATATGTATTGAATACTTCATTAAACATAAATAGTCCTGCTAAAGGACAATGTGGGCATTGCCTATGAAATCTGAGTATATTCTGTACAATACACAAAATTAGAATATACGAGGCGTGTTCAAATGAAAACGGGACTTGTTACACCACGCGTGATAGAGCGCACTGATATTGATGACATTTTGCACTAGTAATGAGTATCCAATAATTTACATACGGTCACGTGTTCATCTTCCCAGCATGCATATGTGCTGCAGAAGACTGTTAACAATATGGCGGGTGTGATTCCGAACCCGTCCAAAGTGAATCAGCGTGCTGTGATCCAGTTTCTTTCATTTGAAGGATGTCAAGCAGTAGACATTCATCGGAGAATGAAGGCAGCATATGGTGACAAATGTTTGTCGAGGACCAGAGTGATGGAGTGGGTGCGTATGTTTAAAGACGGACGTGAGTTAACGGCAAATCTTGCACGGCCAGGTCAGGCGCATATTGTTGCAACAGAAGAAGCCATAGCCGTGCTTGATAAAGCAGTACTGACTGACCGTCGTCGGTGCATTCGTTCGCTTGCAGAAGAATTCAGTGATTCTTCTCCTCGACAACGCTCGTCCGCACGTCGCAAAAATTGTGCAGGAAACATTGGCAAAGAAGAATTGGGAAGTTCTTCATCACCCAGCCTATAGTCCCGATTTATTCCCGTGTGATTTCCATTTGTTCGGACCGTTGAAGAAAGCACTAAAGGGACAGCGATTCAACAGCGACGCAGACGTGAAGACAGCGGTGACCACATGGTTCAGAGAACAGCCACGCAACTTTTTCTCGGACGGCATTCGACGTCTACCTAAACAGTGGGATGCTTGCCTAAATGCATACGGAGATTTTTTCTGATGAACCCAGGTGCATTCTTATTCACAAGTGGTTGCTTTGTTCAATTCCGTTGAAAATATTAAATTGCGTATGATACTTTTTAAATAAATCCACAAGTCCCGTTTTCATTTGAACACGCCTCGTATATTCTAATTTTGTGTATTGTACAGAATATACTCAGATTTCATAGGCAATGCCCACATTGTCCTTTAGCAGGACTATTTATGTTTAATGAAGTATTCAATACATATATGGGTATAATTTTGGTTAAAATATAGAATTTGGCTGCAATACAGTGTGGTTGCAGCCAACCCTCGTTGCGGAGACGGCACTTGATGATGATTACAGAAAGATCCTTCTGGAAGTCAACAGGTATAAGAAAACCAGTGCACTAGCCATTAAGATCAGTAAGGATAGCAAACCTCTAAATGAATGATCAATATAGTAGCATCACCTGCACTTGTTAACATGAGTTCCCCCATTGTCTCAGATGTTGCTATGAGATGTATGCTAACAAAGAGTGACATTGGACTTTTCTCTCTATTGTGTAAACTTATCTGTGTAAGTAAGAATTATATAGAAAATATTTGTCTTCATGCATTATGGTGCATACATAAAAAAAACATACTTATTTTTACCAGACAGTTCAGATCTATAGTAAATTATTCACTGAAATACTTATTTCTATCAAACAGTTCAGAGCTATAGTAAATTATTCACTGAAATACTTATTTCTATCAAACAGTTCAGAGCTATAGTAAATTATTCACTGAAATACTTATTTTTATCAGACAGTTCAGAGCTATAGTAAATTATTCACTGAAATACTTATTTTTACCAGACAGTTCAGAGCTATAGTAAATTATTCACTGAAATACTTATTTCTATCAAACAGTTCAGAGCTATAGTAAATTATTCACTGAAATACTTATTTTTATCAGACAGTTCAGAGCTATAGTAAATTATTCACTGAAATACTTATTTTTATCAGACAGTTCAGAGCTATAGTAAATTATTCACTTAAATACTTATTTTTATCAGACAGTTCAGAGCTATAGTAAATTATTCACTGAAATACTTATTTTTATCAGACAGTTCAGAGCTATAGTAAATTATTGACTGAAATACTTATTTTTATCAGACAGTTCAGAGCTATAGTAAATTATTGACTGAAATACTTATTTTTACCAGACAGTTCAGATCAGTAGCACATTATTCACTTAAATACTCCTTTTCATCAACTGTTAAAATCAGTAGAAAATTTTCATCGAGACAAGAACCACTGAAGCAGTGTCTGGAAGACTAGCAAAATTGCAATCAACGCAAAACCTTTCAGTATTCCAACAGTGCCAGTCCCTTCTACCAAGTTCACTGGTCGACTTGATGACCTTAAATCTGCCTGTGAACTCTGAACAATAGTCACTTTTTCCAGCAGTTCTTTCAGCAGAGAATGCATTTCATGCTGCATCTCCACAATCCTATGTATAGTTTGAACATCCCAGGAAAGTACTTCCCTTTTACTCCCCGAATCAACAGCTGTTACTAGTGGTAGTTTCTTTGTAACAGATGTACACGAGGAATGGAAAACCTCTCTATTATCTGATGATTGCAAACAAGTTTGCTCCAAAACATTCACTGCTTCGACAAGATTCTGTTTTGCAGGATTTTCTTTGTCTATTCCTGGATGTCTAAATGAACTGTTGCTACCCAATAAACTTGAGGTTATATGTTTGCGGTCAAGCTCAGGTGTGAAAGACTTTCTTTCCTCAAGATTATCTGTGTTAAAAGTTAACTTCTTGTGTTGAGATCTAGGACTGGACTTATAGATATCATGGCTGACTTCTGTTAAATGTTTCTGATGAGGTTTATGTTGACTCAATCTCAGATCTTCAATAATCCCAAGAACCTCAGATGTGTTAGCCATGCCGTGGCATCGTGCATCATCAGACTCTGAAATATTCAGAAAGTAAAACAGAAAATAGTGAGACTGTGATTAAGTATAACATTCTGTTATATTTTGAAGCCTCATTCTGTTTCTGTCAGTAGTACAAGTGTCCTGGCACGCACCAATATTGCCAGTCACTAAACATGGCTGCATATCTATTAGTTTCCATTTATGATGTGGTGAGATGGAGATGGTAATGCCATCTCTCTGTGTTTTAATTTGATTTTGTGTAATTGTTTCTTTTGTGTTTGTTTCTTGATTGGGGGGGGGGGGGGGGGGGGTCCCAGTTGAACCATGGCATGGAGAAAGTCCTTGTTCCATTGTTTTCTGTTATTTTTATTTACATTAGTTTTTTAATTATATGTTAGTTATTAGTTAAGCCAGTAACAATAGTACACTAACCTAGTTATTACTTAATTCTTTCTACACATAAAAACAGTTAATCAGATAGAAATTGATTGTGGACGTAACCACGATAAATCATTCTTGCAGATATGCCATCTAAATTTGCTTTTTTCGATCGTAAATGAATTTGTATTAACTTATTTAGCTGTTTAATAAGATTTAGAATTCTGGCTAACGAAACACCTCGTGGTACTGTGTGATTTGACATGAGTGACATATTTATTTTAAATTAAAATTTGAACAAGGTAGGTTCAGCTTTTCTAAAATTAACAAAATGGCTTCATCTTCCACTAGTAAGAGAGCTCAAAGATTTAGCAAGCAATGGGCTTTTTTATTCTTTTAGAGTTTTATAGCTGGAGATATTATTTCAAGTGATGTGTCAGAAAACAACAGTATTTTAGATTTTGACAGTGGAGATTACTGATCTGTTGAAAATCTGAAAGGAAACAGACCTAATATTATTGGTAATAGAAAGTCACAGCTATATCAATCAAGTGCCATGTCAAATGGCATAGGCGATCATATTTCTCCACGATTCTCTATCTCTTGTGTTGTCAATAATTTCAGTTGGTGAACTTCTACCATGTCACAATATTAGTCTATCTAGCAACTTCTCTCTTTGTCATTCTCTGCTCTTCTCCCTTTGATCTTTCCAGTGGTTATTAAGTGTTCAAGCTGTGTTCTTCTCAGCACATGCCCTAGAAACCTTGACTGTTGGCCTAATGATATTGTTGATCTTTTTACACCAGCATCAATGAGAACATCTGCATTAGTTTTCTAAACTGTCCATGGTATTTTCATCATTCTTCTCAGAAACCACATCTCTGTAGATTTGTAATAATAGTTAAACAATTCTAAAACTGTTTACACTGTTATTGTTTTTGAAGAATCAGATAGGCCTAGTGACAGCTATAATAATCTTGTACTACTTATACAGAAAATAGAGTTAGGCCTTCATGATAATAGTGAGTGGAATAAAGTTCACAAGAATGTTTTTATTGGGGCATGTGTTTGTTTAGATTAATTGTGTCTGGTTACACATTTTTATTAAGTTCTGAAATTTGACATGAAACACAAAAATGTCATACAACACCAGGCAGTTGATAGATTTACTTATCAAATATACAAATTATGATCAGTAAATGGACAGTCCAAGACAGCTACTTTAATCAGATTGGGAAGCAAAATTTCAAGACAAGCAAAATTAAAGGTGAGTAGAACACATTCGTGGCAAAAACATTTCTCTTCATCTAACATCCCTGTTTGTGGTGTAATGTTTGTATTGTATTGCTACAATTCTTATAATTTTATATTGTGTATGGATTCTACATTCAATTATCTTTCTTTTGATACTTTATATGACCTTCTATTGCTAATACTTTGTCTTCAGGAAGCTGGTGCCTAAATCATATTGTTATGTTATGTTATGTTATGTTGCTCCAGGGCCATAGGCGGCGCATAGGGCAGAAACCATAGCTTTCCATTTCTGTCTTTGTGTTGCCAGGTCTTTCAATTGTTGCGTGTTGTTTAGGTTCATTGACATGCCTTCTCTATTAATGGTTCTTCGTAGAGTTTCTCTAGGTCTCCCTCTTCTTCTTACTCCAGGTGGCACCCAATATAGTGATTGCTGGGGAATTCTTAGGCTGTTCATTCTGAGAACATGGCCGATGTAAGTCCAACGCCTTTGTCTAATGAAGGAAGATATATAGGTTTGTTTGCTTTCCTCTCTTATAGTAGTGTTAGATTTAAAGTCACTCCACTTAACGTTCAGAATGGTACGTAGGCATTTGTTTTCAAAGGAGTCGAGTCTTTTATCTGTGGCTTTTGTGGCTTTCCAACTTTCGCACCCATATGATAGAATAGGGATGATGTTGGAGTTAAACAACTTGAGTTTTGTGGTGTTTCGTAGTGTGTTTGACGTCCATATGTTGCGTAGTTTATTGAAAGCACCCGCTGCAAGGGCAATACGGTGTAAAATTTCTTTTGATGAGTCTCCATCCAATGCTAGATTGGTGCCTAAATATGTAAAATTGTTGACTTTTAATAATGGAACATTTTGAATTTCTATGTTGTCGTTGGATCTCGTAAAATCTAGTATATGAGTTTTTGATGTGTTGATTTTCAACCCTATCTGATTTGAGTAGTGTTGGAGATTGTCAAGCTTAGATTGAGCATCTGTGTGGTTTGCGCTCAAAAGGGCTAGGTCATCTGCGTAGTCAAGATCTTCGAGAACGGTATTATTAATCCATTTTATTCCTGTCAGCTCATTTTCAGTGCTCTTTCTCATGACCCAATCAATAGCGACGCAGAAAAGTAATGGGGACATGATGCATCCCTGTTTAACGCCCGTAACAACTTGGAACCATTCTGACTTCTCAGTGTTTGTTTGAACACAGCAATGTGAGTTGGTGTAGAATGCCTTTATAACATTGATTATTTTAGTAGGAAAACCGTATTGCTGTAGAATATTCCATAACGTAGGCCGATGAAGACTATCAAATGCTTTTTCAAAGTCAACAAAGTTGATTATGAGCGGGGATTGAAATTCGAGTGATTCTTCAATGATGATGCGAAGAGAAAATATGTTGTCTGTGCAGGAGCGAGCTGATCTAAAGCCTGCTTGTTCTTCTCTGAGTAGTTTATCAACAGCATTCTTTAATCTTTCCAATATGATGCTTAGGAAGACCTTGCCTATGACTGATAATAGGGTGATACCCCGCCAGTTGTTGCAGTCTGAGGGGTCGCCTTTCTTAGGGAGTTTGACGATGATACCGTCTTTCCATTGTTGAGGTGGATTTTCATTGCACCAGACATCATTCATAAGAGACAGCAAGTTTTGTAATGTGTTATCATCAGAAGCTTTAAGCATCTCACTTGTTATTTCGTCAACGCCAGCGGCTTTGTTATTTCTTAGTTTATGGATAGCATATTTTAATTCGGTGATAGAGAAAATTTCACATGATACTGGCATGGTTGTCATTTGTGTGTCATTGACAAAATCTGGAGTAGCTGTTGGTTGAGGTCTATTTAATAGTTCATTAAAGTGTTCTGCCCACCTCTTTGTTTGGTCGTGGGTAGTTGATAATAGTTCTCCGTTTTTATCTTTGATGGGTACGTTGTTTGTTGTGACTGTTGTGTTACATAATTGCTTGATTATATGATGTAATGTTTTGCTGTTTCCATTCTTTGCGGCATTTTCTGCTTTTAATGATAATTCGTTTATATGTGTTCTTTTGTCCTGTCGTGCGCTCTTTTTTATTACTTTGTCCATCACATTATAATTCCCTCTAATTATGTCATATTTTACTGGTTCTTTAGTAGATAAAAGTTGTAATTTAACCATTTATTAATTTGATTTTATTCCATGTTGTCTCGCTTAAGAATTTCTTTTTCTCACTAGTAGTATAACCCACAACTGAAACGGCTGCTTCTTTCATAGCATTTTTGATGTTGTCCCAAGATGTAGTTCTATTATCTATGAGATCTTCAGAATTGTCAGTGGAAAGATTTTGCAAAGCGGAGAAACGATTTTGCAATTCCAGCTTGTATGCGTTTTGAATGTTTTGTTCTAACAGGCGATTAGAATCTATTTTTCTATGTTTTTCAGCTTTAGTGATCCTTTTTAGTTTCACTTTTAGTTTGGCAATACATAAATTATGATCACTGCCCACGTCTGCGCCTCTGTATGCTCTAACATCTTGGATCGTGGTGGGGTGTTTTCTATTGATGCATATATGGTCTGATTTTTTGTTACTTTGTCTGGAGAATTCCAAGTGGTTTTGTGTATATCTTTATGTTTGAATAGTGTACTTGCTAAAACAAGGTTGGTCATTACACAAGTTTCTATAAGCCTCTCTCCGTTTTGATTTATATTTCCTAATCCATGTGTTCCCATGTGTTCTTTTACTCCTTCGTTGTTATCGCCAACTTTTGCATTCAAATCCCCCATCACAATTAGGATGTCGTGATTTGGCGTTTTATTTATTGTATTGAGGAGGGAATTATAGAAAGTGTCTTTGATGTTGTCGTCGCTGTCATTTGTAGGTGCATAACATTGGATAATTTACATTTTAAAGAAGCGAGTTTGATATCTGGCCGTTATAATGCGTTCACTGATAGGTTCCCAGTTAATGAGTGATCTTTCTGAGTTTTTAGACATAATAATGGCGACACCTTCTGAATGGTGATCGTCTGTGCGGCCTGAATAAATTATATGTTTATCTTCCTCTTTTAAGAATACTTTGCCTGACCCAGGCCATCTACATTCACTAATACCTAAGATGTTAATGCCATAATTGTTCATTTCGTTGCAGATCTGGGCTGTTTTTCCAGTTTGGAACATCGTTCTTACATTCCAAAAGCCGATTTTAAACACACATTTAGCGTCTAGCAGTCAAATCATATTGCTGTCAAAAATTAAGCCTAAATTTAATACCATCCAAACCCTGGAATAACTCCATCCTGAAAGAGTTAAACCAGTAACAATAGTACATTATTCTAGATTTTACTTTAACCAGTTACAATAGTACATTATCCTAGTTATTACTTTAACCAGTTACAATAGTACATTATACTAGTTATTACTTTAATCAGTTACAATAGTACATTATACTAGTTATTACTTTAACCAGTTACAATAGTACATTATCCTAGTTATTCCTTCCGGTTAGCAGGATGTTGTCCGGAGTAGGGAATGTCTTGTGTCTTCGTTCAGAGCTTAGCAGTGATATATGTGCCGCTTGGCATGACATACATACTTCATAATGGCTTCTGGGTCACTTTAACCCTTTATGGAATGAGGCAGCCAACTCCAGTCTCAAACCTCCTGAGTTGTGACTTCATATGACATGCATGATACATAACAGAGTTGATATTCTTTGTCCCCCTTTTGGGTCATGGCAACACCTGGGTGAGATAAAAGATTTATTTCTCCTGCAGTCTATCTATGCTGTCATTATCTTGTAGTTATGTCATTTCACGAAATATATTTCGACAAGTCAGTCCATTTATCCATCTGTTCAGCCAGATTTCCCTTCTGCTTTTCCTTCTGTATTACCTTTTCTCCTTGTGATATTACATCTTTCATTACATTTGTCATTTCTGGGTTCATATTGAGTTTCACATTGCTAGCCATTGATTGGCTAATTAACCTCTACATACTCTTGCGCTCACTACCAAGGCAAGAGGCAGGATAGGTCTGTTGCTATCAACCTTCGACGTGAAGCTGGCACCTGATGATGATGATGACATTGTAAAAGAATGCCTTCTTATTCTATGTGATGTATCCTTTGTGCAATGTTATCCTAATTGCCATTCTGCAAGTCATTATGAGTTTCTTGGCATTCCAAACATCTCAGTAGTTAGCCATTGATTTTTGAGCTGGTTTTAGTCACTTATCAGTCACCATCCTTGATGTGCACTCAGCCAACTACAGGGCCTTTCCAACTTGTACCTTTAAAGCTATTGTCGATAATACGATCTCAGCCTTCTTCACTAGCAGTTGTATGTACTGTAGAGGAAACATTCCCTTGCTGTGTAGCTGCACATATTTCTGCAGACTAGCCAAATTAATTGCCAGGGAGTTTTGCTTCTGTTCACAAGCACACAAATGGAGCACCTTCGAAACAAACTAACATCATATATGAATTTATTTAAAATATTCCAGCACAGATACATTCAGAAGCCCTTAAACAAATGAACCATTCAGAATTGTGATCGTTTGCAGTGCCATCATTGTCCTCTGCTATGTTGTGTTAATAATAAAGGCCTTTTAGTCAGAATGTTGATTTGTGTGTTTTCCTGCATACATCCAGTATTACCAAAATTTCATTATCCATGTTGTAAATTTTCACCTGTTGACTTGAGCTTTTCTGCAGTTCTAGCCCAAAATTAGAAATTTTTATTAAAGTTATATTTAAATATATACATATCAAATATACACATTTTTTATCAATCCTGAAGTTTTTTCCCTTTCTTCTTATTATAATATTGATATTGTTTCTGGCCACGGTATTTTACAGAAATGTTCATTTGTACTGTCCTTATTGTTTATCATCTTACATACATTATCTTACTTTCATTATCGTATGAAGCGTGTTCAAATGAAACCCGCCAGTGCAGCGTCACCTATGCCAGCTAGGACTATGAAGATTTAATAAGTACATATTGATGAACAAATGGTGATGTGGTCTTTTCTCTTCATATGCTTAGTGTTCTGTGCAGGAAGTTGACAAAATGGATGGCATGATAACTAATCCATTCAAATTTCACCAATGAACAGTTTCTTACAGCCGACCAACGAACATTAATCAAAGAACACACTAGACAAGCTGCATACAGCCAACACAAATAAGCAACATGGCATGCTGTCTTGCAGTGTCATTCTGTTGCATGACAATGCTCGCCCACATATCATGAAGTTGTGCAGGAAGCATGGGAAGTTCAGCCATATCCAGTCTATAGCACTGACTATGATGCCATATGACTTTCATTTGTTTGGACTCGTAAAGAAAGCTCTAAAGGGACGATTCGACTCTGAAGAAGATGTCATGAAAGTGGTGACCAAATGGTTCAATGAGTAAATGTAGTTCTTCTTCTGGACCAGAATTCACCATCTACCCAGATCAGTGGGATTCATGTTTGAATGACTATATTAACTTCTGATCACTACTTGTGCATAAATGTTTTCTGATAGTTGCTTTACTTATATACCACAACTGCTGATGTACATTTCATAACCTTGTAATAAACCCACATGAATGGGTTTCATTTTAACATGCATCATACTTACATCATTTTACTTTC
This sequence comes from Meghimatium bilineatum, assembly GCA_034231615.1. Classification (NCBI taxonomy): domain Eukaryota; kingdom Metazoa; phylum Mollusca; class Gastropoda; order Stylommatophora; family Philomycidae; genus Meghimatium; species Meghimatium bilineatum. The sequence goes on along the minus strand of CM067305.1, from coordinate 33,253,876 downwards.
ATTTTCTAACTTTCATTATCTTACTTGCCATTATCAATGGTATTTTACTTAATTTTTGTAACACATCCATACTTATATTTCACATATTTGTGTTGGCGCATGTACTTCTAGTTCAGGGTGATAAGAATAGAACCCCTGTCCTCTTTCCAGGCATGTCGTAGGATGCAACTAAGGAATGTTGGGGGATAGGCTGACAACCTGTCACCTGTGGAAGAACTAATCAATTCACTGCATGTCTTGTCTTGATTTCTTACTTTTTCCTTGTATTAATTAGTCCCCATGGATGACAAAGAAATGCAGGTCAGCAAAAATTGCACCTTTGTTCTTTTGTGGCAGACTCCTAGGTGACGAGAAATGTTAGATGTGCCTTCACTGTAGATGGGTCAACAGATCTGACAGAAGAATGATGAACTAGTTGGCCAAGACATGATGATCCTGGGATACTGCAGCACTGGAATGCCTCCATCCAGGAACTAAACATAAAACCATAATCCCCACTAATTCAACCATGTCTTTGCGACAACAAATGTAATATAGACTCAACTGAAAAGAACCTGTGTTTTTGTCAGACTATGGGCTGTCAAGAGCTACCTGCTCAAAGCTAAAGGGATAAATTCCTCATCATTATATTTGTGTTACTATAGCTCACGTCAGATAATTAGAGAATTTCTGACTTTCTAATCATTTTATATATTGGAAATAAATATTGAGAAAAGCAATATAATGGCAAACAGGGATGACAACATGACTCCTGTTAACATCTAGGTAAATGTTTGTTTTGTTTGTTTGTTTGTTTTGCGTTCGCTCCATTGTAACCATCACGGATATCCGCGCGATTTCCGCCGGGAGCGTGATTACGTTGTGCCACCGTTATGCGCCTTGTAGGCCTAGCACATCCGATTTCGGCATGCCTTGACAATTCGGGTGGGCTACCCTTAGCCTGTGACAGCCTCTATATCTGTCTCCAGGCACGCGTAGTAGCGACTCTTCGCCCAGACGATTTTTGCTCTCGTCTGACTCCCACGAGGTGTTCCACTGTCTATGAACTCGCCTCGTGTAATTGGACGTGCTGTGCCCATTGGGTACTGAACCGTTTCTAATCCGTGAGCCTGGTTTCTTAAGGGGAAGAACTCAACAGAGGAGTTGGACCCTGGCTCTTTCGCCCTCTTAGCTGAGGTGTCATTCACTGACATCGTGTACCCCTTGTCCGAGTTTGAGTCTCACACCACGCGTTTGAGAGCAATGCGTTCTAGAGCTGAGCGTCCTTGTCCCAATAGCGCCTGAGCCCATCAGGTACTGAACCCTTTCTCTCATCAAGTGTATTTCCGGTGTAGGAAAACCTGACAGTAGAGTTGGGCCAGGGCTAAATCGTTGTCCCTTTTGTGCCTGAGCCCATCAGGTACAGAACCATTTCTCTCTGCAAGTGTACTTCCGGTATAGGAAACCTTGACAGTAGAGTTGGACCAGGACTACCATCGTTGTCCCTTTCTTGCCTAAGCCCATCGGGAACAGAACCCTTTCTCTTCGCGAGCATATTTCCGGTTTAGGAAGGCTCGACATTAGAGTTGGATTAGGTCTTCTTGCTTTACCAGCCACCAATGGATGGGTCTGGGTCTCTGTCTGTAAGGAACACAGGTAACTAGATGCTCGTCTCGAGTTAACGTAGCTTGTAGTTCACCTTTCCTAGAGACTTTTCACTTTCTATTTGCAGTTCGCGCTGCCCTCTAGCGCTGTTCTGCCCTTTCATTGTTTCATTGTACTCAGTATGAAATATATTTGTCTCGCCATGCATCTACCTTCACGTGCATTTTACATTGGCCGCCCCTCCAATGTTCGGACTGGACTGACTAGCTTCACTGTATGTCGACAGTGTTGCTATATGTGGTGATGCTGGTGGTGTCGGAGATATTGTCTGTCTCTTGTGCAGTCAAATCTCTTTCCATCTGCTACCTCCACATTCTCAGACACGATCCTCAAATGATTTGGCCAGAAACTGCTGTATTTCTGTTTCCAGGGTGCACCGCGTGGAGGTACATTTGGGATCTTGGTTATCTGCTAACCCTGGGTCCGCCTAGAGCAATGCGTTCCCTTGGCACCCCATCTAGGTAAATGAACAGAAACTATAAGAAGCTGATACCATTAAATACTAAAGATCTTGTATGAGCAGCAGCAGTGGAAGCACTAACAAAGAGGTAAAGATTAGACTTGAAGAGGTAAAGATTAGACTTGAAGAGGTAAAGATTAGACTTGAAGAGGTAAAGATTAGACTTGAAGAGGTAAAGATTAGACTTGAAGAGGTAAAGATTAGACTTGAAGAGGTAAAGATTAGACTTGAAATAGCCTCTGCTGCAATGTCCAGATTAAATACCATATGGAAGAGTAAAATAAGTACAGCAGTGAAAATAAACCTATATAAATCTCTATATAAACCTATTCTTTTGTACAGATGTGAATTGGACAGTTACAGTGAAAATGGCGAGGAGAATACAAGCTTTTGAAAACAAATGTTACAAGCAAATACTGTAATCCATTATACAGAACATAAAACCAACATACATGAGAAATGAAATAAATACTCTTGCAAGCCAATAAGAATAACTCATGGCAGTAGTGAAGCATTGCAAACTTGTGTGGTTTACCATGCAATAAGGTTTGATTCTCTTTCCAAAAATATTTAGCTGGAAACAGTTAATGGTGGAAGAAGAGGAGCTCAAAAGAAAGTATGGATTGATAATTATCTATTAACCTTTAGCACACTGTGTTGGCAAACCGGGCGAAGCATATAGCCCGAAATGTGTCATTTCTTGACACGAAAGGCGAAATAAACCATCCGATTCAATAAACCCAAAACCGAATGAAAAAATCGAGATTGGTAGCTTTTTTACAGAATGTTTTGACAACATCGAGAAGAGAATTTATCTGGCTTCATGTTTCTATTGTCAAAATGGCAATAGATCATAGTGTTTGATTATGGAATGGAATTCCGAGCAATCTTCAAGCATCGGCTTTGCGGCGAGGTGACATCACAGTTAATTGAGTTTATTATACTTCTCTATCATTGATTTATTCAGTGAAATCATTATTTATTCCGAATTCAAGGTGGAAATCACAAAAGGTAAGGACTTCAGTTTGTTTAATTAGAATAGATACGAGGTTCCACAATGTTCTCACTATCTAAATTATATAATATTCAACAGCTTTCGATCGATCAAAAATATGGTAGGTCTAGCTGTAGATAGGTCTAAATCTGTCTTTATCCCTTTCTCACACATCTCGTATCACACACATACAAACAAAACTTACACCAATATATGCAGAATTTAATTCTTTATTTATATGTGCAAATATTATGTAAATATCTGTAACAACAAAAACGTTATCACGATTTCAAAACAGCCACATATGATTGAGTAACATTTCCGAAAACCAATTCCGCGGCAGTCCATGGCAGAAGAGAATTTGCGTAATTGTAAACACAGCATGCCTAAGGTTAAAGACTGGACAGAATTAAAATTCTCCACACTTAAACAAGGAACTGAGAACAGAGAGGCATGGCCACATTTTTGTGCTGATGTTTCCAGAGTTGCACCCTAAAACCCTGAAGGGTTATGGGTTTAATGATGATGATATATATACCATATATAAAAACTTATTTTACCTGCAGCAGTGTTGTCAGATGAGTAGCTGTCATCTGTGACTAGGACACTGTGACTGCTGTATGCCTTGACTCTTCCCTGGGATAAAACAGATGTCGTTTGCCACACTTGGGGCACATTATGCACTGTCTGTGTTTTAATGATGTAATCTTTCTCATATTGTATGCAGTCTGTCATTGAATCCCACGGTCTTGTGCTGTGGGTTTAGATAGATGTTTCAGATTCACTGATAACAAATGATTGAATAATCTATATCATGCTTGCTATTCTTAAGATAATTTTAAAAATGAAACTGCAACAAAACTAATGACGTGTTTTTCTAGCCATAGATACAACATTGCTAACTTTAATGGTTTAGAATAAGAATGAACAGATGTGTTTATAATGTGTGGAATAACTGACAAATAAAATAAGCATGTATACATACAATGAGTACTCACTTGTTTCTTAGCACTAAATGTCATGTATTTTTTTACTTGTTTCTTAGCACTAAATGTCATGTATTTATTTACTTGTTTCTTAGCACTAAATGTCATGTATTTTTTTACTTGTTTCTTAGCCCTAAATGTCATCAATCTTCCCTATCTACAGTTTTATGGGTTTTTTTTTTATAACATCACCATTTATAACTGGTTCCATCACATTATATTAGGTCCTATTTTATAGAACATTTTTCTTTGTTTCTTAGTACTAAATGATATGTAGTATTTTTTACTTGTTTCTTAGCACTAAATGTCATGCACTATTTTTTTAATTTTTTTCTTAGCACTAAGTGCAATGTACATTTAAAAAAAAGAAAATTAATCACTAGTAATGCATCGAGATCAAAACAAACATTTCTAACAATTCCCGTTCCCTTCTCAACAACTTACTCCACATGTCGATAAATCCATTTGTTAGTAGCTGGGTCAATGGTGAACCATTTTGGCATCCAATCCAGATTATTTTTGAGTCTATCCTTTGCTTCAGTTCGCTGTTTCTCTTCCAGTTTGTGTTTTTCTGCAGTTGCTACATGCATATCTTGATCTACGACAGCCTGACTAACCTTCTGCCACAATCTGTGAATCAATCAAGGAAATAAAATATTATATATAACATATGGAAATAAAAACAATAAGTAAATATCAATAAATCAAGTGCATTGCTGACTGGCGTAGGTGATCATGTTTCTCCACGACTCTCTGTCTCTTGTGTTGTCAATTAGCTCGGTTGGTGATCTTCTACCGTGCAACGATACAAGCCCATCTAGTAACTTTTCTCTTTGTCGACCTCTATCTCTTCTCCCTTTGATCTTTCCAGTGGTTATTAAGTGTTCAAGCTGTGTTCTTCTCAGCACATGCCCTAGAAACCTTGACTGTCTGCCTCTAATGTTTGATATGATTAATCTTTTTACGCCAGCATCAATGAGAACCTCTGCATTAGTTTTCTTGGCTGTCCATGGTATTTTCATCATTCTTCTCAGAAACCACATTTCTGTAGCCTCCAATTCACTTTGAATTTTCTTGTTTATAGTCCATGCTTCACATCCATAAAAAAGAATCGGTTCGATATAACATCTTAGCACCCGAATTCGGGTCTGCATTGATAGACTTACATTGCAAAAAATGGTTCTCATTTTTTGGAATGCTGATTTGGCTTGTGCTGTTCGGTAAATATACAAAATATATTATTTAACCTTTACCACACAAACGGGTAATTTCCATCTGCCACTGCATTTTTTTAATGCCTTTATGCTTTATTTATGGAGGGTATTTGGATAATTTTTATGTGTGGAAATAAAGGAATGGTTATTGAATGTAACATCTAAGTTTTGTTGGTATATATGTGATATCTGAGATAAACTGTGAACTAACATGTTTGACTTGGCCTAGAATTTTGGTGAAAACTTTCTATATATTCAATCCAGGATAGATGCAGCTGACTAGACCTAGATTACTCCACCGTTATTTAATAATCAAACTACTTGTTCAAATAATATACATCTTTGTAAACAAACGAACCACGTCGATCGAAATAAAATTATTGGCTACGCAAAATAAATTGGAATATAGAAAAAATAATAGAAAATGGTTGCAATTTAGAAAAATTTTGACAGATTATATCGACGGCTGAATACAGTCACAACTGATGTGTAACACGTTGTATTTAGTTGAACAATAGCAGAAACAGAAGCTAGTTAGATCTACTTTCATTTTCTCAGTTACCGGGTGAATAACATTTGTTTACAATCACAATATTTTTGCTAAAAAAGTATGGCCTCTACGGGTGCCTATAGTCGCGGACAGTTACGGAAAATACATATTATCTTTCAACTATAGTCATCGAGAGTGTGGTAAAGGTTAACTTCAATGTAATATCCGTATTAACATATGGTTGCGAAAGCTGGAAAGTAACAAAAGCACTGGAAAAAACCTAAATTCACTTGAAAAGAATGACTAAGAAAACTTAAATATTAGCTGGGAAGAATTCAAGCCAAACAAGCAAATAAGAGATGACTCCAAACAGCAAAATGTTTCTACAACAAAAAAAAAAAAAGAAGAAAATTTTGAACTTATATCAGACATATACTTAGAATGAATGAAAATAGATTGGTACTACAAAAATTAAAATGGATTCTAGATGGCAGAAAGAGATGGCGACCAAGAATATTCTTCGCAGAACAACCATCACTGAACAACATACAAGAACTGCACACAGCAGCATCACATTTCTCAACCTGGAGACCACTGGTTACTGTCATATGCACTGGAGGAATATAGATACTATAAGGATGTGTTATTAGGGAAGAAATTGTGGTTTCTGTACAAACCACTAATAGTATGACAATAGAGGGTGTTTGGCTGGAACAATGAAATGTATAGAAACACAAAGTTTTGAAGATGTCTATTTTATGACTACTCTTGGAAAGATACAGTGGCTGGAGTTTATAACAAAGTCTTTGCTTAAGAGAATTACTTACCTTTTTGTGCATTGAAACATGGTTGCTAGGGGAATATGAAGAACAAACAGACCTGCCAATGTAGCCACAGTAAGAAGTGGTTGTTCAACAGATGATACTTATATTTTGAATAAAATCAAGACTTAAGCCAGTTGGAAGAAGCAGGGTGTATTTCTTCTTCTGTCTATGACAAGAATGCAAGGTTTAGGAGTGAAAGAAAGGAGCAGTTGCAAGAAATGAGCAGCATATAGGAATACAAATAATAATAATCAACCAACACAGAACAGGAGCAGTTTGAGCTGCTGAAGAACATCTGAACAGGACATCAAAGAACCCATGGAGTACTCACATGTCTATGATAATGATCATATCTACATGATTCAATATAACAAACAACAGAGTACCTCTCAGACTCGCTGTCATTCTGCAATTGAACAGGTACAGTGTATCTTCGTAGTCTCTTTGATCTGGTCTCAACACTGGGATCCCAAAACACGACTTTCTCCTACATATAAAAAAAGTAATATTTTTTAAAATGTTTACAAAAAATCAGTTAGTTAGTTGTTGGATCATATTCACAGCTCTCCGGAAAAGTCCATAGGAGTTCAGATCTCTCCTTGAGTGTATTTGCCATTGCATGTTGACTGATGGTCCCAATACTCCATTGATTGACCATCATTCTTTCTCGCCCACGAAACTGCTCCTTTCTAGCGACATCACATTTCAAACCAAGCTATCTTATTCTAGTCATGGAACAAGAGTCATCGTCAATGGTCACTTATACAGTCATTTGTTCGTGCGTTTTCCTGTAGGGGGTTCAAAATGTCTGCCCTATCCATCACTCAGCCAACAGCCGTAGTAGCCGTGTATGTGGTCAACCTATCTACTCTCTCATTACCCTGGACTCCCACATCTCCCAGCACAAAAATAAAAGTCACTTTACACACACAGGAATTCTTAACTACATCCAACCACTGTTTCCGAATGTACCGCACCTTAATTTTCACAATCATGCTCATCGAGTCACTGAGTATACAGGCATGCTTGCAGACAGTCTGCAAGCACACCTCATTGCAAAGCTTTGGTTACTGCCAAAGTCTCCATTGTCATGCTGCTTGTCATCTGAGTGAATGCATCACATTCCTCTCTGATGGTCTCCCCCACCTTTGAGCCGTGAAGGCCCAGGCACTCCTGATGTGTTCGACCCATCTTTATATATAATCATATCATGAATTCTCACAGATCAGAGTGAGCACCTCCGACTCTACCGCTGTCGGACACCATTCCTTGCATTCTCTATTGAGTGTTATTATTACTTTGAAGGCTGTCAGACAATCTAAGGGCACCCTACTCCATTCTGCACCAGGTAGCACATTCTCCAAACTGCACACACACCGTATAATATCCTCTGCCCCATCCACGATTTTCCTCTTTTAAGTCGACTGCCTTTCACTTTGAGATTTTCAGGGTGTAGAGGGTGCTCTTTATCAGCAATGATTTGTAGGTACCTGAACATTTGTATTCTTTACTCTGCAATTGGGCAATCAAGTAAGTATCGCATAGCCCATGCCGACGTATATCTCGTACACCCCAAAAAGATTTGCATTGCCTCATTCTGAATTCTATACAATTTTTATGTTTGAGTTTGACTCAGTGTCAGAATCACTGGCGCATACTCTACTACTGCCTCCCCCACAATCCCTGATACAGCAGAAATAGCAGCCTCTGTTCACATTGAGCAGCAGCAATAACTTTCATCACCGCAAGAACTTTATAAGCCTTTACAATGATGTGGTCAACATGATCTTTGAAACTCAGACTTCGTTCCAACATAACCCCTAAGTGCTTCATTGTGCTGATTCTCTCGAGGACATCCCCTCTCAAAGTAACCGATGGTGTGGACATGTTTACTATGCGATTATTTATGGAAAACCATGTTATTAATGCTTTTGATGGATTAACAAAAGCTCCAGAATTACTGCACCACTCCCCTATAAGATCAAGCTCTCTCTGAAAAATTCCTGGCACTCGTTTCTCTATCTCTGCCCTGCCTATATACCAAAGATTTCATCAAAAAAGGACAGATTTTCCCAGTCCTGCAATCTGACAGCTCGTAATTTGAAATATATACATATTAAATAATACTGGAGACAGAGGTGACCCTTGTGGTAGTTCTTGGCTTATGACTGTTGGTGCTGAAGACCAACTCCCACACTTGTCTCTGAAAAAGTGCCAAAATAATCCACCTGACAATAAAAAAGGCTTACTTGAAGTTGCAGCATTATGGTGATCAAGAAAAAGAAATTCAAGGGCACTCTGTTACAAGCATCTTCCAGGTATATTGCAGCCACGTATGTCTCCATTCATGCGTCAAAGTTTTTGAACATGTCTTGTGCGAATACGGCGACGTTGTGCCAAGTCTGCTTACCTGGATGATAGCTTCCCAACGTTGAGGGTAGTCTGTTGTAAGATTTAAGGACAATAGCCAACTATTATAATAGCCTTACTCTCTAGATGTAAGGACAATTTCCAAGCAACAACCTTTTCTAACAACTTGCCGATCGTACTCTGCAAGGTAATGAGTCAGAAACCCTGTATCTTTGGATGACTCTTGCCAGGCTTGGGTAGTGGGATGAAGTAACTATACAACCAGTCTTCTTCTACTGTGCCATTCGCTAGGCTCTTGTTGAACAACATTGCCAGTTCCTTAAGGTCTTCATCTGACCTGCCTCTGAGATCATTGTACCTAATGCCATCATGTCCTGATGCTGAGCTTCTTGATCTTTTCAGTGCGACTTTAATATTTTCAAGAGTAACTGCATTATCGCTTTCCATAACTTGCTTATTGCACATGGCCATGACTATTTTCATGATTTCATTGTAATTCCCCAAGTTCCTCTGACCAATTTGTGCTTTATAATGAGCCAGCAGTACTGCACTCTAATTCTCATCTGTCTTCTGTTATACTAAGTCTGTGCTGTGGAAATTTGGGATTAATGTACGCTTCCTTGGGTCGTTCATTGATTTATGCAGATGCCAGAACAGTGTTAGTGACTTTTCTTTTGCAATCTCCTGACAAAAGTCTTCCCATTTTTTTCCTTTGCAGATTTGGCCATCTCTTTAAACTGTTGAACCATGCCATCTTTGGTCACTTTTTCCTTGATTTTTGCCACTCTGCAACTGATCTACATTTTCCTTTCCATGTACATTGAACCTCATCATTACACCAGTCGGATTGATTCTACACATGTGCCTTGGTGGCATATGTCCTATGTTTTTCCTTCCTAATTCTGCTTACAACTGACGACCCGTTGCGATCATACTGGAAGGACTTAACTTTTGTCTAGTGGTGCTGACAAATAATTCTGCTAGTGGAAACAATTCTGTCTAGTTTAGCTGACAAACAATTCTGTCTAGTGGTGCAGACAATCTATATTCCATCTATAATTTTCCTAACGCAAAATCTCAATTTGGAAATCTCAAAATTCATATCTCTCTAAGAATAATTCATATCTATCAAATTAATATCTATACTAATACTACATTTATATGATAACTGTTCACTTATTCACATTTCTCAATATACTGCCCTGGTCATGCTGGGGTCAGAGGAAATGAGAGAGCTGACTTATTGGCAGGCGATGCGGTGATAGAAGGCACATTGCTGAGAAGAGCTAAAGCAGACTTAATGAAGGCAGTAATAAATTCATTTCAAGATGCAGATGATGTCAATGAGGCTGAGAATGTACACACACACAGAGAATGTTAGAAATGGGAGTATCTAGAGATGAGGGAAGGAAAAGTAAATTTTTTTAAAGTCCCGAAGATCACACAATCAACACCTGGATGGGACTCTGAGTCTACATACACTGGGATGGCTGCTGGAACGGAGGGCGGAGCACTTATGGGAATGCCCCGCGTGCTGTGAAGCCAGTTTCTAATCAAAAATCACATCTCTCTGCAGTATATATAAAAATACATTTATATGAGAGTTGTTCACTAATTCACATCTGTCAACAGTAATGTCTATAATCATTACTTCACAATTGTCTTATCCATTTGTTCACATATGTTGACAGTGATGTGTACATCTAATAACTAACCCTATTTGTCAGCTCTTTGATGTAGATCTGCTGGTCCCAGTGACCTTCAAATGTACACATAACTTCACTACCCATTCGGATGCAGCCTGTGATACGATTGGCTGATTCCCCATTTCCAAAGAAAGGCTGAAACATAAGTAGGCTTGTCAGTGTTTCTGCAGGTGAGAATGTGTTATAGAACAATTCAAAACATGAAAACAACATGTAAAATAAAATAAGAAGGTATACAATATTGACATTATATATAGGTTAAAATATGTTTTGTATTACATAGTTATAACAAGTTTGAACTCTTTTTCTTCTTATGACAGTGAACAATATAAAACTTGTAAGGATATTCGACAAGCGTAATACTTTACGTAGAACATAGGTTTTTGCTGTTTCACTTGAACACAACAGACAATCACTAAGACTAAAGAGTTATGAGGTGTAAACACGAAAACATACAAATTACAATAAACAAGACATTTTCAACATTTCTAACGGTTAGGTCTTTTTCAAGAATAAATAAAACAAACAGTAAAAAACAATGAAAACAGTAAAAACAATGTTACCACTACAGAGATACACTACTGACATGCAAGCAATACAAAGTTCAAGGTGACAATGATGTATGTGGAAACATGTAGTAATGGAAGTGGATTTTGTTGAAAATTGGATGGGATATGATAACAAATGTAACAAATTATTACCAAATACAACATGGATAGCAATACAATAATGACCACACCAACACAAATTTAAACAAATTGATGTTCAGAGTTAAGTACAAAAGTCTTGAGGGTACCATACTAAACAAATTAATCGATTTTCATGAGCGTACCTAGATCTGTCATCCGTGAGAAAAGGATCTGAGGGCAGTATTCGACAAGTAGAACATTACCAATATCTCTGACACATAATCACAAATAATGGTAGATGTGAAACAGAAGTTAAAAGGAGAATAGGAATGGCTAAAGGTACTTTCAATGACATGAGGAAAATATTGACATCTAAACAAATTACAAACAAGCTTCTTCTTCTTCAACATTCATTCTCAAGATTCCGTTGGTTCTCTCCTATATCAGGACAATAATCCTACTAGATTTCCAGCACAGCAGGATGTAGTCAAGATAATGGAAAGATGTTGTATGGCCATTTTATTTGCACCGATGGCCCAATACCTCGCTTTAGTGGTACAAACAAGCTAAAAGTAAAAGAATTATAAAATTATTATTTCATATTTTGTTTCTTCTATTAAAAAAATATACATTTTCTTACAAATATTTGTGTTTAAATAGAAGGTACTTGCTTTTCTAATATGCTAACCTTGAGTTTGAAGTCCAGATCACAGTGATAGCCAGTCTTTGGACAATCCAAGGTAACTTTACCTCCCATTTCCATAGTCAATGTTCCCAAAAGAATGCCTGATATTGAGAGATTAGACGTCAGTATGAATGACACAATATAACTGACATGGACTGTCAACATATGAATGACTTAAAATATATAGAAATAATTTTTAAACATTTCTACAGAAGTTCAAAATGTATTTCAAGAAACCTACCTTTACAATGAGCATATGGCATTGTTATTAAGTAGTCTTCTCCTCTCTCTAGGAATGTTAGAGTAGCAACACCATCCAAGATGGCAGAGATTGAATTTCCTGTTGAGATCAAGGGAAGACTTGAAACATGAAATAGTCAAACACAATGATACACTGAAGCTATTCTTTGTGTTCATTACAAGAAAATTACAGTAAGTTGCTAAAATTATTGAGAAAATGGTGAGGGGAAAAATTGTTTCCTCTCTAGAAAGATCAGATTGCATAATGAACATCTGACTGGGACTTTGCACATTATAGGATGTCTTATAAAACCAATAATGGAGCACTTTTGGGAATATTTCATGTGCTATTATAAATATACCAAACTACAATAGTTCAACTCCAATGTAATATCAGTATTAACATATGGTTGTTAAAGTTTGAAAATAACAAAAGCACTGGAGAAGACGCAAAATTCATTTGAAAATAAATGTTTCAGAAAACTCTTCAATATTTGTAGGGAAGAATTCAGGTCAAACAAGCAAGTAAGTGATGACACCAAACAGCAATGTGAATGTTTCTACAACAATAAGAAGAAAATGAGGGACTTATATCAGACATGTACTTAGAATTAATGAAAACATACTGCCATTACAAGTATTAAAATGGGTACCTGAAGGCAAAAGAAAAAGAGGAAAAACCAAGAAAAGACTCTTTGTAGAACAACCATCAGAGAGAGTATGATTATGAGTCTCAACAAAATGCAAGAATTATACACAGTAGCATCACATCACTCGATCTGGAGAGCTCTGGTTTCTGCCCTATATTCAGTGCTGAAGGAACACAATTAGATAGCTAGATATTATACTAGTTTTCTGTCTGGCCAATGGTGCGAATAAAGTGGTGACACAAAACATTTCCATTCTCTAGACTACATCCTGCTGGAAATATAGTAGGACCATTATCCTGCTACAAGAAAGATATAGATAATTAACCAAAATGTCAGAGGTTTTCAGAGGAGTAGCTTTGTTCTTGTTCTTATTTTTTTTCATTTACATTTACATTTAGGCTTTAACAGTAACCTTAGTACTTTTTATCATGTTTCTACAAGAGAGATTCAGTGGGAGTTTGAGAATGAATGCAGAAGAAGAGATACTGTGTTAGTTAGTTAGTTAGTCGTCGGATCATCATCACTGCAAACTGGACTCGTCCATAGTTGCTCCAATCTCTCCTTGAGTGTATCCGCCATTACACTTCTGCTGACAGTACCGGTCCTATGCTGGTTGACCATCATTCTTCTGCGCCCTCCAAAATGTTTACCTCTAGCAACACCGCATTTCAATTCCTGATCTTTAATCCTAGCCATTGAAAGGGAATCATCATCCACATTAGTCTCACTCTCGTGTGTTATATCTCTTACGGAGTTCAAAACGTCAGCGTGATCCATTGCCTAATCGCCCTGTGCCACAATCATGCACGATGCCAGTTGATCCACTCTTTCATTGCCTCGAACGCCCACATGTCCCGGCATGAAAATAAATGTAACCACTTTCAAGCTTGCCTTTCTCAAGGCCTCAATCCACTGATCGCGAACGAGACCCACTTGTACCTTCTTAATCATACTCATAGAGTCACTCAAGATGCAGACCTGTGTTACCTTCTGTGTGCGTAGCCACTCAAATGCCTTGGTCACTGCCATAGTCTCCATGGTCATACTACTCGTAGTGACCGCAAAGGCACTGTCCTCCTTGATCGTTTTACCTGCGCACTGAGCTGTAAAGGCCCAAGCACTGCGAACATGTCTAATCACAGATCCATCAGTGTATTTAATCACATCCCCCACTTTGGTATTCTCATTGATTAAAGCCTGCACTTCTTTCTCCACAGCTGTGGGACATCCTTCTCTGCATTCCCTGCTAAGTGATATTACTACTCTCAAACAAGTTGCAAAATCTGTGGGTAAACCTATCCATTCCGCACCTGCTGCCACATCCTGCAATCTGCTAAATAAAAGGGATACTAGTTTCCAGTTAAGATAACAAAAATCATTCTATGTTTGGTTATCAGCAATTCTTCATTCACACAACTAGTCTGTTGTTCTCATTTCCATTTCTCAAGGAAATATGAATTTGAACTTTTTCCTCTATCAGAAATTTTGAGGAACAGGGTTGATAGTGAGCTTGCTTACTATCACAGGGTTACAACGTTCTAGGCTCGAAACCATGTACAGACACACACAAAATCTGGTTGTGATTTCTCTCCTAACATGACTACCCCTCCTGCTGACCCTGCTGGAAATGGGTACTTGACGCATGAGTTAAGGAAGGTAAATACAGCAAGAAAGGGAACTGGCCACCCCACCTAATAGTTTCTGAGGCTTACTACATAATCTTCATTCCTGACAGCAGGTGCTGCCATGGGACCTACCTTTACCGTACTTCTATCAGGCCACTCTTCCTTTCTTTTCTGCATCCATTCTCAAATTTCTACTGATTATCAGGATTCTATCATGGTTTACAACTTGGCTGAGAAATCTGCATCTTTTGACCTGATAGCTGAGATACCTGCATCTTTTGATCTGATACACTTGACTTCAGCATGTGGCCTATGAGATGGGACAGTCAATTCCACCTCCAAACCTCCTCAGTCACTTCTTATGACATGCAAAAAGTCACAGTATTACTATTCTTTGCTCCCATGTAGGAGATACTTCTGGTGAATCATCTAGATATTGTACATTTAGATATTGTAAGTTTTTAGAGAGCATGTTTGAATCCCAGGTGGTTGCTTGATTCAGTGTAATAGTGAATGCATTGTTAACTATTGAAAGTCTTTTACACCAGAAGGAATATTTCTTCTTTGTACTACCTCTATATACTTTATATACTATTGGCAGTGTTATTTTCACTGAGTCAAATATCTTTGCTTTGCTTGGCCAACTGCTCCATTCTCATGCATCCTGACTATCAAAACAATTGAGGACTTCTAGTAGTTGGTCCCTTTCAGATATAAGACCTGGCATCCTACCTGCATGATGTCCATAACACGGCAAGTGTAATAAAATTCGGAAGAAAGACATATTTTCTCTCTATATGTACAGTTCTCTAGCTACGGCAGGTCAACTCGCCCAGAATTGCAGTGTTGAGAGAATCCTTAAAGAAGACTACGTTCTTGAAAGAATGTCACATGATGATGATATATGTTTGGAATTCTAATTGATGTGGTACAACTCTTAGCTAGTTAGTTCAATCTTCAATACCTGTACTTGCTAAGGCAGACTGTATTCCAGCTCCAGTTTAGGAGGACTGACTAGACTTAGTTTTAAGCTGCTGATGGCTGTACTTAAGCCTTAAGTTCCACACCCATGTCTGAGAACTGACAATGTGGATTAATCTATTTAAAAAACTGGTTAAGCAACAAAAAAAGAAACTTCTTACCCAAAAGGATAACCACAATGGTTAAAACAAAAGAAATTCTTCTATTTTTAATGACAACAGAGATAAAAACCAACCATAAAACTTGGACTTGGCTAAGATACAGCCATTGATGTTGAAGCCATCATGCCTGTTTGTGACATGAAATGCTGAAATAGGAGGGTGATGAGAAATCTGAAAGAGACAAAATAATACATGTACCTGGATATGTAGCATAAACTTGACTGACTGATTTGACTTAATCATTATCAAGTGTTCTCTCAGAAACTAGCGTTTACTGCAATGGACCTCCAACATCTTGTCTCCTACCTTGGTGATGCACACTGAAAGACTATCCTCTCCATCTCACGATGTTTTCCTCCTACTTGTATCTCTGTCTACCTCTTGTTTGCCTTTCCTTAATGCTACCTTCAAGTAAAGTCTTCATCAACGTGTCATATTTTTAATATGTCCAAAATATTTTATTTGTTTGATTTTTATTTCCTTTAATAGTACTTTTTTCACACACAATGTTGTCCAAACTTCTTATTTAACTTTCTTCTCCTTCCATGAAGTTCTCCCTATTCTTTTATATACTTACATCTCAACGGCATTAATCTTGTCTTCTTGTTGTATGTTCATTAACTATGTTTCTTAGTCACAGTACAGAGCAGATGTAGCATTATATATTTTTAGTTTTTATGCAATTTGTTTGGATGGTAATAGTTTTCACATACTTTTAGCCACTCCAATTCTTCTATTAATTTGTATTTCACATTTACCATCATTTGTAATTACCATAGGCCTATGTGTCCAAGATACAGGTAGTGGTCTATTTGTTGAAGAATTTATTAATGCATGTTTATGTTTAGCATCTTTTCCTATTTGATTTTAATAATGACAGGAACTTAATGGATGAGTTTATTTTGAGTTTATTATTATGCAATATTTTTTACCATATTTCTATGTGTATGGATTTTATAAGTTGTATGCTGAGGAAATGTGTGATGCTGATAAAACTAAGGACAAAAAATAAAACACAGTGCTCTGCACCAACTATTTGATGTGTCCTTACAAAACAATATCCTCACTGACACTAAGTCTCACTTTCCTGTGTGAACTGTTATGCTTCTCTTCTAGCAGTGTTATATTGAAATATTCCTCAATATCTTGTGCCCATCACAGTTTCTTTTCCTCTTACCTGTCCTTTTATGATTAATCTTTCTAACCCGATTTTTTCCCATATGTCCAAAATATGTTACCTTGCAGTTCATGATATTTTTCAGGAATCAATCTTACTCTATGTTCATTGTTGACTCACCTAGGACTAATTTAAACAATTGCAGATCTTCCTGGCATAGTGGATAAGCCATTTAACTCATTCTCAAGAAGTTGTGGGTTCGATCCCAGGTAATTTCATTTATAAGTTCATTATTGGAGATCCCTGGTTATTATTACTTCAAGCTATGGAGTTACGTGCTATGAGTGGTACTCTTAGTAGGTAGTGTGCCATATAGGTCTATATATGAAGCCTTCACTTCCAACAAACAAACAAGCACACACTACAAAAAGAATTAGTAATTCAAAATCTTGAAATAGTACAAAATCTGCTAAGTATGAATGTCTCAATGAAAACTAAATGACCATTAATTTTCTGATCAGAGGTGGTATACTCCAGGCATCCCCATAGGAGTTCTATTTATTTTAGGTCAAACTAAACAATAAATAAATAGGCCTACCTGGTAAATATATGAACACTCAAGCAGAATATTTATATATAGCTGGGTCAAATGACATAAGTTTAGGAACCACTGGATGAGCAACTGATCATTTATTTACAAAATGAGAAGGTACACACAAATATTAAAGAGTAAAATTTTAAAACATAAAGTAACCTCATTTTAATATATAAAAAAATTTTTTAATGTTCTTAGGCAAGCAGGTCTGCTCTGTCCTAATAAAATTAGACAAGGAAGCCTTTAAAGTGACAAAAAAACTAATTAGGAAAGAGACACACAGTAGTGAACAGGTGTATCTGGAGTCGTAACAGCTTCATGACTGCTCTGTGTCTGACCTATTCAACAAATACCATGTTTTTTCCTGTCCTATGTCTGTCATTATTTTCTTGATAAAGTCCTTTGGTGTTGTAGGCTATGTTTAATATAAACATGATAAGCATAAGCTTTTCTGTGTCAGGGGATCTGTGGAACAAGCTGTCATGTGCTCGTTAGTTAGTTAATCAGATCATCACAGTGAAACTCCTAACATGCCCATAACATGTCTCAATCTCCTATTCATTATGTCCTACAGCATGTGGTAATGACTGTTCTGTGTTAGATGAAAACTTGTCTTTTGATTGCTAAATACTGTTTGTTAGGTTTTTCAGTGCTTTCTAAATGGAATATGTGAATTATTTTCTGAATGTATTAGATTAAAAAACATTTAACCATTCAGATACTCTGATACAACATTGTGACTGGTCTAGAAAACTGAGTGTAGAACTAAAACACTCATAGGAAACATGGAGAATCCAGAGACCTCTTCTATCCCTGGTGCTGCAAGGCACATATGGGTATAAAGCAAAAAGAAGAAGAGACCTTGTTGCTTGTTTTAGCAACTCAGGGTGTCGCTCCCAGGTCCTGATTCTAGCCATTAACAAAGAAAAGGAAACATGTCCTGCACCTTACAACTGGCTTAACTCTTTGATTGCATTCTAAATTAGACCCCTTGTGTATCTAAAGAGCATTGCTTCTTGAGGTATACTATATGTAGGATACCTCGTTACATTGTCAAAACATTTGACCTGCTGTCTCCTGATGAAACCTAGTACTGGTGATATAACCATTTGCCATCTGAGTGTTTCATTCTTGATCTTGTCTCTTCTAATTGTTCTAGACTTCATAGATATTATTTTTGATTAACTGGTTTTCTTTGTGGTCTTATGGTCAAGCATTATTTTAGTCTCTTATGTGCTTCGGCTAAAGGCTTCAGAAAGCATAGAATTCATTTTTCTCTGATTTTCCCATATCTACACCCCTCTCAAAGAAGCAGCAAACTAGTACCATGCTAGCACGGAGCTCCGTAGCTTCAAACTATCAATGAAGCAGCAAACTAGTACCATGCTAGCATAGAGCTCCATAGCTTCAAGCTATCAATGAAGCTCCGTAGCTTCAAGCTATCAATGAAGCAGCAAACTAGTACCATGCTAGCACAGAGCTCCATAGCTTCAAGCTATCAATGAAGCACTGTACCTTCAAGCTATCAGCGAAGCAGAAAGGTAGTTACTGAAAGTACCATGTTAGTACCATGGAGCTCTGTAACTTCAAGCTATCAATGAAGCAGCAAACTAGTTACTGAAAGTACCACGCTAGCATGGAGCTCCGAAGCTTCAAGCTTTAATCCCTAGTTCTTCTTCTTCCATATGACTTGGTCTCTGCAAAATCTTGTCCTCAATGCCACTCTGTGCAAGCTGTTCAACCACTTCAAGTGTCATGCTCAGGTCTTTGATATCCCTTGTCCATTGTTGTCTTGGTCTTCTTTTGTTCTCTTTCCCGGAACCTTTCCTTCCATGATTAATCCTTTGAAACTATTGCATCTTTTTTATATGTCCAAAGCATGTTAAATTGAATTTGCATTTAGTTTTGGGGACCCAGTCTTCTTCTATATTCAGATCTTTGTGGACGTGGGCATTGGTTCTTCTTTCCATCCATGATATTCTAAAGACCTTTCTATTATAACATTTCATTTCAGTTGCTGATATTTTATTTTCCATTGCAGATGTCATTGCCCAAGTCTCACAACCATATGGTGCCACTGGTAAAATATAGCTTCTTAATAGTTGTTGCCAAGATAGAGTGTGCTGATAAATTAGAATACTTGGGAGCAACCACCAACGGTGCAGGTGACTGCATGGCAGAGGTAAGAAAGAGATTAGCAATGGCATATTGTAAAATAATGTTATTGAAAAACATATGAAAAACAACAAAATAGAAACAAAACTGCTAATGCTAAGAAAATGTATTGTTCCTGTTGCAACATACAGATGTGAAACATAGACCCTAAGAAAAACAGCGGCAAAGAAGATTTGAGATGAAACACCTTTCAGATAAAATGCTACAGACAGATACTTAGAATCTTACAGAAGGAAACAAAGATTATATATTAGAAATACATTGAAGGTGTCAGAATGTTGGTTACTAAACACAATAGCAAAAAGATCACTACACCTGTTTGGACATATAAGAGCCACAAAGACCTGAATATAGAAGAAGACTGGCTCCTCAAAATTATATACAAATTCCATCTAACATACTTTGGACATATAGAAGACTGTTAAGAAAAAAATTATGGAGGACTGAGCACCTGGAAGGAGGAGAAAGGGCAGAGCAAGAGAAGATGGACTGGCAACATTAAAGAAAACATGAATATGTCATTGGACAATGCAAGCAGCATGGCCCAAAACAGACAGATGTTCAGGGAGTTCATTGGGAAGACAATGTTCTGAAGAGAATGTTACATGACAATAGTTGTTACTTTGGTGATCATGAAACCCCAGCGATCTCTGAAAAATGAACTTACAAACAAAATATCATGACCAGAAAACTAACCATCAACCTCAAAAAGACAAAGTTAATGGCTTAACCACTCACTATCCAACTATGTGTGTCTCTTTCCTTACTTCAGGGTTTCCCATGTTGGCACATAGTTTTAAAGTTATCTATTATAAATACACAAACAATAACTACCGACCTGTTCTGCGACATAGAAAGTGCGGCTATTTGTTTCTGGATGGACCCAGTAACAACGAAAAGTTTCACCAATGATTGGGTTGTATGGTTTCTTCAAACCCTGTGAACAAATTAGGTTAAGTTACATGATTATTTAAAATATGTTTTTTTCTTTTACGTTCTCAAACTCCAGCTATATCCCTCTTTTAGCAGGACACTGGCCATACTA
The DNA here is from genome assembly GCA_034231615.1 of Meghimatium bilineatum. Lineage (NCBI taxonomy): Eukaryota > Metazoa > Mollusca > Gastropoda > Stylommatophora > Philomycidae > Meghimatium > Meghimatium bilineatum. The sequence goes on along the minus strand of CM067305.1, from coordinate 33,233,285 downwards.
GATTTCGAGCAGGATGGTTGGTTGGTTGGTTGGATTCGTTGCTATTTCCAGGGATTGTGAACAATTTTCTCTTATTTCCTATGTGTAGTGTGGTGATTTCTCAGAGCCTTCTTTCATACTCAGGAGACTTAGCTTTCAACTTAGTGTAATGCCTATTGAAGAAGCCTTCTACTCAAATTTTCATGAGATGACCTGATTCCCATATGAGTCCTCATATGGCTGATCCAATCAGGGTTCTGAAGGCACTGTTGCAGTGTCAGCGGAAATGTAGTAGATCTTGAGATGAAGAGAAACAGTTTGATTCTCCTTTCATTTTTTTTTCTAACTTGTACATATAGTATGCATTGGCTTGTACATAGACTACACACTAAATGTATATAGATTATATGCTTGTCATAGACTAAACACTAACTTGTATATATAGTACACATTAGCTTGCACATAGACTACACACTTGTTTATCATAGACTACACACTTGTTTATCATAGACTACACACTTATTTATCAAGTAAATTTAAGTAGGAAGCCAGAGTACAATTTTTTTTTTTAAATTCTTGAGACTAACGGGAATTGAACCAGTCCGTTCAACGGCACCAAATCGCCTAGCAACAATTGCACACGCGTTCTTCCGTACTGGTTCAATTCCCGTTAGTCTCAAGAATTTATTTTTTTTAATTTGTCCTCTGGATTCCTACTTAAATTTACTTGTATAAACAATTATTTGAAGCAAAATTGTACTGTCTATATATGTTATCCATGTTTACAAGAAGACCTATCGGCCCTTGTATAACTAATACGGATATTATGTTATATGTTTGTTGTTACTGAGGATATTTCAATACCTGTACGGGATGTTTGTTGTTGTTGTAATAGTCCTTGTCTCGATTGGTCCGTTCGGGTGACTTTGTGTGCACGGTTTGAATGGCTTGACGAAATCGCATCTTTTTTTGGAGATGCGGTTAGTAAAGTACGGAAGAACGCGTGTGCAATTGTTGCTAGGCGATTTGGTGCCGTTGAACGGACTGGTTCAATTCCCGTTAGTCGCAACACGTTATCATAGACTACACACTAACTTGTAAAAATTCTACACACTGACTTTCATGTATATTCCACACTGACATATACTGATGGTACACAGATATATACCTATATTGTACACTTATTTTTATGTAAAGGTAAAGGTAGGTCCCATGGCAGCAACCTGCCAGTAGAGATGAAGACAACTCTTCACAAACTAAGTGGCAGTAACTATTAGCTAGGGTGGCCAGTTCCCTTCTTTGTTGTCTTTAACTTCTTAACACATGCATAAGGTACTCATTTACAGCGGAATCAAATGGAGGAGTGGTTGTGTCAAGCAAAAAAGCATAACCCTGAATTTTGTGTCCAGACGTAGTTTCGAACCTGGCATGCTGTAACCTGGTGATAGCAAACAAGCTCACTATCAAATAGGCTAACACAGTCCTCCTCCATGATACTGGGGTACTATAAGCGACCTCCCAGACTGAAAGTAATGTACTATAAATGACCTCCTAGACTGAAAGTAATGTACTATAAATGACCTCCTAGACTGAAAGTAATGTACTATAAGCGACCTCCCAGACTGAAAGTAGTGTACTATAAATGACCTCACAGACTGAAAGTAATGTACTATAAATGACCTCCCAGACTGAAAGTAGTGTACTATAAATGACCTCACAGACTGAAAGTAATGTACTATAAATGACCTCCCAGAATGAAACTAATGTACTATAAGCGACCTCCCAGACTGAAAGTAATGTACTATAAACGACCTCTCAGACTGAAAGTAATGTACTATAAACGACCTCCCAGACTGAAAGTAATGTACTATAAGCAACCTCCCAGACTGAAAGTAATGTACTATAAATGACCTCACAGACTGAAAGTAATGTGTTACAGGTGATCTCCAACTCTGAAAATAATGTGCTTTAAATACCTGCTCAGACTGAAAGTAATGTTCATAGAAGACCTGTCTACCTAAAATTAATATGCTATAGCTGACAGACATTCCAACTGAAAGTGGTGTACTATAACATCCCACTCAAATTTAAAAGTAATGCTCTAAAAGTAAACTTTCAGGCTAAAATTAGTAGACCCTATCTGACTTCCCAACTGGAGAGTGATCATTCTAAGAGTTGAATCCAGAAACTTTAGTTGACAAAACATTTTAAACAACAATTATGAAAAGGATGATAGTGAATCCCCTAGAAATAATGAATATCATTGATAATTTATTGTCACACAATTACCTTTGGTTTCTTGTAGAAGCCAGACAAGTACCATTTAACCACCATTTTAATTCTTTCCAATGCTGTCTCTTGCTGCACAGCCCTATCATGCAGATATAAATATATACTTCAGGTTGCAATCCAGTTCAAAATATAGAGTGATACAAAAATAATACTTAATAAAAACAATTTGAATATTCAAGTAGATAAATTTTAATTGGATCTTCCAAATATGACATTGAAGGAAGGACAGCTTGCACAGAATCAAAAGCTTTACAAAGTCGCAGCGAAACAATGTACTATAAAAGACATCGAATTAAAGTTAAAATAAATATATTTTCAACAGATTGAAAATTTAGATTCTAGAATCCCGCCGAAGACGGATGTGTCGGGCCATTGGCGCAAATAAAACGGCGACACAACGCATTTCCATTTTCTGGACTACATCCTGCTGGAAATCTAGCAGGACCATGATCCAGCTAGATCCAATTGGAGTTTGAGAATGAACGAAGAAGAAGAAGAAGAAGATTCTAGAAAAATGCAATCTTCAATAGTCAAACAATAAGCATTTTTTTTTTAATTGGGGGGGAGGGGACATGAGAGAAAGATGTATCTCACATAACACTTTGGTGGAACCAAGCGGATAGTAATGGAGGGCAAGGTTCTTATCTAAAATAGATCGGGATACTCACGATGACAATGTCTTCAAACATACAACTTGAAATCCTATGTATGTCACCTGTGCTAGATAAATGCTTTACATTTCTATAATTGAGAACAGATTCTGGACAGGATATGTCCCTTTATGGTTTTAATGTGCACATAATTCTATCTATCTATACGCTGTATCCCTTGCAGCAATGGGTAGAAGAGTTCTCTTGAGATGGTCTTCCTGTGTGCTGTTTGTAAGCTTGTTCCTGTGGCTTCTTTGATTTCTGTGATCCATCTTTTACAAGGTCTGCCTCTGGCTTTATAGCCGTTATATCTATGTGTCATGGCCATCTGTGGTATGCTGTCTGTTGAGAGTGGAAGTGTATTAAGACCACTTGATCTGTTGTCTTTTTAAGTGTTCCAATACTGGTATTACTTTGGTTATGTGTCTGATGTTATCGTTTCTAATTCTATCTCTTAATGACACTGAGTATTCTTCATAGATATGTCATTTCTGTGTCAATATTTTTCTTTTGTCTTGTGCTATCATTGTCTAGGTTTGGCACTGGTAGTACAGTGATGGAATAATAATAGTCTTGTATAATGCAACATAATTCTTTGCCTGTAATAAAATGGTAGTCCTATAGAACATCAGCTCACAGTTGTGCAAGGTGGACAGGGCCATGCAGTAGATTTTCTCAGTATGATACAAAGTCTTCCAAATGTCGCCCTGCTTAAACGGTTTTTCCTCGAAATGCCGCCCCTACAATGTATTTTGATTGGTGTCGTCTGATGCAGCCACCTCTCTGCATCATAGCATGACATAGCCCAGAAGGTTCATTCTACCTTACAAAATGCAGCTGTCAGCTTCAAGAAGGATTATTTTGTATTTCAGTCTCCCAAAAAAAGCCTATAATTTTGACACAAAATTCTGTCCAAATTCTATATAAAGAGGTAGTTTAAATTAAAATAATTGAAACATAAGCTAAAAGGTGTATTGCTTTACAACTATTGTTGAATTTCTAGACATCACCCGTGTGGCAACCAGAACCTGGACTTCCTGTTCAGGATGCAAAGAATAGGAAAACTGTCTTCTTTCCAGGAATATCATAGGATGTGACTAAGCAAAGTTGTGGGATAGGCTAACTACATGTCACCAGTGAATAATTCATCATTGTCACTGCATGTCATGTTTAGATTAATTACTTTTGTCTTCTGTTAAATGGTCCCAATTGATGATAACAAAGATGCATGTCAGCGGCCATTACTCCTTTGTCCTTTTGTGACAGACTCCTAGGTTGTGGGGAATGCTAGGTGTACCATTACTGCAGATGTATCAATGGATCTGGCAGAAGAATGATGATACTAGTTATCCAAGACGTGTATGCTACACTCCTGGCAGGACGTGATGATCCTGGAATATTACTACACTGAAATGCCTCCTTTTGAGACTAAACATGCACCGATAACTACCCCACAATACAACTATGCCTTGAGACAGCCTTATGAGTAGGGGCATAACCTCGGTTACTCAACTGCAGATGACTTGTAATTTTGTCAGAAAGGCTATGGGCTATCAAGAGTCAACTGTTCACAGTTAAAGGAATTATTTCATTATCATCATCACCAGCTGGTATACATTTCATTAATCATGTCAAAACTAAGTGAAAAGGTTCGATCTACATCTGGTCCTGAAATCCCAATCAAGTTCACATAGGACAAGACTATTTGATTGTCATACTAGCCCCTCTGCCTCAGAGGCCAACTAAAGAATACTTTTCAGTAGTTTGCCATTGCTTTCTGAACGGTCCAGATGCACAACTGAATTATTGCCTGTGTTGGGGATCGAACTCGGTATTTGGCCATCACAGACGTGCTCTGTACCACTTCGCCACAGAGCCGGACGAAAGAATACTTTACTAAAGGTAAATACCAAAGGTCAGAAAATGTGTACTCAATTAAATCTAAGCTTATTCTGCACAAAATAAGGAAACTGCACAAATTGATAGGTATGCAGCACTTTATTCTGAGTCGAGGTGCAAGTGTGTTTCCTATTTATCTTTGCTTTCTCCAACTGCATGAAAGCTTACATGCATGCACACACACACACAGACAGCTAAGTCAACAACCAGAGAGTGATAATCCTGAGAGTTGCCATCCAGATAATTTGCATGATAAACCAGTGAGTCAATGATGAGATAATCCTACTCTCTTTCTAAAACCAGTGTGTCAATGATGAGATAATCCTACTCTCTTTCTCAAACCAGTGTGTCAATGATGAGATAATCCTACTCTCTTTCTTCTGTTCATATGTTCATTCTTAAACTCCTGCTGATTAGCAGGATATTGCTTGAAGAACAGAATGCATTTTCATTGTTTACAGTTTGGCTGTACAGTTAGGCCATGACACATAGACATCAAGGCTATATGGCCACAGGCAGACCATGTAAAAGATGGACCACAGAAATAAAAAAAGCCACAGGAACAAGCTTACAAACGGCACACAAAAAGGTCATCTCCAGAGAACTCTTCTACCCTTGATTCTGGATTCTTGATTAGAAAATGGCCTCACAGCACGTGGGGCATTCCCATAAGTGCTCGCCCTCTGTTCCAGCAGCCATCCGACTTGATGGTGTTTCAAGTCTAATGTCATCGAAACAGACGTCGACATCAGAGCACAACTCTGGCCCTTGCGACAGGTTTCTTTGTTGTTCCGTTCACCCACGCCGTGCCTGTAACTAGTTCAAGCACAACGTTGGTCTGTCAGAACAATATGGTAACTATTATCGAAGCTTATGACTATGGGATTGTATAGATGACATGCCATGAAGCTTCTATAAGAAGATAACCTCAATATAAAGGCATATCATCTACTAAGGTTTTCTGTTGCATGGGTGGTTTGTCTAGTGAGCCATTGGTGAGACCCACAGACGCAACCGCATGCCCAAGGCAAATAAGGGCCACAGCGTATAGATTGATAGATAGATAAGACAGTTTATCTGCGATATCTACACCTTTTGACCTGAAACATCTGACTTAAGCTTGGCTGTCAGGTTACTGATCTGTGTTCAGGCAGCCAATCTCCTATGACATGTCACAGTGTCACTATTATTGTGCCCCTTTTGGTCTTCAGCACCTGATATTCCTCTTCCTTTTTTGAAACAAGGAATCTACAAAGTTCATTCATTCAGATCTGTCTTGAACAAGCCAATTTATTTATCCTACGCCACAATTTATTGTGTACTGTCCCTACTCACAGTTCATCTCTATACCTTTCATACAGTAATTAAGTCATATTTTTACTGTACATTAATCCTCAAAAATACTGACTGTGACAAAATATCAGCATGATAGTAGTAATCAGTCAACTTGTCCAGGAATGATCTGGGCTCAAGAATAAAAGTTGGTAGGACAACTTTAGACAGATCCATACCTGGTCGCACCTAGAGAGATAACAATGATCAAACTTTGTTACTTATGGCAGTTAACAGTGTACATAGTGGCAACAGGCAAGAAGAAGGACAGATAGGCAAATGATGACAGCTTAAGAAAATATTAGATAGTTTAACATCATGGCATGACAGATAGTCAATAATCATCCTGATTCAAGATACCGTAGGGAGTTTAGGAAATCCATCATTGCCTCAGCCAGTTGGCATAGAACTTAATGCTAATGATACCACCTTGAAACTGATAACAGTAATGATGGGTTGTTGGTAGCATATCCTAATAAGGACACAGTGAACGAGCACACATTTTTCCACTGCCTTGATTTTCTAGGCATTATGAATGATGATCAGTAGATTGTCACTGCTTTCTGAACAGTTGGGATGCACAGCTTGCCTACGGCAGGGTTTGAATCTGGTGCTTTTGCCATCTGAGGTGAACTCTGTACCATTCCGACACAGAGCTAGACTGTTGTTTCTTGATTTCTATGTGGATTATAATAGTTTTTCCAGAGCTTTATTTTATATCCTGAAGACTACAACTCTCAGCAGTATGAAATGTTTTGATAAGTCTTCTAATCAAAGGGGTTCTATATGTGCATGATGTAAACAGAAGGAATGTTTCACTATTATGTTTGCAGACACTCAATCACAAAATGCAACCATATAGTAGTTTTAATGATGGCAACTTTCAATCCAACAGTCTATAGCTTCAATAGGACCACTGTGTATTTATTCAAAATGTGAGACTGTTAGTTTATTAACCTTTAGAGCCCTGAATTAAATTGAGAAATTTCTCCCCTGGGCCTGGATTCTTTTTGGAAAATTTTAATTGTTGATGGTAAGTGTTTTGAAAACGCAATAACTTTTTTGTTTTAGAAGATATTTAAATAATTTTTGCACATGTAAATAAAGGAATGAATAGTGAATATAATCATGTTTTTGTTGTTGTTGTATGTGTGATATGACAGTTGTGAGCAAGTTGTGAAGTGGAAAATTCGGGGAAAAAATGGAAAACGCCATTTTCAAAATCGCAAATATATCTTCTTGACGACCCTAATACATGAGCAATGTGTGGCAACATTGGTAAAATCCTCATAAATACCTATACTTATTGTATATGTATTGTTTTATATCAAAACTAATATAATATGAACTAAAAAAACTAATAAAATGTGAAGAAATCGCATATAATGTCCGTCCGGTCAACGCTAGGTCTATGCCGACACGCAACGTAATTATTGTCCATGCACACATGTGGCACCCCTGATACATATTATTTTTGTGTTTTTGAATGAATACACAAACATTCTTATCAAATAACAACATATTAAACACATAGAACAACAATTAGAACATGTAGTCACGATCACTTACCCATGCCACGCTGTACTCAATTTGATAGTAAAATACGGCCGAAAATGGCTAAAGTCGCTCTAGAAATACATTGACAAATTCAACCGGCTTTTTCTCTTACAATCGTAATGAGTAAAGGAATTTGACCTTTAAACTGTGACGTATTCCTAGCCTCGTTTGGCGGGCTTTATACGTCATCTGTTCATTACTTCGTGAAGTTCTGTACTCGGGAATCAGGCAATATCGTATGGTGAGTGACCTCGCCCGCAGGCACAAGGGGGCGTGTCCTACGGGTGCGTGATTTCGCCCGCAGAGTCGTAAAGGTTAACATTATACACAGGTGAACTTCCATATTGGCTTGAGCCAGTTCTGTATGTGAGGAGCTCACCTGCAAGTGTTAATGTTTGTACCCGACTTGGAGATTGTATTTTACTCACCTGCAAGTGTCAATGTTTGTACCTGACCTGGAGATTGTATTTTAATAACTTGCAAGTGTTAATGTTTGTACCTGACCTGGAGATTGTATTCTACTCAGCTGCAAGTGTTAATGTTTGTACCTAACCTGGGATCTGTATTTTAATCACTGAAAATTTTCTGGAAGAGGGTGTACTGATGCAATATTTTCTCTATGACAAATTAGTGAAAAGACAATAGAATATAAAAACCAAATGAACATTGTTTTTATAGATCAGGAGAACACTTTTGACAAAACAAATCGAGAACTACTCTGGAGTATTCTAGAAACTTATGGAATAAAAGGAACATTATTAGTCTGTGTAATCGTCATATACAAATAGGCCTATAGTGAAAGTGCATTAGAACAAATGCTGGACTTACAAAATGGTTTTCAATCCAATCAGGAGTGTGTGTATCAGGGGTGACAGGGTGTGTCTTATCACCTTTATTTTTTATTATTTATATGGATAATATTACTAAAACAGTAAAAACACCACTTACTATCCATACACTATCCACTTACTATCCAAACTGAACTACTCTTTGTTGACAATCAGTGTCTACGCCACAGTTCAAGTGAAGAGTTGCAAGATCACATAAACCTATCAACAAAAGCTGCCTCAATCACAGAAAGATCAACACAGGAAAAAATGGAAGCAATGCCTATAGGCAGAGAGCCCAATACAATCAACATAAAGATAAATGATCAATTACTGAAACAAGTGCAGGAATTTAAATACCTTTAATCAAGGTGGCCCACAAACATGTAGGTTCCATCATGGTGCCCATGGCGACACCGCTAATTTGGTCGAAGAAGTGCCCATCAAATTCAAAGGAATTGAAATTGAGCACAAGCTTTGCAAGATGGAAGAGAGTATAAGTGGACACAGAGGGATGAAGATGCTTGTCAAAGAAGACCTTCGGGGCCTTGAGACCCTCTGAGTGTGGTATGGAGGTGTAAAGGGAACTGCTTTCAATGAGAGATAATGCAACTGCTGTATTGGGGAGGAGGTTATCAACTAAAAGTCCATGAAGGTGGAGACTGCACCATTGTTGTCTGTAATATTGTAGGCCTCCCCACTACAGCAGCTACTCGATGTCTCATTGAAAGCAGTTTGAGTAAGCCTGCATTTTATATTCTATCTAAAATTCACAAGTCCTTCAATTCTGGCAGACCTATTGCCTCTGCTTGTTCCTGCCCTATGGAATGCATCTCTGACAGGATGCGGGATGGATAGGCTTTCAACCAATAGCGGAGTTACTCCCTACATTCCTAAAAGACACTAACCATGATATTGTCTATCTTGGCCTCTATTTTGCTGTCCACAGCTAACACTCATCCTCTCTTTCTACTTAATGTCTGCTCCTTTTACACCTACATACCACACTCAGAGGATCTGAAAGGGCCTGAAGTTCTTCGCCTGTTGGATTTCAGTTTTGTGGAAGTAAATACATATTATTGATTTTGCGACACAAATATTACCTGTTTGACTAATGTCCAGATTAAACTTTTGTTCTCCTCGTTGACCTCTTCTGTCTGGCATGCATCTCCTTGCTGAATGAAGTAAAACAAACAAGAACACTAAATGAGGTTTTAACTATCTTATAAAGCGTAATTTTTGTGTATATATATATATATATATATATATATATATATATATATATATATATATATATATATATATATATATATATATATATATATATATATATATATGTGTGTGTGTATTATTAAGATGAATAAACTTCAAAGGGGAATAGCTCCTTAACAACATCTTAACAAGAAAGCTGTGTTATTTTTGATCATATAAAGAGGCATGACAGCATGGAAAGATTAATAGCTGAAGGCAGAGTTAATGGGAACAGGGTGCCAAGATGACGATTGTGCAGTGATATATCAGATCATTTCTCTAGCTGCTGCAGGCAACTCACCCAGAATCGCAGAGTTTTCAGAGAATTCATAAGAAAGACTACATTCTTGAGAGAATATGTCCCATGATTATATATATATATATATATATACACATATATATCACTCTCACGCCTGCGTGCATATATCACTCTCACGCCTGCGTGCATATATCACTCTCACGCCTGCGTGCATATATCACTCTCACGCCTGCGTGCATATATCACTCTCACGCCTGCGTGCATATATCACTCTCACGCCTGCGTGCATATATCACTCTCACGCCTGCGTGCATATATCACTCTCACGCCTGCGTGCATATATCACTCTCACGCCTGCGTGCATATATCACTCTCACGCCTGCGTGCATATGTGTGTAAAAATATCTTTGTCAAATGAGGTTACATAACAGTTATACAGATTGTTATGGTATATAAAACCAATTCTGATATATGGAAGTGTATCAGAATTAGTAGATATTGTGTAGAGGCAGTAGAGATGTGGTTTTATAAAAAAGAATGTTGAGAACAATGTGGACAGATAAAAAGCATAATGATTATATCTTGAAATAAGTGCATGCAAAAATAAGAGAGCTGTTCATTTGCACAAGAAGAAAACAGTTCAAATTCTTTGGACACATTATGAGAAGAGAAAAATGGAGTTCATTGTGACAACAGGCAAGTTGAAGTTGAAGGGATATAGGGAAAGACGAAGTTGAAGAGATATAGGGAAAAACAAAGAGAAAAGATGCTGCACAGTTTAGCATTGTGACATGGAGAAACGTCAGTATTGGAACAAAGTTGTATTGGAACAAAGTTGTATTGGAACAAAGTTGTATTGGAACATAAGGCAAAAAGTTGTGGATACAGATGATAACCAATGTCACACAGCATGACCTAAAATGTAAGAGGTGACCAAGGAAGGTTTTGTGTGAGATTGGCTACCCAATTTTATTGGTAAAATAACCAAAAAATGCCACAGTAAAGTCTGATGTGTTGGTTGAAGGGTGCAGATATCACAGTCACGCTGCAAGCCACTGTGCAACACATTTTTCTCTTGGTATTACATTCTGCTACATGGTAGTGATCTGAGAATGAAAAAGAAGAACAAAGAATATTTCCACATAACTCTAAGAACAAAGAATATTTCCACATAACTCTAAGAACAGAGAATATTTCCACATAACTCTAAGAACAGAGAATATTTCCACATAACTCTAAGAACAAAGAATATCTCCACATAACTCTAAGAACAAAGAATATCTCCACATAACTCTAAGAACAAAGAATATCTCCACATAACTCTAAGAACAGAGAATATTTCCACATAACTCTAAGAACAAAGAATATCTCCACATAACTCTAAGAACAGAGAATATCTCCACATAACTCTAAGAACAAAGAATATCTCCACATAACTCTAAGAACAAAGAATATCTCCACATAACTCTAAGAACAAAGAATATCTCCACATAACTCTAAGAACAGAGAATATTTCCACATAACTCTAAGAACAAAGAATATCTCCACATAACTCTAATGGACCTACTGTAACGTTATTAACCCACCTGACCCAGTTCTTCCACTTCATTACAAACATAGACTGTTTCCTCCACTTTAGGTATATCTTGTGGCTTTCCTTCCTCTTCTGCTAGCTCAAAGTCAGAATCACTCATCTCAATGCTAGAATGGTCTGGAAATGAGAAGTACCAATGCAATACTAGTCTCAGATCATCAGCATTATCTGAGCATATAAAGACAAAATCAATCAATCACCAATAAACCTGTAACACTTCAGGGTCGTAGGGGTACAACATTGGATGCTTCAGCACACAGAGTCCTCCAACAAATTCTATCCTCAGCGATGCGGATGAGTGTAGAAATATCTTGTCCTGTCCATTCCTTGATGTTGTCTGTCCATGCCTTTATTTTCCCCTCCTCTGCTTCTTCCCCCTTCGGCAGCTCCATGCAGTAGTGTTTTTGACAAGGAATCATGCCTACATACATGTCCAAACCATGCTAGTTTTTGTGGAAAGCAATGGTTCTATTGAAAGCAATGGTTCTTGAACATCAGCATACATCTCTACTTTGTTTCTTACGTACACATTGGTCTTATGTTTCCTATAGGAAATTCGTAGAATTCGTCTGTAGCATTTGTATTCGAAAGCTTGTAATCGTTTCTCCACGTCCGCAGTGAGTGTCCAACTCTCACAACAAAAGACAGAATACATAATATCGATTATGATGTTCAATACAAGCAGTTGTAGCAGAAAATTCATAACGCCATTCAATACTGCCTCATATAATGTTTATAAATCTGTTCAATTCAATACACTGTAATATTTGTAAAGCAGTTTCATACAATCTAATGTAATATTCCTTAGGGCAGATCAATACAATCTAATGTAATATTCCTTAGGGCAGATCAATACAATCTAATGTAATATTCCTTAGGGCAGATCAATACAATCTAATGTAATGTTTCTAAAACTATTTAATACAACCTAATGTAATATTCATAAAGCTCCTGAATACAAAGCAGCCTAATGTAATGTTTATAAAACTGCTCAATACAATATAATTTAATATTATGAGGCTGTTCAATACAAATGAATATAACATTTATAAAGCTGTTCAAATATAATGTTATGGTTATAAAGAAGCTGTTTAATACAATCTAAGTACAATGTTTTTTTCAAAGTTCTGAAATACAATTTAATGTTATATATATATACACACAAACACATTCACTACGACCCAGAGATAATATATTAATATTTATACCTGTCTATGTACCAACTCACCATCATCATCACTGAAATGTTCTAACGGTTCCTCTGCTTCTTCAACAGCCTCCTCTGTATCATCAACCAAACAAGTGTTGAAGTCATCAGATGTTTCTCTAGACAGTTCAGATGCCAAGGCTGCAGAGAAGTCACTCGTGATGTCATTTGGTCTTGAAGTTGCTCTTTTGATCAAACTGGTACATCGTAATGCAAGCTCCAGTCCATCCATCCAACATTTACCTGTGTGATGGACAGCGCATTATTTTTTTAAGAATCCTATTTAGGGGCACATCAAATTGATGACTGAGGCGGCAGTACCGGTAATTGTACAGATAAACAATTATTTTAAAATAGTAATTTAATAGTAGGCTGCTATTTTTGTGCTCTCCCGGTCCACATGGACTTTACCAGTCCTAGGGGTAATAGGAATGTAAACCCTAAAACAGAGTTAACCCTTTAAAACATTACACCTTCAATCCTTTTAAAAGGTACACTTTCTTATAAACGATACACCCTTAGCAATGGTCAAGTCTATGTGGATTGGAGATTGTGATGATAGCACCAACAATAGTATTAAAAATTAATTTAAAATAGGGATCTTCTTAGCATAGTGGCTAAGCTATTCACTTTGTGCTCAGGAAGAACAGACTACTGGACCTTCATAGCATAGCCTGACAACTCATACAAAAACTGCAGGGTTAACAAGATCCAAAAAAATACCAGTACTCTCTTTGCTCATATAAATACAATAACTATATTAAGAAACTACTGATTATTTTCATGCAAACCTGATTCTGTAAATAACTTTTCCTCTGATGCTGAGGAGCCCTGTCCTATTGTCTAAAAACGTACTGTATATAACAAATACTATTTGCAAATATCACCATATATAACCAGTACATACTTATATAATGCTAACATAAACATATTAATATCATTGAGTATGTCCTCACCTATATTTTCTGAAGGTGCACGAAAGATGGCATATGACACAGGTAGTGGCTGGACAAATGCCCCCATTGTTTCACCTTTTGGCCCCTGTCAACAGACCAACTACTATTAAAATATGTGACATCCAATTAGTATTAGTCACTAACATATACCCAATACTCAATTTTTTAATATAATTTAATAAAATAGATTACCTTCATTAAATCTGAATCCATTTATAAAGTGCTGAAATCAAAGTGTGTTTTGTCCATCTACATTCAATCATGTATCTCATAAAATGTACTTCCAGTTGGGTCAATGGGCATGAGCCCATGTATAGATTGATCAGCAACCAACCAACCAATCATAAATTTTACTGAATACCATAAAAGAAGCACTATTCAAGGAACTTGAAGGAGACACGTCTAACTTATGTTTCTCAAATGTCATACTAAGAACAAATCATTATCCCCAGGCTCTTAGCACAACACAACAGATTGAGATGTCACATGTACAGATATATTAAACAGAAACAGACATATTTAGTTTTCTGAATATTTGTTGACACACTCTGGGACAACCCATAGGTACTCTCTCTGACAGATTCTCCCAGCAAATTATGAAAATTATTCATGATGATATTTTCCATAGCTCACTGGTGGTTAACTCGCACTCATTAACATTCGCTTCCCTCCATGCCAGCGTGTCTGAGGACAAAGTTAAGTGTGATTTTACACAGTGGGGCCCATATTTTAGTTCTCTCTCTCTCTAATGGCTCCACCTATGCGTGTATGACTCATTTGCTGCAGACATGGAGAGACGAATACAAGCCTTCAAATACAAATGATACAGATGCATTCAGCACATCTATAAGAGAAATGTGTACGTAAGAAATAAAATAAAGACTCATATAGGTCCACAAGGATCATTACTTATAATAGTAAAATGATGAAAACTTGCAAGGTTTGGACATGTGTGCCGATATCATTCCTTGTAAAAATTGATACCACAAGATATGGAACAGATGAAGGTGGAAGAATCAGAAGACAAAGAAAATAATGAACAAACATCATCAAGGATTAGACAGTTCTAGATTTTTCTTCACTCATTCACATTGTTGAAGATACAAACTGTTAGAGGACTCTGTGTGCTGATGCATCCAATGTGGTACACCTACTACTCTGACAGGTTATGGATATACGGTATGAACCACCAATTTATTATCTTTATAACAAGGTTCAATTGTCCTGCCAGAGTCACAGCACACATATCTGGGGCAACTGTCCCATTATTCTTCTGTCAGATTTGTTGACACATCCATCTAGTGATGGCAAATCTAGTATTCCCTGTCACCCAGGAATTTGCCCCAACAGAATAATGGTGTAATGTTAGCTGGTCTGCAATTCTTCATCAACCATGGGGATTATTTGATAGAAGACAAAAGTAGAAAATTGAGACAAGATATAACAATGATTTTTTTCAACAGGTAACAGGTTGTCAGCCTATCCCCCAACTCTCCTTAGTCTATGACATGCCTGGAAAAAAGATAGTGGTCCTATTTTTGCTCTCTGAACTAGTAGTTCACTGGTTTTCGCACAGGCGAACTATGCCTAATTAATATGTTGAAATTCCATTGGTCTTACTTTGTACACACTATTACCTTTCTCTGGACATCCTTTATGTCCACATGTTACTAGTCTCACTTTATCTGTTCATGACAAGTCAAGGTAGTGTTCTCTCATAATCTACTCTCTAAGCCTTCCCTATGAAATACAATGACTACAATACATAAATTGAAATCTTAGGGTAATCAAATTTTGCAAATCACTGCAAGCACACATGAAACTACACACAAATTACTGTTTCCATCAAAGGTGCTTATACTGTAGACAACATAGAACACAAAAGGTAAAAGACACCACTGCCTAAGAGCAGGTCACAATAAATCATGCTTCTCTGTTTGATGACAGAAAAGACTGTGGTGTATCCCTACAAAGCAGTGAAGGCTTACATCAGTTTCCCTAGAAAGTTCTTCCTGAGAATAATTACTCTCTAAAACCTATATTTAACCCCTTGGCTTTTGGGTAAATAGGTCAAATCACCAATGCAGTGTGAAAATTTTAAGGGTAGATTTGTTTTCCCATAACCAATTTGCCCACCACGTTCTCAAATTCTCAAATTCAACAATTTGAGTATATTATTACTGTAGGGCCTATATTCTAATTTATGGATTTACAAGTATAGTGCTTCCTTGCATTATGTAGGAGACATAAAAACCTTTAATATACATTTGTCTCACAAAAGGAAACATTATTTCAAACACATAAGCCTAATAATAATAAGCTGTTTTATTTGGGACGCAAAGTTTTTCCTATCAGTAATATGCTTGTCAGTATATTTATTTGTCTCATCACAAATATGTTGTCTAATACTATCATTTGAAAATTGATTCAAGGATTCTTAATATGTCTGCATGATCAATGTTTTGAAATTTTTACACCATAATTGCCTGAAAATGAAAATGGGACCTTACCATATCACATGTGTCTCACCACGAATTTTAAACACGTGAGCTGCAGATATAATTTGAATTATCTATATCCTCCGAATCACTAGTATCACAATGCAAATTAACACTTTTTAAATTACTTTCTTCATCAGATAAATTAATTCTAGAACTATCATAAAAACTTTCTTTCTCAAGTTTCTACATTTCCGATTCATTGAGTCTGCGCTTTGCCGTATTTGTTGGACTGGGAAAGATGGCTACACAAAGAAAGTCCAGCTATGTCAACACACAAAAGTTGAAATGACATTTACAAGCGTACTCAATTACAAAAGTTCTATTTGAAGATGACCTTTAGACAGCTTGAACTAGCCAATCTGAGTATTTGACCACACTAAGTGCTTTCAGTGATAAATTATATGAATACATGACCCATTGCTCCTTATGAAGATCTCCGCAAAATGGAGGTAACTTTTCATCATATCCTTAAGGATACATACATCTGCAGCCAAAGGATTAAAATACATAAAATTTCTAAAACAACGTCACACACAAAATACAAATCTTACTTTAGTAGCCCAGATTGATTGATCCAATGGATGAAAGAGTTTGAAGCAGAAGCCTTCCTTTTTGGATGGTCTCTGAAGTAGCTGGCATGTGTTCAGTAGTACTGTGCCAACCCAGTGACCTGTCTGGAAAACATAAATTGTTGCTAACACAAAATCAACTCTAGTCTTGATTAACTTATTCAGTCCAAAAAAACGATATAATATTGCAGATAGAACCTTCATTCCAGACATATCTGCGATATATCGTTCTTGAAGATATATCTAAATTTGCATTGTTTGGATCGTAAATGAATTAGCATTAACTTATTTAGCTGTTTAACATTTAGAAATATGGCCAATGAAACAAAATCATCATGATACTGTGTGATTAGACGAGTGTGATATATTTATTTTAAATTAAAATTCGGACAAGGTAGGTTCAGCTTTTCTGAAATTAGCAAAAAAGGTTTCATCTTCCACTAGTAAAAGAGCTCAAACATTTAGCAAACATTGGACTTTATTATTCTTGGAGTTTCACAATTGGAGATATTATTTCAACTGATGTATCGGAGAAAAACAGTGTTTTTGTTTTTGACAGTAGAGATTACAGACTTTTTGAAAATAAGAAAAGAAATGAGCCTAGACCTAATAGATAAGAGCTAAACATTTCTAAAACTGTTCCCACTGCTATTGTTTCTGAAGAATCAGATAGGCCTAGTAACAGCAATTATAATCTTGCATTACTTATACAGAAAATAGAGTTAGGCCTTATGATAATATTGAGTGGAATAAAGTTCAATTTTGGAAATCCAATACTTGGGAATATTTCCTAAATTTTCACAATATTTTGTGCAGTTAAGCAGTTGCACGATTTACTTAAAATACACAGATTATGATCAGTAAATGGACAGTCAAGGCATCTACTTTAGTAAGATTGGATAACATTTCAAGACAAGTAAAATTGAGGTTGAATGGAACAAAATATAGCTTATGTAAAAATAATTTATGTTGTTTGTTTGTTTTTTTTGCATTGACTCCATTGTAACCAGCACGGATATCCGTGCGATTTTTGCCAGGAGCGTGATTACGTTGTGCCACCGTTATGCACCTTGTAGGCCTAGCACATCCGATTTCAGCATGCCTTGACAATTCGGGTGGGCTACCCTAGCCTGTGACAGCCTCCATATCCGTCTCCAGTCATGCGTGTATGTGGTGACTCTTCGCCCAGGCGATTTTTGCTTTCGTCTGTCTCGCACGAGGTGTTCCACTGTCTATGAATTTGCCTCGTGTAATTGGACGTACTGTGCCCATCGGGTACTGAACCGTTTCTCATCCGTGAGCCTGGTTCCTTAAGGGGAAGAACTAAACAGATGAGTTGTACCCTGGCTCTTTCGCCCTCTTAGCCGAGGTGTCATTCACCGACATCGTGTACCCTTTGTCCAAGTTCGAGTCTCACACCGCGCGTTTGAGAGCAAGGCGTTCTCGAGCTGAGCAACCTTGTCCCAAAAGCGCCTGAGCCCATCGGGTATGGAACCCTTTCTCTCTGCAAGTGTACTTCCGGTATAGGAAAACTTGACAGTAGAGTTGGGTCAGGACTGCCATCGTTGTCCCTTTCTTGCCTACGCCCATCGGGTACGGAACCTTTTCTCTTCGCGAGCATATTTCCGGTTTAGGAAGGCTCGACATTAGAGTTGGATTAGGTCTTCTTGCTTTACCAAACGCCAATGAATGGGTCTGGGTCTCTGCCTGTAAGGAGCACAGGTAACTAGAAGCTCGCCTCGAGCTGACGGAGCTTGTAGTTTCCCTTTCCTAGGAACTTTTCACTTTCTATTTGCAGTTTGCACTGCCCTCTAGCGTTGTTCTGCCCTTTCATTGTTTCATTGTACTCAGTATAAAATCTATTTGTCTCTCGCCATGCATCTACCTTTATGTGCATTTTACATTGGCTGCCCCTCCAATGTTCGGACTGGACTGACTAGCTTCACTGTATGTCGACAGTGTCGCTATATGTGGTGATGCTGTTGGTGTCAGAGATATTGTCTGTCTCTTATGCAGTCAAATCTCTTTCCATCTGCTGCCTCCACATTCTCGGACACGATCCCCAAAATATTTGGCCAGAATCAGCTCGAGCTGCTGTATTTCTGTTTCCAGGGTGCACCGCGAGGAGGTACATTTGGGATCTTGGTTATCTGCTAACCCTGGGTCCGCCTAGAGCAATGCGTTCCCTTTGCACCCCCTGCAATTTATGTTCATTTAACATTCCTGTTTGTGGTGTAATTTTTGTTTTTTGTTTTTACCATTCTTATATTGTTATATTCATTCCACATTCAGTTATCTTTCTTTTGATACCTTATATGATCTTCTGTAGCTAATACTTTGTCTTCAGGAAGCTTGCATCTAAATCATGGTGTGGTCCAAAAATTTAGTCTAGAATTAATTATGTCCAAACCCCGGGAATAATTCCGTCCTGAAAGAGTTAAAGATCAGTATATTCTGCACAAGATATATTCCTATAAATGCTCTACTTGCAATTCTATTATCCATTTGTGAGTAGGTAGGTTCAGTATGATTTGTTGGTTGTGAGTTCTTAGGATCTTTCCAGAAAAAATAAACTTTCTCCTCTTTTCCCTGGTTACTTCTATTTCTATCATTCTCTGAACTTCTATATTGCCTCTTTCAGCATTTTCTTCATCATTTTGTAGTGTATCCATGAACTTCTCCCTCCAGGGTCAGATAAATGGAACACATTGTGTGGAACAAGACAACAGCTCACAGACACATGCATATATCACACAGTGGTATTAGCTCAAAGGGCATGGGCCCATGGATTGCTGGATCAGCAACCAACCATCTGTGACTCACCAATTTAACTCAGTCCTGTCTCTTCTATCACTATGCCATCCACCCAACGAACCTAAGTTAGCAGACAAGTGACATATCCACTACACTACCACATTCACAGGAAGGGAGGGTTGGTACCTCTGATGCTGAGGCTGTCATACTCTTTTGGAGTAGTTTTCACATCCTTGGTCCCCAGTTGGCACTCAGATCTCACCTGTGGCTCCCATTAGTTGCCAACATGCAGCAGCGATCACACCCAACGTAACTACTTTGATAGGCCGGACAAACCAGGTGAGGGTAACCGAGGAGCTCCGGCCCAGGGGTAAACACAGTGAATGGGCTTTGTGAGACATGTATAACATTCTGGTCATTCACTGCATCCAGGTACATCCCCAGTCATCTTGATTTATCTTGCCACTGAAACACTGTTGGATCAGGAAGAGAGAGAGTGTGGTCGACGAATGGCACAATTTCTGCACACTTTAAATAAAATACACTGTTAGTCATTACTCAGCTATCATCAACCATCATCATCAACTTACACAACAAGTCCTGTGATGATGGGGAAGTTTAAAACCAGAAAGTATGGAATACTCAAGCTGCAGTCACAACCCTGCACACAGGCAGATCAGGGCAAAGGGTCGCTTCCGGTTTAAACCTTAGACAGAAATGGGATTCGACAGCTCTCTGGTAAACTGAGCAGCATTATTCAGGATAGCTTTTCTCACCCCCAGAGCAAAGGGAAGGGGCTAAAAAAAAGGTGTCCTAAAAATAGCCTGCCTAACTTGACCTGGCTAGCATACCGCAGCTGCCCAATCATTGTGGTCAAAACACAAAAAATATTATCAAGCCTCTATTAGTGAGAATGTGGAATGCCCACACATTCACAGATATAGCATCTGCAAACAGAACAGATAGAACAACAGCGTTTGTAACACTGAGTGAAACAAGATTACTGGATGATGGCCAGCTACAGAAAGAGGAGGGTACACATTATTTAGAGTGGTCGCAAAAGCTTAGAACAACAGGAATGAGGAGTTGGATTTGCAGTTAGAGCTGACCTTGTACAAAGGCTCCCAAGTCTTTCCTGGGGACTAGCCGCTAGAAGACTCAACCATTTCCACCTTCGTTAAGATATTCAGCATCCAATGGTGTGATAAAATACCAGACAGTGAAGGACTGATGAAATCTAAGTCTGTCAGCATACATACAATGTTGATGAAGGCACAGACATGCTGGGAAGAACACATGGTCTGCAGGAAAGATTATCGTCTACCAAAACAGCTTTTATATGGATAACTCCAAACTGGCACCATTTTAAAGATACTCTTAAGACATCACTGACTCACTGCAAAATAGACACAAACTCATGGGAGAATCAAGAGTGGTGCAGCAGCTGCAGAGAACCTCAAGACATCAAGCTGCGAAACAAAAACACGCTAGAAGAAAAGCAAGAGCTGCTCAATGTCTCACAGACTCCTCCCACACATGCTCAGAGTGTGGTAGACAATTCCGAGCATGCATAGGACTCATTAGTCACAGTCGGGCACACCGCAGACATTATCATTATCCTAGTTCAGCTGAATGGTCTCGTCAACTTCGACAGACAAACAAGAGTCACAGGAAGGAAACCTTGGTACACAAGTCAATTTACTGCTCTGTAGACATGATAAGAAAATGCTGCCCATCTGGCAAAAATTGGAGCTGCTATCTTGGCAATAGATTTGTTATTGAATGTGTAGAAAATATGCAATGAAAATGTCAAATGACATAAGTAAAATAATAAAAAATGAAGGATGTCCTGTAAAGGAGATTGCATTTCAAGTATTGTTGAATTGTATACACCACTAATACACATATTGTATCGCCTGCATAATGTGAACAATCTGTTTTCAGAACAGGAGTAAGTTAGACCAACTTGTGTTTGTGCGATTATGGCCCCTAACCATTCTACCACTGAACATGCTAATGATATAAGTGCAGCAGAATAAATCCACAAAGTTCTTGCTTAAAGTTTCCTATGTTAAAGATACTGGGATTTATAATAACAACATCAAGAACCACTTTTGGCAGTGGTGACATGGCGTAAACTTGTTTGGTTTACACATGTAACATGACACAACTCCATTTCTAAAATTATTTTGCAAGGAACAATCGAGGGTTGGCGGAGAAGAGGACAGAGAACATCTTGGATTGATAACATCAAGGAGTGAACTGGGCATGATTTTTCTACATTCTTAATGTCTGAGGATAGAGTTGTTTGGAGAGCCTTTTGTGCTGATATACCCAGTGTGTCACCCCTACGACCCTGACAGGTTATGGGTATTATTATTAGGAAAGTAAGTGTGCTCTGAAGCTCCATGAACCTAATGCTGTAATATCCTGGTTCTCTTCCGATCACAGAAGAGACCTCGCACATCATGCATAACAGGTTGCCATTCTTTGTTTTCCTTTCTATCTGTGATAACATTTGGATGAAAGTCAAGAATTTACTAGAATTAACAATGATACACTCAGAGCACCCCCTCTTGGCGATCATTCACTATTAGCTAAATGAAAGCCCCAATATCACTTGCACCAAATTGGCAACATGAAAATAATACATAGAATTAATGTAAAGAAAATCAACTATGAAAAACAAAGGATCAACCATACCTTCATCTTCTCACTCTTGTATATAATCAACATGGAGGGCTTGCACACACACCATAGTTTAGTCCAACCTTTCAATGTCCCTCGTACTTTCAGCCAATCAGACATCAGAACAAAAGACTGGTCAGAAGCAGAGTTCATAATTTCTCTTGCTACTTCCTTCTTTTGACTGCGGTAATTTTTCTTCTTTTCCTGAATCAAATTAAAACATAAAACAACTTGACAATTTAGAACCAGTGACTGGTTTTATTTTTATATCCCCAAGAATTATGAGTGATGAAGCTCTTGCTTCCTATGGACAACGTGAAATTGGGGGGGGGGGGGGGGGGGGAGAGAAGGATAGTTATAAAGAGTTTTTTCTGTTTCTTTTATACACAGATGGCTACAACTTCAGTGGTATGAAATGATTTGGAAAGAACCCTCCTATCAGCGGTGTTTGTATACAGCATGTTCCACAATATTGTATACGTATATTCAATCCCATGATAGCCCTGTAACCATTTGGTAGTATCAGTGTTGGCTCTTGTTGATCACACACACATCATTTTAGTGCATTGTTTATACAGCCAAATAATAAGCTATATTTTGATTGACATTCACATTTAAAAAAACTAAACAGTAAAGCCAAAAATATTGGGGGAAAAAGCCATATCCCTGAGATTTAATTGAGTAAGACCACATCTTTGGGAAAATGTCAAGGATTGATAAGTGGTTCTGTTGACAATCACAGTGACATATGATTTTAGGCCACACATAATTTTGCTGAAATCTGGCTGGAGCACTTTTTGTGCTGTGAGTACACATTGATCATTCATCACGACGTCCTATTAACTGATTCAGCCTGATGGTGTCTCAGATTAGTTTCGAAGAAACATCGCATATGACACAGTTAATATGTGACATTGGTTCTGTCAATTTTAGAAATTTAGACTAACTAGAGGTACTTCAGTCAGCAAGTATATACTTTCTTTGTGAAATTTGAGCTCCAGGCTGAAGTTTACATTGAATTTGTGTGCCCAAAACATGCAAAAATTTCTTTTTTTTTTTTTTAAAGTATTTAAAAAATATTTCTTTATAGGTCATTTGCTGACATCTTGGTGGTTTATCTCCCTGTCCATGATATTCTAGGGTTTTTGTAAAGCACTTGATTTAAAATGTTGATATTTTTTCCCCATTGTGGATGTCATTAACCAAGTCACAAAACCATGTCTCCACTGGAAAGATATAACTTCTTAATAGCTCTAACTTTTTATTTTCCTGTTTCCCTTTGCCATATGGACATCAAAGTGCAATATTTTGATTAAAATAAACAACACAATTCATTCAATAACAGTACAGTTGTGTCAGCAGGACTGAATGGACTAAATGCATATCCATCAACTGCTACACATTTTTAGTATCTTGGGTATGCTCAAGTTTCATTGAATATGCATGTATTGACTTCCAGAGTAGACTTTACATATGTCTTTAGTAGGGTACTTTCTGTACAGAATGTTGGGTCATAATACAGCATTTAGGGATTATTATGGACAGAAATACAAATGATCATTCTCAAAGTTGACAGGTATGAAAATATTCACAATATTGTTATACAGTAAGTCCTGAATTTTGGAAAATTATTGAATAAGTATGAACATATTTTTAATGTACTTAATACACACTTACATAAAAAGAGTGTTCAAATGAAACCAGCCCAAGTCGATTTATTACAAGATTATGAAAACAATCAGCATCTTTGTTATAATTAAGCAAAGAAATTATTAGGGAACATACACCTGAGATGTAAGAAGAAGTCACCATAGGCATTTATACATGCACCACACTGTCTGGGTAGATGGTAAATTCCATCCGAGAAGAATAACTTGTTTGCTCATGGAACCATCTGGTCACCGCTGTCATGTCATCTTCATCTCAGAGTGGAATCATTGTCCCTTTAGAGCTTTCATTAAGGGTCCAAATAAATGTGAGTCACATGGCAATGGGTTGGGGTTGTAGGCTGGATGTGGCAGAATTTCCTATCATTTCTGTGTTAACGCTTCCTGCACAACATTCACAACATGCTGATAGGCATTGTCCTGCAACAGAATCATAACATGCTGGGTAGCTTATTATTGATGGCTGTATGTAGAAACTCTAGTGTCTTCTTGTACCTGCTAGCATTTATATCCACACTAGGCTCTTTTAAGTTCACCAACCTGAGTTCTTCTTGGTAAAAATAAGCGGTAAATATAACCTTTCCTCCAGAAATTTATCATTTGAATTTTTTGCTATTTGGTGATCCAGGATGATCCTATTCCATGCTAGCTGCATGGTTTAAAGTAGCAGCATCATAATTCATCAGCTGCCACTATTTGTGACAAAAATGTATCACACTCTGCATGGTAATGGTTCAAACTCCACCCCATTCTTTCTTCCTTATTATGTTCAGTCAATAACCATGGTACCACTGAGAACACACCTTCTGATACTTCAGCTTCTTCCAAATGATCATTTGAACTGTTCCTATTGACATAATAATTTCATTAGCTAGTGACCGCAAACTCGGACGATGGTCAACACATCTTGGTGATGTCTTCTTTTGATCCAGACACGGCATATCCCCGTCACCCTTCCGGAAACATTCTTGCTCAATTCTTCACTGTTGTCTTTGAAGCACATTTTCCACCATACATACCTGTATTCTTTGATGAATGTCAGTTGTTCGACATCATTCGGCTGTAAGAAACTAAATCAAGCACTGTATGTTGGTCAAATTTGGATGCATTTGTTATCTGTTTTCGACTGCCTGCACAGGATACTAACACAGCATGTTTTGAGCCACGTTAGCGCAGTGGTTAGCGCACTGGCTTCGCATATGAGTGGTCCTGGGTTCATTCCCCAGCTGAGGCGGAAATGTTTTCAGATCGCAACGGCTCCCAGGTCGACCCAGCCTTAAATGGGTACCGGATTAATCCGGGAAATAAAGACTGCGAGGGAGAGGAGATGGCTACCGCCCTCATTTGCAGAGCCTGTGAAATGTGAGATCGCTAACATCTCACACCCCTACGGCATTAATAAATGCTATGGGTTACTTTACTTTACAGGATACTAAGCATATGAAGAAGAATGACAATAAAAGTTAATAAGGACATATTCAATGAAACTATAGAGTATTTTCTGTAAAAAATATAGAAAACCTGTACTATACTAGTTGGTAGGTTGTGTCACATGATGAATGAGAAATTAACAGAAATGTTAACAGGAAAATGTGATAGTTGCTAGGTAACAAAATACATGCTATGTGTTTACCATTATGAAGCTGGTTCTACTAAAGTGAACAATGAATGTCCAATACAGAACTTGTATACCGGCATTAAATATATGGAAATAAATGATCAGCTATTGAACCACATAAGGCAAATGTAAATAACTTCATTATACAATGTATGCCCATACAGTTAAAAAAAATGTATGACAGGCATGTTCCAAAATTGAAAGACAAGTAGCCATATTTGTAGGTCAATACCTCAGCTTAGCTATAAGCTGTACTGGAATCACTAATCAATAAACTGACTGCACTGAGTATTGATCTGTTCTTAGCTGTCTTCATGTGTAAGGGAAACTTTATTAGGGGAAACATACATGCTGACTTTACCTTGAGTGTATCTCTCTTTGACAGTTTTCCACCAGACATCATCACTTTCTCTCCAGTCTGTGATAAAATGATAATGGATATATATATATATAATAAATTATATAGAACCATGTCAGTTAACAAAGAGAACACTAACATGATATAAGATTGTAAAGAAATTAAATACAATGTTATGTAGATTGTAAAGAAATTAAATACAATGTTATGTAGATTGTAAAGAAATTAAATACAATGTTATGTAGATTGTAAAGAAATTAAATACAATGTTATGTAGATTGTAAAGAAATTAAATACAATGTTATGTAGATTGTAAAGAAATTAAATACAATGTTATGTAGATTGTAAAGAAATTAAATACAATGTTATGTAGATTGCACCGAGATAATATAATAGTATTAATGTGACGTCACATAGAGCACAGGTTCCCAACAGTTTTTAGGTTGTAACCTCATTTTATAAAAACAAAGTGACATTCAATCGTGATGAATTTAAAACATGTTTTCATAGGGTAAAATAAAACACATTGAAAAATAGATTCTTTCAGAAGCCTATACACCAATTACAAATTAATATTTCTTCCAAATCATGTTTGTTGTAGTTTACTGCATCAGCCATTGTCAATAAAGAAACCTTTTTAGATCCCTACTTATGAATTGGGAAACCGGGTTATAGAAAAAGATGTATATGAAGAATATGTTCAAACAATGAGCTCAAAAATAACACTACAGACTGCACATTTCTGATACAATTCATTGCCTACATTTATTAGCATGTGATAACAAAGAATGATAACATATGAGCACTTATAAGTAGGATATGCATACACACAGATATGTTGAATGTGGACATTATCTGAGTTTCAGTAATTCCACTGAAAGGTAGCTATTTGAAATTATCTGGATGATGAATACAGTGGAATCCTTCTACAGCGAATCTTTTTGCAACAAATTTTCTTATTTTACAATATTTTTTTTTAAATTCCCAAATATATTTATTATATATAATGAATTTCTTGTTTTTACATAAATATTTTGTCAGTCGTGACCACGTTTTTATAATGGGATTTGTCTGTAATAATAAGCCAGCCATGAAGCCATGAAGAAAGTTGAATTCCTTTTTTATTCTACTTTTGTACGTTCAGTAGGTGGGGGGAGGGGGGGGCTAAACTTATTTAACCTGAAAGTGAGCTACTGGATAAAAATGGTTGAGAGCCACTGATCAAATTTCTTTTATACATTCCTTACCTTGAAAAGCAGATTTCTATCCACAGAATCTGGGGTGTCCTGTACTGAGTCACATAGATGAACCTTTCTACTGGGAGAGCCAGTAGAGTCGCCATCTAAGGAGCCTGTGGAGGAGAGATATATATAGTTGTAAATTAGAAAGAGCACCGCTAATTAACAAAGATCATAAAACATATGTATGGCCGTTTGCGTCTTACGTACAGTCATTAAGCAAAAAAAGAAGAAACAATCTATTGAGCATTCTCTCAAATCTAAGAGGCTGTTTTTCTGTCTCTCTCTCTTGGCGTGTTTTGCCATTCCCTGGGGAATTATAAGGAGAAAGTGCCTTGTCAATTTCTTGTAGCGCTCTTTTGGCCACCTTGAGATCGTGTACCCTTCTCCAGCTCACCAAAGAGAAGTATCTTTGGCAGACGATGGTCTGGCATACGTATCAAATGACCTGCCAACGAATCTGTGTCTGCATCAGGATCATTGTCAATGCTGGGGATACCAACTCTATCAAGGACAGTGGTATCTGGAATCTTGTCTTGTCATCTGATGTTCATAACTTTTCATAGCCTCAAGTACACCCGTACTAACACACTTAGACTGGTGGATATGATGGTGCACATTTAAGCGGAAATGTGTGTGTGTATATATTTTTACACATATGTGTACACATTTATATATATATATATATATCCACACAAACACCCACTCACACACCCACACACAGAGAGAGAGAGAGGTGGATATAGATAGACAGTCAGCTTGCGTACGTGTATAAAAGTAGATAGAACCATCACTGTTTTACCATAAGTCTTCAGCTAACTGTGTCAATGGCTGGCTAGTTGACAAACCGGCTGACTAATGTTGCATTCAGCATTTGTTCAATAGCGATATTCCTCGACTTTCCAATAACATGTGCACTGGTATCAATTTCCTGGTGACCTGAAGTTATTTTCCGTTCTGAAAACCCAGGATCGACAGACAGGTTACTCAGACACGGTCGCGGTTGTGCAGTGGTAAGTCACTCTCCCACCGACCAGCAGACTCGGGTTCCGAGTTCACTCGTTTTTTCGAGATTTACAATAAAAATAAATTACCCATAGGTTCACCCAAATACAAGGAAGTAGTTTTACCAGGGTTCGTGCTCTGAGAAGATCAAACTATGGCGGCATTTCTACTCAGCAAGTGCAAACATGGCAGCAGTTGTTGGTCTGCCACTGACTAGGTATCTGAGCACTTACATGGAACTGTGTGCTATGACACTGGTTCATAAGTCAGCCGTACCTCTACCATATGCCTATTATTAAGGTATCACTGTTTACATCCCCAGCATGTCTACGAGATTGATAGAAAACATAAGTAAGATATTCATGCGTGTTGATGACTGGAACTCCCTCGGGACTGGAATGACTGGAACTCCCTCGGGACTGGAATGACTGGAACTCCATCGGGAGTTCCAGTTTGTCACTCATGTTCCCTATGCTAGACAGTAGAGTTTGTCACTAATTTTCCCTATGCTAGACAGCAGAGTTTGTCACTAATTTTCCCTATGCTAGACAGCAGAGTTTGTCACTAATTTTCCCTATGCTAGACAGCAGAGTTTGTCACTAATTTTCCCTATGCTAGACAGCAGAGTTTGTCACTAATTTTCCCTATGCTAGACAGCAGAGTTTGTCACTAATTTTCCCTATGCTAGACAGCAGAGTTTGTCACTAATTTTCCCTATGCTAGACAGCAGAGTTTTTCACTCATGTTCCCAATGCTAAACAGCAGAGTTTGACTTTCAGCTCCAGTTTCTGTTTCTATGACATAATATTTGATGTCCTGGTTTTCCAAAGCTTTTACAAATCACAGATGACTGTGTGAATGTGCATCTAGTGTGCAATGCCACGAGCTGGACAACCTTCTTCTACTCCTTACTGCATTTAACTGTGACTTTCCTGCAACCTTTAAGCATGATGCAGATAAAAAGGTTAATACCTCCCCAACATACATGACATGGGTCTTCAGCAGGCTTCATCACAACCAAACTTAAGGGGGTTGTAGTAAAGAGGTATAGGGGTGGAGTTTACTTTCTCATTGCATATGTCAACGTGTCTCAAAATTGTATGCTGAAATCGGATGAAAGGTAGAAATGCGCAGATATCGCAGTCAGCTGTAAACTATAATAACAGGCAAAATGTTCTCATAACTACATTCTTCTAACCAGCAAGAGTATAAGAAGGAGCATAGGAAAAGAATAAGTCTAAAAGCATTGGCCTGAGTGGTATGTACATATGGAACTTACATTTTTCTGTTCATTTTAGGAGGTGGGTAGGTTGACATAATTAAGAAGAGGGTCCTTGAATTCTTAACAGATGTTGACAAGGAGAGCGAGAGATGGTATAAATTTGTCCAAATATTGTTTACCTAATGTATGGAAAACCCCTTAACAAAAGACAGTGCATTACGTTCATTCTTCCATGCGAATGGGGTTGTTCATGTTAAGAAAATTCTCCCAATCAAAACAAAATCGTTGAGTGTTAGAACTAACACAAATGCCAGAGGCGTCTCGTTGCAATAGAATCCTTTCGAAGTAGAAAACCCCTCCACTCAAAATATTTCAAACTAAGCAAGCGTTGGTTTCTACTGAACAGGAACAGAAAAAAATTGGCTTTTAAAAGAGAAGTTGTGTACAAAGTAAATGTCGTTTGGAGCACACTTCTGTTCAAGCTCATTCATATAAAGGGTTGAGACTAATTATACGAATGAAACCATGCATTAGTTCTTTTCTTGCATAAATGGTTCTACCACAACCTCCATGGTTCTTTTTATGCTCACAGCTCTAATATACTCAAAATGGAAAAACGTCCGCAGTTGAAAAAAACATTCTTCGGAGACACATTCTTATTTTCACTTATTAAACTGTCTTCATGGTATATAAATGTGTGTTTCTATATATATATATATATATAACTGGTCAAATAACAGCAATTTATTTTAAACCAACGTTCTCAGACGTTACAATATTACTGCAATACCAAACGACAAAACGTGTCATAGCTCGAAAGCCGATCGAAATTCAATCATGTTACACTAAACAGCAAAAGCAGTGATGAGACAGTAGATAGAAACAGTATAATTAAATTGAACAAATACACAAGAAACACCATGTATATGTAATTGTATTTACTCAACACAACACTTGGTATATTTTATATATCATCGACCCGTGTATATATTTAAAAATACGTATTTCGTCATATGGTCGCAGTTTTACTGCAATCTTCCGCTCATTCAATGAGTCGTTCACGCAGTAGTCGAACATCATCTCCCTCGAGAATATGCAAGCAAGCTCGTAGGTACGAGTGAAGGATGTGAGGATGTTAAAAGATTCACCACCCCAGTCCCCACGCGTTGGGGGCAGTCCTTGAAAGGGAAGCATGTCTCGTCAAGCGTCTAAAGCGACTTTTCGTAAACGTTTGCGACGTTTCAACGCTGCCCTGAGATGTTCTTATTAATCTGTAAGAGCATTCATTTTGCATCTTACATACATATAGGCCTACATTGATTGTATGTTGTGTATAATTGATGAACAATACTCGTATGTAAAATTTGACTTCAAAAGTCTATATTTTTCTTCTAGATTCTTGATCAGAAACTGGCCTCACAGCACGTGGGACATTCCCATAAGTTCTCCGCCCTCTGCTCCAGCAGCCATCCGACTCGATGGTGTTTCGAGTCTAATGTCGCCTAAACAGACGTCGACATCAGGGCACAACTCTAGCCCTTGCGACAGGTTTCTTTGTTGTTCCATCCACCCACGCCATGCCCGTAACTAGTTCAAGCACAACGTCGGCCTGTCGGAACAACATGGTAACTGTTATCGAAGGTTACAACTACGGGATTGTATAGATGACATGCCATGAAGCTTCTATAAGAAGATAACCTCAATATAATGGCATGTCATCTACTAAGGTTTTCTGCTGATTGGTTTGTTTGTCTAGTGAGCCATTGGTGAGACCCACAGACGCAACCGCATGCGCGCCAAAAGTCTATATTCTGATCTCAACCTATACATATCGCTACTTGCTAGTGTGAGAGATGGACACTGAATGAAGACACGAAAAGAAGGATTCGGACTTTAGAATATAATTGCTAGAGACGAAAGTTAAAAATCAGTTATGTAGAACATAAGACAAATACATTCGTTCGGCAGCTAACACAATCAAACACACTTGTAGATTTTCAAGAAGCACTTCTGGTGATAGTGAGAGGACGCGAACTTGATGAGTCCTGAGACATGTCACGAGACACGACTCAAGTTCTAAAATTATATTTCAAGGAACAGATGAGAGTAGAAGGAGAAGAGGTGGAAAGAAAATATTGTACGGACAATGTCAAGAAATGGTGGGGTATGAATTTTCTACGTTCGTCCAAAGATAGTTATCATACAAAGGCTGAGAACAAAAATGTTTGGAGGGCTTTTTGTGCCGATATAACCAACGTGGCACCCCTACGACCATGACAGATTATGAGTTTTATTATAATGTATTATTATTATTCTCTGCACTTCGTTGTAATTTTCTAACCCTCACACCCGTACAAAAGAGTATGTATATTAAAGATTTGCATAATTTTATCTTCACCTACTGTGCGTATTATGCTTTTCCATAAGATGGAAAATCATAATCATAATCTGAAAATTCAATCTGGAAATTGCAACCGAGATCGTTTCAAGTCTTGTCTTTATTTCTTAGTCTGTGCTTCCATTGATGCTCATGTAAGATCCTAAATATGTAACGGTATTAACTTCTTGTTTCTGTCCATGTACACAGATATTAACAGAAGGTTTGCTGTCATCTATATTTGCCAGTATCTAAAATGTCTCTCGATATTAATTTCCATACCATAACGACCTCATTTCTTGCTATAAGATCAATGCTATCTGCAAACTACAATTTTGTATAGAGAACGTCCAGCGATTGAAATTTGTGTATGATGGTTCCGTAGTGTATCATGATATTTTCCAAGAATAAATGGAAGAACACTCGAGATATTATGCATCATTGTCGAACCCATGAAATCGTTCTCCAATCTCACGGTTAATTTGAACAGCGCCAGTTGCTACTTTGTTTAGTGCTTCAATAATGTATAGTAAATGTCTGTTAAAATTACGTTTCTTATAATTGTCCACATGGCCGTAGATACGTCTTAAGTAGGGGAACTTAAGTAGTTTACCTTAAAAGAAACATTTGCCCGTTTAATGTGTAATTCCTTTTTTATGAGAAATTTGAATACCATGGACTGACAGAAAAAACTAATGTGGAGGGGTTAAAAGAGTCAAATGTGAAACGGACCTTAATCAAAAATATAAGAACAAGTATATCCTTATCTTTTGGCCACTTCATGAGGCAGAGAGGTTTGGGGAACATAGTCACAACAGACAAGATTGTAGGCAACCGAGACATATGGCGACAACGTGAGAAAATATTAGACAGTTTGACAACCTAGTATGGCAGGGAATGAGGCAGGGAGGTTTGGAGAACATAGTCACAACAGACAAGATTGTAGGCAACCGAGACATATGGCGACAACATTAGTTATTGAGAAAATATTAGTCAGTTTGACAACCTGGTACGGCAGGGAAACAACAACGATCTTGATACATAATATAGATATAGAAATAGAGAGCTGTCGAGAACCATGATCCCCTACGCCAGCCGCCATGACACCTGATGATGAGATATTTGATGATCCCTTTTGTGAAAATAAATAGTTACGGGAAAAGGATTTACCCACCTCTTGGCTCCAATCATAGCACTAAAAGTCATGTTCTGATTTGTTACAATCCTAGTACTAAAAGTCATGTTCTGATTTGCTACAATCCTAGTACTAAAAGTCATGTTCTGATTTGTTACAATCCTAGTACTAAAAGTCATGTTCTGATTTGTTAGAATCCTAGTACTAAAAGTCATGTTCTGATTTGTTACAATCCTAGTACTAAAAGTCATGTTCTGATTTGTTACAATCCTAGTACTAAAAGTCATGTTCTGATTTGTTACAATCCTAGTACTAAAAGTCATGTTCTGATTTGTTACAATCCTAGTACTAAAAGTCATGTTCTGATTTGTTAAAATCCTAGTACTAAAAGTCATGTTCTGATTTGTTACAATCCTAGTACTAAAAGTCATGTTCTGATTTGTTAAAATCCTAGTACTAAAAGTCATGTTCTGATTTGTTACAATCCTAGTACTAAAAGTCATGTTCTGATTTGTTACAATCCTAGTACTAAAAGTCATGTTCTGATTTGTTAGAATCCTAGTACTAAAAGTCATGTTCTGATTTGTTACAATCCTAGTACTAAAAGTCATGTTCTGATTTGTTACAATCCTAGTACTAAAAGTCATGTTCTGATTTGTTACAATCCTAGTACTAAAAGTCATGTTCTGATTTGTTACAATCCTAGTACTAAAAGTCATGTTCTGATTTGTTAAAATCCTAGTACTAAAAGTCATGTTCTGATTTGTTACAATCCTAGTACTAAAAGTCATGTTCTGATTTGTTACAATCCTAGTACTAAAAGTCATGTTCTGATTTGTTACAATCCTAGTACTAAAAGTCATGTTCTGATTTGTTACAATCCTAGTACTAAAAGTCATGTTCTGATTTGTTACAATCCTAGTACTAAAAGTCATGTTCTGATTTGTTAAAATCCTAGTACTAAAAGTCATGTTCTGATTTGTTACAATCCTAGTACTAAAAGTCATGTTCTGATGTGCTACAATCCTAGTACTAAATGTCATGTTCTGATTTTCTGGGGTGCGTGTTTGAACACCACAACCCCCCCCCCTCCCCCATATCTATAGGCGTGATGTCACACAAACCTTCTTGCCATACACTTTCAGAGGCCTTCCTGAAATCGATGAAATTATGATATATCTCATGTTGATGACGTATGTGATTTTCAATAATTACACTAATGCTGATGTGTTCTATAAAACTATCTTTACGCAAATCGACCGGTTCTTCTGCTAGTATTTCTTCCAATCTCCATTTCAACTTGTTAAAAAAAAAAAAATAATTAGCATCAATTTCTTGAATATATGATAAGACTGACAGTTGAACAATGTTTGCACAATTTAAAATTTCATATTCACTTTCTTTGGCAGTGGTGTACGAAAGCCCGCAACTATTTGAGACGTCACTATGTCGGCCTAAGTTTGTCCAAAGTTTATATCACTGCATGAATTCAACATAATCAAATGACAGGGTAAAATGGAACTTTGGAAGACAACCTTGATCGCGCAGTCAAGCATGGCATTTACATGACTGGTGAACTAAGACATCCATTAAATAAAGAAAAGATACATAATCAGAGGATGATCACATTATCTCAAAACATGACGATGTTACCACCACTCGTGTTTGTGCTTTCATGAACAGCAAGTCACTGTAACATTCCCATGTGTATGAATCATGCTCTCAAGAACGTGCGTGTCAAGTTTATATAGTACTTTGTTCTGAAGTCCGTGAGATGTTCAAACTTAGAGAAATATAACCTAATATATATTAACATCTAAGAAATATAAACATCTATCTACGTTTTCAAGTCCGTGAGATGTTCAAACTTAGAGAAATATACTATGGCATTTAGTACTATGAAACAAGAAAAAGATAGAGAGATAGAGAGAGAAAGTACAACTAACCCCCTACTGGCCACTACACCCTTACACAAAAATAATCCAAAAATTCCCTAAAAACGAAGTTTTTTAAAGAACTTTTCTCCCTATCCTAAAGTCGTATTTACGACTATATTTATTTTCCTGTATTACTCTGTTTCTATTCAAAGGAATTGGGAGTTATGTAGTTCTTGTCTTCTCGATCAGGTTACAGTCTAGCAAAGTGCACCACTATGACAAGAGACAGGAGATGTTGGATATACGTTGCAGCAAACCTTCGTTGCGGAGACGGCACTTAATGAGGAAGGATGATGTCTTCTCGTATCTAATGGGGAATTTCTCTAGTTTTCTTTTTATCAATGAATTCAGTAAATCTCTTGTTCAGAGGGGTTATAGGTGCGCACATAGAGGGAGCATATTCTACCACTTTGTATGCATATATCCAATCACAATTAAGTCTGTAATTCTCTGAAGGTATCTGTGGTAAACAGAAATAAAATCACAGGAAAAAAATCACAATTAGTTTATGGCGGTAAGAAATAAAGTCTCAGAAAGAGATTTTCGGTAGGAAAAAAAGTCACAGGACTGAAAGTCACAATTTTGACTAGCGAAGATAGTAAAATATCAACATTAAATAAATCATCTGCTTATATAATTTTTAAAAAACGCTATATTTTGTCATTACATTTTTAGTTAATGTTTTGAAAATTTAAACAAATATTCCAGCCAACACCACATAGAAAGTATGCCAGTCTTGTGGCCTTCACGACAAGCAAATGAACAAGTTGCGAATTCGTTCTTTGAGGTGCACGTATCTTCGACACAATCTTTTTTTTCGTGGGATTGCCAACGGATGTCTGTAGGACAACAGTGCTAATTGTTGCTGCTTCTCATCGAAACCATACAATGATACGCCAAACTGAAGGATAATTGTGACCAACGAGGTTGAAAAATTTGTTATTCATCCTTCACAGATGTTGTTGGTACGGGCATTGTTGTTCAAGGTAGCATCACGCACTTTCCAAAGGTGAGGAGGAAACATTGGTGAAACGTGATGCATTCTCAGAGGCATCATGAGCGTTGCAACGGACTGCTTAATATTTCGAAAGGAGCCACTAACATAATCGCAATCGAAAAACGTAAGCAACTCCTCGGCTTCAGATGGATCGTGTGGTATGACAGCTTTGAGAAATTACATACCTTCATTGATGTCTTCCAGTTGCAAAAAAAAAAGAGCATTAAACATGCCACAAACAAGCGAGACTCAGCATTGCAATAGTATTGGCTGTCAACCCCAGTACTTGGATCTTACGCCAAGTGGACTGCGTAAAATGATAAAAGCCACCTTCGCTCACTATTTTTCTTGGTCAAACAGTTTAAGGACAGCTCGTAATACACTATCCTCAAAGAAATCATCAAATGCTTTCGCTCGGAAATTTGAATACAATTTTACTTGAGAACATTCAATTTAAGGGTTTCATTTCCCTTTGATATTCTGGTCACATTTCACGAGAATTACACTATTAATATCACCTTCATTATCACCACTAAGTACCGTCTCCGCAACGAAGGTTGGCTGCAACAGACCTCCAATATCCCCTGTCTCTTATTTTGGTGGTGCACTCTGCTAAACTGTGACCTGTCCATCTCGTGATGTTACTCTCCCACTTGTATATCTGCATACATCTTGTTCGCATCCCATCGACTTTACCATCAAGTAAGGTATTCAACAAGGTGACATATCTTTTAATGTGTCCAAAATATTTTATTTGCTTGATCTTTATTTCCTTTAATAATTCTTTCTTCATTCTAAGTGTTGTTAGAAACATATTTGTTTGTTTTCTTCTCTTTCCATGATGTTCTCCATTTTCTTCTATATATCCACATCTCAAAGGCATCAATTTCATCAATATAAACCTACAGCTCGTTCCGACTTACTGTATGTCACATAGATTTGCTGCCCTCGACATGATGACCTTGGGATAATGATAGCGGCTATGCTTGGTCAAATGCACATTTTCCTGAAGATGGATAATGAATACACTTTGAAGTGGCTTAATGAAC
Organism: Meghimatium bilineatum; assembly: GCA_034231615.1. Classification (NCBI taxonomy): domain Eukaryota; kingdom Metazoa; phylum Mollusca; class Gastropoda; order Stylommatophora; family Philomycidae; genus Meghimatium; species Meghimatium bilineatum. The sequence goes on along the minus strand of CM067305.1, from coordinate 33,196,367 downwards.
GTCTTCTGCTTGAATTTTAACCAAACTTAAGAAAACAGAACACGACTTTTAGTACTAAGAACTTAGCCTAAAGGTGGGTAAAAACCTCCTCTGTAACGATTTTTCTACACAATGGCATCAACAATCTCATGAGAAGAAAAAATAAGAAATCTACACAAAAATTGGCGAATGACGTTTTCTACGGATTACAGAAGACGTATGTAAAGATCTGGTGTGGATACTGAGATAAGGAATCTAATTCGTTTGGAAGAATTGTGTGCAGTATAATGTGTGGCACGAGTGGTCTAATTGGCAGAACAAGAAGTGTTTTTGATCAGCGAGTCACTGGAACTATTATTATGCATACGACTTCTAAATCTGCTTGTGGAGTATGGATGTGGAAACTTAGCACATTTGTTCACATCGGTTTGTAATCAATAAAAAGGAGTATTAGCTTACTTCAAAATAAGGCTAATTTCTACACGCTAAAACTTATGAATTAGCTACTAACAAGAAAATAAGTTAAACAAATAAATATATATATATAACTTTCGTTACTGCATGTTTTCCTGTGAATGAGTGCAGGGAGGTTTTCACCTTACCAGAAAGCTGAAAACAAGAACTTCAAGCCCTGTTAGACATGGTAGTAAAAAAATGTGAAAACAAAGGCCTCGGCCTAAACAAGAAGAAACCAGAAGTAATGCTAGTTTCAAAGAAATAAACGCCGCCAAAATAGTACTATAGTCTATTACTATCTATCTATTAATCTCTTGAATGGATACCTACAGGCGAAAGAGCCAGGGGTAGATCAAAAGAAATACTCAGAAGAACAATACTTAGAGAAAGTAAAACAATCAATATCCATACTATTCAAGAACTGCACAGAATAGCTTTGAACAGACAGAATTGGAGAGATCTGACCTCTGCCCTATGCGCTAACTTCAGAGCAAAAGGAAAATGATGATGATGATATCTATCTATTCGCTAAACCCTTTATTGACTTTCAGAGTCAGGGGTAGAAGAGTTTTCTTTAGATGACCCTCGTGTGTGTTGAGTATATTGTGGAATTTGTCACCTCGTTTATTTCGGTGGTCCATAGTTTTCGTGGTCGGCCTATAGATCTGCCTTCGCTGTATCTGTGTAGCATAGCTTGTTGTGTACACTGTCTGATGGTAGTCTGCTGATGTGTGCAAACCATTTAATCTGTTGTCTCTTAATATATTCCAAGATTGGGGTGGTGCCGGTTTTTTGTCGAATGTTCTCATTTTTCACCCTGTCTCTTATCGATATTCCTAGGATTCTGAATAAGCATGCCATTTCAGCTGTCACATGTTTATGTTTGTCTTGTGCTGTCGCTGTCCATGGCATTGGTAGCACAGCGTTGGCATAATAATCGTTTTGAAAAGTGTTATTTTGGTGTTTAAATCTACATTTTTGTTTCTGAACATTGGTGTCATTTGCCCTAGGGCTTCGTATGTTTTACTACATCTATTGTGTATTTCTTTGCTACTCTTGCCGTCTGTATTACTATCAATGATGCAAAATTAAATCAAGCGGATAAAGTCAAGTATTTTGGCCCCAGTTTAACATCAGATGACAGGTACTCGAATGAGATCAAGAACAGGCAAATTCAATATTTCAATAAATGAGAAACATTCTATGCAATGAAGTAAAATCAATGCATACGCGAGTTCGATTGCTAGGATGTTATATTGAGCCAATATTTCTTTATGGAAGCGAAGCATGGACAGTGAACAAAAGTTCCTAAGATAAGCTGGAGGCAAATAAGATTTTGTTTTTAAGAAGACTGATGAAAATTCCATGGATAGCCAAGAAAACTAATGTAGAATTTCTCAGAGACACTTGAGTAAATCGACAAATTATAGCAAAAATTAGAAGCAGACAATTAAAGTTTTTAGGGAAGATAATGGAGCATGTTATGAAGAAAGCAAAACCGTAACATTCAGTAACTACCGGAAAGATCAAGGGGAGAAGAGACAAAGAAAAAGACAAAGAAAGAAATTTCTGGATGGGTTGCCACTGTGGCACAAAAAGAAGTCACCAACTGAACTTATTCACACAGCACAAGAGACAGAGTTGTGGAGAAGTTTGATCGCCTACGCAATGCGGCATGGCACTTGAATGGTAGATTGGATGTCTATAGGCATAGCACCTAATACAATCAACATAAAGATAAATGATCAAATATTAATACAAAACAGTAATTTAAATATTGTTGAAACATTTTTACAGATGACGGAAGAATGGACAAGAGTGATCGAGACAAGAATTCACAAGACAACTATGTAAGCTATGAACTCATATCAATCTTAATAATGCAAATTATGAATTCAATCTTCATACCAACGATACGTTATCAATGTCGGACGTGGACACTAAAGAACAAGAGAAATATTAATATGTGTGAAATGAGATGTCTAAGAAAAGAAGCAAACAGAAAATAATTGATCATGTGAGAAGTGAAGAGATGAGCTGGGGCAACGTCTGTGGTCAACTATATTGAAAATCAGAGACTGAAATGGTTCGGCCACTTAATGAGAATGAACCCATATTGGTCAGCAGCAAGAGCATACAACATGAGAATGGATACCGCAAGATGCAGAGGAAGATGAAGAAGATGGTGTATTGAAGGAGTTATAAACGTTGTGAGACATCACAATATTACTGGTATATCAAGCGACCACACGTGTCATACCCCGAAAACAGCTCAACATTCAATCATGCGATGCAGACACAGGCAATATAAGCAGTGAACTGGTAATAGATAGATAGATTTTTAAAATTATATATTAATAATGAGAAACATTAGAGAACTATGAGAAACATAACAACTTTAGACTAATTAAGACTTATTCGTGAACCCATGACGGAATCACTTCTCATGGTTGATCCGACTGTCTTTTTGCTTTATTAGTTGGCTATAGGTAGTTACCAACTGGAAATAATCAATCGAATCAAACAAGAATTGTTTTCTGACATGGATTAGCCCAGGGATCTTTAGTCAAGTCCTGTGAAGAACAAACTTTCCACACCATTTAAAAAGTTAAGTCTCAAATGGCGTAGAGGATTAACTTCATTGTATTCGGGTTTCTCCATATATACTCCGTCTTCTCTACGAGCGGCACACCACCTGTTGAGAGTACCACCCATAACACACATCTCTGCAGATTCACTTGAGGATCAACAGGGATCTAATACAAAACATTTTTTAAAGACGTCACAACCCGGGATCTAACCGCGACCTCTTGAACACAAAGCATATGGCTTACCACCACGCCAAGAAGGACCCCCCACTCCCCAAGCAATAAACCGTATAAAACCTAGTGTACTGTATATATTGTCATACAATGAAGGACCTCTCTGAGTCGGAAGTTTCCTCTTAGGGCATTTACACGCCACCACAAGCTGAAGCCATCAGAGTATCAAAGTAACCTATATAACATGCATGGACAACATTCCGCGCTCGTACCAAGCCATTTTTTTTTATCTGGGCCACAAAGCTGATCTAAAAGTAATATATGCACTGGTCCCGAGCTCAGAAAACAATATTTGAAGCGTCAAATGACTAGTCTGACAATTTTTTTGTCCCCGAATTATACCAGAAACTCTTAATCAAGCTCACCTACCAAAAAAGGTTGCCCACCTCTGCTCTAGAGGGAACCACCCCTACTTCATATAAAGAACAAGATCTAATTTTGTGTATTTCCTGTGGTTCAGAACAACAATAACAACAGTTATAACAACATGCAACATCTGGTATGGTTATTTGTGGATATAAATGGCTGATTCCTCGAGCAAGCTTATTCTACTTGTGAACAGCTCGACTTTAAATTTCTTTAGATATTTGATTATGTCATCTTGAGCCTCGCATAAAAACCTATGAAGGATTCACACAACTGCTTTAATCTTGATCGTCAACAAAGTAATCCTACTTTAGGGATAAGCAGTTTGAATGGAGTATTCAATCATGACAAACTATTTAAAGATGTGTATGCAGTTCTATTCTGTTTCTATAGTTGTGAGAGTTTGACAGGAACTGCGGCTATGGAGAGACAGACAAAGGCCTAATACAAGTGTTATAGTAAATTCTACGCAATTCCTAAAATGGTGATGAAGTAATCCATTTTTCTGTGAGCAGGTAATTATTGACACGAGTGATACAAAGCCAGGAGGAGACCTTGCAAACAATGGATTACAAATGAGTGAACAAAAACAAACATATATGAAGCACACACAAAAAAGCTATCTCCGGAGAACTCTTCTACCCCTGACTCTGCAAGGCATGAAGGGGTATAAAGCGAAAAGAAAGAAAGAAGGTAGTTCATGACAACAAATGGCTTTGCTGACAAAAGCATAATCCTCCTCAAATTAGTAACCGAGGAGACACCCGAGTTCGTATAATGTATTTTTCCATCAAATCCATGTTGTGATACTGGGATTTATGGATAATTGCTTAATCCCCGAAGACAGGTATTCCAGTGCGGAAGTATCACATGATCGTTACTTTATGCCAGAAATATAGCATATACTTCTGGGCCAACTAATTCATCATTCTCCTATCAGTTTTGTATATTGCTATTGTCTATCCACAGGTGGACGATGGTAATAATATCCACACTTGCAATTTAGCGTTGGGGTGGTGGTTGGGAGCATTAGTTTCGTCATTTGCATTAACAGTACATCTGAATTTTCCGCAAACTAGGAGACTGTCACAGATTAACAAAATTGCAATGTCCGCTGGCCTGCATTTTTTCGTCATTCATGAGATTATTTGACAGAAGATAGGCCTATCGCAATTCGCAGGTCCTGCTATTGTAATACGAGTGTGAAAGCTGGAGGTAGCTAATGCTAATGTTTGTATGGTTCATACAAAATGTTACCATACATAAGAATAACAAGCAGAAGGAAATAAATCTAGCTTAAACATAAATTAACACTAGATCTAGACATGATTATATAACCGAGCATAATTGTACCAAATAATTTAATCATGAATTATGAGGTTGTTAGAACCCTGAGAGAGTATGCGATTATTATGTTTGTTCTTTATATCAGGTGGGGGATGTTTTACTTCTAGTTAGTTTCTTGCATTTCTAGTAGAGAAAATCTCAAGTAACTATTTAACTAAATGACTTTGTATTGTGCAATGTCTTCAGCTGGACAGTCTTTATTCCGGAGACAATCTTGCAGTGACATTCTCGATGCTACAGATACAAGTGTTGGTCCTCTCACAACAATCAACGTATTACAATTCATCACATCAATTATCCTGGAACGGAGGTTACACAAACTGCGTCCAACATACTTAACCATCTCTTTCTACAAGCATGATAGTTGGCAGTATTACTATTATTTCGTCAACTTTCGGTCTTCGGCAGCAAACAAGCGACAACATGAAGAAAATTGCAGAAGTTTAGAGGACTCCGTCTCATTCAACAAAGCGGCACGCCGCCTACCGAGAGTACCAATCATACCACGTAACTCCGTAGCTTCAAGCGATAGTCTTCAGGGATCTCCGGAAAATCCACTTTATAAACCAGACTTATCCAGTAGGTCAAGAAGATCTCTTCTTTCCGCCCCCCCCCCCCCGCCGTGACAACATAATCTAATCTAAAGTTAAATAATTCAGGCATAATCATAATGATAACTTATATCTGTAAATAAAATATTGACATGCACATAAAGATAACACTGATATACAAGTAAACTTAATCAGAACACTGATATAAACATGAGAATAACAATGGCATAAACAAAACACATAATTCAGTACAACCTGTAGATACATTGGTCATGATGTTCTCGAACTTCTCTGACTTGCCATGGAACGACCAGGTTCTGATCATCTTGAACCGAGGTTTCTTAGCTAGGCCCAACTTGACCATGGAGTCAAACAGTGCCTCCGTGGACATTTCTCTGTTAGTTTGTTCGTACGCAAATAGTAATTACGATCACAAAGGGCATTAATGTCGTCTACTACAAAGTTTCTACGAACAAAGTCGTTTATGACTTATTTCTGCACGCTTATTCTTTCTTTCAAACATAACTACACCACAAAGATCCTGCTGGTTTGGTCTCATAAAAACAAAACAAGGATGAGCAAATTATTAAAAGATCGTTTATATCGACATAATCATAATACAGATGTTCGTCTTCTGTTTAAAAGGAAGCAAACAAAATCTGACCTAGATCCGTTCAACTGACACCACTTATGCATTTGAGTTAACAAAAATGTTCCGGAACATGCAGCTTATGCATTGCATATTGTGGAAATTTTTCAAATATTTTTACATTTAAAAAGATGTATATACAAATACTAAATATTACAATTTAAATATTAAAAAAATACTTTATGCACACACTGGGCACCATAACTGCATCGTTCCTTTAATATGTATGAAGTATCATTCTTTAGAATAATTATTCAGTAAACACAGATGACAATTCTTTGAAAATGGAATAATCTATCGGAAAAATAACATCGTCACTGATGTGATAATCCAGCTCATTACCGCCAAGATATACACGCATCCGCAGTCGATCAAGTAGTATCAGATTCGCCGAATTCGATTAATGAATAAGCTAAGAAACACTCCAGCCTAACCCCAATGATAAAATGACGATTGTGTAATACTGTGCAGCATCTAACACTCCATGCACATATGGCATTGAATCTTCACTATTGAATGTTCATTAACACAGTCACTGTCAAAGTATCAACAAAAAGTAATTTATTAAGCTTCAACTTTATGAAAACACACCAAACTTTAAAAAAACTGGTAATCTACTGAAAGTCCTGAAAACAACTGCCGAGTTATAAAAATAGCAACTACTTTTGTAAGAGGGCTGCTTCGACACGTTTATCGTTTGCCACTGGTATTTAATTTTACAGCGTTCACCGGAAACATATATAAAGAAAACTCAAAAGGTCAGAACGTTATAGTTACAGCAGAACAAGATACTTTCACCATGTCTTTATATTTAATATGCAATTCTCCAGAATAGCCCCGTCAAACAGTGTCACAGATCTGACCTATTCAGACTTTTTCTATGCTTTTCTTTGCTTGCCGACACATAGTATAAATATTCTTCTTCTTCAGCGCTCATTCTCAAACTCCCGCTGGATCTCCCTTGTAGCAGGACCATGGTCCTACTAGATTTAGCAGGATGTAGTCCAGAAAATGTAAATGTGTTGTGTCGCCGTTTTATTTGCGTCAATGGCCCGACACATCCGTCTTCGGCAGAGTATACTCAATATGGTCAGTGATCATTTTAGTCCTTTTCCAGAATTATAGAGAAAATCAATTGAATCAGCCAAGATAAGTGACTGATTTTGATCAACACACAGGAATAAGGAGAATAGAAATTTATCATGCACGTCAGACATTTTGAGTATGTTAGCCCAAGAGGATTTCTGTTGCACAATTCGTTTGAGTATACGTCTTAATATAACCAAGGTAGACTTATGTGTATGGTCGAAAAGAGCGCACATCGTGAAAGCAGAGGCGGCTCTCATTCCCAAAATGCACCACTATTTTATTTTGTCCATCTTTATCTCCACTCTTGATCAAGCTTTCTACTTGAATTTATTTATCTCCGATAAGAAGCTGTAAACGCCACAGTGCCACTTAATGCGTCAAAAAGTCGACACATTCTCCATATGTTTAGTTGAATATGTTCCGGCAGGACTGGACAACTCTTGTAGACATATACGAGTTATCCCTAAATATTTCTTTCGCAACTATTAAGGATGATTTCGCCCGTGTGTTTCCAAGGCCTGATTAAGGAGGGCTCTTGTTTGCAATTAGTGCCTACCTACCTATTATGTGGTCAATTTATCTAGATATTATATCAATAATTAATCAATAGTTATTTAAATATTTTTTTTTGGGGGGGGGGGGGGTAGTATTATGGGTAAGGGTTACTTATGTTTTACATAACTAATCCTAACCCTAACCTCTTATATATATATATATAAAATGATAAACTTAAACTGATAAATATAGCCAAGGGATATAATCACATAAACAGGCACTAATTCCTAACCAGTTCCTAAAGGAGCAATGAAAAGCAACACCGAGATATGAGGCAACTAAAGAAGTTTGAAGGTGTAATTGGCTGCCCAGGCGAAAGTGACCCAAATTCCATGCTGAAGTCGAATGTGTCAGGCAGAAAGACGCAGATACCTTAGTCAAGTGTTAAACTGTGACACATTACATTTCAATCTCCAGACTACATCCTTAAAAGTATCAGACGATTAAGAGCGAACCCAGAAAAATGATGATCTGTGTATCTGTTCCTGCTACAACAGTATATTGTGGACTTTCCTCAGGGCATCATCTAACAACGTGGACCATATACCCTCCCGAGGGCTACAGAAAACAATTGAAATTTCGAAGCTCCGGACCCGTCTAGGGATGGCAATTATATTTAATAAAATTTAGTAATATATCTGTCAGTAAACCTCGAAAAGAATTGTTGGTTCCTCAAAAAATGCATAGAAAGTCTTTTTTATGGTCTAGGGAAGCATGTAAAAAATCGTCCCTGAAAGTGGTCATGGTCTAAAAAAAAAGTTCGAGATCCACTAGTCTAATCATGAGGTATGTATTTTTTTCCCGATTCACAACTGACAGCTGTATAATCTCAACTTAAAGCATGTGCAATCGATTGAAGAATGGGTATGAGTGAATGACCACCAAGCAATATACATACTCAAGGACCGACATCTCCACGAGATGAGTGGACATGTGACATTCCCCACCATACTAGAAAAAAAAACATCACGGTGACAAATAAATTTAGACAGTAATCTTTATAACTATTGTTATTTATGTGCACAAGACTTGTGTTTGTTTGAAAGGTATAAGATTAAAGCCTCCTTAAATGAAGACGTGCGCCTTTAAACTAGTATCGAGGCCCCTTGTGGTTATATCAGGAAGTGTTTGCATGTTATCTAATTGTGACCTTATTGTTTGGGACCAGTACTAATCGTTATTGCGTTTCTAAACATTGCGTGATTTGTGATAGTGGCGAGCTGAGAGTCCATATGGTATTGTATCTATTCTGTTATGTTCTTGTTTTGTCTCAGAATTTCGAGTCGTATACATTGCTGGTGTTACCCCTAAAGAGGATCAATATTAGCCCTGAAAAATACTATGTTGATCCTATACAAAGTCTTGAGCAAAAAGTGACAAAATGTTTATTTAATACTGCCATTTGTATAAGTGCTGCCCAAGCCCATAGATAAGTGGAAATAGTACTTAAGTAGAACACAGGTAATGTAGTCTTATTGGACGACGGCTAACACTTTATCACTGTCGGATTTTAACGTGAAAGAGTACACACAACAGTACACAAAACATAATCATACAAACAACAGTACACAGGACACAATCTACGTTTGGACCAAAATGCCTTTATCATGATAGCACATAACATCAAAAGACGGCGAGTAAAAATGACAGTGATACACAAAAACTTCCGAGCGAAATGTGAACGCGAGATCTTAGGATAGGAACAGGAAATATATAAAACGAACAAAAAGATGACGTAAATGACGGAAAAATGAATAAAGACAAAGACCACACCGACCAAGAACTAATCAAAGGATTGGTCAGAATTAAGTCAAAAAGGATTGAGGGTACCAAACACAAAAATACAACGATTTTCAAGAGTGTACCTGGATCTATCATCAGTGGTGCAATATCTAATGGTAGTGAACTGAATATCAAGAAAACCATGATGGTCACAACCGTTGAAGTGTGCGGCGGCAGGAGTAGGTGTTCTGTGTTTGGGGAATGAAGATGGTTGCAGAAGCAGTCGCTCAATCTTAAGCTAATTTCACCGATACGCTGCTTGCCGCAGCATTTCAATTTGATCTGGTAAATGACATTGCTGGATTCACATGTAAAGGTTTCATAAATAGTGAAAATGACCTTAGGAAATGAAACAGAGTGCATCTGAGTCACATAAGGACACGTGTAGCAACAACCAACAGTGCCAAAATGGTCAGTAACAGAAGACCTAAGGTGGCTGTGGACCAAGATGTCATTAAGATTTTTGTCACGCCTATAGGCAACCAGAGGCGAGTCCTGAAAAGCGACACGAGTGTGAGGATCAGACTGGAGAAGGGAGTAATGTTTAAGCAAGATACGCCGGACAGCGTGAGGATGAAAGGTAAGGACACGTTTGACTATCAGAGGAGAAGGAAGAACCTTGGAAATAAGTCAATGTATCAAGGCGAGATAACTGACGTATTATAGGACGTTTTGTGTTATATGTTTGCGAATTGAACAACTGCGGACATGGACAACCGATTACATGTCTTCAAATACAAATGTTACAGACGAATTCTACGAATCTGCTATACGAATCTACGATATAAATGTACATCATAAATAAAATAAAGATGTATACAAGCGCACAAGAATCACTGCTTTCAATAGTTAAACAACGAAAACTTGCATGGTTTTGAAGTTTGCCGACATGGTTCCTTGTCAAAAACAATACTGCAGAGAACGATCAAAGGTGGAAGAAACAGAGGGATGGAACATAAAAGCATAGACAACCCAGATCAAGGTAGGACTAGTATAAAAAACCAAAATATCGGAGGATGCCCGACAAAATGGAAAGTGCCGCAGTAACCAGACAGATAAGAGGTTACATAAGAGGGTACATACGAAGTTAATTATACAGGTTACTGAATATAACTCAATATAAATAAATCACACGCCCGTGTGTTGCCGGGGCCCGAAAGGGGAGCAAAGAATAGCAACACTGTTTACCTACCACTCATATCATAAAAGGCGACTAAGAGGTTATGGGATGGAGTTGGCTGTCTCATCCTATATAGGGTCAGTGACCCAAAGCCATGCTGAAGTCAGATGTGTTAGGCCGAAAGGCGCAGATATCGCATCAATGCTGTAAACCATGACACAACGCATTCCGTTCTCCGGACTACATCCTGCTAATCTGCAGGAGTTTGAGAACGAACGCAGAAGAAGAAGAATAAATCAGAAATAACAATAAAACAAAGACAATTTTCGACGTGTCGGTCCTCTTGGGACCTTTGTCACGAAAAAAAAACCAATTAAGACATCACAAATATAAAAAACAACAATGCCAAGACTTGAACAATGGTTTCCCTACAAACACCATTGCCGAAGTGGCCATTTTGTCGCGGTAAACTATCCACATTAAGGATTAGATAGGACGAGATTTGTCCTCACTTGTCTGGATCGTTAGAAATCGCTGGAGGTTTGTGTTGATGCATAAAATGCGGTACGGTACCCCTACGATCCTGACGAGTTATGGATTTATAGATAAATGACTGTTTTATGATGTACATTTATTGAGAACCTGACGTTAGTCCAATTTGATTATATCAGAGCTTTTAGCCATTAAAAACAGTGGAAATCATGGTTCTGGTAATTCATCCTTCACGTCCTTAGAGAATAATGATTGGCAAAGTCAAATAGCATCACTCTTTAAAGTTGAATTCTGATCAACACAGTACTGAATAATTATATGGCTATTTAGTAGACAGGTCAATTGGCACGTATGCCAGGCCATCGCCTGCTAAAGATACTTCTCTATGGTGAGCTGGAGAAGGTTACACGATCTTAAGGTGGCCAAAAGAAACGCTACAAGAACTCGTTAAAGATCTCACTTAAAACCTATGAAATAGACCATGGGAAGAACTTGCACAAAATAGATCTACATGGCGCTCTACAATTAAAAAAAAAGGGCGCACCATCTTGTGAAAAGAGGAGATATGTAGCAGATCAACAGTGGAGAATAGCTAGAATGTGATGGATAGATCAAATTCCGTCTATGGTGGTCATTACATGCCAGAACTCTACAAGGACATCTCGAAGAAGGCTTATTAGTCATCTACGAACTATTAGGCATAGACTCAATTCCAACGGACTTTTCAAAAGTGGATGTAGCAAATAGTCATCATCACTTGTGATGGACGAACACACACATCTGGTTGCTTTATGCTGTAAATTTATTACGACCCTATATCTATGTTTTATGATGTACATTTACTGAGAACCGATATCTATGTTTCATGATGTATATTCACTGAGTTGAGGTCCCGGGTTCAATCCACGGTTGGGACAGGATTTTTTGTCGGAGGTACAATCAAAACCCTTCCTGTACATCGTGGCGTCTGCTATGGCAAAGTGGTCTTTATTTCCATAGCCCATAGAAAGTATACCTGCACTCCTTTACAGGAAAACATGTAACGAAAGATTTTATTTACTGAGAACATATATCGCTTCGTCACTATACAGTCCTGTAGAATCATCGGAGAACATCCTTAAAAAATGACTTTTTCTAGGATTTTTCATTGGTCACTTAGTTTTTACTGCCAAAGAAAATGACGGGAAAAAATTAATCTTTTTACGTAAAAGGTACCTCAATGGTGAGCTTAATACCATGGACAGCACGAAAAACAAACCAAGAGATACTAAGAACAACCAACGACCAGGAAGGCTGGCTACTGAACATCATATTCCCCCGAAGACGGATATGTCGGGCCATTGGTGCAAATAAAACGGCAGCACAACGCATTTTCATTCTCTGGACTACATCCTGCTGGAAATCTTAGTAGGACCATGGTCCTGCTACAAGGGAGATCCAGCGGGAGTATGAGAATGAACGCTGAAGAAGAAGAACACAATATTAAGAAACAAGCTGGGTTTTTCGGTCACATTAAAAGACATGACGGCGTGGAGAAACTGTTATTGAAGGGGATGATAGAAGGGAAGAGGGGTAAATACCGCCCACAACGCCGTTGAACAAAAGACATTCAGGAATGCCTGTACATGTCCCTAAAAGAGGCGGGACAGCTTGCTCAAAACCGAGGAGAATTCAATAGATCCATAGGGAAGACTACATTCTGGAAAGACTATGTCACTTGATAGATCAACGAATGAATGGTGAGATAGGCTGCTTTCAAGCACTGTCAAATAGCATCACTTTTGAAAGATGAATTCTGATAAGCACAGAACTGAATAATTGACAACAGACTCGACCCACTTCTGGTTTAAACATATGTTGTTGAAAAAGAAACACAGAAAAACAGTCGTTACAGTTTACTTGTAAAAATGTCTTCAGGAGGAAGGGAGGTTACCTAAAAAAAAAAACCCACACTAATCACTGTTTTTGTGTGGTTTCTAATGAACTATTTTTGGAGGGAGAGAATTCAACAGCTTATTTGCTGGCTTCCTAGTAATAAGTGTCATGTTCCAGTTTCCTAAGTGGAATGGGTGACTTAATATTTTCATCTCCCCTTATCTATGTGCTTGCTTGTAGATATACGCTGATGGTTGCTGATCCATGGCCCAATATCCTTTGGTCAATAGATTTTAACAAAGGGTATGCCACCATAAATATCAGCCCATGAAAAAATATTATAATCAATGGTCAACAGGTTGTCACGGACTAGGGAAGCCCACCCGAATCAAAGGCATGACGAAAACGGATGTGATGGACCTCGGACGTCCAGACCACAGAGTGGCCAACCGAGGTGCAAATAACACAGTTTTACTGTGGAACTTGCAGCACAACGTACTTCACGCTCCCCGGCGGAAATCACACGATATATTCGTTGTGGCTATATGAGAGCGAACGCAGAAGAAGAATAATGGCCAACACATTAAAATCATGTCCAAAACATACCACGTAAAAAAGTCTGTAGTAAGGCAACGAGACAACCGATTATGCACTTTACAAGATAAATAGCGTGGACTACTACACTTTACACGCATGTGGTTGCGTCTGTGGGTCTCACCAATGGCCCACTAGACATACCATCCATGCAACAGAAAACCTTAGTGGATGACATGCCGTTATATTGAGGTTATCTTCTTATAGAAGCTTCATGGCATGTCATCTATACAGTTATGATTTTGTTTTGTTGTTTAAATGTTTTTTCATGTTTGCCTGAATATATGTATGCACCCTCTGTGGTTTGGAGGGAGCCAGAGATGTACTGCGCAGCACAGAGGAGGAGGAAACTGACATCACTGTTTTTCCTATGGCTGAGGCCCATCATAGAGGCACAGGGACTCAGGACGTGACAATCCTTTTGACTTGAACATTTGGTTGCATGCCTGGAGAAATAGAGAAGTTCGGCATAACCAGTAGTCAATTGGTGGCGGGGAATGAGCACAGTGAACCCTATCTTGGCTACAGTGGCTAGGAGCAGTGCAAAGGTTGAAACCTAACTTCCTGGAGGTGTGATAGTTATTCTCTGGCTCTGTCCCGGGGTGGGCCGAAAATCCACAGACTTCCCAGCAATATAATGCCATCTAATGGCATTAGGTCAAAGGGCATGAGCCCATGGACCGCTGGATCAGCAACCAACCAACCAACCAACCAACCAACCAACCAACCAACCAACCAACTACACTTTACTATGAACAGGAGGTAAAGGCCGTCCAAGACAGCAGAGAATTCAAGAGATTTAAAGGGAAGACAACGTTCTGGAAAAAATAATGTCACTTGATGATGATGAACTATTAAGTCATGACATTGATCTTCTAAGATAAAGTTCTATTTCTATATCTGACCATTCACAACTGGCGCGTGTCTCATATATCGACGTGTGTCTAATGTTCACCAATAATCCACGTCTGTCTGCTAATGTCAAATGGGATATGAGATGATGAAATCTATACTCGAATCACGTATGAAACATACACAAGTATGGCGTCATTTATTTATTGATTTCAAAAATCTATATATAGAGTAACTACCTCCTCCAAACGTGATAACTGAATGTGAATCATATAATTTACAGCAATTGTCTTTACTCGCAGTCAATTTACATTTTACACGACATTTTACACAGAGCAGGAACTGCAAGTGCTCAAATATCGAACGGTTTGCTGAAACAAAACCATCGATAATAGAAGATCCGATAGCTAATTGCAAAAGAGCTTTCTAAAATGACTTATTTTAATTTGCCATTATTTTCATTGGTCACTATGATTATAACTTTGTGTCGACAACTAATGAAAGTTACGAGAAAACGCAAATGATTCATTTTAGTAGACTGTTTCCTAATTAGCCAACAGGTCCTCTATGTACGAAGGTCACATCTGAAACATGATGGAAAATTTCTTTACATGCGCTTGTTAGTTTCGATTCAAAGCAATTATGAGCATAAAGCTGTTTCTTATGTTCAGTTGGGGGCGGTGAGGTGTGTTTCTCCAGAGTTTACTTTCATACCGAGAGGACTTCAACTGTCAGAAGTATGCAATGCTTTGAAAATAAGCCTCCTACTCACCGGGGGCTTATTGAAAATTGTACGTAGAAGACAAGTTCTACCCCATTTTATATACAGACATCCAATAACATCAAAGCATGTGGGAGTATCTCATTTCGGGTACATTTAACCACACATTTAGCCCGCGTTCAAGCCATGCAGTTACACTGAGGCTACGTTATTCTTTTTATTATTGGAGTTTAAAACCAGAAAATTCTCTTTTTTGTTTTGCAGTAGGATTACGTGAACTGCAACCTACATTATTTTTGCTGACCCACAAGAGTTTTTTTTTTTTTTTAAATGAAAGATCAAAATTTGTAAAACTATAACATCCAACTATTGAACCCTGACAATTTCACCACAAGGAAAATATTAAATGTCTAAGTCAGAAGTCGAGGAATGACACTTTCAACCGGGAACGTTAACTCTAATTGGCTATATCATAGCTATGACCAAACAACATAGAGATTGTCACGACCTCCAAAGTATATTAGACGTAAATGATGTTAATTTCCTCCAGAGTAAATTATTTATCACTGCTCTCCCGAGCACGTTTTCTATTTTTTTTTTCTTAAGCCCAGCAGTTTTACCATTTCTCTTTCCCCGCAAATTTCCGTTGTGGAAATTGCAAATCGTACACACTGATAGACCTTCACTGATAGACCTGGTATCTTTTCACTTGAAAAGTGAAGGGGATGTGGCTATGAATAAGAACCACTGCTCGATAATCTATATTTTGGTCATGTGAATTCGGTTGTATTTTGAACCGGTTATTTACCAGAATCGTGATTCGTATCATGGGCGTTCAGGGAATCAACACCGGAACGTACAGTTGCACGGGGTAACAAAACATGTATTCATGCTTGAATTTTGTTCTAAGTTGGAAGATTTAGCTTATCGATCCTAATTATTCAGACAACAATCGAATAATAAGTATTGATATATAGGCCTATACATGTGTGTGTTATATATAGGCCTATATATAGACATACATTGGATGTATTTATCAACTGCCAGCTTCAATAACATTAATATGTGCACACGACTTTTGTGTATGGTCGGTCATGAAGTTTGAATAACTGATTTCGTTTTTATTACCACAAAGCTCAGGGCAGTCATAGCATCATTGATTGCGACCCTTTCACGCTTGTCTTAAATTGTTATCCCACAGCAAGGAGGAAATAATCAATAGAAAGGTATTATTAATGTTCCAATAATTATTGTCGTTGCTGGTAACCGTAAAATCTGGCCAACATGGCGGTCGTGATGGTGTAAATTTTCGCGCTCATGCCGTGTCAGCTTCTATGACAGATCTAGCTAGTCGATACAACGAGCTAAGTTTTATGAACAATACAATTTAAATACCACAACGGTGTACATACCAACAGCTAATATAACGGACCCGGGTAACTAGGATCCTGAAATTCTATATCAGGAAATAGAGGAAATCCTGAAACATAGCCCCCGAGAAATAAATCTCCATGAGGTGATGGTATACCAAACAGGTCAATAAGAGCATGAGGAGAAATGGGGATTCTATGGTTGGCAAGATTATTCAGCATAGCATGGGCAGAGAGAAAAGTTCCAGCAGGTTGGCAAAAGTCAATAATTATTCCAATATCGAAATACAAAGGGAATAAAAAGGATTGTGAATCATACTGAGTCATATAGGAAAACTATACACAAAGATCTTAGAGCAAATAATACGATAAATAACAAAACCTCAAATGAGCCCCACTAAATTTGGTTTTAGAAGAGAGGCTAACTGCACAGACGCACTATTCACACTGAGACAACTAAGTGATAAAGCTATTGAATACAACCAAGATATCAACACTATATCTATCGACCAGGAAATGGGATTTAATAGAGTAGAAATGAATATTCTCTGGGAAGCATTATAGAAGTACAGCATCAGTGGTCAGCTATTAGGCAACATAAAAGTACTATACCAAAATTGCATAAGTGCAGTAAGAACAGCAGATGGAACGACCAAAACATTTGAAACTAAATCAGGGGTCAGACAGAGATGCGTGCTTTCCCTTTACTTTTCAATATCTATATGGATAGAATAACGAAAGAAACTATTATTCTAAAAGAGGAAAATATAAACAATGCAGACAACTCAGTAGATCAAAACACAAGAGAAATAAATGAATCTCTGTTCGTCGACGATCAAAACCTGATATACATTGGGTAGAAAACATGCAAACCCACAAAGATGTACTATCAACAGCTTGTAAGAAGTATAACATGAAAATCAACATACAAAAGACGGAAGTTATAAAAATCAGCAAGTCACCAACAACAATAGATATCACAATAGACGATTCAGCTGTGAAATAAACATACGAATTCAAATATTTAGGAAATGGAGTTTTTTTTCAGAAAATGGGAAACTAGACATAGAAATAGAATCAAGATGTCAGAAAGCAAACACAGTGACATATCAACTTTCACCATTACTCCTGCATCCAAAAATCTATATGGACATAAAGAGACAAATAATATCTACAATTTCCATACCAACACTTTGTTACCAGTGTCAAACATGGTCTTTAACAAACCTCGCAGCAGAGAAAATCACCACATGTGAGATGAAATGTTTAAAAAAAAGTAGCTTTGATCACCAAACTGGACAGAGTAAGAAACGAGAATATCAGAAAAAGAATAGGGATAATGCCTTGTATTGAATATATAGAACGCCAGAAGTTAAAGTGGTTTGGTCACCTTTTGACAATGGACCCAAGCCAATTACCACTGAGAGGTTATAACAAATGATCCACTGGATACAGAGCAAAGGGAAGACCGAGAGAGAGAGAGAGAGAGAGAGATTAATAGATAACATCACGACCACCCTCCACAAACATGGACTCAGTACGACTCAGGCATCACATCTGGAAGACCGAGAGAGAGAGAGAGAGAGAGAGAGAGAGATTAATAGATAACATCACGACCACCCTCCACAAACATGGACTCAGTACGACTCAGGCATCACATCTGGCCTTGAGCAGAAACTTACAGCTCCCACCCCTACGCTTAACAGCAAGTGTGGATGCTATCAACCAGCTTCCACCTGGGCATCCCCCCCCCCCCAACTGCATGTGAGTAGGAAGTTTCCTCTCTCAGCATTGTAAAGTTGGATGTCTTCTGGGTATGAAAGATAGCTCTGGTGTGACCCTCGATATTATAAGACCTATTGCCTAGATAGAAAACAGTCTTTTACAATGATTCAGTTGACTTTTCCAGTGATTTTAATTTGCTGTCGACACAAAGTATAAACGTAGTGACCAATTAAAATCACGGGAAAAGTCACGTAAGATATTGTAAAAGCTGTTTTCCAATTAGCCAAGAGGTCTTAAATATTGTCGATGGTCATGCTCTCAAGGTAACGGAACCCACCGCAACACAAACTTTCATTGCGCATAGAAAACAAGCAAAATAGATTGTTATTTATAGGAATCGACGCAAACAGAACAAACTGGAGACACCAATAAAACTAAAGGACTGAGGTTGTCTCCATTTGGTCACGAATGAATGTTTTGCTACACCCATATGTTGACGGAGTCCAAAAAGGGAGCAAATAATAGCAACACTGTTACCTTCAAGCATGTCTTCAGATACGCCTAAGGAGGTTTCAGAGATGAAGTTAGCTGTCCAATCCCTCAAAGAATAAAAGTGATCAAGAAGAAGCAGATATCGCATCAAAGCTGTAATCCATGGCACAACACATTCTGCTGTTCTATCTACACCCTGCTATTCTGAAAGAGTTTCAGAACGAACGCAGAAGAATGTCTTGATATATAACATACCTCATCCGTTAAGAAAATTATTTAAAAATTAAAAAATTTATTTAATAGAACCGATTACTGCACTCTAAGCAGATTCATAAGCGCTAAATCTTTCATCAGTTAAATACATACATGCCAGTGTTGCCTAAGCTCTCTATTTAGTCAAGGACCATCATCGTTCTGGGTAGTGGCTCCTGTCGAGTCATATGTCGTATTTCATAAAAAAAAAGGTTTTCCTTAGCTCTCTGTTTATACAATGATCTTCATCGTTCTGGCAGTGGTCAGTGTGGACTCACGTCATATTTTATGCCACACTCTTCCAATGTACCAAATTGTAACTTCATATTTTTAACATCCCTTCACGAACATGGTTTTGCTCAACATACTACATTGATGCACACCCCGGAGCCTGCTGATGCTATGAGAGCTGGAATTTACTTTCATGGTGCCACGTATTATTCTGCTGCAGGGTTACTGAGAATTTCAAGGAAACATCTTGAATAACAACGTTTAATTGTCGTTAAACCTCTGAAGCTAAATTTTCTCACATTTGCAATTATGTTTACTCTTGAGCTCCTTTAAGATGACCGTATTCTTGTCCTTTCCTTTTTAAACATAGATCGACGACGCACTTACGACCACATACAAGAATTTGATGCGCATTAAAACATTGGATGGCACTCAAGAGCCATAGATAAGACGGAAATCGTGATGTCTGAATTACCACAGCGACGAACTCTACCATTTTGTGTGTGGATGTAAAGTTCTGATATCTTGGGAGTATTTCAACAAAAAATACGACTACGTAAATTATGAATGTACACCAATCTTGAAACAAACATATATCCCTATAGAAACCATAAAACAAATCAAAAATACAATCTTCATACCAATGTCAGATATGGACACTAACTAAAGAACATGAAAGTAACTACGCGTGAAATGAGATGTCTAAAACAGCAGAAAATAGAACGTGAAGAAATCATGTAAAAATGAAGAGATTACAGGAAATATTGAAAGTCTGTGGTCAAAAATATTGAAAAACATAGACAAATAATTCGGCCACTTAATCTGAATTAACTCGTATTGGCCAGCAAAGTATACAGCATGAAAACTGAAACTACAAGAGGCAGCTACAGGCTTTCTGAGACATCACAATATTACTGCATATCAAGTTATTACGCCTGCCATAGCCCTATAATCGATTGTAATTCACTTTAGCGACGCCGTACAGTAGAAGAAGAAACAATAGGTAGATAGAAAAGCTCTGATATAATCCAATTGAACTAGCCTCTGCGGTTGAAGATATAGTCTCACAATAAGAGGCACTTTTCACTTAATCAACGGGCTGTAGATGTTAGTTCAGTATCTTACTTCAGTAAGATGTTAGTTTTACCTATAACAAAATGTTTTATGTCATTTCTTCTTCTTCGGTGGCATTTCCTGCGTTCTAGTCAGATTTTTTGTGCCCCTATTTGAGTACACACCATTTCGTGAAAAATGGGAACCATTTCGTCAATTTGTGTTTGCTTACTTCCTTGTACAAGTAAGGACATAGCGCAGTGGCTAGCGTACTGTCTTCGTATATGAGTGGTCCTGGGTTCATTCCCCATTTGAGACGAACATATTTTTTCTGATCGCAACGACTCCCGAGTTAACCCAGCCTTAAATGGGTACCGGAATAATCCGGAAAGTAAAGACTGCGAGAGGGGATGACTACTGTCCTCATATAGCAAAGCTTCTGAAATATGAGATCGCTAAAATCGCACAACCCTACAGCATTAATTAAATAATATGGGTTAAATTGTACTTAATGATATGCTATGCTTTAACAAAGGTGGGTGTTGAACCCTACCCCCCCCCCACTACAGGTTTTATAACACAGCTTTGGCAACACGGTAATGTGGACAGGCAGCACATAGTGGCAAACATATATTTCAAGAGTTTCTGACCATAAAACGCTGAGGCAGACATATTGGAAGAGGAAACAACACTGGAATCAAAGCTCTATGGGCCAGTGTGTGAACTGAAAAAGATAGTGAGTTTTATTCGGGAGATAGAATTACAGATATAGACATGTTTCAAGTGAACAAAGAAGAAGAAGAAGATAGCACTGTATCACTATGTGTCAGGACAAATAATATTCAACATCAGTCGTACAAGATATAGTCGAAATTGCAAGGAGACAAACAGGTTAAATAAAATAATGTATTGACATCAAAATCAATTCTACAAGATACAATCGAGGTCGCAAGGAGACAAATGGGAAGAAAGAAAATCATGGATTGATATCAAGAAGTTACAAGGAAGGAACTTCCAATCGTTTCTAGGGGAATCCCGTGTGATGACTGCACATGTTCAATAACCCTTTGCCTTTCATAAAACAATAAGACAAGCACGAAAAACGCTGCCCAAGTTAAGAAGATTTGGAATTCATATCCGGTCGAAGTAGCAAAGTAGCGCAAATAAGACGGCGACACAACTCATTTCAGTTCACTGGACTACATACTGCTGGAAATCTAGTATGATAATTTTCCTGCTAAAATGGAGATCCAGTGGGAGTTTGAGAACAAACGACAAAAATAAATTCCTACAAATACTACGCTACTTATCAGCTTTTTTTTAAAAAAAGACATCCCATCACAAAATCATCCCAAATAAGCGAACATTTGTTTTTTAATGACATTTTTAATAAACTCATATAAAAGCCGTATATATATGGACCTAGTAGTAAAAATTACTAACTGGTTGAACAAGACATAAAACTCCAATGTTGGGATACAACTAACCATACAATGAAAATGTTTCTGGTTATGTTAAAAATTACCACCGGATGATGTATTTTTATCATTATGTGGTAATTTGAAAGCTGATCGTTCAAAATGTATTGGCAATACAATTTGATTTTAGAATTGTGTATTCATTAGCCGTATCTACAAATTCAACACAAGTTGAGTAGTAATGTCCTGTACATGATATATGTCAATGATTATTTTTACTATTACCGTATATAACCACATGTCACCATATCATCTTTGTATGCACATAAACAACTACAACTGATTATCAGTATTCACAAATAAACATATTAAAAACACTGTCCATTTGTGGAGGACTTAGCAGAATCGCTAAAACGCATTTGGAGCGCCTCACACTGGTAGACTAGCTAGCAATGAAACAATTTTAGCTTTCCTTTTTTTTTTTTTTTTTTTTTTTTTTTAAACGTGATTTAGGTAGGCGTTTCAACCACTAGACTTTTAGATAAGCACATAAAATCAAATTAATCCAGGGAACTTATACACGACACAATTATAGCTTTCCTTTTTTTTTTTTTTTTTTTTTTTTTAAACGTGATTTAGGTAGGCGTTTCAACTACTAGACTTTTAGATAAGCACATAAAATCAAATTAATCCAGGGAACTTATACACGACACAATTATAGCTTTCCTTTTTTTTTTTTTTTTTTTTTTTTTTTAAACGTGATTTAGGTAGGCGTTTCAACTACTAGACTTTTAGATAAGCACATAAAATCAAATTAATCCAGGGAACTTATACACGACACAATTATCCATGCGTATTCGCACATGAAGCATTTAACTTGACTAAATTTACATAGAACAGACTAGCACGACACGGAAGAGAAATAAATTTGTTCCGCACGCACAGTCTGATCTGCGGATTTTTTCGTCAGGGACTCAGACCAGGTTCTCTGAATATACAGCACTCCCATGTGTTTGTGCTTCAGAAACTGATGGCAACAGCAAACTGGCCTTTGTGACGACGAAATTTGCGAGTATTGGCAGCTGTCAAACTGATTATCACAGATACTCTATGCATAAACTAATTAGGCGTAGTACTTAATAAATCTGCCTGAATAAATCGTCACAGATGTATCATATAACTCGGACCTCCTCTCGTGATATCTATCGGATGTGTAAAAAGTCATGGTGCGCTTGTTTACATTGGTGGCGGTGACACTACTTTATATTAATTTTGAGTATTTAGTGTAGATATTTGTGAGGTCACTGCATGGCCACTTTATAGTGTAGATGTGTGTGATGTCACTGCATGGCAACTTTATAGTGTAGATGTGTGTGATGTCACTGCATGGCAACTTTATAGTGTAGATGTGTGTGATGTCACTGCATGGCAACTTTATAGTGTCCATGGTTTCACTTATCTGTATCGCCAAATTTGAGCTTTCTGTACATGTGACTTCTCAGTATGTTGTGGCTAGTTCGTAGTCTGAAGATAACGGTTTACTCTTTGCGTGACTCATTTAGTGGTAAGGATCACTATGTTCTGCAGTTGGGTGCACCTACTTCAACTTTTTCTTGAATTTCACTTTATCATAATTTTACATTCACGATATTAGATGTAACTTTCTACTTTCCTGATCTTTCTCGTGCCAACAAATCAGCTTGTTCATTTCTAATTATGTTACAGTGACAATGAATCCACTGCAGTACTGCTTCTTTAGTGATATGCAGCATCTATAAGGACTGAACTTTCTATGGGATCAAGTCACAGAACATTTCATCTTTCTCTTGTGTTAGCATAGTTTTCTTAAACTAATAGGCTCACGTGTGTAGATTTTGTTTCCAGACAGTGAAATCATGTACCAGCAATACTTCCCAATGTTTAGGGTAGATAGATACATTTTTCATTGGTGTTTACCGAGATCTTTGTATTTCAGAAAAAGTCCTCCGTGGACTCTTTGCTGTGCTGAAATTTCGAACAATACCACTTTTTTTGGAAACGCATACTTTGAACATTATGTGCATGAGATACTGCCATCGTATTATATTTTTGTTTAGTGGTTTCATGGCAGATGGTAGCTAAGTATTCTTGACTTGGTATTTAATGTTCATCATTTTATGGAGACATCTTTGATGAGAGGTATTAATTCTCATCTCATGTTTTCTGCAGGCCATCCGCGTTTCAGAACAACAACAGTACATTACATATCTATATATTTGTGGGTTTTGTGTCATGTGGATCTGTCTTAACATTCTTTCAGAAACTCCCGCTGTGCCTCTCTTCTAACAGGGACGGCTATTCTATTAGATTTCCAAGAGGATGTAGTCCGTAGTCTACAGAACGATGATACACGGTGTCGCCGTTTTATTTGGCAAATGAGCCGACACATCCCACTTCGGCGTTCTGGCCTGCATGTTGTTCCAACTATTCACCTCTCTTCTACCAATGTACACAACTATATACTTATACTTCGGTATGCACACTATCTAAATGTACTAACTTCGGCGTTCAACCAAGTTCCTAAAATATCTGCAAGCTGTTCATCACGGAAACAAACACATCAGAATGCAGTTATGTAAACAGATCAATGGCGTCAAATGTTTCAAAGAAATAAGATTAGATGGAAAAGACCCTATGGCGGCGCATATCCGTTGAACTGTTTACAATCTCCCGATATTGTAAAAGCATTGTTTATTAAAGTGAAAGAAGTGTTTTCAATGGGAACAGATTAATTAAGTTTGTGTGACTCTATCTGGATGTGATATTTGTAATTAAGTGTCAACAAGGAGAACATATATCCTGACATGACATCCAGTCAGTGAACATTTCCACTATGACAGACCTGGCAAGTCGACAGTGTGTATACATTGCTAAGTATGTAACGTATTGTCTGTCCTTGGATATACAGCTAAAGCTCACCTACGATTAACGACAAGTGTGGATATTCTGACCATAATACACCTTGGCATAGACAATGGACAATGATGTAGGGACCCAGCTGCCAACATAGAAGGAGATATGTATGCACCTTATATAAATAA
Source organism: Meghimatium bilineatum (assembly GCA_034231615.1). Classification (NCBI taxonomy): domain Eukaryota; kingdom Metazoa; phylum Mollusca; class Gastropoda; order Stylommatophora; family Philomycidae; genus Meghimatium; species Meghimatium bilineatum. The sequence goes on along the minus strand of CM067305.1, from coordinate 33,171,496 downwards.
CATTCCTGATTACTACAGTTCAACGGAAATAGCTCGTGTATCCGTCAAAGGAAGATGTTTTGGCGACAACGTCATGGCTGGTTGTGTGACAGGTTCTGCATGCGGTTTATGCAGTGGTTCAGTGGTAGAGGGTTGGTACATTAAGGCTGTTATGCTACCTTGTGAATGGAAGCGCATACGTAAAAGATTTAACAGCAAGCTAATGCCGCCTCCCCTTTGATGGAACGTACGTAGAGTCAAATGAGAAAGTCGTACAAAAATATGCTCCATCCAAGATATTCTCGCCCTACGAGGGTTTTCCCAAGTCAGTACAGCATCGACAAGGTTCCGAGAGATGTTAATAATGTTGATATAATCCCGATGGAGTACGAGTTTGTCACTCGTTTCCTTTGTAAGGTGAAATAGTTTGACTTTCAGTTTATTGTGTGGTATGAGGCGTGGCATCCTGCGTGTTGTGGTGTGTCTCTTGGCTGGTTTCCTCCGTCTTTAGCACCTGTAATTGCTAAGGCAGACTGTGGTTTTGATCAATTTTAGGAGAACATAGAGAGCCTTAGTTTTCAGCATTTGTTGGCTGAACTAAGCCAGATCTCCGTGGAAGGATCTGGTCTTGATGTGGTATCAGAGCAAACTCCTTGAATAGATAATAGTGGATTATCTATTAACATTCAGATTGAGATGAAATTAATTTTCAGTGTGAATGAACATAATGGTGTACAACGTAAGACTGTTACTGTCAGTCTACTGGATGGCGAATATCCAACAGACATATGGATCAGAGTATATACAAATGGGTCAGCAGAGAATGCAGTTAAAAATTGAGGAGAGGGAATATAAGCGATATACTGACCAACTTAGTCAAGTACGGTTAACCTGCTTGCTTGAGTTGCAAGGTGATTCGGTGCTGCTGACGGACCTGGTTGAATTTCCGCCAGCCTTTAGAATTATTTTAATTTATCCTCATGCTTCCTACTTGAAGTTACTTGTATAAGCTATTATTTAAAGCAACGTTATCCTGTCTCTATGTTATTTATATTTATACGTAGGCCTAAGGTCCTTATAGTACGGATACGGATGTTCTATGTTTCTGTTCCTGGAGATACTTCAATACTTGTACGGGATGTTAGTTGTTGTAATAGTCCTTGTCTCAATTGGTCCATTCTCAGTGACTTGAGTGCACAAGTTGATGTCTTGATGAGATCACATCTTTTTTGGGGGATGTGGTTGGTCATGTACGGAAAACCTGTATACTTGAGTTGCAAGGCAGAACGGACCTGATTCAATTCCCGTCAGCCTTAAGAAATACTATTTTGCACGGGCGGAGTCTTAAAAGATAGAATGATAATCTGGACTACTTAAAAATATACTCAATAAATAAGAGGTGCTTTCAGACAGTTACATGTATTGAAAGCGAACTGGAATAGAATACATGGCAGAAATTGGATAATCTAGCAACTGGATCAAATGTTGCAGCATGTTTTAAAACATTGCACAACATACTCAATTTCACTAGGTTTAAATTATATAATCTACATAGTCATACTAAAGCAATGAGGGGAAAATACTGTCTGTCTGGCCAATTATTTTTCTGAACCGTTATGCGCAGGCTAAAATAAAAGTATTTTACGGGCTGGCACAATCGCTAAAAAAAATACACACACACTACTTAGAGATTCAAAGGACTAAAAAACATGTTTGACAAAAGTTTTTGGCCCCATTCTACTGGAGAATAGTTCAATCCGGCTCACCGATTCAAAAGGATTTTCCACACTACATAGTGCAAGAACTTCAAACAACATACATACCACTATATATTTATATATATGTATGTATATATATATATATATATATATATATATATATATATATATATATATATATATATATATATATATATATATACCTATCTGTATATCAATATTCAATTAATTATGTAATTATATATGAATATATCTATGAATATTTACCCCAAACGGCAGCGTTTCTCGGCGCTGGGTGAACAAAAATTAAAAAATCTATAGTAGCCGATCTCCAACTAAATCAGAATCAATGGAATATTTAATCAGTTCAAACATGTAGTCGTCTCTGTGTTTCCTCCCGTGAAGATTACCAATCACTCTGTCACGTGATGTCAGGTAAACACAACATACGCTATTATATGACGTCTCACTCAATTACTCAAATCAAATATGTCAGTGATCGATTGTTCAATCATTTGCACTTCCAGAACTGTTAATGATCTGATTGAATTAACCTACGAGGTTAATTGTTAGCTAAGGTTGAAAGCTACCAAAATTATATATAAACTTTTACCCCAACACAGATTTGAGAATGGTTATGGATTAGAGAAACCAATTTCACTGTTATCTAGGAAGACTTACAGATTGTTAACCTCATTTCACAAAAACGACAAAATGAATATATTGCAGGCAGTAAGCATAATATGGTATTCATTTAAGCCTCTTAAATAATTCTTAATAGTCATTCAAAGTATAACTTCAAATTTGTGGAGTAGGATGTGTAGGATTGGCGCAAATAAAACGAAGATTCAACGCATTAACATTCCCTGGCCTACATCCTGCTGGAAATTTAGTATGACCACGCGAGATTCGGTGGGAGTGTGAGATCGAACACAAAGAAAGACTGAGATAAAACTATCCACCGTGTGGTACATTACATGATTTTAATAAGAAAAACAAGAAAAATGTTTAACTCCGATTCAAAAATAAGACAAGAGATACCGAATCAACGTTTCCCGGAAGACTTTTATAAAGATAAAGACAAACATTTAAAAGTGTGGGGAAAAGACTTGATCAAAACTACATTTAAAAAAGTATGTAGTCAACTTTGCTACCATATGAGAATAGGAGAAAAGCAAATTAGAATGGTTGCGAATCGTACTTCAATATTTTGTGTTAGTTCCAAAAGAAATCTATATAAATATATGCGCCGAATGGTAGGTATATCAGTTCTCGGCAAAGCCTTTTTGATCCGAATATATACACGTTCATGAATTACTACTTGCGTATCCAGAATCGGTGAAGAACAATTTGGTTTTAGTAAAAACAAAGAAACCAGAGAAGCTATACTGAGTATCCGACTAGTGATAGATAAATATATAGAAGTCCAAAAAAGTATCTATATTTGCTTCATAGACTACAGCAAGGCCTTTGACAGAATCCAACATGAAAATTTAATCAAATGTCTTCAATAAATAGGCATAGATGGAAAAGACATCAGACTGATTAGAAATATATATTGGGAACAAACTGCATCAATAAGGTGTGAAAACAGTTACTCACCATACATAGAAATAAAAAGAGGGGTAAGACAAGGATTCATTTTATCACCAAGCCTATTTAATATCTACACAGAGAATATCTTTAAACATAAGGAAGAAGTGCCAGAACTCAAGATCAATGGGAAAATAATAAACAACCTGAGATATGCAGATAACAACTGTTCTTTTAACAGAAAGTAAACATGAATTACAAAGACTAATAGATCAAGTCTATAAATCAAGAAAAAAATATGGACTGGATATAAATATCCAAATAACATAAACCATGATAATCAGCAAAGTCACAGAAGAACAGGCGCTAAACAAACATACATGGAGAGAATCTACAAGTAGAACATTATCAATATCTTGGACATATGATAGCAGATGTGAAACAGAAGTTAAAATGAGAATAGGAATGGCTAAGAGTACCTTCAATGACATGAGGAAAATATTAACATCTAAACAACTTACAAAAAAGTTGCAAATGAGAATTATAAAATGCTACATCTATTCTATATCAATGTACGGCTCAGAAACAAATACACTAAACAAACAATAAGAAGATAGAATTGTAGCTTTTGTGATGTTGGTATATAGAATAGGGAGAACATCATGGAAAAAAGAAAAAAAAACAAAGAGGTTCTAAAACACGTAACATGAAGAAATAATTATTAAGAGAAATAAAGATCAGGCAAATAAAATATTTTGGACATATTAAAAGAGATGACACCTTGTTGAAAACCTTACTTAAGGTAAAGAAGGGAAGCGAGAAAGAGGTAGGCAGAGGTACAAGTGGGAGAGTAACATCACAAGATGGACAGGTTGGTCTAGCAGAGTGCACCACCAAAACAAGAGACAGGGGATATTGGAGGTCTGTTGCAGCCAACCTTCGTTGCGGAGACGGCACTTGATGATGATGATATCCATACGGCAAGAACTTTGCCAGTATTGTTGCTTAACGACCACTTGAAAACATTAAGGATTTAGTAGGTTATGGTTTTGAGACCCTGCTGACGTTCACATCGACTTCGGGTCTTATGTTACGTCCCATCATTCAATGCTACGTTCTCGCGTACAAGATAGTCGATGAGTGATTTCGGTGTATCCCTCTTACCCCACTCCCCCAGCCTCATTTCTCTGATGTTGGAAGTTTGAAAATTAGCTTGTTAGCCTGTTCGTTATCCGAGTATCAGCATATTCCAGAATGTAGCTTAATTTGCTAATATTTTGATGCAACTATACTTGGCTTGTTTTTGTATTAGTTCATTTCGAATCATGGATCTATCGTATGACAATATAATCTCGACAAGGAAGCTGAAAGCTACTTCAGTCCTACAGTTTACATTGTCATTCTGACATTTGTTGTTGTGAATGCTCGACGATGACTCCACTTCACCGAAACCTCATCCACCTCATCCAGATTTCTCACGAGCAGCACAATTCAATTGATGTCAACATGTATGGACATCACAACCAATATTCCCATTGCAGTATAATAAGTTTATTTCCTTTCAGGGACATTGATAACACCAGTAATGTATTTCGTCCCAACCAGTTTAAATCAAGGTTTCCTTCCCTCTGGCTGATTTATACTATCTATATGTGGAATACTGCAATTTTGCCCCATCCATGACACAGCAGGCTAAAATAATACAATGCAGCTTCATACTTGACACGCAGACCAAAATATACTAGCAACCATTAAAAACGCATCACAACGAGTCATTGCTCATGCTGAGTTTAAATTAACTTAAACTTATTTTTCCCCCACATTTATGAACCATTTGCTGATTCAAATGTGCAGTATATTTCTGAAAACAATTCTGAACCGGATAGTAAGCAGTATTCACTCTCATCAAGTCACTGATAACATGAACATGAAGTGAAAAAAACGTATAACATGAACGTCTGCAGTAACGACATCTGCACTATAATTATGTAGGATTTATATTTTTTTTTAAAGTAAAGTAACCCATAGCATTTATTAATGCCGTAGGGGTGTGAGATGTTAGCGATCTCACATTTCACAGGCTCTGCAAATGAGGGCGGTAGCCATCTCCTCTCCCTCGCAGTCTTTACTTCGACTTGGGAGCCGTTGCGATCTGAAAGCATTTCCGCCTCAACTGGGGAATGAACCCAGAACCACTCATATGCGAAGCCAGTGTGCTAATCACTGCGCTAACGCGGCTCCCAATATATATATATTTATATTTATAGGATTTATATAGTGACTAACGAAAACGCGACAATAATCAAACACGTAACGGACGAAGTCCTAATTAATAATGTGCAGAGGTCATGCACTTAAATTAATATCGAGTGTGTCTCCCAACAGCATCAACGCAAGCTTGGCATCGGCGTCTCATGATATTGCTTAGTGTCTTCATGTGACTAGGCTGTTTGTATTTATGCATTTATTTATTTATTTATTGGGGGGGGGGGTCGGCTTCACCCTCCTTCTATTAATGAAGGCATATAACTAGCTCAGGGGGGAGGGTCAAACGTCACAACATCCCCTATCCATCACCTTCTCCAATAAAGACATCTTAACTAAAACGCAAAAATGACCTAGGTAGCCCATTTCCTTGCGAGCTATTTGTCGGCCTTGGTTATTTTTGACATGCTAATGCAAGAATATAAACAGTGCTCAATCGAGATCACAACAAAATAAAAAATAACACACATGGGATCATAATTAATTCATCGAACAGGTCTTCTATAATGTAGATCGGTCACGCCCTATCTATGATTTTGGATAGGTTGAACTTTGCTTTGAATTCAGAATAAACCCCTTTCCTCCAAGCTTTTATTCTGATATCAGAAGTAAATAAAGTTGATGGGGGAACAATCCGTGTGACATGTACTCAGGACCGGAAACTAATACACGTGTGTCAATTTACTAGCCTTTGGAAATCGAATTGGAACTTTGCTGTTTGTAAACAGCAGACAAAAATGTGCGGCGTGTGACGCGAACGTTGATTTCTGTCAGTTTCACCGTTCCTCTCGATTTAACGTCCATCCATCCAACAACACCAACCAAAAACCTATCCAGCCGTTCATCTATTGTCTGCTTTTCCGTGTCCTCATATCTGTCTGTCCATCCGTCTGCCTATCTGTCCATCAGACCGATAGTCCTTTCAGCCGTGGAAGGTCTGAAGGTTTCACCAGTGGCCCATCAAAACAACCAAGTACCAACAGTAAACCCATTGTAGATGACATGAACATACAGTGAGACTCTCCTCTTGTGGAAGTTCAACAACACCTCATCTATACAATTTTGTTCTTATCCTTTCCAATTAGAAGACTGCTTAAAACATTTGCACATAACTGAAAGTTGGAATGTCCTCGGGCAACAAATAAAGTTCCTGAGAACTCCTCCCACACACACAAAATTGCACATAAGAATACAAGAGCGTAATGGTTTCCCTGACAACATTCCCTCTATTATTGTCTTCTATATAAGCTAGCATGTCTTTTGATATGGTCAAAATATTGTGATAATTCTCTTGAACAAAATTATTTTAGCAAGTTTTATTTCACATTCCTATCTCTCTCTCTCTCTCTCTCTCTCGCGCGCGCGCACGCACGCACGCGCACGCACGCACGCACACACACACACACGATGGTACTATTGGTGAACTATTGGACCATGGTGTTCTGAGAATGTTTCTGTACCATTGCATCTCAAAGGGTGCTCTTGTTATTCCCCTTACAATTGTATCGATTTAATAGAAAAAGTGTAAACGTATACTCAACACAAGACAGTTAAACTATACTAATTGTGTGAGTTGTCAAAAACGCTAACATATCCGCCCTTATGTTTCCAGAACCTCAAAGTGGGGCAAATAATAGCAGCACTGTTCATCTTTCATGTCGTAAGAAAGGTTTGGGGTGGAGTTTGATGTCCCGTCCTATATAGGGTCAAAGTGACCAAGAAGCTATTCTAAGTAAGATGTGTAAGGACGAAAGGCACATATATCGCAGCTAAGCTGTAAGACATGACAGCACATTCCTTTCTCAGGAGTGCATCTTGTTAACCTGTAGGAGTTTAAGACCGAGGACAGAAAAAATAAATTTGAAGGTAATATATCAAATATTTGGTTGTGGATTTGCTGAACAATGACATGTGAATATGAGAGATTTGGATAGTACAAAAATTAATGAAGCAAGAAGCTAAAAATGTGCCAAATATAATAATAATATTTTGAACATAAAAAAGGTATGTCCCTTCGATGAATACTTTACTAGAAAAGAGAAGGTCGAAGGGTAACAACCATATATAATTTCCAGTGACAGAAAGACACAATTTTAGTTTGCCAGGGTGTGGCACTAAAGCACAAGATATTCCTTTGGAGATTTGTCGATGGAGAGATGTATCTATACTGTTATTGAACATCATAACGTGGTAGCATTATAATTTGCAGTATTTTAGCTTGGTGTATCAATGATAGGGCAACATTGTATTTTATCTTGGTGTATCAATGATGGGGCAACAATGTATTTTAGCTTGGTGTATCAATGATAGGGCAACATTGTATTTTATCTTGGTGTATCAATGATGGGGCAACAATGTATTTTAGCTTGGTGTATCAATGATAGGGCAACATTGTATTTTATCTTGGTGTATCAATGATGGGGCAACAATGTATTTTAGCTTGGTGTATCAATGATGGGGCAACAATGTATTTTAGCTTGGTGTATCAATGATAGGGCAACATTATATTTTAGCTTGGTGTATCAATGATAGGGCAACATTGTATTTAAGCTTGGTGTATCAATGATAGGGCAACATTGTATTTAAGCTTGGTGTGTCAATGATAGGGCAACAATGTATTTTAGCTTGGTATGTCAATGATAGGGCAACAATGTATTTTAGTTTGGTGTGTCAATGATAGGGCAATATTGTATTTTAGCTGGGTGTATCAATTATGACGCAGCATTGTAGTATTTTAGCGGAGTGTGTCAATGTTGAAGCAAGTGTAGTATTTTAGCAGATTGTGTCACTGATAAAGCAACATTGCAGTATTTTACGGATGGAGCACAATTGTAGCATTTTAACGGAGTGTGTCACGGATGGAGCAACGTTGTAGTATTTTAGTGGGGTGTGTCATGGATGTAGTAACACTATATTACTTTAGCAGAGTTTTTCCAGGATAGACCTGCATGGTAGTATTTTAGCCTGGTGTGTTAAGGATAGAGTAGCATTGTAGTATATTTGATGCAGTATTTTCTATAAGAATTTAATGATATTTTTTGGAAGCGAGTTTAAATTAAAAGGGAGCTGTAGCACCCACCTTCCTTGCCTGCTTTCTAGTATTAAATGTCAGGATGTGATTTCCTAGGAAGGTTTAACCAATCATTCCCTCCTCCTTCAAAAAAATAAAACATGATATTTAGTACTAATAAACAAGTAAGACAAGACATTTGGGAATTTTCTTCCCCCCAATCACTACTTAATGTTTTTTTTAAAAAGCTGATCAAAAATCCCTCAAAAGTGAAGTGAAAAAAATTTCCTTTTAACAACTCTCCTTCCCTCTTAGCACAGTCGCATCTACCATATGATCCTGGTTGCAACATCGCATAGTCAATATCACTCACCGTTTACGCATGTACAGACAAAGTATAATCAATAGGTAAATCGTGTAAACACGGGGTGACGAAATCTTATCAAGTACAGAACACAAGTCACATCCTGCAGAATAATATCAGACAGCATAGCACATAACATATAATGCCAACGGATAGTATGTGAAATGGTGGTGAAAGATGAACGGTTACACATAAAGTAAACATAAATGGTTATGCTGAAAAGGTAGGGACAAAGACTAATCAAAACAAAATAGAGAGAAAGAGACAGTAAATCTGCATGTAGGAACGAAGAGTGTTACAGTCACGAGACCGTAATGTACCAAAACGATATATAATAATGGTTTACAAATACATATCGAGATCTATCATCAAAGGAGCACGATTTCATGATAATTACTTGAATATCCGTGAAACACTGATGGTCAATGTTATTTAAGTGTATAGTTACAGGAGTCGCGGACCTATCATGAACGTGTTGGAAGAGGTGATCACATAGCCACTTGTCAGTCTCACATATGTAGATCATAGCACACCGTTTGCAAACGATGCCTAAATTACGTTAAGGGTCTCACACGTAAAACTATCTTCAGGAATGCAAATGAATTTGGGTAATGGCATGGAACTAGTCTCGGTATTACATAGATATATATATTGGATGTATTGGATGCGACGAGATAACAACAGAAATTATACAGATAGGAGGAGAGGTAAGTGTTTGTACATATCATGGCATATGCTTTAAAATCTGGAGAACAGGAACATGGCCTAAAGACTGGTAAAGAACAGTGTATATCATTATATCACAAAGTGGCAAGCTGATTAATGTACACAAACTACAGTATAATAGCCCCTGATAAGTCAAGCAATCAAGATACTGTTACACATTACGCTGAGGAGATTACAGAATAAACTGGAATTGGAGATTAACGAAGTACAAGCTGGATTCAGAAAAGACAAGAGTACAAGATACATGTATTTATGAATCAATAGAAAATGCAGAGTTCATCATAGACCTACATACATGTTTCATCGATTACTCCAAGAGGTTTGATTGTGTACAACATCAACAAATGTGGAATATTATCAGAAGTATAGGATTTCATAATCACCCCATACACTTAATACTAATAATGTACCAAGAAAAAGAGGTAGCAGTCAAATTAGATGGTGAAATATCCGAATAGTTCAAGGTACAAATAGGAGCCCCGCAAGGATGACATCTTTCACTACATCTATTTAACATCTGCTCAGATAACAGAATGAGAAACTTCATATAAGAGCAGACACATTCAAAGATGGCCTCATTTAATATTGGGGGGGGGGGGGACAACAGTTTCTAGAACTGATATATGCAGTCGACACAGATCTCGTATGAACTAATGAAGATGGTATGAAAGAATTAATCCCAACAAAAAGATAGATTGAAACACAGAACCTATATTTAAACACTGATAAACCTAAAATCATGACAACAGACAATGTAAAAGACCACCCAAAGATAACAAATGACAATAAAGAATTGGAAAATGTAACATATTTCGAATATTTTAGAGCGAATATCGGGAAATTGTGCAGGAGATTGCGCAACTGAAATCAAGAGAAGAATCAAAATAGCGACTTCCAAAATAAATCAAACGAAAAATCTTTGGCAAAGATACTAGCTGCAGAACAAAACTGTAATTAATTAGATCAAGTATATCCCCCGTGTAAACAAATGGTTGCGGAAAATTGGACACCCAACAAGTCGGCGGCAAAGAAAATAATTGCCTTCGAGGTGAGATGCTACAGAAAGAATTTTAGACTACACTGGACAGAGAAAAAAAATCAAACCAGGAAGTAAGAAGAAGGGTAAACGTCGAAGAGGCATGGTGTTTCTTAATAATATTATATTTCTGGACATATAAAGAGATATAATGGTTTAGAAAAAGTAAAAATAGAGGGAATGATCGACGGTAACAGAGGAAGATGTCGACAAGGAAGACGATGTATAACAGACATATCAGATTGTTTAAATATAACACTGGCAGAGGCAGATCAGCTGGCTGAAATTAGCTAATGAGTTCAAAACAGCTATAAGAAAGGCTACGTTTTGGAAAGAATATATCACCTGATATATTTATATATATCAAAAAAAGAAAGAGGAAATGGTTTGCTAATTGCCAATTCGAAAGTGATAAGTATGTTCTGCTCTTGTTCCCTGTGCCAGACAGTGAAATTTGGTTACTCGAGCCAGTGGTTGTTTTTTTAGCGTGACTGAAATGCTAAGAAAGGGAGAGTGCAGCTAAACTGTGTACCATATAACTAATGCATTTAAGCAAAATGTTGGTATAAAATGCAATTTAACGTTACACAAATTACACGGAAACGATATCTCGATAAAGATTTGCTGATCGAAGCGTCGCTTCCCTGTATTTTTGTAACAATAAACTTGCAACTAAATGGTTTAGAGTCTCACAAGCGTGACTGTTCGAATTAAAATTGCTGGAAGTACTGCATATTTTTCCCTTAGTTAATTAACTAACCAGTTAGCTGTATAAATAACTAGCTAACAGATTAGCCAACTCATAAGACTAGCTAACTACATAACTAGTTAACTAGATAAGTAACTAACTCCTAAGACCACGGCGTTAGTTAAACCGAAATATGATCATTATTTCTCAACAGATGTCACAGAATACACAAGTACAGGCCGATAGTTCTCCATGCATGCTGATTAGAACCACTAGTAATGGTCATACACATTGGAATATGGGATGAATATGGAGTCCGTGGAATGTCTCTAAAGTTCACACAGCCACGTTTCTAAATATGTAAATCCATTTGTATCCTATACAAAAAATATAAAGTCCAGATGAGTTTAACCTGTGCCAAGACTGTGGAAACCAGGAGCTGCTTCTCGTATGGACGTAGTAGGGATACTGATAAGGGGTGAGCCTATACTAGATATGTTGTTGACTTTTGAATGTTGCTCTATTGAGACATGCGCACGTATGGTATCAATGCATTTATATTTATTATTTATTGTTTGCATGGGTTCACAGGCGGGTGAATTTAGCAAGGTCGTAAGATATGACCACATGAGTTTACTTCTTGTCGGACTACATGACAATAGTTCCATTATTCTTCATTGTGTGCGCTCGTTCTTAAACTCCTGTACATTAGCAGGTTGCTGCCAATAAAATGAAATACGTTACGATTTATAGCTTGGCCGTGGTGATATCTGCGCATTTCGACGCGACACATCCGATTTCTTCACGGTTTCTGTGCCACTTGACATACTATTAGATAACACAGTCAACCTAACCCCAAAACCACATTAATCGTTTCTAACAACAAACACGGCAGGTTGCAGTGCCGTTTTCTAATTCACTTTTCGGACTCCGGCAACAATCATTTATTGTGTGTATCTCGGAAATATTGGCTGTACTAATTTCTTGGAAAACTAACAAAACACTGTATATGACAATAATTCAAAATTAATTTAGCGGGAAACTATAATCTACGTTCATGCCCCTCGTATATGTTGACTTCCTTAGAGCTTTCTGGAAGTTCCAGAAACTGGTAATTTCACAGTAGCTCCAATGATATTCCGATCACAAGTCGCGATATATCAATACAAACACATCCTTAAACATCACCAGCTGTTACAGCTGACTACTACAAGGTAAGTAAATAGACACCGCATGCGTTTACAGCTAGCACACGTCTCGTGACAAGTATAAACACAATATGTAAGAACATACGTCACATAGTATGTGAATATTAAAATAAATTTAAACTCCACTAATATTTTTGATTTTGTTATTTATTTCAGCTGATAAATGTGGAACAAGTACGACCTAAAAATGATATGAACATTAATTAATAAGGGAGTAATTACCGTTTTCACGTCGCATTTTGATGATCAAAGCTTCCACTCTGGTTCTAAATTTGCTTGACCGAGCTAGGGACGCGTGAGAATCAGCTTCTTCTGGCATGACTGAAACGTGTACTCGGTCGAGATCAACCATCCGTCACATAAGAATGATTTTACTGAAATGTCGCGTCTTTTCTATCACAGTTGGTGTCTGCGTTTTCTTGAGATCGATTTAATGATTCATGGTATAATTTGCCACGATCACAAGTCAAGACAATACTGCAGAAAGAAGAGATCACGACTGATTGAGTGCAGGCACAAACGTTAGATCAGCTTCAGCTATGCTTAAATTAGATTAGTCTATCCAGCGAAACCAAGTTACTGGACTATATCAATTGTGTGTCGAACTATTTATAATGCGCCACGCTTGAAGCGTTTTAAAGACTTCAAATCACAATAGACTTCCTAACATTAACATTCTTGTTTTTTTTAAAGTTTCTTTAATTGTTAATTAATATTTGTATTTGTGCCCGTCAGGTGTCTTAAGCTTATTTCTTTATAAAAGTATTTTTGGTTGAAAAGGCGATTTGATCTGTTATTGTAAACAGTATTTTAGGATGGTTATCAGCTATAAGTTATAATACTGTACTTTTAATATTATTATTAATATGATTGTGGACATTGATGTATTTCCAATCGTAGTTTGAAGCTCTTTATTTTCTATTCGGATAGCACTAAACTATTGGACCTTTCTCTTCTTAGACCAATCTAAGAAAATATTAAAACTATTTCGCATGTGTTCATTTTTATTTGTTTTGGTTCACTAATTTTTTTTTTGTTATGTTGGCACTATAATAATTACAATTCGTCCAAGACCATAAGGCTGGGGTCTTTTCCAATCCCCCAATATTTTTTTGTCCTTATAAGGACGCGCAGACCAGGCCCCAGGTCAAATTACCAGTCCCTAACAGGACAACCCAGGCCATTGGGCCACAATATACGCCTAATATAACTAAAGGAAATTCATTCCACGGTTGAAAGGAGCGTGTCTGACTCTAGACAGACAAATCCACCAACTAACAAACAAACAAAAACAAAACCATAAGGCCACACTGCGATAAATAGTCATCATGCTCTGGTATAACAAAAATAGACTGATCTTCGAGTTGTAGGAGCCTGCCAAGGCTAATAGAGGCTTTGATTACAGACATCTATACACAAAAGGACATCTACGACAGCACAAAAATAGTCAGTTGTTAACAAATATTGTCCAGATTTCCCTTACTGTAAATATGAAGTCATTTTCCAAAATAGCCTTGCATGATAGTCCGCGGACACCTGGATATACAGTCTTAGCAGGGTCTAACTAAGCCTTCACATATAAAGAACGTATTCATTTCTGGATATTTCTGTATCCATTCGTATTCCTTCCTTCTCTCAACCCCCTTTCTCTCTTTTCATCTGTTATATGCCATTTTGTTCGAGCCATGTTTACGGATGGCTGCACCTGTTGGCGACTACGGCCCTGCCCTACGCTTAGGTTCTTGTTTGCCGCGCATTCTCTATTCTCACTGTCTGTGATTCATCAGGATCGGGCCTTTGTCCACTCGTTTTAGAGCCTCTTATAATCCGCAGATGGTCTTTCTACACCTATGTCCGTGAACGTCTGGTAACAGGCCACAATTTGCTATTTAACTTGTTGTCTCCAGTTACCACTCTATTTTCACAGTGAACTACTTTAGAGCTAAGTCATTTCCATTATCGTATTTATTTTAATTGTATTTGCATTCCTATCTATTTCCATTTTTTCTGTGTACTTACCACATTTATCTTCCTCTCAAATTCGTTTTTTAACTGCCATGCTGTCCTATCTTTGATTCCTCTGTCGTCTTCTTACTACTGCCTTTCTTCCCTTTGTTTTCCTTCCTATTACCACCATGTGTGTCTCTATGTAAAATTTGTTTACTGTTGTCCTTTGTTTGTCCTGATGAAAGCTTTTTAGTCGAAACATCGTCTGTCGCTGTCTCGTTGTTTTATCGACGTGTTTTGGTAACCTATGTTTGCTCATTTTGATATTTGTCCTGTGTTACCATAACCACCTATTTCGGGTTGTTACCCGACAATGAAACATGTATCCCTTTATATACAAGTGAAACAGTTTCTTCAATTATTCACGTAATTACAAGTAAAATAGTTTCTTCCCTAACTCGCTTATACACAAGTAAAATAGTTTCTTCACTAACTCGCTTATACACAAGTAACATAGTTTCTTTACTAACTCGCTTATACACAAGTAAAATAGTTTCTTCACTAACTCGCTTATACACAAGTAACATAGTTTCTTCACTAACTCGCTTATACACAAGTAAAATAGTTTCTTCACTAACTCGCTTATACACAAGTAAAATAGTTTCTTCACTAACTCGCTTATACACAAGTAACATAGTTTCTTCACTAACTCGCTTATACACAAGTAAAATAGTTTCTTCACTAACTCGCTTATACACAAGTAAAATAGTTTCTTCACTAACTCGCTTATACACAAGTAAAATAGTTTCTTCAATTATTCACGTTAATGCAAAATATTTAGTGGAAGTATAACTATATCTCTTATGGTGAAGAACGTTGACGTCAACCGTTAAGTTTAATGGGAATAGTTTCTATCAGAGCTGTGACCATCACAAATAATGAATGTCGTATTTGGACCCTGGCCTTCGATGTATCACCAATCATGATGAAACATTATGTACAGTACTTATTTAAAACAAAATACATTTCATACATATTCCCCCGTCTCTGAATACCCCACTGTTCTCCGCCGAAGACGGATGTGTCGGGCCATTGGCGCAAATAAAACGGCGACACAACGCATTTCCATTCTCTGGACTGCATCTTACTGGAGATCTAGTAGTACTGCTACAGGAGAGATCCAGCAGGAGTTTGAGAATGAACGCTGAAGAAGAAGAATACCCCACTGTTCAATATCTTCTGTATATCAATCAATCAATAAACCCATAACCCTTCAGGGTCGTAGGGGTACGACATAGGATACCTCAGCACACAGTCCTCCAGCGAATTATATCCTCATCGATGCGGATGAGTGTGGAAATATCTTGCCCTGTCCATTCCTTGATGTTGTCTGTCCATGTCTTCTTTATATGTCGTCTCTTGTATCGTTTCCACTAAATATCGTATTATCAAGAATCCAACCAACGTTAGCTCCCATTAGCAGACTTTAACTTTCTCTTTGATTCTTACTATGTTTCTGTGCAAATGATTTCTATGTCGCTTCAAATAATCTTTCTTTCAAAATAATGGCTTCACTACTACTTCGACGTCAATTATCTTTCTTTCAAAATAATGGCTTCACTACTACTTCGACGTCAATTATCTTTCTTTCAAAATAATGGCTTCACTACTACTTCGACGTCAATTATCTTTCTTTCACAATAATGTCTTCAATATTACTACGACAAATAAAAGTCAGGGTCTTTCACTGAACTATTTGACAGAGAGCATTGCATGCCAATCGATTAGTAACTTGACTGCCAATGAGACTGCCTGTGTAAAATGTGTCTACTTCACATGGTCTGGTTAAATATCCACAACCCTAGATATACTAGAGAAACAGTATTGTTTCTTAAAAGTACACAGCTTGGGTGCAAGCAATAAGACTTATAAATGAATAAGAACATGAAATTGGATTGTGTTCTGATCGCAAACTATAGGGTGCTCCATTACAAATTGACAGGAATGCAGATGAAGAAAATTAAAATTTAGCTTAAAAGTCAGTTCATATTTCAAGTACTTGCCTACAAATGTGGTTGATAGAAAAACATAGAAAATCGATCACAGGTAATAACTGCAGCAAAAGTGTAACACAACAGGCGAAACTTGAAACAGAATAATGAAGTTTTTCGAATCACTATCATCCCCTATAGTCATTATTATGTGAACAGCGACTTTTCT
Source organism: Meghimatium bilineatum (assembly GCA_034231615.1). Classification (NCBI taxonomy): domain Eukaryota; kingdom Metazoa; phylum Mollusca; class Gastropoda; order Stylommatophora; family Philomycidae; genus Meghimatium; species Meghimatium bilineatum. The sequence continues at coordinate 33,154,802 of CM067305.1, read as the reverse complement.
TACTCGTCGTGTGTTGTTGCGTTCTTGATAAAGGCCTTTTGTTCAAAACTTTAATTGTGTGTGTTACCAAAGATTAGTAAAACTTCATTTCATTGTTCCAAATTTCTCTGTTAAAAAATAGAACGATGATTTTCAGATGCTTTAAAACCAAACCACTAGATGTGATATCTTTGAACTGTTATAGACTGTAAACGAGTCATTCAAGAATAGCTAGGAATTTGAATAAGATATAATCTGTTGATTTTTGATCTAAGTAGAACTGTCTCTGGCCAGTTTTTTTTATTGTAAACATACCGTCTTAAATATATAATACAATTATCATTGAAGACTTTTCATGTATAGGGCACTGATGTTCAACCATTTTTTATTTAATTTGTAGGCACTACTACTACATCCAATAACATGGCTAGTACAATGTGGATGACAAACTTTCGAACGACGAGCAAGTTCGACCGAGATGCATTTGTGAGACAGGCCCACAAAACCTCTACCACCCAACCACCATTCTTAAATTATTATTATTAAAATAAAAAAGGTATATCATTTGATGAGCTACTCTGATTTCAATCGCAGACGTTAGTTCGATTTGTTCTGATCAGAGCTTTCTACGATAAAAAATAATGGAGGTTGTGCTTCGGCGAATCACAATCTCCGGGGGTGTTGAACAGAGAGAGAGAGAGAGAGAGAGAGAGAGAGAGAAAGACATAGAGATGTCTGATAAGTCACTGGTTACAGTCTTAAATATGAACCATATCAATTCACCTTACTCCGCCGAAGACGGATGTGTCAGGCCATTGGCCCAAATAAAACGGTGACACAACGCATTTCCATTCTCTGGACTACATCCTGCAGGAAATCTAGTAGGACCATTGTCCTGCTACAAGAGATATCCAGCGGGAGTTTGAGAATGATCTTGAAGAAGAAATTCACCTTACGGTAGTTCTTTAACATATGCCGATTTGATGTATACAATGAAGTTTGTCCGTACAAATGTCACCGCAAATACACCAGCAGTTGTAGGAGAAACTAGCCACTCACATTTTCATTAAAGAAAATTAGGCCTACGTGCTCATTCAAATGTAGGCCTATATTTCTCATATCGTCAGCCTATTTTTAAACTACTTTTGATTTAGTGGGGATTTTTAAACTCATTGCTCGTACAAAAAAAGTCCATATATTTTTACTTTATTAGGTCTTATGCCGTATCAAATATCAAAATATTTGTTAAATTATATCATACATTAAAATCTACAACTCTCTATTGTCCTAAGGATGCCACTTTGAAGACATTAACACTAAAATCCTACAATCAATGTGTTTCTGCTCTCAACCTGTTTTATGAGTGTGAAGAATCGTACTCATGACCAGCTCTAAATATTATCAATCAATATTTTCCTGCTTTTTCCTTCTCTTCTTCTTCTTCGTCTGTGATCAATTATTATACATCATGTCCGATTTGGGTCATATATGGATCGGTTTGTTTTAGTTTGGTGTGTGGTTCCTCAGAGTTTGTTTTGCAAAGACAAACTGTGGACCAGACTGTTGTTCTGTGAACAGCGAATCTGAGACAGTTCTGTCATGGCTATTTGACTCTTACTGTTTGTGTTGTGGTCGAGCTCTTGAACGACATTTTCACCGCTGACCATGTGGCCTTTCGCAACCGTCTCCTGTAGGATAGTCTCGGACAGAAAATAATGTTTCAATTTATAGTATCCTTGATACTGAATATGCCTAATATCCGTGTGTGCTACCTGCATATAGAATAGAAATATACAACGAGACCACTCTTCATAATTCAAATAAGAGTGACATGCTTTACATCAATGGGTCTCAATGTGGTAGTCCGTGGACATGTGCTGGTCAGTTCAAGTCCTCTTAAATATATCATATAAGACTTTTGATCATCAGCACTCACGCCTATCCCTAGAAGAATTGGGATATAAAACATATAAAATAAATATTGACAGCTAAAAGTTTGAAAAAATTACTTTTCTCGATGATACATGGTAGAGACTGAATGAACAATACAAGCATGTAAATATCGCTCGATCCGCACGTGATGTAAGAAAAACGTTGAAGATTTCCTAAATCTAGTCTTATCAGTGACTGCAAGCAACAAGCTTAGACTCTTTATATGGACTTAAGCAAAAGATAACAGTTTTCCCACGGAGTAGCATGCTGAACTCGGTGTGAGTTACCTTCTGATGGCCATTTGCGTTTTTACAGGTCAGGACACAAGGCCAGTGTAACGTTTCAAATGCTTTATAAAGCCTTCAAATTGGTTACATTGCTGAGACATAATCCCTCGTTTCACACGATTGCTTGCCAGGGCAGGTTTTATGGAGAAAGCGTCATGCCCATTTGCACTAACCCCCTCTCGGTTCTGTTGATTAGCTTCTGGGGAAAGGCAATGCCAATGCGTCTCGAAACAATCCGAACCGTATGAGACACCAGAAAATGGTTTAATACGCATCGATTGAGTTATCAAATAATTCATACACAATTTCCTTAGTCGTGATATACGATCACACATGTTGCAAGCATGGGGAATAAACATAAGATTGTAGCAACCATCTGCATGCTGCTGTGTATCAATGCTTGCGCCCAAGTTGTGTACTTTTAATAAACAATACTATGTCTTCGGTATATTTGAGATTGCTTACAATTAACAAGACCACGTGAAGTAAACAATTTTTTTTTCATGCAACACAAGTTCAATTGCAGTCAAGCTACTATTCGATTGAAACGCAATGTTCTCTGCCATATAGTTCAGTGAAAGGCTCTGACTTTTACTTTTAATAGTAATTTCATTATCTTGAAATCTAGTAGGACCTGCTACAAAGGAAATCCAGCGAGATTTTGAGAAAAAATGCTGCTGCAGATCTCAGCCATTTCTTTTTCAGAACTTGCCTTTCTGAGGAAATTGGCAGGAACAAACTGGGGGGCCAATGAGACAACTTTAAAGAAGGTATATACTGGTGCAATTAGACCAGTACTAGAATATGAATCAACAGCATGGACTTCAGTAGCCAACTCCCATCTACAAGCCCTGAACAAAGTACAAAATCAATCACTTCGCCTTATCACAGGTGCCATGAAGACCTCTCCCATAAATGAAATGGAAAAAATTACATACATCACCCCCTTATAATACAGACGAGACACTAAGACCATGGTACATGCAGAAAAGTACAAAAGCATGCCATCACATCCAATGAGGGCCAGATACAGTGACCTAGCCAGCGGAAGACTGAAGAGGAGCAGTTTTATACACCGATCCAAAAAAATTAAACAGAAAATAAAAGGAAGAACTACCAGACATAACAAGAGAGATAACACTAACACTTTTTCCAGTTCTGTGGGAGCAATACCCAAATCTCACTATCAGAACCACCATAAACAACTACCACACTATGATAGAAATGAATAATCTCCAAAAGAAAACAATAGTATGCAACATGATTGACGATATGTACTCCAGAGAAGCATGGATACAAGTGTATACCGACGGATCAGCAACCAGAACAGTGAAGAATGGAGGTGCTGGCGTGTATATAAAATATCAAGAAAAAGAAAATGAATCCACATGTTCACCAACTGGAATATTCTGCTCCAACTACTCTGCAGAAGTACAGGCTTTAAATATTGCTGCAGAAATAATTAAAAACACAACAAGCCAATGCCAGCAGGTGGTATTTCTTACTGATGCTATGTCTGTCCTACAAGCCCTTGAGAGCGATAAACTGCCAGACCTGAAGAAAGTCATGCGAGAAGTGAGCATCCAAAGCAGGGTTGTACTACAGTGGATATCATCCCACTGTGGCATACCAGGAAATGAAGAGGCAGACAGACTGGCAAAGGATGGAGCAACACAGGAAAAAAAAAAGACCAAGAAATCCCCTACCAAGAAAAGAAGACCATAATCAAGGCCATCAGGAAAGTCTGGCCCACAGATATGGATGTCCACAGAAAGATGTATGGGAGCACTGAGGAGCTTTCAAATACAGCAGCATTTATTAAGAAAACAGGACTTGCTGTGTAGACATGTCAAACTGTGAACGAGAAGAAGAAGACTAACTTCCCCATACCATCTAACTGGCTCCAAATAATTCCATCAATCTCCTTTGTCTGCCACTAGTCAAGAAAATCAACATCTGATCAAATACGTCATGTTAAAATGTCATGTCGAGACGGCAGTCACGCAATCGTGTAATGTAATACCAAAAATACTCGAAATATTTATTTCCGTCTGTAATGTCTGTCAAGACTGCGAACTGACTTGCTATTTTAGTTTTTGGTTTTCCCAAACACACAGCGTGACATTGAAACATTAGAGTTGAAATGCTAACAATGCATTCAACAATGGGGAGAAAACGATTTAATCACCTCAAGTGGAAGCTAAGTACAAATTCAATGAGTGTGATATAACGGTTTAACAACAAACATCTACGTTGTTTGTCCTAGTCCATATTTAATCAGTGGAGGGGATTGTGCTCACACTTCGTGTAGTCACTAGCCTAGAGAGAACCATTTTTATTTCTTCTTCAAAAGTGACCTGTACGTTTGTGTACTTGTTCATAGATACATATTTATCTTCCAATTAATCTTAGGTCTTCATTGTGTTCGCCTACCTCATGTGTCTTCGTTACGCCATTTATTTTCATGGGTGGCTTTCGTAGCACACTAGAGGATATCCATGACGAAGTAGATAAGCTATGTGACATATTCACAGTTTCGAAACTGTACTACGAAATTTTGTTGACAACGAGTGTTAATTTGGTGTTGTTGTTTTTTAGAGAGAGAGAGAAAGGCCTCTCTGCAGTATCACTAGTTATGATATTTACGTGATCTGACCGATTCTACGTACAGACAGCGATCAACTCTGTGTTATATCCCTTGGAGATTTGTTGGTTCTGGTTTGGAACCCGTGCATCCCTGCTTATTTTATGATTATTTAATCTAAATATTATATCGATAATTAATCAATAATTAATTTAAATGTTCATTTTTTTAGGATCATGGGATAGGGTTAGTTATGTTTTACACAACTAACATTAACTCTAAATAAATGTATATTTAAACTAATATATGATAAACATAAACTGATTATTGACCCATGGAAATAATCAAATAGGGGGACATGGGTTCCAAATCAGAACCGATTATTTTTGTTTGACCGGGGTGGGGGTCAAAAGTTAGCTACGGTCATGAAACTTAGTTCATTTCATTTTTTTAATTTTTTTTGTGGTAATACTAGTTAGTAATTTCATGTGCGCATGTCTACATTCCGACCTGCGCGCGCCCATGAATATGGGAAAACACGAATACAGTGAAGTAAATCATTTACGCCTTTTAAGCCCTTTTCTAGCAGCATTATCATTACTACAGCAGGAGAAAATGGGAGACTATGTCTGTTAATGATGAATGACGACATGCAGCGAATACTGTATTTATTCACCCCAGATTCCAGCTATAATGAATATATAATGAAGATATATAATATAATCCAGATATAATGAAGTACGTGCGAGGACATCATCAGTCTCCTTTCTTCCAGTTACATATTATACTCAAGGGAAGCTCATTAACCCCAGTACTGGGGCTGCTCTTCAGACAGGCACGTACAGGAAAGAACCTCATTTTGTGTGGGGATAACTAAAGGAGACAAGTGTGCCGCTGCAGCGATATATCGAATTCTCCGGATAAGAAGTAGACGAATTAATTATGGTTCACTGAATGAGAGATACTCTGGAATGAAAGTCGAAAATCCTCCATCTAACTGTTACATGGACAATATCAGAGGTATCAGCATCATGTATGTTTAACGAGTATATGATCGTGTAGATAAGCATGTCAAACTGTGAACGAGAAGAAGAAGACTAACTTCCCCATACCATCTAACTGGCTCCAAATAATTCCATCAATCTCATTTGTCTGCCACTAGTCAAGAAAATCAACAAAAGCTGAGGAGCGCGGTAGCCTAGTGGATAGTGAGCTTGCTTGCTTGCTATCTTCTGGTTACAGCATGCCAGGTTCGAAACCACGTCCGGACATAAAAAAAGAATCCGGGTTGTGATTTCTCACTTGACACGACCACTCCTCCAGTCGACTCAGCTGTAAATGAGTACCTGACGCATGAGTTAGGGAAGGTAAAAAACAGCAAGGAAGGGAACTGGCCACCCCACCTAATAGTTGCTGCGGCTTAGTACATGAAGAGTTATCTTCATCCCCGACGGCAGATGCCATGGAACCTAAATTTACCTTGAAATTTAGATAAGCCTATATGTAGATAGCGTAGAATATAGAGAATTTCGTGGAGAAACAAAGAGGTTCTGGCTATGTATGAACAAGTTATTATTAAAAGAAATAAGAATGAAACACAATATTTTGCACATATAATTAGACTTTATCGATAACTGAAGAACTTACATGAAGGTTTAGTTGAGAGGCAGACGGTGAGCAAGAGATAAGCAGAGATACAAGTGGGAAGAAAATATCATAATATGGACAAGGTACATTTGTATCAGTGCAACACCAAGGCACGACATCCAGGATTTTGGAGATGCGTTGTAGGCATCATTAGAAGCGGAGACGGCGCGTGATGATAATGTTGCTGTAGGATGACTATGCTGATGATATATATAATTACTAAAGTATTACAGATAGTTCTTCTGTGTCAGTGTTTCTTAAAATGGGTTACAGTTTCTTAAAATGGGTTACAGCGTACCCTGAGAAGAGTAAGAAACTTCAGGGGGAAGGGGGAGGTGTAGAGTCAAAGGGCGGCATTGGAGGATGTAGATTCAGGGAGTCGTAAGAATGGAATATTGAACACGTCAAATAGCACAATCAATACAGAATTATCTTCCTACATTTTGTGTACAATAAGACGAGATACAACTCTCATCATTTTCGTGTGACATATTCTTTCCAGAATGTAGTCTTCTTCAATGACCTTCTGAACACCTCGCGATCATAGGATCGAGTTGCCCTGCCTCTTCCAGGGACATGTTTAAACTGTCAGATACATCGTTTGTTCATCGTCGTCTTAGGCGGCCTCTTCCCCTTGCTGCCGTTTACTCTACTTTCTGCTATTAGCCATGCTGGTATGTCTCTTTAGATGACCACAAAAAGTTCAGCTTTCTTGTTATGATGTTATTTAGGATCCACCCCTCTTCGACGTTTAATTATTGTAATACTTTTTGTTAGTTTTTTTTTTTTTTTTTTTTTGCTGTTCATGCTGTTCAGGTATATGCACAGGTATATGAACAATTTTTCTGTAGCATCTCACTTCGAAGGCGGCAATTTTCTTTTCCACTGTTTTATTTGCAGTCCACTTCTCACAGCCGTATATTGTCTCAGCGAATACGCATGTTCTTATCATAGACATTTTTACTTTGCTACTGATTCCTTGTCAGTGATACAACTCTATTGATATTAAATTAACTCGATCTGAAACCTGGTGCGCCTATGATTATTGAAATCACTGACAAGTTTCTGTTGAAAACGAGAACGTTTTTAATTGTATTAACATTAAAATAATGTAAAATATTTCAACAGCAAATGTTGGTTTACAGGCGCAGTGAAACCTGGAAATTGACCGTGTAAACTCAATTTAGCGCCAATAGGAGAAAGTGTTCTAAAGCTTTCAACTTGTGTTTGTTTTTCTTGTGCAGAAAAAAATGAGCACCTTTCTCTAAAGGTAGGGGTTTTCGTAAATCATACTCTTGTTGTTTGTATAATGTCTATTCTTGAACCATGACAGAAGAAACTGACCAAAAAGTAGTGTTCTCAGTAAACTGTTGAATACTTTAAATGCAGACTCCTTGCTTTTCCTCAAAAAGAAACGATTGCCATTGTGCTTGATATGTGATAATCGTTTTTCAATGACACTAAAAAGCCATATAGATTAAGTGGAATATTTGTGAAAAGTCACCAAAATTTCCATAAAAATCTATAAATGAGCATTTTTAAGGTAAACCCCCTTCTTCGAAGACGTATCTATATACCTGGTTGTGAAGTCATTGTTCTATCAAATCTACAAGAAAAAGGAGAAGGTAGGAAAGAGTTTGAGAAACAGTTCTGTGATATATTGAATCATTCCATGCAGAATAAAATCGATATAAAATACATTTTTTTTTTTAAAAAGATAATATGCCAGGTAAGTACAGCATTCCCTATAATTAAGTTGATACTACGCAACAAGTCAGGGATAATGTCAGTAAGAATGCTGGTGATTATAGCAATGGGGAATTACAGCTACAATTTTGGTGGAGCACGCCATTAAATCACGAACTGAAATCTACAGCTCAACTGGAGACTAGGAAAACTGTGTACACAACTAACTATACGGTAAATAAATAGTCAAGACCAAAAAAAAAAAAGTTAAATAGCAGTTTGATATTGAAAAAATACACGGAATAGACGTTTCGGCACTCTAGAGTTCGTTGTGGTTGTATTCTGTTCAGATGATTGGTAAGCTGTATATGTTGTGTACGCAGTCGGAAGATAATACTCTGGTCTTTCCTTCCCATGAGGTTGATGTGTCTTTAGAATTTTGGCTGGTCATATATTTATAGATTTCCCACCCAGTGTTTTCCATGGTCCATCTGTTCATCCAATTTTCTTTGTTAACAGATTTCAACATAATTTTAACTGTGTGCATGGTTGTTTGTGTATATGGCTGTTGTTGTTGAGCTCCCATCTTTGCTAATCTGTCTGCCTTGTCATTGCCAGATGTGTTTGAGTGACCAGGAATCCACTGCATAACAATTCCTACTTCATAAGATGTAAGCAGCTAGTTTACATGGTGATATATTTCCACCAGCTCATTCTTACTAGGTCCATCACATTCTAGTACTTGAAGAGCGGACACAGAGTCTGTGAAAATATCAATGTTTTGGACTTTTTATGGAAAGGCATCAAATATGGTCTTTAGGTGGTACAATGCTGTTATTTCAGCCAGTACAATGTGGATGATCGGCTTTCGAACCACGGGCAAATTAGACGAGTTAACTTTATGAGGAGAGCTCACTTTCAACTCTGCTACCGAACCAATATACACTCAGATACATGGCATACAAACATGCTACATACACACATATACATATATGTTTATATATGTGAAGTGTCCTTTATCGAACGTTGTAATCACTACCATTATGTAAGCTTCTCCGAATGTGTTAGGTGCCCAGCATCTTCCAGTGTCATGTTCAAAAAGTCTTTGATATTCTGTGTCTATCGTAGTCTTATAAATATAGCTCCTTAACAGTTGTAACTTTGTGTCTTTGTATACTTCTTGTTATAGATTTTTCATCTGTAATGGTTTTTTTGTAGAGCTATTGCTAATCTCTGTCTAATCTCATATATCAGAAGTATATATATATATATATATATATATATATATATATATATATATATATATATATATATATATATATATATATATATATATATATATATATATATATATATATATATATATATATATATAATTACAAGTGAAGTTCAGCTTAAATAAATGGCGTAGAAAATGAATGTGTTCTCCTTATGTGCTTTTCGATGAACGGATTTCCTCCTGAAAGCAATGGCAAACGACGGGAGTAACGTGCCTAATAATTATATTTTGGATATTCAGAAATGGTGCAATAATATATCAGATTGTTTAAACATGTTTATAACTGCGGCAGGTCAACTCGCCCAGAATCACGAAGTGTTCATAGAATCCATAAGGAAGACCACGTTCTGGAAAGAATATGTCACATGATGATACTATAAATTAAATATACATAAGAAACAATTTCTTAAATTTTCATTATTATTGTGATGGGTGCGTCATCAGCTAAAAACTCTACAAGGAGGCTACCCATTCATAGATCTCTAAAATTCTTCCCAGAGTGCGCCTATTTTTCAAAACTCTGCCTCAGAATACCTTCTCCTATATCTTGGTGTCCCATCTCTTCTTGTTTCTTGCAGACTATCTTATGAAATTTGTCATGGGTTTTGTAATATTTTTTCCATCCTTCGAAACTCCCATCGTATAATCTATCAGAATCTGCCACGTTATTTCCTATAAACAAGTAATGTTATTTTGTCAAAGAACGTTAGTTAGTTTGTTCCTTTCGTACTGCAGGCGACACATAGGACAGAGGTTTTGATTCTCCGTGTGTTGCGGTCCGCTGCCTACATTTTTAGTTCTTACGTGGTCTTGCATCCTATTATTTCCCCTTCTTTAAGTAAGGTATTTTTAGGGTTGCTTTAGACCTTCCTCGTTTTCTTTTACCCTCAGGTGTCCACGGAAGGGCGTGTTGATTTGTTCTGTTTTCATCTAGTCTTAAAACGTGATCCCCACCACCAGTATCGCCCTCTTCACTCTGTAGTAAATCAATGACTGCCCATATTACTATTAGGAGGTCCGTTATCAGCTACTGAAAGATCAAGGCAAGATCAAGTCATAACGATTTAATCATATCCCTTCAAAATAGAGCTGCTAGAGTGACAGATTGCAACCGTATAAAGCGTTTATCATAACAATGTGAAGGTCAAAACCCCATAATCAATATGAGACGTCACTCTTCCATAACAAGAAGATGACAAGTGCAAAAGTAATACACAACATGCCTTTGAATGATGAGAAATAAACCGGTGCCGAGCTGACTGATCTGACATGTCTGACATCTGAAAGTACGAGGCTTAGTAAGAGCCAAATCATGTTTTATCCATTTCAACATGGTCAGACAAACTGGCAAGTCGGTAAAACCAAAACAGGATAATATCATTCATTGTAATGACACTTTTAATGGTGAGAGAAATAATGATAGACATATTGACAAACAGTTCGACAAGAAAAAAGACAGACTTGGCGGATATATAAATACACAAATAATTCTACGCTCTTGTGTAAACATCTACTTATCACGCGGAAAGTCTCACTTTTGGCATATCAGACCAACCATTATGCAACAATAAACTCTCAGAAGATAGCATGTCAATATAGTGAGGCTTTGCTATTGTGAAAGTCATACTTCACCGGTACAATAACGTTTCCCTTTGTAGTGCTACATTCAGAGAAATCACATTACACATCACGTTGGGAGCACCAGATGAACTGCAATCGTGACCAGGATCCTAACTGCTATTGTGTACGTTGTACACCGGCTATAAACAACTTGCACATATAAGTGTGCTGGAAAAAAACAACTCTGTGCAGGATGTGGCAATTACTTGAGAGAACTTGTAAAAGTTCATGTGACTTCCACACAGTCGTGCTTCTCCGATGACCGGGCTCGACACGAGCTTTAGAACCGGGTACATCTATCAATTTGTTACAAGAGAGTACATTAGAATCAATGCTTGTCAGTCCTAGGGTAGATATCCTTTTGTTCTGAAATGTTTCTGTTCATTTGTTTCATCGATATTTTGTTGTGTTCTGTCAATTCTCTGTTTGTATTATTTCATCTCTGACCTTCTAATTTTTATACTTCCGGTGTGTCCATATTTAGCTCTGTCATGTGAACGTGGACAGTGCTTTTCTCACTCGTATTTTGCTGTGAATGTATTCTTGATAAGACCTTTTGGTCGAAGTCTCGATTTTCTTGTGTTATCACGCGTGTTTCAAATGATTACCACAATTTCATCACCCTTTTTCTTAGTTCGACCGGCAAGACTAAACTAACAATTTCACTTCACTCATCCCACCCCTTCGATCCTTCCGTTCACTTAAATCTTCTGGATAATGACAGTTTGATGAGGCTGTTGACTCACTGGGACATCTCGACCCATAAAAATGATGGAGCATTGATTTCTTCATGGTTGTCTTGCAGAGAGGAAAGTTATTTTCGGATGCTGTTATTACATCTATCTGTTGTCATTTTCAATTGTGCCGTCTTAGGGAACTGTTAGTCTCGCTACTATTTTCATAAAAAGCTATTCTATCTATCGCTGAGCTGTAATTTCCTGAATATAGCAAATCTGTGACTTAGCTAGTTCGCAGGTTCTCATGTTACGTAAAAATGTATTCTACCTCTCTATATATCGATACATCTATCACTGAGCTGTAGTCTCCTGAATATAGCAGACTCGTGACTTAGCTAGTTCGCGGGTTCTCATGTTGTGTAAGTATATCGCAGTCAAGTAAAATAGTAAAGAAAATGATTGAATAAAATCCATGTGTCAACTCTTGGCCAACTATAGCTGCATAGTCTCTTTCGGCTAATTGAAGCTATCAGCTGTTGAAGACTTACACAGTAGGTTTAACTACTGAGACTAAAATAGTTTGTGTCACATGTGGTGTGTTGGTGGGCTTGAGTTAGGTTTAGAGCTATGGTTAGCTTTGGTCTAGACAATAGACGGGTTTCCAACCTATCGGATGCGCCGCAAATAGGGTTGCGATGGGTTTTCTTTGGGGACGCAACCTAAAACAGTAAACTAAATAAAATATTAATTTTAAAATCAATTTTCATTTTAATCGCTGTCTTAAAGTTGAAATAATATCATATTTTTAAAATATTGAATATAACCCATAACCGTATGAGTAGTTTTATATTTTGTGTTCCCAGTGGATACACTGAAGCAACCTATAGTGGCACACATCAACATGCGCACTCCAGATTAGGCATATTTACATATGAAGTTTTTGTTTTACAATATCATGGTAATTATTCATGGTTGAGACGAAGATTTAATTTATTTTGTATAGTTTACTGTTAACGATACTTTCTCGTGTCAGTCTGTTTTCTGAACTGTAAACGGTAGTACTTTATGGTTTTTCCCCATAAATATATGGTATACAGTTGTGCTGCAGTCTCACAAATTATTGATTGTTGTATTGGGCATTTAACATATTCAACATATGATATTTTCACACTCATCCGCATCGCTGAGGATAGAATTCGTTGGAGGACTCTGTGTGCTGAGGCATCCAATGTGGTACCCCTACGACCCTGAAAGGGTTACGGGTTTATTGATGATGATATTCAACAGACCATGGTTTGAATTTATGGCTCATATGTATTGTTATACTCCCTCAGCTCTTTTAGACTAGTACTAGGTAAATGAACAGCTCCGTTTCTTTAATCAGATAGTTGCCAACTTTGATGTGACTTATCGGCAGGTGACTATAGCACATTCGTGTTCACAGCTTTGTTAGTTCCATTTGGATCAAGTCATTGCTATTGAAGGTATATAGATTATCTTGACAGTGATTTGTGACCGTGAGCACAAAAGTGCCATCTCATCTGAGAATCTGTCCTATAAGATCAGTGGTTCTCAACGTGAATCATTTGGGCCCCAAAGGGTAGCACATTGTTCTGCTGGGGCACATGAAGAAAACAGTTCGACATTGGAGGCTATAGATCCATATAGGTGGGTCCAACAGAAAGGTAACTATGTGAATGATATTCTATTTTGAGATCAATCTTGAACTAATACTGTATGCCTCTTACAGCAAGACAATTGTCCTACTAGATTTTCAGCAGGAGGCAGTACATAGAATCGAGATTCTTTATGTAACCGTTTTATTTGGGCCAGTGCAAATGGGCAGACACATTGGACTTTGGTGGTGGTAATTAATATGTTAATAGTGTTTACTAATTCTTCTGAATGGTGGTCGCCTGTAGCCACGTCGCTAGGTCAGCATTATGGTGCATTGTGCTTAAATATTTCCTGTAGCACACGCTGGTCACCACCAAGCTGAAAGCTAACCGATGACACATTTACCGTCTGTGCCACTATCAACTTTGTCACAGACACTCACTGGATGATATTTAATGAGGCATATAATAATAAGCCTCAAAGTAAGCTGACAAGTTAATTGTCAGTACTAGCGCAAATGTGTCTGAATGGGGACTACTGTCTAAAAATGACTGAGAACCATTGTTCTAGATTGTTCCATACAGTAGACTAGATACGTGTTTTTTTACCCGTCTCAATATTTGTGCTTTATTTAATGAAAGTGTGACTGTCCTTATGAAATTGTACGTTTAAGTCCGTGTGTACAACATAGGTATAGGGGCCCATGTTAGTGTGTCACGTACATAAACATCAGTGTACAACATAGATATATGTCAGTGTGTTGCATACATACGCCAGTGTGTACTATCGGTATATGTCAGTGTGTACTATATATACAAGTTAGTATATAGTCTATGTACACATTTAGTTAGTTATTCCTCTAGGACCAAAGACGGCACATAGAGCGGTTGTCATAGATTTCCATGTCTCTTGTTTCATTGCAATTTGCTTTAGATCTTCATTGTTTTTGATACCGATGGTGAAATGTTCTCTTATAATAGTTCTACGTAAAGTTTCTTTCGTCTTCCTCCTTTTCTCTTGCCCTTTGGTGACCACATCAAAGCTTGACAGGTGAGTCTTTTGGTATCCATACGTAGCGCGTCTCCGATGTAATTCCAGCGACGCTTTCTAATATAGGTGGGTACATATTCTTGTTTTGATTCTTGTATGACAACTGTGTTTGACTTGAAGTCTGACCAAATGTACACATTAGTTTGTACTATATATACACGTTGGTGTGCAGTCTATGTGCGAGCTAGTGTGTACTATACATACATGTTGGTGTGTAGTCTATGTGCAAATGAGCATATGTGTGTTCGTCCACCACAAGTGATGATGACCATTTTTAAATCTATTTTTGAAAATTCAGTTAGAATTATGACTATGCTAGATGGCCAATGAGCCCTATTCGAGCTGTAAATGTTCTTGGACAGTTCGGACATGGAATGACGACTGTAGACGGATTTTGGTCTATCCGTGACTTTCTAGCTACTCTCAGCTGTGAGTTAGCATATAATTTGTGTACATGTTAGTGTGTAATCTGTGTACATGTTTGAATATAATCTGTGTACTAGTTAGTGTATCTTCTTCTTCTGCGTTCATTCTCAAACTCCTGCAGATTAGCAGGATGTAGTCCGGAGAACGGAATGCGTTGTGTCATGGTTTACAGCATTGCTGCGATATCTGCGCCGTTTGGCCTGACACATCCGACTTCGGCATGGCTTTGAGTCACAGGCCCTATATGGGATGAGACAGCCAACTACATCCCATAACCTCCTTAGTCGCCTTTACGATATGCGTGGAAGGTAAACAGTGTTGCAATTCTTTGCTCCCCTCTCGGGCCCTGGCAACACATGGGCGTAGTTAGTGTATAATCTGTGTACTAGTTAGTGTGTAACCTGTGTACTAGTTTAATAAGTTTAATATTAAAATGTCCACGATTAAAAAAACCATGATAATCAGCAAGGACACCGAAGAACAAGTGCTAAACATAAACATACAGGGAGAGAAACTACAATAAGTAATACATTATCAATATCTTGGACACATAGTCACAAATGATGGCAGATGTGAAACAGAAGTTAAAAGGAGAATAGAAATGGCCAAAAGCACCTTCAATGACATGAGGAAAATAGTAACATCTAAACAAATTACAAACAAGTTAAAAATGATAATTATAAATGCTGTATCTATTCTATATTATTGTATGGAACAGAAACATGGACACTAAATAAACAATTAGCAGAAAGAATTGATGCCTTTGTGATATGGGTATATAGAAGAATAGGGAGAACATCATGGAAAGAGAAGAAAACAAATAAAGAGGTGCTAAAAAATACTTAATATGAAGAAAGAATCACTGAGAGAAATAAAGATCAGGCAAATAAAATATTTTGGACACATTAAAAGACATGACACCTTATTGAAAACCTTACTTGAGGGTAAAGTCAAAGGGAAGCGACCAAGAGGCAGACAGAGATACAAGTGGGAGAGTAACATCACAAGATGGACAGGTTACAGTCTAGCAGAGTGCACCACCAAAACAATAGACAGGGGATGTTGGAGATCTGTTGCAGCCAACCTTTGTTGTGGAGATGGCACTTGAAGATGTTGATGTGTACTAGTTTGTATATAATCTGAGCACATGTTAGTGTTTTATATGAGTACAAGCTAGTGTGTTCTCTAAATATGTCTGTGTGTAGTCTATATGTAAGTCAGTATATATTTTGTGTACACATTAGTGTGTAGTGTATAATCTATGTACATGTTTGTTTATAATTTGTGTGTATGTTAGTGTGTAATGTATGTACAAGTTAGCATGTAATATGTTTACAAGTTTGTAGTTCAGAATAGGTGCAAGTAAGTATGTAGTCTATGTGCAAATTAGTGTGTAGTCTATGCACAAACTAGTGTGCAATCTATATACAAATTAGTGTGTAGAATATGTACACAGTGATGTGTACTCTATATACAAGTTAGTGTGTAGAATATTACAAGCTAGTGTGTACTCTATGTGCAAGTTAGTGAGTAGAATATGTGTACGTCATTGTGCAGCATTTACGATCCTGATGCAGACACAGATTCGTTGGGCAGGTCATTTGGTGCGTATGCCAGACCATCGTCTGCCAAAGATACTTCTCTATGGTGAGCTAGAGAATGGTATATGATCTCAAGGTGGCCAAAGGAAGCGCTACAAGGACTCGTTAAAGGACTCACTGAAAGCTTTTAAAGTAGACCACGATACATGGGAAGAACTTGCACAAAATAGATCTACATGGCGTTCTAAAATAAAAAAGAGCGCATCATCTTGTGAAAAGAAGAGAAATGCAGCAGGTCAACAGCGGAGAGCAGCTAGAAAGTCACGGATAGACCAAGATCCGTCTACAGTCGTTATTCCATGTCCAAACTGTCCAAGGACATTTACAGCTCGAATAGGGCTCATTAGCCATCTACGAACTCATAATCAAGGACATAACTAAAATTGAATTTTCAAAAGTGGATGTAACAAATGGTCATCATCACTTGTGATGGACGAACAACAGCTGCATAATATATCTGCATATAATAAAGCATATGTGCCAGTCGCCCTGAACACCCAACTGCAGCATGGCTTTTATGTCACTTTGATCTATGATATGGAACAGCCAACTCTATCCCAATAGCTTGTTAGTAGCTTATTATGACATGCATGGATGGTAAAGGTGTTGGTATTCTTTCCTTCAGCCATCAGGTTCAGGTAAAATACAGGTGAGGTTCAAAACAAGGCTCAAAAGGCACAGAGGATAGACTCAGGTTACACTCAAACTCTCCCATATACACTCATCCCCTCTCAGCAACAGAGCCCCTCTCTGTCTCTGCTGAGAATGCTGTTCATAGCATGTAACTCTACAACTTCAAGTGATAACCACAGATTAATGCACTTGTAAACACTTATGTTACAGCTTGGAATCAAACTTACGAGCTCATGAGCACAAGACAAATGGCTATGAAACTAAACACTATGATACACACAGATCCTCAATGTTGACAAAAAAACACTATTACTTTAAATTCTGGAGATTCTCTTAAAATGTTCACTCTATGATAAAAATTGAAAGAGAATGTCCATGAATGTATATGGATGATGTTATACCAATATAAACAAGTTAAATAGGTTCCAAAAATTACATTAAAATGTCACTTACAAGTTAAACAGATTCTATTGTTACAGTATATTCTAATATTAGACAAATCGAGAAAAATTAATTTGAATATGAATAGTTTAAAGGCAAACAGTTAAAAAAAAGTATAGGCCCTACCACTATAATGAGAAAACCAAACAGATGCAGTTGAGCATAAACATTTATACAAATACTACATGACCATTATAACAATACACACAACTGACTTGGCCTAGATGATTCCAGTTTACTGATATTCAGCATGGTAATTCTTGCACTTAAGTCTTTGAAATAGGGTCCAGCAGTTTCTGAAGGTAATCTAGACATTCTCTGTCTGGAACTGAGACTTCACATTGCACATGTTACAATAACAATCTGTTTCAAAGGACAAAAAAATGAAAGAATAATGAATTACAGGCAAAGATAATATTTATTTGTATTGTCATCATGTTTTAATGCTGGGTAATATGGTGATCATTGACCTCCACAATATTCTATATGTAGTGCTCTGTATTAGCTCTATTTACAAAATTTTACTTTTGTCTTCTGTTGTACTTATTCACATGCTGCCTTACGGGTTAGCACAGGAGTGGATAATGCTAAGGGAGTCAACATCTACAGAAAAATCTCAGATACTGGGGGTCAACACCTACAGAACATACCCACTACCTAGCAGTTGGTGCAAATAGTTCAGGCACTTTCTCCATAAAACCATCCCAGGACAAGCAACCGTTTGTGAATTTTGATGGTCTCATATTCCATTAGAAATATTAAACTGGCCTGCTATCCTGACCATCTGTAAAGAAAAAAAAGTCGTCATCACTGCTGCCTTTCTAACACACCACGGTGTCAAACTATCCACTATCTTCTTTTTTTGCCATCCTGTGTCTTACTCCCTTCACCAAGGCAAGAAGGTCCATACCAACCAACCTTCAAGGTAGAGACGACACTTAATGAATGAATGTTTTAGTCCCTGAGTTTTGCCTATATTTTACACTGTACTCTAAACCTCTCGGAGGTATAATCATATTTATTTCTTTTTACTCTAAACCTCCTCATCTCATAATGTGGTCAATAAATGTGCACTGTTTCTTTCTGATGTTGATAAATAACTTCCTTTTGGTGTCAATCTCAGTCAATACACTTTTTATGGGTTTTTTAAGCTGTCCATGGTATTCTCAGCATTCTTCTGAAGCATCACATCTCTTCACCGCTTGTTTGTTTATTTATTATTTGTGATTTACATTCATATAACAGAAGTGGCTCTATGTAGCATTGAAGGACTCTTTTTCTTACTTCAAATGATAGATAGATAGATACCTGTTGCACAGGATACTTTTCATTGTGTGAAAATTTGCATTTTTCTGTCCTATCCTATATTGTGTTTATGGTGTATTTTTTTTAACTGATATTAGGGTTCCCAGGTATTTAAATTGGTGAACATGTTTCATTGATGAGCCATTCACTTTGATGTTGCATGCTGATGTAGTCTGCTTCTTATAAATGACCATCACTTCTGTTTTTTGTGTGATTTAGGATATCCTTTCGTTTTTCTTTCTGTTACCTCTATGTTGATCAAGTGTAGCAGATTTTCTTCACATTTTTGCAATCAGAACAGTGTCACCAGAAATCAAAGATTGCTTATAGTGTGCCCACCATATTATAAATATTCCAGGAATGTTGGCTACTGATCTCATTTCACTGTATAGGGAGAAAAAAAACATGTGATAGTATGCAGTATGCTTTTTTTAGTTTATTATTAACTAATTACACTAGTATGGAAATATTTATTCAAAACTACATGGTAATATCAATAGAAATAATGAACATAATATACATGATCATGTAAATGGAAAGAAAAACACACCTTTCAAAGACAGCTTGGCAATAAACAGGAAAATTATATGATGCCTGGTAACTTGCTAAGATCAAAACTTATTTTTTTTTAAACTCATTAAAGTCCAAAAGACCTTACAACTGATGTGTGAACCTTTTTGGATCGGTGGGATGGATTGATAATTTTGCATGTGGCATCAGGCCAAGAAGCTTTTTTCTGCTGTTTAAAATGCCAAGTAGTACTTTCTTAGCTGTAGGACTAATGCATATAGTAATTAGTAATTTTAACATGCAGGTCAGCAAGAACAACTTTGCATGCTGGATTCTGCCAGATGCTGTCTTACAAGAACAGAATGAAATCTTACAAGAACTTAAACAATTTACTTGAAAGAAATATTCAAAACATTTTGAAATTATTCCACACTCTATCTCTGTATGAAATGTTTCTTGATTACACACTTTGTATCTGTATTAAATCCCTAAAAACACTCACTTCATCTCTTAACACTTAATACTTTGTGAAACGATCTCACAATTGATCTCAGTATGAAATACCTAATACTTTTAAGAATGATCCAGTCATCAAGTTAAATAATGTCATGGCTCGTCATCGATGTGACCTGTCCTTTACATAATGTTGTCCTCACTGTCACTCTGTAAGCCTCTCAGTTCTGTACAAGGTGCCCAGACCATTCCAGTGCCATGTTCAGAAGATCTTCGATAACATGTGTCTATCATAGTCTTGTCATAGTCTATCATACTCATAGTCTATCATAGCCTCATGCTCTCTTTCCTGGAAATTTTTCTTCCATGATTAATCTTTCTAAACCATTGTGTCTTATTGTATATCCAAAATATGTTAGCTTGCATGTTTTGATAATTTTGAGCAGCCAGTTTTCTTCTATGTTCAGATCTTTGTGGACATCTGCAAGTATTTGTCTTTCTATGCATGATATCCATAGAACCTTTATATAATGTTTAATTTTTAATGTCGATAGCTTCCATCCATTATGGGTGTCCATTGCTCATGTCTCACAACCATATATTGCCACATGAAAAATATAGCTTGTTATACTTGTAACATTATATTTCTAATTGTCCCTAGCCATACATTTTTCATCTGTGATGTTTTTGTAGGACAATTGTTAATCTCTTTCTGATCCTTGCTGAGCAATCTCCTGTGGTGTTGATGGTTGACCAATGGCAACAATCACACACATAATTAATGTTACCAAAAACAATAGACAGAATTTCCCTTACAGTAAATTCCAAAATATTTTTGAATGCTGATTGTACACAATCTCACTTATCGTGACTGATGATTGGTCACTCGATGTGCTTTCTATGTATCACAAGACAATAAAGAACACGGAAAATGTCTGATAAGCAAAAATAAGTAACTCAGCATGAGATCAGCACACCTGACTAATCTGGATAATGATTTGGTATACACAAGGTTCATACATTTTTCCAGCTATTCTCATGAAATATGACTCAAGAATTAGACATCCTGCCTGGCAACGTATATTTCTTCTTCTTCTTCTTCTTCTGTGTTCATTCTCAAACTCCTGCAGATTAGCAGGATGTAGTCCGGAGAACGGAATGCATTGTGTCATGGTTTACAGCATTGCTGCGATATCTGCACCTTTCGGCCTGACACATTTGACTTCAGCATGGCTTTAGGTCACTGACCCTATATGGGATGGGACAGCCAACTCCATCCCATAACCTCCTTAGTCGCCTTTTACGACATGCGTGGAAGGTAAACAGTGTTGCTATTTTTTGCTTCCCGTTCAGGCCCTGGCAACACACGGGCGAACGTATATTTCAAAGATCAACTATTTTTTTAACGCCTTAGCATGACCTTATATATCATGTTAACTGAGAATTATCTCACACTTTGTATGAAATTTCAAATTGTTGTGTAATGAAATCACACTTTGTCTCTATATGGTTGGTTGGTTGTGGTTCCAGCAGCCCATTGGCTCATGCCCTTTGATACAATGCCATTGTGTGATATATGCATGTGTTTGTTTGCTGTTGTTTTGTTCCATATAATGTGTTCCATTTATCTTGCCTTGGAGGGAGAAACTTTTTCCTAACACCATCCAGCACTGTACATTCAAAAAGGAGGTAACCAACAGTTTCATAGGGATGAGTGTACAGCCAACACCCTGGAGTGTGTTGTAGTTGTATTCTGTTCAAGTGATTGTTAAGCTGTACATGTTGTGTGCAAAGTTAGAAAATGATACTCTGGTCATTCCTTCCCAGAAGGTTAATGTTGTCTTTAGGGTTTCCCTCCCAGTGTTTCCCATGGCCCATCTGTTCATCCAATTCTCTTTGTTCATAGATTTCAACATTACTTTAATTATGTGCATGGTCATTTGTGTGCATGGTTATTCTTGTTGTGCTCCCTTCTTTGCTAGTAGCCTTCCTTGTCATTGCCAGGTGTGTTTGAGTGGCAAGGAACCCACTGCAAAACAATGATGAGTTCATAAGATATTAGCAGCTGGATGACATGGTTATATATTTCAACTAGCCCAGGTTTACAATGTCCATCACATTCTAGTGCTTGAAGAGCGGACATAAGAGTCTGTAAAAATCAAAAAATGTTTTGGACTTTTGTTGGACAGGCATCAAATATGATCTTCAGGTGGTACAAGGAAACTTCTAGTGCTGTTATTTCAGCTTCATAGTTAGAAAATATCTCCCCACAGGCATCAAACAACTCCGCAGATGTTTAGTCTGGATATTCTATATAGACACTATAACCTGCTTTGATAGCAGACCTGTCAGTATAGACATGAATCCATTGTTCTGGGTAGGTGGCTATTGCTTTCTGTGTTGCTTTCATAAGACTTACTGGGTCAGAAATTGTCATTGCATTATCTCTTAATTGTGTCTTGATTTGTGGCAATTTAAAACATGTGTTGGTGGTAAATATTTTCTACTCTTTGCAGTTCTTGTCTCTTGTCTGGAAGGTGACAGCTATCTTTCTTTTATTTCAATGACATAGCTGAGGACTGACTTTTGTTTTATTCTGTAGTTTATGTTATGCACCATTGGACGTGAAGGACAGCAAATGTCTTGGGGAGATACTACAACTAGGGACGCAGATAATTCTGGCGATTTTAATGCAAAAGGCACACCATGTGGCAAGACTGCTTCCAATAAACAGAGGATAGAGTTTGAAGATGTCTAGACTGCTCCAAACCTACTATGTATTAAAGACGGTTGTATAACAGGAATAGCAAACAGATATGGTGACGAAAAGTGTTATTGATCTATCTTTAGTGTCTTCCAGTATAGCATCAGTTTGCTGATGGGATATGTTGGGGTATCATGATAGCAACCATTATCCATATGTATTAGTTGAGAATGAAATCGGGAAACAGCACATGCCTAAAATCAAGCCGTTTGAATATGACAACGGGGTCTAATATGAGCAAAATTAGACAAGAAAAGAGCAATTCTTATAACGTTTAGAAAATTACTGGAATTAGCCGCCTTGGTGGAATGACGAACTGCAAAACCATCCCGTAGAGGGTCAACATGGCCCAGAGGACATACCTAAGCCAGATGTTTCAGCCAAAAGATGACGATATCACAGCACTTCGGATTCAAGTAAAAAAGCAAGAAATGTAAGATTCTTCTTGATTAGAAACTGGCTTCACAGCACATGAGACATTCCCATAAGTGCTCCGCCCTCTGCTCCAGCAGCCATCCCAGCGTATATAGACTCAGAGTCCCAGTCAGGTGTTGATTGTGTGATCTTCGGGACTTTCCAAAATAGAAATGTAAGAAGCTACTGTTATGACATGGAGAGTCTCAGGGAGGCACTTTTGCCCACTATTTTCCTCTACATTTATTAATGAGAATTGGAGATATACCCTGTAGAACCAGAGTATCACTCTATGCTGATGATCTAGTACTATGGTGCACACATGAGAGTGATGTGGTTGCAACAAAAATGCTTCAGAGATCCATTTACATTTGGACCAATTGGGCAGACATATGGTGTGCAAGTATCAACACAGAGAGGTCAGCCAGAACCATTACACTTTCACAAAAACAAAGAGCAAGAAATATATATGTAAATAAACTAACTTTAATGGTAGATGTCCAACCCATGTATCTCGATGTAACATTTGATGCCAAAATGACATGGAAGTATCATGTCACAAAAGCAAAAATAAAGGCCAGAAGGAAGATAGCTATACTAAGGAAACTGAGTGGGAAAGCTTGGGGAGCTAATGAAAGAATTCTTAAAATGGTATATCAATAAGTTATTCAACCAAACTTAAAATATGTCTCTACAGCATGGAGTTCAGTACTAAATACCACCTTACAGATCCTGGATAGAGTACAATGCCAAGAACTTTGAATTATCACAGGAACAATGAAATTCTCACCAATCATAGACATGCTGAATGTAGAAGAAATGCAGTCACTGAAACAGTTCAGGGATACTAAAGTTATGATCCATGGAGAAAAGTTCCTTTCCCACCCAATGAAAGAAAGATTTCAGAATTTGTATCAAGGCCGACTTAAAAGAAGTAGCTTTATACACCCAGGGAAGTGTCTACACAGGCAGTTATCAGATTTTCCAAAAGTAACAGTATTATTGATATCTCAATCAGAACACACCTTTTACGAAAAAGATATATCTACCGGTGATCATCTAAACAACACTAACAGGCGTGTATGGGGATGAACAGCAGAATAACCTACAGAAAATGGTAGCAATCTCAGCTTCCTCGATGACACCCATATGATCTATATATCAGAGTGTACATGAATGGATCAGCACAAAGTGTAGAAAGAAATTGAGGAAGTGGTGCAGGCCCTATACATGGAATACCTTGATTCTTTATTAGAAAACTGGCCTCACAGCACATGGGGCATTCCCATAAGTGCTCCGCCCTCTGTTCCAGCAGCCATTCAACTCAATGATGTTTCTAGTCCAATGCAGCCAAAACAGACGTCAACATCAGGGCACAACTCTGACCCTTGCGACAGGTTTCTTTGTTGTTCCGCCCACCCACGTCGTGCCCGTAACTAGTTCAAGCACAACGTCGGCCTGTCGGAACAACATGGCAACTGCTATCGAAGGATTGACTACGGGATTGTATAGATGACATGAAGCATCTATAAGAAGATAACCTCAATATAAAGGCATGTCATCTACTAAGGTTTTCTGTTGCATGGGTGGTTTGTCTAGTGGGCCATTGGTGAGACCCACAGACACAGCCCCATGGAATACCTAGATAGCACTACTTACATCATATGTATACCAATGATAAATTACTGCAACAACTATAATTCTGAAGTACAGCTATTTGTGCAACTGCAGAGAACCTTTTAACACTGAACAGAACATCACATCCTATTGTAATAGGTCTAATTACGGATATGAAATCAGTACTAGAAGCACTACAATCCAATAAACTACCAGAGTTTTTAAAAAAAGATAATTATAAATAACCAAAATATCAGAGGATGTCCGACAACATGGAGAGTGCTGCAGTAACCAAACAAACACCAGTAAGTAAATTCAACTTCAACTAGATATATATATATGAAGAAAATTGAGCACAGTAAACATACAGATAGACAAAATAGGAGTAAAACAAGTATCATGGTTCAAATATCTCAGTAGTATTTTCACAGAAAATGGAAGCGTCGATAGAGAGACTGAGATGAGATGTCAAAAAGCAAATGTAGTAACATAACAACTGTCACCACTACTTCTTCATCCCAAGATCGAGATGGAAGTTAAAAGACAAATAATTTACAGTATATTCCTACCAACACTGTGTTATCAGTGCCAAACCTGATCTCTCTCATTTTCACATTACAGAAAGATAGTGACATGTGAGATGAAATACTTATGGAAGGCTGCAGATGTCACCAGGCTCAACAGATTACGAAATTAAGACATCAGAGTAAGGATAGGCATAACACCTTGCATAGAATACATAGAAAGACAGCAGATTAAGTGGTTTGGCCACATTATGAGAATGCATCACGAGTTACCCATGAAGGCATATAACCAAATGTGACCAGGGTACAAAGCCAGAGGAAGACCACAAAAAATATGGATAGAAAATAGGGACATCTTGAACAAACATGGACATAGCACAGCCGAGGCAACACATATGGCCATGGATCTCGAGCTCCCATCACCCCTATGCTTAACAGCAAGAGTGGATAACAAGCCATCTGGGAACAGACAATATACAATTACATATTCTTTGAATTAGTAGAACAAGCTTAGGTATTTCCTTTGCAAACATTTGAAAATTGTGTGTATTCTCCCACATCCACTGGATAGTTTTGTAGCAGAACAATGGTACTATTACTAAATACTCAGTAGGCCTATTAGTCAAGTCTATTAGTATAATTTATACTTCCATCAGATGTATCTTGGATCTCTCTTGTAGCAGGGCAAATGTTCAACAGTTGAATTAGTAAAGGTAATGTGAGTTTAGACTTCCAGCAGGATGAAATCTAGATAACGAAGATAAGTTGTTTTATATTTTTGCGCCAATGGCCCGACACAATCGATTTTGCCGGTGGTAACTAATACGCGTGATGTGTTGCATTTACCAATTCCACTAAGCGCCGGACCGTTCACTGGACATCCGTGTCCTGTCCACATCGCTACACTCCAGCCCTACGTCCTACGTCGTTCCAATAAACTGTTCAGAAGAATTGGAATTCATTATTAGTGAATTAATTAACATTAAACATTGATACCATTGGTAAGATAAGAATAACATTCTCTACATTATTGAGTATACAAACATTTAGGATTAAGTAATCCTACCCTACATAATTAGTAAAATTAGCATTGAGCATCACTGCAGACGATGTATTTCTCTCTGATGCCGATGCAATTAGCTCGCTGTTGCAAAACAATAGTTCCACATATTTTGTAAAATATAGGCCTATTACAATCACTTTTAACATCATACCTTTATTGCTGAAACACTCAGTGTTGCTGATGAGTGTGAATTTAATTGCCACTACATCAGATACAACATTTTGTTAAAGTAAATTTATCAATGAACATGCTTATCTACTGGAGTAAAAAATGTATCATAAGATGCCTGCACAAATGATTCCGCAAGAGAGGTTACGTTATGAATCTATGCAACCTCTGACCTCAACCCGGAAGTTCACATATTTCAATTAATTCTTAAAGAACAAGAAAACATCGATTAATTTCTTCTACGTCAAAATAGTATTAGGCGCCTATATACAGCGCCGGATTTAGACTTGATAAGACCCTAAGCTATTTGAGATATGGGGCCCTTTATAAGTCCAGATATTATATGTCAGTGTCATTTGGGGCCCAAGAAAGTGGGGGACCTAAGCTATAGCTTGTTTAGCTTATAGGTAAATCCTGCACTGGTATAGGCTCTATATATAGTTCGACTGACAGCTTGTTAGAGGGCTGTACATAATTTATGTAAACACATTTTGGGAAATTTTTGACCCCTCCGCCCAGTTGTCAAAAATTTGTCAAGAATCCCCCCATCCCTGCATAATTATGCCTTTGCCAAAAATAATTGTTACTCCCGTCCTTAAAAGAAAATTTTGTGGAAGATTATGCGAGGAAATGAAATAGTTTTTTCCTAATTTGTATTTAAAACTTGTTTAAACTTACACAATTTAATTGGTGTATTTAGAAAAACCGTTTTGGGGACGTCAGCTTTTGTCAAACCTCACCCTCCTCCGTCAAACTTTTAGAGATCCTTCTTACCCCCCCCCCCCTTCTAATTGTTGACGTAATTTATTGTCAGCCACTTAGGATATTATAAATTTGGTGACGTTATGTTGAGATTATCTCTAGCAGCATGCAGGTCTTGTCAACGAATGCACGTAGTCTGATTTTCGCGTATGATGCAGGATAATTTATCGCTCCTCCGGGTATGAAGGCGATTTCCAAGAGCATGCTATGTGCACCGCATAGAGCATGGTGACACACGTTTAAAACTATGGTCATCCGCTGCATCTAGCTTTATTTTCAGTCGTCTCGATTCGTCCTGCTACAGATTTCAAATGAGGTCCAACATGAGATCCAAGTCGACGCTTTGCACAAATTTATATATCTATACGCTGTGGCCCTTGTTTGCCTTGTGGCGTCAATGGTATAAGAATTCTCTGGAGATAGCCTTCATGTGTGCTGTTTGTAAGCTTGTTCCTGTGGCTTATTTGATTGCTGTGATCCATCCTTTACATGGTCTGTCTCTGGCTTTATAGCCTTAATGTCTATGTGTCATGGCCATGCTGTCTGTTGGTAGTTTGGAAGTGTGTGAAAACCAATTGATCTGCTGTCAAATTTTCTTCACTTAAATCAAATCTCCAGTTCAATTCATTTTCACATCCTCATCCATGAATGGCATGAGTTTACAGACTAAGCTGAACGTTTACAGAGCAGTAGTACTTCCAGTGCTGATATTGGTAGCGTATTCTATTCAGTACGTAGTCATCAACCTAGCATTTTTTGGCTGTAGTGATTTTTTAGGGAATATAAATATGTTCAGTAGTTTGCCGTTGCTTTCTCAACGGTCCGGTTGCACAGTTATCAGTGACGAGGATCGAACTCTACATTGGCCGTCACAGATGGGCTCTGTACAATATCGCAACAGAGCCGGACTATGCTGATATACGCTGGTGAGTGTATGGGCCGTGCATAGGCGACACGTGAGGAAGCTCAATCAATATCACACAACATGTCTCAGAAAAGTTATGAAGATTAAAGATACCACTGTCCTTGACATAGCTGGTATCCTTAGCAATGACACAATTCTGATGAAGGCGCAGAATCATTGGGCAGGTCATGCGGTACGCATGCCATATCATCGCCTACCAAAGATATTTCTCTGTGGTGACATCTTAGGGTAAGATGGTCAGACGCTCTCAAAGTGGTCAAAAGAAGCGCTACAATGACTCATTAAAGACCTTACTGAAAGCCGATGAAATAAACCAAGATACATGGGAAGACGCACGAAATATAGGTACATGGCATTCTACTTTCCATGACATTCGACTACAAAAATCTTGCATCTTGCGAAAAGAGAAGAAATGCAGCAGCTCAAGTCTATTTCGGAGAGTAGCGAAAAAGACATTGGTAGATTTCTGTAAAACCATCTATATATTGGTCATTCCACGCTCATACTGCTCAATGATATTTGCAGAATATGGCTTACAAATCATCTACGAACTCATAGTCAATGACATAACTAACTGAATTTCATAAAGTGGATGTAACAAATGGTTATTATCACTTGTGATATGCGAACAACATATATTATTCTACCATGACTGTCTCCAGTGTATAAGACCTGCGCACAGAAAACGTAAAAATGACCTAGAAGGCCCATTTTGATTATTTCCGTGAATTTCGTAGGTCGGTCTTCTTAACCACCAACAGACTCAGTAATTCTATCGGACTCTCAAAGTATGCTGCGCAAAATAGAAAGTGTATGATCAGAATTGAATGGGTTACTCTTCTCGACAATGCGGAGAGCATTACATGGATTTACTGTCCTGGTCATGCTGGGGTCAGGGGAAACGAAAGAGCCGATGTGTTGGCTGGTAAAACTTTGATGAACGGCACCGAGATAAGAAGAGACAGGATTGAATTGATTAGAGCAGTCATGGATACCCTGCGAAAATACGAGGAGGAAGTCGAACGTGACAATGTACATATTCAGAGAATGGTAGAAATGGGAGTGACTAGATGTGATGGGAGAAAGTGCTCCCTCTCCGGAAAGATCACAAGAACGCGTAATCAGTAACTGACTGGGACACTGAGTTTATACACTTTTAGATGGCTGACGGAACGGCAAGCAGAACATATATGGGAATGCCCCCAGTGCTGTGACGCTTGTTCCTAATCAAGAATCGCTATGTTTGGCACGGACTTCTTTATTCTTGATTAGAAACTGGCCTCACAGAACGTGGGACATTCCCATAAGTGCTCCGCCCTCTGTTTCAGCAGCCATTCGACTCGATGGTGTTTCAAACAGACGTCGACATCAGGGAACAACTCTTGCCCTTGCGACAGGTTTCTTTGTTGTTCCGCCCACTCATGCCGCGCCCGAACTAGTTCAAACACAACGTCGGCCTGTCGAACAACATGGTAACTGTTATCGAAGGTTACGAAAGACTACGAAGACTACGGGCACGGACTCCAACTATATTAATAGTAACCAACGAAATCACTATAATAATCACAAACGTAACAAATGAATTCCTAATTAATTATGGGCAGAGATCTTTACTGTCGACGAGTATACACTAACAAGCATTAAAACGCATTAACATTTTTTCACTCGAGAAACAGAACACGTTGAAAATTAAAAATATTTGAAGCTACTTTAATTAGATTTTCAACCAATTACCGAATTAAAAATACAAAACTTCAGTAGGTTGTCATTACTTTATTAACAGTCCGGATGCATAATTGCGCTGGTGATTGAACCTTGTACATTGGCTGCCAGAGACGAACTCTACCTCTTCACCACAGAGCAGGGCTCAGATACGGCTACGAAGCTGCTATCAAACTTGGTTGTAAACAAAAATATACGGAGTCATGAGCCGTTGAGGATCAGCTCTTTTCATGACTAACTCCATAGGTAAAAAAACAAAATAAAAACTGCGCAGCATCCTATCTCGGGGTTGACTCACGACAGAGCCAGATGCTGCTTGGGTTCAGCCATGGACAGCTAGATATACAAAAGGATATTGCCTGGGCTTGTTCCGCGTCACAAAAATAGTAGGTTGTTAACAAATTTAGGTGGGGTTTCACGTACAATATTTGTCAAGTTCTTCGGTAAAATTCAGTAAATTCATTTTAAAGCTAAATTTTTATGAAGCATAATTCGTCTTGATTAAATTGGATTAATGAAAATGATAAAATAGTCCATTTAGCTGTGAGCAAGTAGGTCCTGGCAGGACATAGCCTTTCTGACAAAAGCACACGTTCTTTTCAGTTGTGTAACTAAATCGATACTCGAACTCGTATAAGGTCTCCAAGGTATGAATGTACTGAGAGGGGAGATGGGGGTTTACAGATTATTTTTAGTTCATTAAGGGACGCATTCTAGTGCGCCAGCATTCCATGATTACCACCTCCTGCCAGGAGCACAGCACACACCACTGGGCCAACTATCTCATCATTCTTCTGTCAGATGTGTTGACCCATCCGAAGTGATAGCGCATCTAGCATTGCCCGGTACCTACGTATCTGCCCCAAAACGATAAAGTTGCAATGTTTGCTGTTCTGCATCTCTTCGTCATCCATGGGTGTTATTATTTTTTTTTTTGCAGGTGACACGATGTCAGCCTATCTCCCAATTTTCCTTATTGCCTCTTACGAGATGCCTGAATAGAAGACAGTTACTCTAATCTTTGCAAACTGAACTAGAAATCCCGGCCCAGTTTCCATACAGGCGAGTAAATGTGATTAGACGTACCGACATTACAGCAACCTTGGTCTATCTAAATATGCCAGTTTGTTTTCTTTATTAATTAAGCTGAACAGAAAAGTACATAACTCAGGTTAAGTTCAGTAAATACGTGTTACTTTATTGATTATCCCACAATTGTGAATCTATTTTAAAGACAAAACATACTCTTTCAGAAAAGTACTGCTACTATATCTAATGCTTTAACTATTTATATAAATGTGAGTAAAATGCTCCTTCAATGGACATTGCACTGAGCCGAAAGATGAAGTCTCCTAGGTATGAAAGAAATCTCGGAAAATCATGCACATAGGAAGTAAGAGTTAATCGCTTAATTGTTAAACAAACAATTGGTATAAATGTTCAAAGACAAGTGTCTTTCTGTCATAGTTCTTCCTTAAACAGATAGAATATGTGACTTCGAGTCCAAGAAGAAGATATTTAACTTGTCGTACAGTAAAATCTAATGTGTGGGTCAAAATATTTATAATAGTTTAAAAAGAACAAAGATATCTGCCGCTGTCCAAAATACATAGCACATCTGGTATCATTGATTATAACACTTCAAGGTAATTGATACTCTAATTCTGCAAGAAAATATTAAATGCACTATATGACATAGTACCATAGTGAATGTAATACTCAAGGTTAAAAGTCTTTATTTGGAATCGTACGATGTTAACGCTTGTAACCTAGCCAACCATGGTCATCAACTGTATCGTACTTCACTTCCAGTCGTCTCGATTCGTTTTGCCACTGGTTTCAAATGAGGTCCGACAAGAGAGTGATGTCGACGTTTTGCACAACTCTTCCTCACTTTAATCAAAATCCCCAGTGCAAGTCATTTTCACATCCACTAAAATTCACCCAGTGGTGATTCCAGTGTTTAGTTAGTTAGTCGTCGGATCATCACCACTGCAAACTGGACACGTCCATAGTTGTTCCGATCTCTCCTTGAGTGTACCCGCCATTACACATCTGCTGACAGTACCGGTGCTATGCTGGTTGATCATCATTATTCTGCGCCCTCCAAAATGTTCACTTCTAGCAACACCGCATTTCAAACCCTGATGGGGTGCAAAGGAAGCTGGGTCCGTTCCAGCGGCACCGAATCGCCTTGGAACTTGAGTAAACGGGTTTTTTCCGGTATTGACTAACCGAATCTCCAATAAAAGATGCGATTTTGTCAAGACATTCTAAATGTGTACTCAAGTCACCGAGAACGGACCAATCGAGACACTGACTATTACAACAACAACGAACATTCTGGACAAGTACTGAAGTATTCTCAGTACTTCGAACGCAAAACATCCGTAGTCGTACTACAGGGGCCAATTGTTTCTTCTTGTAAACATAAATAACATAGAGACAGGAAAATGTTGCTTCAAATAATAACTTATACTAGTAAATTCAAGTAGGAAGCATGAGGATAAATTAAAAATTCTTGGGACTAACGAGAATTGAATCATGTCAATTACAGCGCACCGAATCGCCTTGCAACTCAAGTAAACGGAGTTTTTCCGTACTTGACTAACCGCATCTCCAATAAAAGAAAAGAAAACATCTGGAAAGCGTAATGAAGACAGCGAGAAAATGCGCATCTATATAATCACATTGTAAAGACAGCTTGAGAGGAGATGGGCACCACAAGCTAAACGTTACGCCCACTGAAATATTACAATGGAACCGTCGAAGGAGGGAGAAACAGAGGAAGGAAAATAAAGACATGGACAGACAACATTAAGGAATGGACATGACAATATTTGTCCTCATTCATCCGCCTCGTTGAAGATATAAATAGCTGGAGGACTGTGCTAAAGCATCCAATGTGGTACCCCTACGACCCTGAGGGGTTACGGGTTTATAGATAAATAGATAACAGAGTTTTCTATAAATGACAAAAGGAATATAGTTTAAACGTCCATCATCATCGGGTAGCATATTCTAATGGTAGGATATCGGGTAGGATATAGCAGTCATCACAGCCTTTCGAAACTTCTGTTGATCTTGAGCCAGTCTTACTGCTTCTGTTCAAGTGGTCTGTGATATCTTGCGACCATCGTCTTTGCCTCTTGTTCGTCTCTCTGACATCATCCCCTTCCATCATGGACATCTCTAGGCTGTCGTGGCGTTTGTTATGGTCAAAATATTGCAGTTTTCTGGATAGGACCATGCTGTTTAGCCAGTTTTAATGTACATTTATTTATCTCATAATGGTGATATTTTTGGTTCATGGATCAAATGATCCATGGAAAAGTCTGAGGATTTTTCTGTAACATTTTGTTTCAAATGTTGGTATTTTATTTTTCACATTGTTGGTGACTGTCCAGGATCCAACCCCCCCCCCCCCCATATATTGCCACTGGGAAGATGCAGGCTCTAAGGAATGTTAATTTTGTTGTTTTGCAGCAGCTCAGCCATATGTTTTTCATTTGTATCAGCTTCTTTGGCGCGATTGTCAGCCTCCTTCTGAAGTTTAACGTTAAGGTAACTAATTGCAAATAATTCTTAATGAGAACGACGAAATTATGTTAGTTAACGCAGATTTTGTTTGAATAACTAAGACTGGCTCACTAACCAAAATGGATGTAATCTTGGTTATTTGTGGCAGTGTCTGTATCCGCAAAATGAAATAATTTTCCTGGAGAAAATTTGAGTGCTAGAAAAACATTAGATACGATTTCTCCTTGAAAAATGCATACAATCGATAACGAATAGGATTATATTACGTTTGTTTTAGAAGCCCATTGTATTTCAGTGCCTTTACATTTAAATTACATGTTCAAATTCAAGATCGTATAACTAAACAGTTGGGTCTAAAAGAGTTTGAGAGTTGTTGACAAGGAATTGGGAGGGGGGAGGCCTGCTTAGCAATAATTGACGTTTAATTTCTTTATTAAATAGTAATTGTATCATAAATATGACATGAATGAAATTGTTCTGTCATCACATTCGGCAGAACTATATGAATTTCAATGTCATAACCACCAAAAGATCTGATTTTAGCCTTATCGACGCAAAGTTAATTTTCGTTGGAGTCGTTTATTCAATTCTGAAACTATTCTTTGAAAATAATATAATGAAATGTAGATACAATTCACAGAACATTTACATCAAAACGCATTTATTATCATAGGCTTACTCTTATCTAATAATAATAAGATTCATAACCCATGAAGGTAGTAGTGGTGCAGTACTGGATATAACAGCACAAATAGCACTCCAAACAACTCATTCTCAATCATTCTGGGAAATGTTGAAAAATCACGCCCAGACAATTCCTTGATATTGTCAATCCGAGATGTTTTTCCTACTTCCTCTTCTCCTTCTACCCTTGACTGTTCATTGCAAAATAATTTTAGAAAGGGAGTCGTATCTCGTTTACACCGTTTCACCGCTGCCAAAAGTGGTTCTTGATAATCCGCAAGTTTGTTTTATTTTGATGCCGGACAAATATATCTGTCTTATGTTCTATACAGTTAATTAATTGTTCACTAACGTCTGTAGCACTTGTTTTCAGAAGTCTGAATCCTTTTTTCTGTGTCTGCATTGAGTGTCCAACGTTTATATCCATATAAAAGTACACTTAGCACTAGCGCTCTGAAAAAAATGGATCTTTACTTTAATATTAATCTTTCGTTTGGAAATCATAGTCAACCTTGCCATGGCAGACATCGCCACCTCGAGTCTTAGCTTAATCTCATTTCCTAGTTGCCATTATCACATATTTGCGACCCAAGATATTTGAAAGTGGTAACTTCTTGAAGTTTGTGACCGTTTACCAGATATTCGTGGCATTTAGCTTGTGATACCTAATCATCATTATCTTGCTTTTATGGCTGGTTGCTGATCCAGCGGTTCATGGGCTCATGCCCTTTGACCCAATGCTATTAGATGGCATTATATTACTGGGAAGTATATTTCTTTTATCAATGCTACTTTCCACGCCATATTTCCGACTAATGTCTTCCAACTTTGAGGTAACTTCCTGGAGTTCCGATTCGGAACCAACCAAGAAATCAATATAATCGGCATAACGTAAGTTATATATTGATCTACCGCAAATAGTTATTGATGTATGAAGATCGTGTAATGCCTCTTCCATTATATATTAAAGATGTTAAGAAGTACTCGGGAAACAGTGCAACCCTGACACACTCCTATATCCAACTTGAAAAGTTCACCAATGGCATTATTTATAAAAGCAGCTTTACACACAGCTTCAAAAACTTATATGATGTTTGTGTCAAAGCTATATTGTTTCAGTACATGTCACCTATGCTCATATGCTAATATGTGAAAGACTGCTTGAATTAATGTAAATGATGAAAGCAAGCGGTTTAAAAAATAAAATATTATTTACTTTATGAAT
Organism: Meghimatium bilineatum; assembly: GCA_034231615.1. NCBI lineage: Eukaryota > Metazoa > Mollusca > Gastropoda > Stylommatophora > Philomycidae > Meghimatium > Meghimatium bilineatum. The sequence goes on along the minus strand of CM067305.1, from coordinate 33,119,667 downwards.
ACCCACTAGAAATAATTTACGTATGCACAGATGGATCTGCACAAAATGCTACCAAAATGCTGGATATGGAGCTGTGATAAAATACCCGAACACTGACCCGGAAGACTACCAAAAATTGTTTGGCCCATGTGGAGATATCTGCTCTAACTATACAGCAGAGATAATAGCAAAGATGTGTCTAGGACCCTGAATCCTAGTATAGATATTCCAGGTTTCTCCTGCATATTACAAAGAAGTCAGGACAACTGCACGGTAAATCTTTGGTGTTGTTTCAAGTTGTGAAAACTCTGAATCTCGACCGTTGGCAGTATAGAAGACCTAACTGCAGAAAGTAAACAAGCCTTCCTTCGTTACGTTTTTGATTATTGTCTTAGTGTTCGTTGGTCAATACTTATATACGTAGAGTCGCCCGACAAAAATAGACAAAGACGACCAATAAAACCCACGGCAATAATCAAAATCAACCTTCTAGGTCATCAGTTCACGGGTCTATACTGAATCCATATTTGCATGAAACTTCCAATTTTAAATAAATTTGCGCAAAGCGCGAACAAGATAAGATAATATCCTCGTGAATAATGGTGATGTGTGACAAAGTTCCTTGGTCGTGTGCAAAAAAAAATGCTTGCTGTTCTGATTTTTGTGTAGAAATAATCGAGTCATTGATAGCTATACATCATATACAACGAAAAGGAAGACTTGTTTGCTGTCTACATCAATAACATCACTGAAATAACAACACGTACTAATTGTTATTGTCTCGATCCCCAGGAGTTACAATTTCTTACTTCCTATGTGTAATTGGGTGGTTTCACGCGAGCTCTATTTCACAACCAGAAGATTGAACATCAGCGGTGTACGATGCTTTTATGAGAAGTCTACTCTCGGGGAGTAAACACGTGAATGTTCTCCGTTTGCTCTCCAATAAATTATCAGCACAAGTATTCGTGTAATTTGAACCGGAGAGCGTGAAATGATGATGCTAGTTTTACAGCAGAGTGGTTTTATTTGCCCCTTCCGACTCAGAAGATCCAAAATATGTCTGAAGTTCAAAAGGTAAAGCTTGAAACTAGGTAATAAAGTTTTGCTAATAATACAAAATAAACATAGGCACACACACATAAATTGACGTTTCGACCGACATGCCTTTATCAATGTTTACGAACACATATACATCGTTTCCTGTAATCTTCCGTCGCCAGGAAACAAGTATCTGCTCTACGCCGTGACGGGTTATTAACCACTGTGCCTTTAGATATTACAGGTCAAAACATGTCCCTTGGCGACAGTTTCCGAGAAGGCGATACGCAGGGATTTGAACTTGGGTCGACTGCATCTATTTCGTACTAGGTGTTGCGCTGTTAGGGACTTGTCTCGTGTAATTAATGGGTCCATCCCGCCCCCTTGTGTCCTCGGGTACTGGACCTTATCATGAATGTGACCCTGGTTCCATTACACGAAATTAATCAAACAGTAAAGTTGAATTAGGGCTGGTTCGCACTTCTAGCCGAAGTTTCATTCGTCAGAATCGTGAATTCCTTGTCTAAGTTTGAGCTTTTACCCGCAAATTTTCGTACCGGGTCTATATTGTCTCCTGCCTTTACGTTTCTACACAAACCTTCTGCTATGAGACAGCTGAAAGTTTGTTCTCGAGAATCAAAATTGTTTTTGTTCTGGTTTCTCTTTTATTCTTGATTAAGGAACAAGCGTCACAGCGCTGATGGCATTCCCATATATGCTCTGTTTTACATTCCGTCAGCTATCTAACAGTGAATACGCTCAGTGTCACAGTCAGTTGCTGATTACGCGTTCTTCTGATTTTTCCGGAGACGAGCACTTTCTTTCATCGCCTCTAGTCCCTCCCATTCTCTGAATATGTACATTGTCTTGTTCGACCTCTTCCTCGTCTTCTCGTAGAGTATCCATGACTGCTCTAATTCATTCAATCGTGTCTCTTCTTATCGTGGTGTCGTTCACCACGGTTTTACCAGACAACACATCGGTACTTTCGTTTACTCAGACACCAGAATGACCTGAACAGTATATCCATGTAATTCTCTGCACGTTGTTTATAAGAGTGACCCATTCAGTTCTGATCATACACTTTTCTACCATGCGCATCATATTTTGAGAGTTTTATAGAATCACTGAGCCTGTTGGTGGTTGCGTCGCCAGACAAGTGAAAGCTCCTGTCACCGATTCTATTTCCATTCTTATACTCGATGTTGTAGTGGGCTACGCAGCTGACGTATCAGCTAATATTTTGCCATTTTGGTAGGCCACGAAACCCCAACCACATCTGTTTGTTTCATCTTGTAACATCTTGTGTTACTGAGCCGTCTGTGTCAATTATTGTGTCGTGTGGCTTCGAGTGCTGCAGTATGAGTTCTTGGATCATACCCTCTGTTCTGTTGGCAGCCCAGTCTTTACACTCTCTTCCTATCTGTATCACCTCTTTTGTCAATAACTTTCCATCTTTGCCAAATGTCACCCACTTACAGCGTCTTCCTACTTCCTCCAGCTTACAAACTCTTGAGTATGATATCTTCTTTTTCCGCCATCAAAGACATTTCTCTCTTGATACGCCTTCCTTTTGTGTTGTTTCTATTGTTGTAAGAGGTGACGATCATTAATGGCGACCTTGAAGTATTCTTTAACCTGCGCTATTTATGTCTTGCTTTGATGCTCGGTAGGTCTAGGAGAAACCTCAAGGCCGAGGATCTCTTGTGCATCCTAAGACAACTCTCATGGCCTCATTTTGAACTCTCTCCAGTCTATCCACCTGTGTTTGCAACAGTGTTAAGTAAACCTAAACCATAGTCCAACACAGATAATACCACTGCCTGCATCATCTGAAAAAGGGTCCGCTGCAGCATCTCCGGAGAAGCCATTTTTTTAACTGACTGACACCCCTTCTAGCTTTCTGAACGACATTGTCCACATGTTTCGCGAAAGATTGGCTTTTATCAAAAGTGATTCCTAGATATTTCATAGTCTGCTCTCTGTCAATGTTGATGACCATGCAGGTGGCTGCTGGTATTGTGTCTGTGACTATGTTGTTGTTCAGTGAGAACCAGATGATGTTTGCCTTGGTGGGATTAATGACTGTCTTGTAGTCAGTGCACCCGAGCGACAAATGTTCTAGATTACTCTGGACGCCATCAATCATGTCTCTTCTGTTTCTGCCGTGCTTGTACGGCAAGAGGTCATCCGCCTATGTTAGTATACTGCCGAGTTCAGCCTATTGAAGCTGAGCTATTTTGTATATATAAACGTTAAAGAGTACATGTGATAGAGGCGATCTCTGTCGCAATCCCGGTGCTATAGTTCTGATCTCTGATGTTCATGATCCCAATCTCAGAGCAACAGGGCTGGACATTAGCATTATTACTATCCATCGAATTATCCACGAGTCGATGCTGAGTTCACTTAGCAAATTTATCAGCTGACTAAAGCTGACACTGTTGCAAGCATCTTCTAGGCCGATCGTGGCAACCACTGTTTCCTCCTTTGCCTGATAACCCCGTAGATGTCATAGGCGAGGATTGTCCCATTTGTGGTCGTGTCTCTCCCCGATCTGTATGCACCTAGACTGACCTAGAGTGTCAGGAAGTAAACCTCTATTTTTCAAATCGAAGGTCAGTCTTCCGGCTATTATACTCCCCAGCATCTTGCCGTAAACATTTTGTAAGGTGATGATACAATAACTCTTGATGATGCTGGTTTCTTTGCCTGACTTTGCAAGGGGAGAAAATAGCTGTGCAAACACTCTTCTGGTAGGTGTCCTGTTTTCAGACTTGTGTTGAAATTTTGGTGGAGTGCATGGCCGTGTGGTTATAATGCCGTTCTCAAACCCTTGATGTCTCGGGTTCAATCCTCGGTTGGGACAGGATTTTATCTTTCTTAGGTGCAATCAAAATCCTTCCTGCATTGTCACGGCGTCTGCTATGGAAAAGTTGCCTTTATTTCCACAGCCCATAGAATGCCTACCTGCACTCCTTCACAGGAAAACATGCAGTAGCGAAAGTTTAAATCATCAACAATTGCTTTAAGCTGGTCGTCTACAATATCTTTCTGGATGCAATAGCGTATTCCGTCGGGTCCTGGTGCAGCATCTCACGTTTTCTTTATGGTCTCTTTTACATCCTCCAACGAGACCAGTTCCTCATCAGCGACTTCGCTTGTTACCAGCGATGCTGTTAAAGTGAATACTATACTCCCACGTTCATCAATATTGTTCTGATCTGATTGTTGGAGATATCTGCTGAAGAAAGCGCTGACCTTCTGCTCATCTGTGGTTAGTATAAGCTCCGACTCGTCCTTCAAGCACACGTTTAATTTTGTGTCTGTTTTTCGTTTCATTTCTTTGTGTAATTTCCAAAATTTGTATAGGGTACTGTCGGCTGCAACTTCTTGTGCAAAAATTTCGAAACCAAGAGACCCTACTGGACCAATAACGCTATATCGGTTTTGTTTCCCGTAAACATAATGTGATCAGTTTATTGTGGTTCGCTAATAGAAGATATTTTTTATGTTAACCACATAATTTACTGCTATACCGACGGTCCTACATGCGAGATTACTTTCACTTCTGTTTTTACAAAAACAAACGTCTTTTGTCTTTAAAAACTGATTGTTTTAATCTAAGATTTATTGTTTATTTCTGAGACATAATGACAAGCGCAACTGCTTTTGGACACGGTGCGAAACCATATGTCATTTTTATTTGCACTGGAATCCCTCTATACAGCACCCTATTGTAACACATTTTCCTATATAACAACACTTTTCAAAACCCCGTTATATTTTTTCTTCATTGTTTATACTGTATATAGCGAATTTCGGATATTACATACATTTTTTGTTGGTCCGAACCAAGTTGTTAAAATGGGGTTCCACTGTAACTTGTTCATAGACAGAAGATTGCAGCAACAATTATAATTATGGTTGTAATCAGCTCAACTATAAAGAAAAAGATCAAAGCCGCTAGGATTAGCTCTAGATACTTTTGATTGTGGTCGAATATACGGGAGCTGTCAACACCTTTGATACAACAAGGAGCAGTGATGATATAACGTATCAGAAGATAGAATACCTAGTTCATTTCAAAATAGTGGAAGTGATGCATGTCTGTGGAGATATTTATTCGAGGAGCCACCACCCCTATACCCAATTTCCTCCGAAGCCACTATCGCCCCCTATACGGCTTCGTCGTCCATGGGGGGGGGTGGGTGGGGGCAGTACCATCCACTTGGGAACCTATGACCTACATGGACAAAGCAGCGACATCACGGCATTTCTGATGTTCCTCTGACAACAGTATATAAACGGATTGAGTATAGAGTTAACATAAGCAAGCCACAAAACAAATACAGACACCATCGGGTTTGTGAATTCTATGTAGACAGCCACAATAACAGCGATATTCAGTGGCAGGTAACACACTGTAAAACATGCAACAATAATGCCGATTGTCGTCACTGCTTTCACGTTCACTCTTGCCGCAGATTTTCCAGAGACTAAATGCTTATTCTGGGTACTGCTCACGTTAACGTTCCTTTGACCGATTCGCGGTGACGTGTCTTTTGCTGTTTTGGAAGCCATGAAATTAGTCTGTACGAAATTGTTTGATTTACTGTCAATCGTCTCTGGGTTGCAAGATGAGCATAGTGTCTCACATTGCTGTATATTAAAATCTAAGTTCACCTGTTCTGCTTGAGAATTTCCCAACAATTTGTTCCAATAGTTGATCTTATCTGATCTTTCCCGTTCTGGTACTCGTGTACATTTGCAACAACCACACAACACTAAGCGGTTTGGAAATCCCCGCAAAAAGCTAATTTTTCGTGAGTTTTGTGATGTAAAACTTGTACCATCATCATTCGCTTTGATATGCAAGTGAGAAGTATTACCTTTCGCAATGATAAGTGTATTTGTCTCTCTTGTTTGTAACACATGTGTTTCTGATTGATGTTTTGACTTGGGTTTCCTTTTATGGTAGCTTGCAACTTCTCGTAAAACTAGAAAATACAAGATTAAAGTCATAACAAGAGGGATGTCGATAAGTACAAGGACAGTAACGAATAAGAACGCTTTATTGTGTGTAAACACGCAGATCTTTTGATAACGAGAGCATAAAACTATGTCCTCGATTCCAATGTGATGCCAACCGCTGAAGGTAACAATGGTTATGAAGGTCGATGGTAAAACCCAGCAAATACCAATCATAATTAGGTTCGATTTAAATGTTAATGTTCTAAACAGCAGAGGTTTACATACTGCAAGGTACCTATCCAAAGCCATACATGCCACATGAAGAAATGATACTCCTGTTAAAATGATGTCTATAATTTCTCTAGCGTTGCAGAGATCATGTCCTAGTTCCCAACGTCTATTTTTGGCAATATTATACACGCTAAGAGGCATGGCAAAGCATCCAAGCATTGCATCACTAACTGCCATTGAGAGCATCAGCAACTGGGTATTACGATTGCTGCCGCTAGGTCTTGGAGTAAAACGTTTGAAACGAACGCGGATTAGAGCAGCGATAACTGTAAAGTTAGCACCGACTGTGAATGCTGATATCGCTGACACCACAACAACCACGACCACAAGTACATTATCACTAGCGATTATTCTTACATCATGTTTATTCAGACTGGCACACGTTGTCTGGTTCATTGTTATTGCTCTCAGATTTTTGTCGGCAAACATTCACATTTCCACCAACGTTTAAATATTCAGATTTTGATGAACGTGTGAATGACAAGAGTTCGATCAATGTTCACATAGGCCTATATATATTTCATTCAGCTTCTAACAGTCAAAAGTTCGATGGAAAGTGTAAATTTTGAGATTTTTATCAACGTATAAATATTCAGGTTTTGATAAAGATGTAACTATCAAAAGTTCGATTGAAATGAAAATATCCAGAGTTCTATCAATTTCTGAATATCCAGTGTTTAATCAAGATGATATATTCAAAATTTCTATCCAGGTCTAAATGTCCACATTTCGATCCAGGTGTAAGTATACAACGTTTAAACACGGTGTAAATATTCAAAGTTCGATCTAGGTGTAAATATTCAAAGATCGATCTAGGTGTAAATATTCAAAGTTCGATCTAGGTGTAAATATTCAAAGTTCGATCTAGGTGTAAATATTAAAAGTTCGATCTAGGTGTAAATATTCAAAGTTCGATCTAGGTATAAATATTCAAAGTTCGATCTAGGTGTAAATATTCAAAGTTCGATCTAGGTGTAAATATTCAAAGTTTTATTACGGTGAAAATATACTACCTGCTCCTAATCAATAGATATATAAAACAAGATAATCTAACAATACAATAAGGAAGTTAAATAAATACACAAGAAACTTCTTTAAGAACTAACATGGTTATGCCATGTTTAAATGTCGCCCCCTTAAATAGGTTTTCTTCGACATACCGCCCCCGACAATGTATTTTGATTGGTGTCGCCTGATGCGGCCACCTCTCTGCTTCATAGCACGGCACTGTCCTGAATAAAACCTGAATATATGGCCTTATTCATATTGATAGATAGTCTGAAGAAAATTTGTATACTTTGTAGCTAAGCTAGCATGCCCCAAGCTTCTTCTCATTACTATGCCAGTCCATGATCGATTTAATATGTTGCTGCAGAAGAATCAAGAGTACATTGTTGGACAGAGAGCTTCTTCTTGAGTTTTGCTCTTCGGCTCTGCACAATATTGACCGATATTGTCCAATCTGAAGATGATACATGAAAGAATTAACAATATGATGAACAGTGAAGTAGGTGAAGAATAATTTCGGGGTTTTATTTGGGAAGAACAAAAAGGGATTTTTGGAATAAAAACAAAAACAAAGGAGCCATAGAAGATATACTATATCTATATATCAGATTATATACTATATATCAGATTATTTAGTGGATACGTACCCCAAGTGTTGATATAAGATTCTTTAGTGGATACATCATCCAAGTGTTGATATCAGATTATTTAGCAGATACATCACCCATGTATTGATATCAGATTATTTAGTGGATAAATCATCCAAGTGTTGATATGAGATTATTTAGTGGATAAATCATCCAAGTGTTGATATCAGATTATTTAGTGGATAAATCATCCAAGTGTTGATATCAGATTATTTAGCAGATACATCACCCAAGTGTTGTCGATGCCCGAAAAGAGAACAGAAGAATAATGACGTCTTTTAAAAAAACCCATTATAATCAACAAATTCGGTGCGAAACAAACGCTTCACATAAAAGTGACTTGCGTACACAGTTTGACTGTTTTAAAAACCTCGCATAATTAGGGGGGTGTGGGTTAGTGAAGTACAGAAAACTCTGTTTACTCGAGATGCAAGCCGATTCGGTGCCGCTAGAATGGACCTAGTTCATTTCTGTTAGTCTCTAGAATAAAATTAAATGGGGAGTTACTGAAACAAGTTACACAGAGAACGTCAACAACTTACCTTACCTGTATCTTTCTTGGAACATAATCACAAATGATGGCAGATGGGAAACAGAAGTTAAAAGGAGAACAGGACTGGCTAAAAGTACATTCAATACTGTTGATGATGAGGAGGAATTTTCTAAACAAACTACAAACAAATTAGAAAAAAGAATTGTAAATTGTTAATCTCACTACAGAACAACGATACGTGATCATTGGATGGTTAAAGACTGGACAATCACAAAGTGCAGTAATCAGACAATTTAATATGGTTAGAAACATCATTAGTCTCCCTTGAAGGCGATTTCAGGAAACTGGCTCAGTGGGTGGTAGACCGGTTGCGCAGTGGAAGACTCAGAATCACAACTGCTGCCGAAGACTGCTGCGTCGCATCAGAAATCAGTTTGCATCCGTATTCTCCACAGTCTACTCAATGCCAGCAGTTCGTCGAATTTCAGATCAAATGGTCAGGAACCGGCTGCATGACGCTGATCTTTGAGCTAGAATATCTTACAGAGCTCCTGTTATTATATACCGGCATCGCCAGAATCCACTGCAGTTGGCGAACCAGAATAGTCAATGGACCGTTGGGAATAACTGGAGGCGGATTTGGTGTAGTGATTAATCATTTTTTGGGCTCCAGCGACATGATAGACGGAGAAGAATTTATCGCAGAGTCCGTAAAATCTACAATCAAAACAGCGTTGCTGAGGTTCCTCTACATGGTGGTGGAGGTGTACTAATGTGAGTGGCGGCCAACTTTATGGGAAGAAGTGACCTGGTGCAAATTGAAGAACGACCGAATGCCGAACGATACGTCGCTGAGATATTTTGTCCTAGTGTCTTTCCAATTTTGGCTGCAATTGGGTAGATTTTTCATCAGGATAATGCTCAGCTCATGTGGCACAGCTCACCACTCAGTTCCTCGTTGCCAACAACGTCCAGACTATTCCGTGGTCAGCCATGTCATCAGACATGAACCCCATAGAATACTTATGTAATGAACTCGATAGACGACTCTGCCAGCGAGACGTGGCTCCACCCAATCTCCGACAGTTGTTTCTTGCACTGCGGGAAGCGTGGGCAGCCATACCACAACAACAGATATTGGCTAATCACACAACAGACTAACAACATCTATCAACAGGCTAATCTGATCCATGTCACGGAGATGTGTTCTCTGATAGAGACCAGTGGAGGCATACTCCTTACTGAAACGAAGGGCTCAGTCGTAAAGAATAAAAGTCCAAACCAAATTTAGTGAATATCATTTCATTGTTAAAGTCTGAAAGGTTCTTCGTGCCAAGGTTGAAACATTAATTCCGTAAAATAAACTTTTGGTACACGTTTCAAATTTTGTTCATAATGTTGCGTTTATTTTTATGAACAGTATTATAATACGATATAAGTGTCCTGTTTACACTTCTTTCACCGAAGTTGTGTGTATTTTTAATTTTTTTAATTAATTTATATCTATTTTTGCTTTATTTTTTTGATTTTTTGGATATCTGCTTTGTTGAACAGGATGGGCACACAAACACATCTGTAGGTTAACCTATAAGGATGAGCTAGTGGTTATCTTGCTCTGTGACGGAGTGTACAGAGCCCGTCTATGATGCAAAGTTCCGAGTTTGATCTCCGCCACAGACAATTATGCATTCGGACTGTTTAGAAAGCAATGCCAAACTACTAAACGTATTTGTATTGCCTAGAAAATCACTACAGACAAAAAAATGCTGAGTTGATACGTTCTGAATATGATACGCTATCAATTTTGTTTAGTAGTTTGGAGCATTGGACCAATTCTTGTAACTTCACTAGGTGAACCAACGTTGGCACATTCCGGGCATACCCATAGGAGTCATGTCTCTATTAGCAGATGGTGAAGGATATCAGAGATTGCATGTTGATAGCACCCGTGGCTTGTTAATTGTAAATTGAAAGTCTTGTCCGTCAATCGTCCCTCTCTGCCATTCTCGTCAATCTCTTAATAACAGACTCATCAACCATGGTACCCTCGTCCAACAGTCGCATACAAGTCACAACCTGCATCTGCTACGGTATCTTTCGAAAAATGTATGATTTGGCATGTTCTATTCCTCAGAACATAAATAACATCGCTTAAATAAACCTAATTATTATGAACATTTGAAACTGTTATTTGTCATCTATACTTTTTTTAATCCAAAATTGAAAACGTGTAACAGCTACAAAATATTGTGTTGCCACAAACTATCATCACCAGGTGCCATGCCGGCTGACGTAGGCGGTCATGGCTCTCCACAGCTCTCTGTCCACAGTATTATGTATCAAGGTCGTTGTTGTTTCCTTTCCGTGCCAGGCTGTCAAACTGTCTAATATTTTCTCACGTTGTCGCCCTCTGTCTCTGTTGTCTTCAATTTTGCCTGTTGTGACTATGTTCTCTAAACCTAATTAATACACAAATAATACAACAAAATATAATAACACTACAGAGTTGGTAGCATATCCTATTGGGAAGTAGCGATCAATTCAGCATTTTTTACTAGTGATTTTCTAGGCAATATAAAAGCATCCAGTAGGTTGACATTGCTTTATTAACAACCACGATGCAATTGCCCGCGACAGGATTTAAACCTGGTACCTTGGCTGTTTGAGGCACTCTTTGCGCTATTTCAAAACAAAAAACAATATAACAAAACTACATACACTAAAATTGACTGTTCATAAAAAACTTCTTAAATAACCAGGCCTATATAGAAACAACCACTATAGTTTTAGACCAACACTATCAAATTACATGACATCAAAACATTGTTTTTACACCATATCTAATCAAAAACACAAGTTACCATCACGTAAACTAGTTGTTGTCCATGGCTTTATGTGTGATCGTGAGTCCAAATTTCATTGTAAATATAATGTTAAATAAATCAACCAGTAATATGAGCTCTGAAAGATATGAACTGTGCCAGGAACAGTCGCACAGATGTCACAAACGATATATCGCGATACCATATTTCCTGCTGGAACTGGACGCATGATTTCCGGCCTAGTATCTGGTAACAGATTTAAACAGCTTTTAAAATTCTTCTTCTTCTTTCTTTCACTTGAAACATATCTATATCTGTAATTCTGTCTCCTGAATAAAACTCACTATCTTTTGTAGTTCATACAGTGGCCCATAGAGTATTTATTCCAGTGTTGTTTCCTCTGGCCAATATGTCTGCCTCAGGGTTTCATGCTAAGAACACTCTTGAAGTATATGTTTGGCACTCTGTGCTGCCTGTCCACATGTACACATGGCCGTGTTGCCAATCTTGAACTTTGTATACATGTGACTGCGGAGTCGGTTGTGTCCTGTTCTGAGACGTAGAATTACAACTTGTTCTAATCTGTTCATAATGTGATAGTCATCTTGTGTTGGTGTTTGTGGCTTTCTTATTGACTTGATCATGTTTTTTCTGATGGTAGGTGATTGGTATATCTGGTTGGTCTTCGGCATCACCTTCCTTAGTCAGTTGGTCTGCTTTTTCATTTCCTGGAATTCCACAGTGAGAGGGTACCCACTGCATGGTTACCCTATACTGGTAAGACAATTAACTAATAGTTATTTCAAGTCTGTTAGTTTTCCAAACTGGAGAGCTTTTAAAATGATTTCTGAAGCTCGAACAAATTCAGTTTTATTTTGAGACATGTCGCTTTAAAATACAACAAAAATTAATCTTCTTAAGCGTTATTTCCCAAACTGCAACAGTCAAAAGTATGCAGTCTAGATAACACATGGTGTTGCAACATGGTTCACCGATTGGCTGTGATATCTGCGCCGTTCGACATATCTGACAATTTGGCGCATGACAGTTTTGGGTCAGTGACCTTTATGTGAGGCGACATCCCTCACAGTCATGGATGAATAAGTGGGGATATGGATGCATGTTTAGTGCGGAAGGGAAGCATTTCAATGTGCCAATATTACAGGATTACCAGATCCTGTCAGATACGCACCACACTCCTGGGCCAATCATCTGATTATTCTTCGTAGTGATGGCACATCTACCAATCCGTGTCACCTAGAAGTCTCACAAAAGGTGCCAATCCAATGTCCGCACGCCTGAATCTCTACATCACCCATGGGGATTATTTGTTAGAAAACACAAGTAAGAAATTCAGACAAGATATGAGGATGATTATTTTACAAGTTGAGAGTTTATCCATAAATTGTCCGTAATCGCCTCTTACGAATGCCTGAAAAGAAGACAGTAGACATATTCTTTGCAGCATGTACGACAAACTATTCTACACAAGCATAGACAAGGGATGAAACCCCTCTTTGATAACTGACATAACCTTTAGCTTCCATTACTTCCCTTTCACGTCAATGTTCACTTATATTTCTAAACTATCAGATACAACATGACTGTTTACTCTCAAACAAATGAAAACAATGTTCAACACAAACAATAAATGGTATAACCGTGTTTTTAATAATTTATTATTTTCTTTTTGAGGTTGACAAATCGTTGGCAACACAAGGTATGTATATAATATATTCTCTGTTTGTATAGACCTCGGTAGGATTGAAAAAAGTCCCACTAAAATTATAAAATAAGACCAAATACAAAATATACCGAGCTAAATACGAAGTTAAAAGTTATCTATGTGATACTTTATAAAACTACATACTCTATATTTATGATATTTCAGTTTTAATTGACAGTTTTGAAAGTTTTCATTCCAGTTAACACATTGAAATTCTGGAGGCGGAGCAACAGACGACCTGCCATTTCTGCAACCCCGGAAGTGGAGTTCTAATCTCTGGGATGGCTGGAATGAATCACCAAATGTTTCATTGACTGTTTCACGGGCTTTCTTGTCTAGTTTGCTGAGATCGATCTGGACAAACCGTTAAAGGGATTTCTTTGTTTGAGCACTGAGTTTGCAGAGGTAAGTGTTATTCTACAATTTATTTACTATCAGTTTTAATTACAATGTAACAGATTCTAGATTAAGATAAGCGCATAGATACCGGCATCACGTTTTGGTTGTTTTTTTTTATTGTAAAACTAATTCAACGTTGATCGCCAACTGTCTTGAACTAGAGCCTTGTTTTGTGTGCGCGCGTGCAGCAGAGCTGATATTGCTGGGGTTTTCGCAGCAGTCTTGAAATTATGAATAGAAAAGACAATGCAATATTCAATATACGGCGGTAGATGCAGAGTTTAGGCACGGATCTCTGCAAGCTCCATCTTTTAATTCACGTTCGGTTCCATTCTAGTAGATGTAGGTCTAAGCCTAAACATTTTTTCTTTATTGAGCCTATAGTCTATAGTTTTGATTGGGCCTATTCAATTAGCACTGCATAATATTTATTACGAGCCTATGTAGGCCTAGTGTAATCTAATATTATTTTAGCACCACATTTTATATTTATTTATGGTTATAGCCTACCTAGTAACCTACAATCAATAATATTATTTTTGGGCCTATACTTTAGGCCAGTCCTACGTTTGAGATTAAAACAATAAACCTCAGTTTATATGGGCCTAGCATAATACTCCTACTTAAAAAAAATTCAAATAGTCCTACTTAAAAAAAAGTATAGGCCTACATTACTTTACTAGGCCTAATTAGTAATTACTTCTCTAAGCCCTATCTTAAAATAACAATTTTGTCAATTAGATTTGCAGTAATCTAATACGCCTTCATCTTATGATATATTATAATATTGGAAAGGAATGTATCTTGTTAATATGGAATTAATCAGGGAGAAAGTTAGGAAATACTATGGTGGCCTAGTTAAGTATTGAAAGGAGCATACTCCTAGGCCTAATTATTACAAATTTAACTTCAACTTCACACTAACTCAAATGTGAATTAAGTGTGACTAAGGAAGGAGTGTCTGGCACTGGGTTGACCACTCCTATATTCAATTATAAGATAACCGAATGCCCTAGTTCTGGATAGCAGGTGCTAAAATCAGTCTCTCTGAGTTAACTGCAATACTGTATTGGAGGTTCATTGAAAAAACCAATTTAAATTAAACTGTTAATATTGAGGTTCTTAACCTTTTCAAATGTCAAACACTACCTACATATAATCGTTAGAGCACAAGAGCACTGTTTAACTCGCATAGGATATTAATAAAGAATTAGTAGAACCCCAAAGAAATAGATACGGTAGTTTCATACTATATGAATATTCTGGGCACATTTCAGTATGACCACAGAGACATATTTGGGTATGAGGATTATACTCATAACACTACAGTACTGAACCTCATTCTGAAGTTGCATATGCAAGAATGAAAGGTGCAGGTTATTAGAGCAGAAACTTTAAACCATAACATTTCTCTCTGTGGACTTAATGCTTCTAACCAGCAGATGTTTGAGAATAAACCCAGAAGTAGGCATACTGAATCTCATCTTTCAAATAACTATGAAGTGAAGGGGTCTATTTACTTTATCAAACTATGTACAGGTTATCCCAGGGATGACAGTAAGGTGTCTGTATTGGACTTGAGCACAGAATATTTGGACAATAGGCCAGTACTTTTGTGACTGAGCTAACTAATCTTCACATCTTCTTCTTCTTATGGTCCATGCCATGTTGTGTTGGTTATCATGTCTTTCCTTCTATGTTGTGTGTTGTCAATAATTTCCTATACCGATGTTCTCCAATGCCACAATGCTAAGTTGTCAAGCATCTTCTCTCTTGGTCTTCCCCTATCTCTCTTGCTTGCTGCGGCTTAGTACATGAAGAGTTATCTTCATCCCCAACGGCAGGTTGCTGCCATGTGACATACCTTTACCATATCCCTCTTGCTATTCAACCTGCCTGTTGTTACAATGTCCCCACTTTCCTATTCTCATGATGTGTCCAAAAAATGTGAACTGTCTCTTCACATCTTCACAAAATACTGAATATTTTTTTTTAAATATCAAATTATTGCCAGTTAGCAAGATGTAGTCTGGAGATGAGAATTAGTTGTGTCATGATGTAGAGCTTGGCTGTGTTATCTGCATAGTTGGTCCAACACATCTACTTAGCAGGCTTTTTTATTTTATCACTTTGGATAGCTGACCCCATGACGAAGACTTGTTAGATGCCTATTTGACATTTATGGCTAGTCACAGTGTAATTATTATTTTCTCCCCATTCAAACCCCAACAACATTGGCAATTGAAGATACATTTGATAATTATTTGCTGAGAAAGAAAGTACATAAAACTGTCTCTCACGATTAAGATATGGGAAAAATCATTGATAAATATAAAATGCCCATACTTGGTTATACAGAATAACTGGGAGAGATATATATGTTTATATACCAGTTACGACTGGTATAGCAGACTCTAATGTAAAAGGTTGTTTCCATTATAACTACAACATGCATCATTATATTTTCTGTTATTATTTCTTAGATCAAATGATCTCTTCTTTTGTATTCGTTCTTACACTTCATTAACCTTGTCAGAGCTAAGCAAAATGGCTTGAACATGCCTGGAACACGACTGACTAATAAGTCCTATTCAGGCCCAGTATTGTCTACCACATTCTGAGCATGTGTGGGAGGAGTCTGTGCGACATTAAGCAGCTCTTGTCTTTCTTCTAGGGCGTTTTTGTTTCAGAGCTTGATGTCTAGGTTCTCTTCAGCTGCTACACCACTCTTTGATTTTGTTATGCCAGTTACATCTGACTTGTGCAAGATTCTCCCATGAGTTTGTGTTTGCAAGATTCTCCCATGAGTTTGTGTGTGTCTATTGTGAAGTGAGTCAGTGATGTCTTAAGAGTGTTTTTTTAAAACGTTTCTTCTATCCTCCTGTCTTGCGGGAGCCAGTTGGAGTTCTCCATTTAACAGCTGTTTTGGTAGACGATGATCTTTCATTCGAACCATGTGTCCTGCTATGTCATGACTAACCAGTGCTAACCACTATACAACACGATACAACCACTAAACAAAGTCAGAGTAGATGATATACACATATAGTGATGTTTTCCTCTTATAGAAGTCCTCACAGAGCAGATATCGCAGCAATGCTGTAAACCATGACACAACTCATTCCGTTCTCCGGACTACATCCTGCTAATCTGCAGGAGTTTGAGAACGAACACAGAAGAAGAAGAAGAAAGTAGGGTGTATCTTCACAAAGCATTGCACATCTCTGAGATTAGGGAGTATTCTTGGTTTGACATTAAACATCCATGATCCATGGATAAACATCCATGATCCATGGATGCTTAAATGCACTGTCCGGTGGAAACAGAAATGTTTTGTAACTACTGATGTTAAAAGAGTAACTCAATGCATTTGTAGGTCCAGGATAAATTACACATGCAAAATCTTTTGAGATGTTTAATGCTTCTATACCAGACCAGAATATATCATGTTGAAGTTGGATGTGTCAAAGGGCACAGATAAGCTGTAAACTATGACAACACATTCCATTCCTTGGAGTGCATCCTGCTAACTAGTAGTTTGAGAAGGAATGTAGAAGATTATATAAAGTGTAGATGTAGTTTAGTAAACACATGTAGAAGTTCAGGTTAGGTGGCTGCTACTATGGAAGATAAAAGAAATGAGTTCATTAACTCATGTATCACACTCACGTACGCACACACACACATAATAATATTGTATATTCGACCAGTGGACATTCATAAAATAGTTGTGAGGTCATCGGATATTTTTAATACTACTTTGCTGAAGGGGTAGGGGGTTTCTTTATCTTTTAAAATTTTTTTTTTTTAAGGTGTAGGTGGGTTAGCATCTATCATACTACAGCTTTATGGTTTACCATATTCACGTCAGAGGCGTATCGGGGTTTGAGCGTGTCTCGTCAGTTATAGTATTGTGGTCTCATAAATAATCATCCTTCTAAAGTGACATTTTTAGACTTTTCCCGTGATTTTCATTGGTCACTGTGTGTATGTAAACTTTGTGCTGACAGCCAATGAAAATCGCGGTCAAAATAAAATTTCGTCACTTTAGAAAATTGAATCCCAGTAAGTCCTTTGGACTTTATTGTCAATGGACACAGTTTGAGGCCGGAATTCCACATTGACCAACTCACGCGTAGATGATATTGTCAACATCGCGCTTGTCGCCCATACTTTTCGTAGACTATCAAATAACAATCTCTGTAGTTTGGCTCGACAAAAGGAGAGCATTTCGTGATATAAAAATATGACCAATTACAATTAGGAAGCCAGCGCCACTCATTTCTTTTCTACGGAAGCTCTCAGTTTTATAGTGCTGAGTATCTTATTATATTTGCTTTTCTGAGGAGGATGGGGTTGAATTCCATAACAACCCCTCCACATCTCCGGGCTTGGAGGTGTTTACATTCGTAAAGTCAGAACCGTAGATACATATATCGGCAGGGGAGGGTCTACCTAAAAAAAAAGTATTCACCTATATTCGTGTGTAATTCCCTCCATCTCTTGAGAAAGTTCAAAGTTAATGACCTTTTTGCAGACAGAATGGAGGGGGACACTTTATTTAGAATATCATGGAAGCAAAAAAAGAGAAACTCAGATATTATAAACACATTAAAGATTCCAGATTGTTGGTTACTAAACACAATAATAAAAATGAAAACTACACCTGTGTGGTCATATACAGAGACACAACTGTAAGGCGAATAATGGAAGGCAGAGTACCTAGATAGAGGAGAAAGGGCAGACCAAGAAGACGATGGACTGACGACATTAAAGATAACATGAATACATCGTTGGAAAATGCAATCCGCATCGCCCAAGACAGAGAGGGGTTCAGAGAGTTCATTGGGAAGACAACGTTCTGGAAAGAATATGCCACATGACATTTATACTTAGCTATTAGCGTTTTAGTAAAGGTAACATTATTTTAAATCTTATCCTCGTGTGTGTCGGAACATCCTCTGGCACTTTGGTTCTACTGATATATTTTCCGTTGTGAACAGTATGTCGTTAAAGCAGAAACCTACATCAAGTGTTAAGACAATGAGGGACATGTTAGTTGTAAGGTGCAACTATGTCTGATGCATACGTATTAGTATTGTCAACTATTTTTTGCCAATTTTATATCCCCCCCCCCTCAACCTTGTCAATAACTATCAAGAATTCAAGGACTTCCTGCTTAATTATGCCAATTTTCTTACCCTCCAGTCCATAAAATGTTAGCAGAAAAAATACACATTTATTGGCCATATTATCAGACAAATGTTTCAAATTCCAAACAATTTTATTGGTACCTAAATTTAACGGTATCTGAGTTATTAGTACTGTTAATGTAAATATTTGTGCATCCACCCTCCCTTTACCAACATTGTCAACAACTGCCAAATTTTTCATGGTGCCCCTCTCACCTGACCTCAATAATTGTTGACGTAATTTATGAACACCTGCCGAATAGTAAATTCCAATAGTTGCTGCGAAAGATGACTGAATTGAAGAGATATAATGTATTAATGGTACACTCCGGGTGAAATAGTCTCGCCTAAACTCCTCAGGTCTTATTAGATATGGATGTGTGTGTGCGAGTCCGTCCCATCACGGAAGAGTTATTGTGAGCTCAATATATTTCTGCAGTAAGGCTTATTGTTAACCTACATTAGCACCATGTATACCGATCGTACCGTTTTGAACTTTCTTGTCCCGTTTTATGTGCCCATGAAATATAGACATATATCCGTACGAAACATGTCGCAATATATATTTGTACAGCTCATACATTCAGACAAATATAGTCGCTCCGTGTGCCGTAAGAACATCAACCTTCAAGGTGTAGACTGTCTGAGCGCACGGCAGGGATCTAAATTATCCACTATCGTTTATCCCTCTACTTATTCTATTTTCTAAAAATAGCTTGTCTTTTGTATCAGACGGGAAAAGATACTTAATTTATGAACGTTAGTTTGTACGCAGGCGAAAGAAAAGAAAACATATTAATGCCACGTGTTTTCACTTACATTACTTTCATTGTGAACTCATTTTGATGGGGAGGGATCTTGTAATGTTCCAGCCATCAAATTTCACTGAAGTAACAAATCTACAGTGAACCTCAGAAGAAGGCACGTCAAACTCACACGCTGCATGTGCTGAAAACTTCAAGTTAACGAAGTAGATTTGTGGACTAAGCAACCCCCCCCCCCCACCCAAAAAAAAAACCACTTCACTTGGGAGAGATTGTGACGAGGCTCCCGTGTCGACACAGTCACAGAAGCATTAGTACCAGTGCTAACGTTCTGAGAAGAACGAGAAATGTAGCCCAACGCAATTGAGTAGTATTGAAGATTAGACTAGTTGGGCGTTTCCTGGTCAACCACTGGCTAGGCTGCTCAGCACTTACTGGTTAAATCGAGACCGTCTATAGTATAGAAGACCTTTCAACAGAAATTAATTAGGACCCCATTTGTGACGTTTTTTGATTATTGTTGGATTTCGGTTGGTGGCTATCTACTTGGAATCGCCTTGGCTACTTTTGGCATGCGATTCCTTGTATGTAAATGTGTGTGTTCGTTCATCATAAATGATGATGGCCATTTGTTACATCCACGTTTGAAAATTCAGGTGGAATTATGTCCATGCCTAATAGTTCGTAGATGGCTAATGAGCCACATTCGATCTATAAATGTCCTTGGAAGTTCCGGCATGGAATGACAACTGTAGGCGGGTTTTGTTCCATCCGTGATTTTCTAGCTGTTCTCCGCTGTTGAGCTGCTGCATTTCTCATCTTTTCACAAGATGATGCGCTCTTTTTGACTGTAGAGCGCCATGTAGATCTATTTTGTGCAATTTCTTCCCATATGTCTTGGTCTATTCCAAAGGCTTTCAGTGAGGTCTTTAATAAGTCATTGCAGCGCTTCTTTTGGCCGCCCTGAGATGGTGTACCCTTCTCCAGCTCGCCATAGAGAAGTATCTTTGCGATAGTCAGACGCTGTAGGCCCTATGTAAATAGTCTCCAACCGAAAACCAAACGATAATCAAAAACGTCACGAATGGGGTCCTAATTAATTCTGTTAGAATGTCTATATGGGAGATGGTCATTGTTAAATTATGTTCTATGACGCTGATGCAGAATTCAGATTATCGTATGTAGAAACTAGGAAACCATTAATGAATTTCAGCACCACTGGAATTATCCTAACCTGGGGGTGTCTATGCATGATGGGAGTGAACTCGTTGGTGTTGTCACGTGATGAATGATAGAATGGTGAAGATATGTTTTATTTACATTTAAATATTAAAAAAAACAACACTAACGGCATCTAGATCAACCCAGCCGAAGGAGAATATGGGTACCAGATCTTCTGGAAAAATAAAGGCGGCAGGCTTAATACGTGTGACGCTGATCAATAAAGATACAAACCTAACATAATACTTCCCTATACGTTTCAGGCGTGAGAAGATACATTTTACTAATGAAAGATTCGGGTTAAACACCATTGTTCCCAAATACAGCTCATTGGATTTACTTGACTTCCTCATTCCAAAGAGAATTCACATTATACATATCTTTAGTTACACTGTCTGTCAGAGTTCAGTCCAGTGTTAACTTTGTATACCAGAGTTCACTACAGTGTTAACTTTGTTTAACAAACTCTCAAGTCCAGTGTATCCCAACTTGGGGCCCACGCCCCACTTTGGGAAACACTGGACTAGAGAGTTTTTGTGTTCTGAATGTTTAAAAAAAAAATAAAAACTTCCCTTTTATTTTAGGATTTTTATTTATTTATTTGCCAAAAATTAGAGTAAGTGTAACACACTGCATAAACGTGCCGTGTTTCATTTCAGCACAAGGGCCTCAAAACTCTGACTCACGCCCCACGGGGTGGGGGGGCAATTTGAGTGTTTAAGGGGGAGAATAATACAATTTTCGATTAATAAAATATGTATATGTTACATAGGGGTGAGGGCATCAACATTTTAGAAAGACTTAAGCGAGGCATGGTAAAAAAATGTTGGGAAACACTGCTCTAGTCTTTTACTCACTCGGAGCCTCGAGAACTCTCACACTCACTCTGACAGCCTCGGTCTAGACAGCGGAAAATCCCTCTTTACAAAAAAAGGTGACTCATTCGTTTTCTAGCTGGACAAATTGTCGGTTCTCATTCTTCCAACCCCTCCGGAACTAAATGCCTGGCCAAATATGGGATGATGTTTGGCCCATCCCAAGCTCTGAAGGGTGGGTAAGGATGGCGTTTAAAACTTCAACATTCCTCATCGTGAAGCATTGTACGGGAGAGGCAGTTGAGAGGGGAGGGGGGGAGGAGAGCCGCTAGTTGGGAGGTGACAGGCTGCGTAAATAAGATTCATGTTAGAGAGAGAGAGAGAGAGAGAGGTTTTGTCTGGGGTCTGAATGTTTTGTTTGAAATAAAAACTTCCTTTTTTTAAAAAGGATTTTTATTTATTCATTTACCAAAAATTAGAGTACGTGTAACACACTGCATAAACGTGCCGTGTTTCTTGTCAGCACATCGTTCAGTATCTAGCACATTGGTGTGCAGCATCACTGGAGTTCTTTCATTCTAGTCATTTGCTCTGCACTCACCAGTTTATCGCCCTGTTGTACACACCTCTGCCCGTTTGTGGTGGACCGACCATATTATATGTTCTGTCTGACTCATTGTTTCTTTGTTTATTCTCACGTTGTGTTTGTTTTCTTGTCTCATTATTTTCCCGTTTATCCTCAATCGGTTTTCTTGACTCATTATTCCTACTAGTTTATCCCCTACCTATGTTTGTTTTCTTGACTCATTATTCCTACTAGTTTGTATCCCTACCTATGTTTGGCTTGTTAACCGAGCCTTCCTTTTAGGGACTGCCAATAATTTACGGCATTTTTTGGCCAATGTTTTTTTTGTCAAGAATTATGAACCCACTCTTCCCGTGCCCAATTATGCCAAACTCCCCCCCCCCCCATTTTTATAGCAAAAAGTACTACAAAGATACATGTTTTGTTCCACATTACCGTTTTTAAAATAATAAATAAATTGGTCTATACAAACTTGACTGTTGACATCAACTTTTGTCATACCTCCTCTCACCCTTGTCAATAACTCCAACTTTTTCAGACCCGTCCCCCCCCCCATTGTTGACATAATTTATGGATAGAGTCTTAGTGCTTTTGCTAAAATATGTTTGTAATATTGACTCATTATATTCCTCTGTCATTTTCTGTTTGGGTAAATGCATAGACAGAACAATACTTCCTTAGTTATAACTGTACTTCTTGTGCTGATGCCCTTTGACTTAATAAAGCAGAACTAGAGAGTTACTGTTCTAAATTAAATTGTGTAATATGTTTTCTTGTGATTTTTGCTTGTGCGAAAATATATTGCCTGAGTCACATGCCAAAAATAGCCAACGCCGACGAACGAAATTCATGTTAATAATCAAAATCGGCCCTTTTATTTCATGTTTACATTTTGTGTAGCCCGTTATTTATACCAAGTCCGGATGGTCCAACTCACAAACAACATAATAGAAAGAAACAGCGAGTTATCAATTTTGATGTTCATTTCCTAGCACAGTTGATTCTGCTACAGCTGATTCTGATTGCAATGACATGAGCTAGATAGTCTTCTCCAGATGGTGACAATTCTTCTCCAATTTGTCCTGAAATATCTTATAACTTGGAAGTTATGCTGATGGTTGGTTGGTTGCTGATCCAGCTGTCCGTGGGCTCATGCCCTTTGACCCAATGCCATTATATTGCTGGAAAATATGTGGGTTTTCGGCCCACCCCGGGACAGAGCCAGAGAATAACTATCACACCTCCAGGAAGGTAGGTTTCAACCTATGCACTGCTTCCCAGCAACTGTAGACAAGTTAGGGTTCACTGCGCTCATTCCCCGCCACCAATTGACTACTGGTTATGTCGAACTTCTCTATTGCTCCAGGCATGCTACCAAATGTTCAAGTCAAAAGGATTGTCACGTCCTGAGTCACTGTGCCTCTATGATGGGCATCAGCCATAGGAAAAACAGTGATGTCAGCTTCCTCCTCCCCAGTGCTGCACTGTACATCTCTGGCTCCCTCCCAACCACAGAGGGTGCAAACATGAAACACATATTAACAACAAAATAAAAGCATAATACCTGAACACTATATATTCAGGTAAACATGAAACACATTTCAACAACAAAATAAAAGCATAATTGTATAGATGGCGTGTCATGAAGCTTCTATAAGAAGATAACCTCAATATAACGGCATGTCATCCACTACGTTTTCTGTTGCATGGATGGTATGTCTAGTGGGCCATTGGTGAGAACCACAGACGCAACTACATGCGTAATGATGATGGTGCAAGTGTTAATTTGCTCATATCAGTTTATGTATGTATTCTCAAGACTTTGAAACTGCATATGTCATATCGCTCAGTAGAGTACAACAGCCATGTGGGATTCCTGGTCACGTGTAGAAATAACAAGGCTAGTATTCTCACTGGTGATTGATTGCATGTGTAAATTATATCGGTCAGGATAGGACACACAACAGAAGACTGATTACATACAGTTTGATCAGGGTCGTAGAAACAACACTGTAATTTATTTCCTTTTTAAGGTAAGAAATCCATTGCATTGTGGAATACCGTGAAGGACATGGGTTTCCCTCTACACCTAATCCGCCCCATAAAACATATCAGTGAAAACACGTTGCATTTTTATGAGAATAAATGTAGTAATGAGACTGTGCGAGGCATGGGTAGTTAGTTTTTCCTCCAAAACCTATCGTAGATACGTCTTCATTAGAGGGAGAAGAGTTAACAATAAAGAGGCATTCGCATACCTTCGTATGCAATTCTCTCTTTTACACAAGAAATTTGATAACTTTTGTATGAACAAATCATTTAAAAAATGAATGGGAGGGGGTTTAATCACCTTTTGGTTACATTTTTGTTATTTAAAGTTATGCACTGGCTTCCTGAGGGAAGAGTTGAACACCCCAACAGTTTGCGGGCTTTGAACCCATCAACCACTTTGTCCACTTCCTTCGTGTTAACAACCTTTAAAGCGGTATACAGAGCTTCAACTATACTTCTAATACAATAGTCCACATCAAGGCTAAAGAAGGAAATAATGTTTAATGATGATCGATACAATATAGGCAGCTGTAAAGCAGCGTCAGCCGGAATGAGATGTTCTGAATTAATTAGATAACTGAATTAAATACAATAATAAAAACGAAGACGACATCAAACAAAATGGCTAATGTTAGACACATTGCACGTGCATGCAGTATATGTATGACAATCTTCATATAGTTTACCTAACGAGAGAGAGAGAGAGAGAGAGATAGAGTGAGTAAAAGCGGAGGGGTTGAGAGCTATGGTCTAAATGGACCACAATCATAACTGGTTATAATTGCCCAGACATTGGATCATGTGATGCCAAATTTGCATACATTTGCGATGTTTGATGTCACATCTGTTAATGTGTTTAAGGATATATCATTTATCAGATCTCTACATAATGATATAAATATATATAGCCAAAGTGAAATATAAACATAAGAACACTGAGTCCTGTGGACGATTTGAAAAGTATTTAAAAAAATTTGCATTGTTGATTAGCGAGCTGAGCTTGTTTGTGTCATGTCACAACTCAATTGGTCACTTTTATGCTATAGAATACGCATGCGGAAAGTCTAAACCTCTCACTATTGGCATATGAGACCAACCATTATGCAACAGTAAACAGATGACATGTCAATATAGTGAGTCTTTCCTCTTGTGAAAGTAAAATAGTATTTCATCTGTGTAATTATATTTCCCTTTGTGGTACAACATTTAAAGAACCCAGCATTTCGCGTCATGATGTGTGTACCTGATGAGTGCCACTGGAGAGGAGACGGCGCCACCAGCTGAACGTTTTGCCCACTGAAATATTGCAATGAATAACACTTGCATGGTTAGACATGTATGTCGACTTGATTTCTTGTCAGAAACAATACTACAGGGAACCGTTGAAGGTGGAAGAAACAGAGTAGGTGAAATAAAAGCATAGACATAAATATCAAGAACGGGTCAAGATACAATTTTTCCTCACTCGTGCGCATTGTTGAAAATAGAAATCGCTGGAGGACTCTATGTGTTGATGCATCCATTGTGGTACGAATACGACCCTTACAGGTTACGGTTTTATATATCTGTTGGAGCTGCAGCCCTGACCCATGGTCCTACTATATGTGATTTTTTAGCAATTTTTTGCTATATTTGATTATTTTCATAGTGGCCCAACCTGAGCGTGAGGTTTTTGGAGTGTTCTGGGTAAGAAATAATGCCTTAGTGACACAACCTCAGTGTATCTGGGAAGTGATAGCCGTAATTCCTTGCCATAGAAACAATAATTTATATATAATGCATACGTTTGTGTGTTTCTATATGCGATCTCATTTCGCTAAAAATAGTCTTTGTCCAGAACAGTTTTCTCGGCATGTTGTATTTCAGAAGGCATCGCCAGTGAGCCAACATAAGAACCACCGTGAAAATAAACCCATATATGGAGAAAGTAAGAAGTGGTAATCAATTATTGTTTAATCTGAGATGCAGTCATTGGACATTTAGAATTCCTGGGAATGTGATATGGTTATATACACTGATGGTTCTGTTATTGGACCTGTGCGTAATGATTGGGACTTCACATCTGAGTGTATAGCGAAAACTATTAGAATGATTGGGATTCACATCTGAGTGTATAGCGAAAACTATTAGAATGATTGGGACTTCACATCTGAGTGTATAGCGAAAACTATTAGAATGATTGGGACTTCACATCTGAGTGTATAGCGAAAACTATTAGAATGATTGGGACTTCACATCTGAGTGTATTAGCGAAAACTATTAGAATGACGATTTCCCTGTGACTACAAGCATAATTGCTAGGGAGATTAATGCAGCGGTGACTCATGTCTATTTTGTCAGTGAATCAATAACCATGATCAGAACAATACAAGCTTATTTGAGAATTCGTGAACAGTAAGTCTTTGAGAGGTTGAATTTGGAAATTGTCACATGCATGTTTTGTGGCTGATTATACAAGTGTTCAAAGCAATACGAATGCAGAGAGATTAACAGGTTCTGCAATGTATTGGGTAGAAAGGAAATGGACCGGACCAACATACTGAATTCCTTACAAGAAACTACTAGTTGAAATGAAATTAATGAGAATTTTGATTCATTTCCCCATGACCAGAGTATAGGAGCTGGGCTTGAAATCTGACGTTGCCAGAAATGAACGTCATTATGGAATGACAGGAATGTTAACTGAGAACTAGAACTTCTTCTGCGTTCGTTCTTAAACTCCTGCAGATTAGCAGGATGTAGTCCGGAGAACGGTTTACAGAATTGCTGCGATATCTGCGACTTTCGACCTGGCACATCTGACTTCAGAATTACTTTGGGTCACTGATCCTATATGGGATGTGACAGCCAACTCCATCCCATAACCTCCTTAGTCGCCTTTTACGATATGCGTGGTAGGTAAACAGTGTTGTTATTTTTTTTGCTCCCTTATTTTTCGGGCCCCGGCAACACACGGGCGGGAACTGGGACTGTTATGGCGGATATACTCGTGAAGATCGGAACAACAACGGATGTGTCCTGTATGCAGTAATGATCATCAGAAGACTAAACCCTATTAGCTGACCATGCATATGTCATGAAACGTTGCTCTTGTGAGAAGCCCTACATCAATGTATGCATATATTTCACTGCTGTTTTCACATCCTGTGAGCTTTTCACAGCATTGTACACTGCTGAGAATTGGAACCTTTCCTGGTATGAAACAAAGCTCCAGAGATATGTTCCCATTGCACCGAATGACACAAGTTTATGTACATAATAACTCACATCATTCATCAAAGACACACGATGATACACAAAATGATATACCATTCATCAAAGACACCAGTTGATACACAAGTCATCAAAGACACAAAATGATGGATCATACGATCCAGAAGCCATGCTGGAGTCAAATGAATGTGTCAAGTCGAAAATATCACTAGAAAGATATGCTAGGACCATTACAAGAACTACATCGCTCGTGTCTCGTGAGGTTCAAAATTAACGAACTAGACAACCATTTTTGTCCAACATGGACCTTGGGGGAGGGGGGGGGGGAGAGAAGAAATTTGAATATTTGTGAGGCCAATTTGTTTTCCATATCTATTTATATTATATTTTCCATAATTTGAGTTTATTAATGTGCTAAGTGGGGCGGAGTGCCAAGACAATAGTATTTTGGGGAGATGGGGAAATATTTTTTTTAAAATTTGTTAATAACGATGTTCGAGAAATACCAGTGTACATTCCCGTTACGGGGCTCCTATTCTTCTGCTTTCGTTCTCAAACTTCTACAAGGCCCGACATGATGTGATCCGGAGTGCGTTGTGTCATGGTTTACATCTTGGCTGTGATATCTGCGACCTTTGTCCTGTCACATCCTACTTCATAGTTGGTTCGGGTCACTTTAACCCAGGATAGGGCATCCATCTACACCCCAAAATCTCCTTAGTCACCTACTGTGACATGCTTGATAAGTAACAGTACCGCTATTCCTTGCACTCCTTTCCTGTTCCTGGTAACAGAAGGGCGTTAAGTGCTTAAACAAAAGTCTCACTATAAGAGACAAATTGAAATTTGATGCGAGTTCGCTGCCCACATGCTGTTCTCTATGACGAATGTGACCCATCGTATTAGGCGCAGTGAGTCAGTGCGACCTTGAACTTGTGATCACATGACCACTGAACGATTATAAACTTGTGGTAGCCTGAACGCGTTGTGTCCCCTCAAAAGGCGTTAATCTCCCCAATTAACAAACAAATCACTGGACTTACAATTTGTCTACTTCTTGTAGAATTAATCAGAGGAGCTCTCTTATCTAAAGGCGAAATATGAAAGAATTAAGTGGTATTGGATTTGTATTAAACACAGAAAAAAAGAGGAGAGATTGTGGTTTTCATTAATTCGTGATTTACATATATTATTTTGGTCACTGCTTTGTCTACGGGATAGGGATGAAGTCCACATCCCCCGAAACTCATTAATCGTCATTTACAAAATGCAGGACTGACTACAAGGTTGCCAGCGTCCGTACTATGAATCGTGCCCTGTAAAAGTTTTAGTTTCGCACAACCACACCCCACTAATATACATTAAATTCATTTTGGCTGTGGCACCCTCGGGATTGCTTTTGGCTCTTTCATCAGGTGGAATGAGATTCTCCGGTCTACCCAGCCTAGTTTCAACGCCGATGGTTCCCATTCTTGTCTGTCTCTTCAGATTTCAATGATTATGTATCTATAAATGAATTGGTTTTGCTTATATGTTGCCATAACAATAGCCTTGTCTTTTCTGGAAATAGAAAACAACATTTCAACAGAAGTTGCCACAATATGTGATCCTCTCGACAGGCGGCATGCCGCTTCGCTGAGGTAGATGAAGTACATAAGGGGTAACTCCAGAACAATGACATCAATCCTCTGCGTCTTTTGAGATATTTGAAAGAGCAAACGATAATCAGAGCCACACAACACTGATTCTGACATAGGAATGAGAATATTGGATCATAAAGAAACAAAGGGGGTGAAAGATAAGTCCATAGAACAGAGGTAGACAACCGTTTTGGATTGACGGGCCTTATTGAGTTCTTGTCGTGTGAAATAGGCCAGCGAGCTTTTTAAAGTCTTTTGGAACACAAGGTAGTGTCTTCTGATTCAGGTAATATATTATATTAAATCAATCTGGCGCGCTAATGAAATTGACCCGCTAATGAATTTGTCCCGCAGTCCGTAATTTGCCCACACATTGGTTTGGTAATATAAACTGTGCCTCATATGGATATGTAATTTGGTTATGTAAATCAGCGCTTTTCACATAAAAATAGTGGAGGTCACAGTTCTGGTAATCCAGCCACCGCGACCTCTCTCGTGGCGTATTTGACACCAGTGGCAAGACAAAGTCGAGATGACTAGAAAATAGTTAAGGATTCAATGGGTAACTAGGGTGTTTTATGTGTCTCGCGGTGTACTATTAGGTCCACACGGCTCATTGAGAGTCGCTTTTGTACCGATTGTGCCAGTTAGTGGCATCATCCGCTTACTCTAGCAAGACCAGTGTTGACATGCTTGGTTAGGCCACCACCCTCTTCTATAAAAGGTGGTGGTTAGACAGACCCTAATTACGTCGGTCGCTCTCACTTCTGTTGAGTTTTTGTCCACCAGTGGAGGTTTTCTCCCAGATTATGGTCGCTGTGCATGTCAAGCTGATACGTGAAAGCTAGGTGGTGCTCAGAGGTTGGGAAGCTGCGTCCAAAGGAAATACGTGTTCCGCAATCAGGGAAGTGCATTCGATGTCTTGCACTGGTATTTTAGACAGGGACGTTTACGTTATAGAAAATATTTTTTTTAAAATTGGTTGTATAGTGGAATACCGATCGTACCATGGTCAGGTGGAAAAATTAATGCTGAGGTTGTGAAAGAGAAATACAAAACATTACTTAACAACATGAGAAATAGTCGGGTTTTTTTTTTGGTTTGGCCAAGAGAAAATGTGGTTTAGAGAACCTAGTGATAGTGCAAGAGAAAAGAACATCAACATCCAGATAAACAACTAGAACAAGTAGATTAATTCAAACATCTCGGCAGCACATTGAGATATGACAACAAACAAGAAGCAAAAATATATGCAAGATGTAATAAGGCCTGTCAGGTCATCGGTCAATTAACACATTTACTACAAAACAAAGATGTTACACTAAAAACAAAGAAAGCACTATTCAACACCATTTTTCGAACAACGTTGTATTATCAGTGTCAACATTTGACATTAGATTCTAGAACAATTCATAAGATTAACACCTGAAATGAAATGTGTAAGACGTATGATTGGAGTTAGCTTGAGAGACATATCAGGAATGAAGAACTAAGAAAACAATTAGGGAACAAGTTAAATGGTTAGGTTACATAACCAGACAGAAAGAGCAAAATATCATCCAAGTAGCGCTTAACAAACGATACGAAAACAGTAGACCTATTGGACGTCTTGTAAAAGGTCGATAGACAGTGTATTAGTCAGAAATATAACAGCAGAAGAGGAAAATAAAAGGGCAAAAGACCTTAACACTCACTCTCCCCTCAACACCGAAAGGTACACGAGGACAGAAAGAAGAATGATAACGCGCAACATTGAAGGATAGATAGACACGACAGCGTTAGAATATATCAGTTTAACATAGTTAAACACGGTAGTAACATGGCAAAGAGCCACATAATCATGATTCATGTGATTGGGGATTGGGGGGGGGGGGGACGTTTTAGACGCATAAACGTTTACTCCGCACGGCGCGTGATGATGACGATATTATATTGCATTATGGATATATTGTTTATATATTTGGAATTCCTGTGCTATAGTCAGTTGACAAATCAAATTGACAGTTATTTGTATATACCGTTTCTCAGTGTTGGTCAAGCCTATTAATTTCTATGAATGTAGCAAGTCTATGACAATCTGCTTTCTATTGAAAGTTTACACCAATAACGTACTATTGTTATGTAGTTAGTTGCATGCTCATCCATACCAAATACCACACTCAAGCTGGCACACTGTAAGTACACCGAATGTTATTTGTGGGCTCAGTTGATAGAAAGTAAATAGTGAACACGCTATCGTATTACAGTGTTGTTAGATATGTTGCTGTCAAATACGATGTATATTTGTAGTTTCACAAAACCTTATTTTCTCACATGCTAACATGTACACACGTTTCTCTTCTTCTTTTTTAAATTTCAAATCAATGGTCATCAAGCCCATAGATACTGGGGTTGGTTTCCTAGGGCTCAACCATTCTTTTAATAACTACTTCCCATTCTCTGTACAACATCCTGCTGGAAATCTAGTACGGCCTTGGTACTGCTACAAGAGAGATCCGGCGGGAGTTTGAGAATGAACACTGACAAAGAACAATAAATCTACTCCAATTTGGTTTACAAGTCAGCATGCGATGTTTATGAGCACACAGCCGTCATTATTACTACGTCATCACACCTATACACTCAATACATCCTACTACAGGGTTGCCATATTTGAAATTTCATAGTAAATACAACATAACATTTAATGTGAAATACAAGTAAAAATGAGGGGGAAAACAACCACTTAGCCTTCCCCAAAAACATCGCTCAGTGACACATAAGGGTAGACACATGGGAAAATCCGCGTACAATATAATTAATCTTTTACGCCTTGTACGAGAACCAGTTATCTCGTGCCGTTGGCTTACTAAACGATCGATATGGTTACGTTCATGTTACGTTCAATCGTAAAATTGTTAACATGTTGCCGAAGTCGAATGTGTCGGTCATTCCCGCGAATAAAACTGCGATATAACACATTTCTGTTCTGTGAACTGCATCCTGCTGGAAATCTAGTATGACCATTGTCCTGCTAAAAAAGGGATCAGATGGGAGTTTGAGAACGAACGGAAAAAAATGAATATCAGAGTTGGTTATAGTAATTCTTTATCACACACTCATACCGCTCTCTGGACTATATTCTCTTATTACCACGCCATGTCTCTCTTCTTGTTTCCAGCTTGGAGATGTTTAAAGGAACTTAGTTGCTAGTTGTCCTCCCAACAAAAATAACAACAAAAAATACTCGAACACCTTCCCTCTCCTCCTATGAAACTCCTTATTTGTTATAGTTGTTGTTATTATTATTATTAGTAGTGGTGATAGTTTCACAAAATTCACAGATTAGTTTTAGTAGTAGTAGTAGAATGCCAATATATACGACGATTGCTGACGTTTCTTATTTTACTTGAACCACACAATCATTGGAATTCTTTTGCTAGCCAGTTTACAAAACACCTTAAACACTTTGATAGAGCAGGGGGTTGGCGAAATACGGCTAGATGCCCACAGTTGGCACACCAATTATTTTTTTTTCAGCTGCATGGCTAATCTAAAAATACTATATTCACTAATTTGTGCTGCGAAAAACTATTTAAAACTCATTGGGATTATAAACAAAAGTAAAGTTTTTAAAAATCCCAAACAAAAAAACAACTAAATATGCTCACTGACCCGAAACTTCTGGTGTATTGTAAATGTAGCACTGTTTAATTCACATTTCTAGTTTGTAATTTGTGTGGAAATAAGCAGTTTCTTTGTCATCGAAAGTACTTTTAGTCATTCATATTCCCCTTTAACTTTCTGTTTCACATCTGCTGTCATTTGTGATTATGGGTTCTTTCACACATAAAGGGCCTAGATTTCTTAAGAAATCAGCGTCCATCCAAAATTTTCTGTAGTTTTATGACGCCATTTACTGCCTGTTTAACTATAGATACAAAATGGATACCGTAATCGTTTGTTAGAGATATACATTTTTACAGTCGCAATGACTGCTGCCGGATTAGACGGTATTCGCACTGAGAGACTCCCCTCCCTCCCAATCTAAGCGCCTTCCACTGAGAGACACATCCATACAACTCCCTAAAATGAATATATTGACCCCCCCCCCCACAACCATGCATCGTAATTATAGACCGATTAGACAGGGAAATAATTTGCGGGGGAAAAAATTGCTTAATTTTCGTTTCCCTTTCCACAAAAAGGTAGGACCTTTATGTGAGGAAGAACCAACCGCGATTATGTGTTCAAGATATTTATCTCTTAATAACTACTTCCCATTCTCTGTACAACATCCTGCTGGAAATCTAGTACGGCCTTGGTACTGCTACAAGAGAGATCCGGCGGGAGTTTGAGAATGAACACTGACAAAGAACAATAAATCTACTCCAATTTGGTTTACAAGTCAGCATGCGATGTTTATGAGCACACAGCCGTCATTATTACTACGTCATCACACCTATACACTCAATACATCCTACTACAGGGTTGCCATATTGGAAATTTCATAGTAAAATGGAACAAATTTGGCCCTTATGTAATATTGCTGGCTAACAAATCTGATGTGACATATTTATTCCTGATTAATTTCAAAATATGTCATTTTAACATATTTGTGTGTGTTATTGGCGGAAATATGAAAAGTTCAGATCACACCAGTAATATTAGTATTTTTTTGTTGTCTTACCTGCTGTAAAAAAGCAAATAAAGAAACATAATAGATAACAAAGCCGTTTCTTGTTCGGCGTGTGATAGGTTTTTTTTTCTTGATAAATGCCTTTTGGTAGAAACGTCGATATTGCTGTATTTTGTTTTTACTAGTTATTAATAAAGCAGAATGCAATTCCATCATCTAGATACAATCATTAGAATTAGAGCTAAGAATTACATGTTTCTGAAACGAAGCTCGTGTTATATTTTCAGTAGTTATTGTATATCAGTTTGGCTATTTTTTTGCAACATATGTTTACCTACAATTTGACCATAAACATTTTCAACTATCTGGCAATCCTGTCTCTAGAGCAGTATGAGTCTCCTACAACAACACATTCATCACATCGCATTATCCGTGTTAGCATATGCGCTATACTGGCCATTATTTGTTGCTTATACCCGCTACTCATCTGCTGACACTCCCTGAGGTATTCTGCTCTCCCGGGTCTACACAGCATGCGGGCGCGGTATCTACACTAAGTAATCTCGTAGTATCACCTGACCTTGCCAATCTGCTCTTTCTCGCGAACCTCTTGTAACGCTTGAGCGGCGAGTATATGTAGGTATTTATGTATTAGGATCGTCATTCCTTCTTGAGTAGCCAGCTTTTGGTCAATGAATACATTCTTCTTGTGGACAATATTGTGTTAGTCACAGCATCGGCCCTTTGTTTCTTTCTCAGCTTGAAGGTAGTTATGGTTTTTTTTTGTATAACAAAAAATATTGTATTATTTTGTCTAATTTTCAGTATTTGTTGGTCAGTCTACTTACAAAAGTAGGTAGAACAATTAGATATTGACTCATTGTTGATTTTAATTATGTACCTTGTATTGAGCATGGACGGAGATTCCCGTAGTGAAGTGATCAAACCATTTGCATTATTCTCGCGAGGTTGTGAGGTTGAACTCCGACCTAAACGTTTTTTTTACAAGTGCACTTTTGGGAGATCCATGGGAATTATTGCGTGAGCTAGGGAGTTTATTATATTCTATGAATTCATTTGTTCTATTGAGGCACATATAGCACACATGGGGAAATTCGCGTACAATAAAGTTAATCTACTACATCTAGTTAATAAGGGCGGTAATATATTTTGTTATAGTAATTCTGGTACTGTACCCGTAGATACTACCACATGTTTAATTATGTCCCTTGTCTATGTTTGTAAATTTCATGTTTATCATTAAGTAATTTATGCATTTTTTTGGGTTGGGGTTAGGGTTAGCTATGTAAAACACAACTATCCTAACCCCAACCCTAAGAAATAAATATTTAAATTATTAAATGATGAAGATGAAATTTACAAACATAGATAAGCGATATAATTAAAAATGAGGTGGTGTCAGCACTGGTATAATACCGTAATTCTTTATCTCCGAATTATGCCTTTCTCTTGACTCTATTGTGTAATTGCCAATTCTCTGCTTGTTTCCACCTCGGAGATTTGCAATGAAACTGGCTGCTAGACGTTCACATGGAGCTCATGGAGCAAAGCTTAAAAGGACTTAAGTAATTTTTATTTGTTTTACTTCCAAACACTAGCAAACTGCCATTTTGATAAATAGTTGTCATGTATTATATATATATATATATATATACATATATATATATTTATGTTAATAGACTAATTATTATGCATTAAGTATAATTATTATGTTATAATAGTGTTTGTCTGCAATGGTGATATATTGTTGTGTGTCACATTGCTACGGTGGAATCCCTCTATAACGCATTCTTTTATAACGAATATAATAACACTTTTTAAAATCTGCAATTATATTTCTTCGTTATTGTTTGTACTGGGTGTAGCGAATTTTTGTTATTACATACATATTTAATCAGTTCGGATCAAGTTGTTAGACCAGGATGTGGCGGTATATTGTTGTGTCTGTCCCGTTGATTGATTGTTGAGTGTGCCATGCTGATATATTGTTGTGTCTGTCCCGTTGATTGATTGTTGAGTGTGCCATGCTGATATAGTGTTGTGTCTGTCCCGTTGATTGATTGTTGAGTGTGCCATGCTGATATATTGTTGTGTCTGTCCCGTTGATTGATTGTTGAGTGTGCCATGCTGATATATTGTTGTGTCTGTCATGTTGATACATTGTTGTGTCTCTTATATTTTGATAGATTGTTGAGTCTGTCATGTTGATTGCCATGGTGATAGATTGTTGTATCTGTCATGTGAGTAGATTGTGTCTGTCACGTGAACATATTGATTATTTAACTATTCATAGATAGTGTGCAGTATATTATTTTGCTTGTTTACTGTTGTATATACCTTAGAGCAGGATTTCTCATACTGAGTTCGACAGAACCCCAGGATTCCCCTAAGGGAAGCTAGGAGCTCCACGTGATATGGTGATGAGCACGATACACATATGTATTTAAAGTTATACTTTTATACTCGTATAATTCTTTATTGGTCATTTTAGTACACACGGCATACTGGACATTGTTTGAGCATTATAATGTTTTCAAACTGTTACATTGTTTAGGTATATATATATAGTCCTTTTCTCTTAGACATTGTTTAGATATATATATATAGTCCTTTTCTCTTAGACATTGTTTAGGTATATATATATATATATAGTCCTTTTCTCTTAGACATTGTTTAGGTATATATATATAGTCCTTTTCTCTTAGGGAACGTAGGTATACGTCTGCTTCCACCATTTATATCCTGAAAATTGTTGTTGTTATTTTATTTTAAATCGGAGAAAAAAGTCCATTTTGTCTATTTGACCTGGCAAATCCTGTATACTTGTATATCTAGAAAACCGTGGTTAGTTTTTGTCATGACTCTGCAAATCGAAGGCATACGAGCAGCATCGAAACACGCCTTCATCCGTGACGATTTTGAGTATTGCCGTGCGTATCGTTGGTTATTATATAAATACTTTATGTCGCCTGCAACGTTGCCCAACGAAATTCACGGAAATAATCGAAAACAGTGAGATGCTTGTGATTCTGTTCACATATCATCCATCTTTCGCGAGAGCCACGGTTTTTGTATATAATTTTTTTTTCTATGGTCACCGCTCTTTGTTCTATAGACAAAATGGACTAACGTCCAAGATTGAGAGAGTACTTCACCATAATAGCTGCATTTGTATTTTCACCTAGTCACCTAGCGATCTGATTCACCAAACATGACATTAAGAAAGGTACGGCCGAGTGCCAAGTTCACCTAGTCACCCAGCGTATTGATTCACCAAACTGGCTACAAATGACATTAAGAAAGGTACGGTCGAGTGCCTAGATAACTCAGAGGCAACGTATGTATGATGCGCACATTAAAGACCAATAAGCAGCTAAGACATAGATAATAGTAATATGAAATATTGTAATGTCAGCGCCATGCAAAAATGAAAACCAATTAAAAACAAATGTATATAAAGTACAATAGCTAGAGAAAAGTATACCAAGGATCGCGGGCTTCTACCATAAATGAATGATGCAAAAGTCTGCATGTTTTATGGTAAGACATGCAGAAGGCACATAAAGCATAATTTGGCAACCGTTTTGGGTTGGGAGGCCTAATTAAGCTTATCTCGTGTAGTATGGGGCAATACGTTTTTTTTTTAAAAAGGGTCCTTTGGAGTTCACAACAGTGTTTAAGAGCTCTGGCGCCAGCGCATTTATTAGATTTAGATTAACCTGTCTGGCGAGATAAAAAAAATGGATTGTTATGACGGATGTGGCCCTCCGGAAGTATTTTTCCCACCATTGCATAAAGACATTGAGGGTTCTGACATAGGAATAACTCATTGAATTCACGTCCAAACACTAAGTATACGTTGATGAAGTTTGAAAGGATGGATATTATTACCGCTATACGCCTGTGCGTCGCGGTGACCCACATGGAAGCATAGAATAGTGACATTATGACCTGTCATTGTTAGCTTGAGAAGAAGAAACAGAGAATTTGCGACATATCTTGTAATTGGGTAAAGTTATTCCAAAACACAGTGAGTTGGGTCGAAAGGTGCAGTTATCTCAGTCAAGCTGTAAGCCATGTTGCAAATAGTTCTGCTCTCATGATTGTATCATGTCAACTCGCAGAAGAGTTCTATTGATGTGGAATGGGGGGGGGGAACTCACGTGCTTTAAGAGCAGAAAGCGTGGCTTTACAAGTATGTAGTGAGTATAATTGATTAACATCATTTTTTTTTCCTTGTTCGGTTAACATCGTTTATTTTCTGCGTCGATTAACATCGTTTTCACACTACTAGTGGTTAGCAGGATGATAAATAGTATTTTTATGCCAACACTTTGCTATAAATGCCAGACATGAATGCTGACAGTAGAACAGCAGAGACAATTTACAACATGTGAGAGGAAATGTCTGAGAAAAAACCACAAGAATGACCACACTAGGCAAAATAAGATATGACGAAATCCGGAGACGAATCGATATATGACCATGCACAGAATACATCGAAAAAGAGCATATATAATGGTTTGGGCACTTATGAGAATGAACCATAAACAACTATCGACAAGAACATATGACATGAGAAGATCCGGATACACGGCCAGAGGAAGGTCCAGAACAAGATGGATAGATAATATCAAGATAACCCTGAACAAATATGACTTAACACAGCCAAGGCGACACATCTGGCCTGGATAGACAACAAAAACTCCCAGTCACCACCCATACACTTGGCTTTCCCATCTCATAGAGCAGGGTTTCCCAACCTTTTTCTAACCGTGCCCCACCTAAGTCTGTCTAAAATTCTGATGTCCCCCTATGTAACATACACATATTTTTTATATTCAAAAATTGTGTCCTCCCCTCCCTCTGAATTGCCCATGAACAATCAAATTGCACCACGTTGGTAAACACTGTCATAGAGTATTAAAGTTATCCAGAAGCCATGCCGAAGGCGGGTGTGTCAGGCCGAAAAGCGCAGATATCGTAGTTCTCCGGACTTCATACTGTTAATCTCCAATTGTCCGAGAACGGTCGCAGAAGAAGAAGATGATGATCTGACTAGCATGCGCTTCGATAGAGTCAGTTGATAGTGGGGATAACATGGGGACTCTGAATCCACGGAAAGACAACTATTGCTACATAAACGTGCCTTCCAGCACTCGAATTACATATATAGACTAAGGTACAATGTAGATATGTAGATACATATAATTATGTCTTGTGGCAGTTTAAAGTGTACAGCTCTTGTACGGTATCTGACATTGCCGTGTGACATTCATGCCCCGTCTGACTTTGTTATTATTATTCAGTTCTCATGACCGTAGGGTCAAGTACACCAGTGGTCCCCAAACATTCTTTTTGCAAGTGACCATAAATATATCACCAATTCTCGCTTTATTTCTGTGCTTGCGACCACCTTCTTTTTCTGCGCGGAATCATGGCTGGTAAAGCATGAACTATTCTAGTTTAAGTATCACCTGTATATGTTTCATCGAGATACAATGAACGACCTCTAACTTATGGTTACTTTCAGTTACAAATGTCTTTTATCTGTCAGTAGAGAATATAGAACGATGACCTCCAAGTGGTAGTATTTATGCTAGCACCCAGCAAACACATACAAATCGACATATGAAAATAAATAGAACTAATGAACATGTCACAGAGTGGTATTGTCGATTCGTTCCATTATCTACGTTTCATTAGCTTCGTCTTCTTCAGTGTTCTTTTCTACATGACCCCCTCGAACGCTATTGTAGCCGACCAGTGGTTCTATAATAGTAGCTTTCCAGCAGGATGTAGTCCAGAAAGTGGATATGTATCAGCCGTATTATTTGCGCCGATGACCCGACACATTTGTCTTTGACGATACTAGCTTCCAATTCCCGATTATCCCCAGTGTTTATTATTTTCTGAGTTGAAATCTTTGAGTGACATGAATAACCTGGAAGGAGATACTTGTCCTACTCCGGAATAATAAGCAATAACAAGGATAATGTACGATTGTTATTGGTCTAATATTTAACAACTATTACAACTAATGTAAAAAAAAAAATGGACTGTCGCACTCTCCACGATCTCCGAAATAATCTGCGCGCAGATCCTAAACAGCGTAACTTATCGACTGACCGACCAGTGATCACTAATTACTTTGTGTGAAGAGCCAGTGAAACGCAAGGAAAAAGTCCGATCAGATAATAAGCGGTGACGCTGTTTGGGATCAGTGAGTATGACTATGCTGGATAAGGACTTGATTAACTTTATAAAGAATCACCTAATAATATTATGCATTAGATTCTTGTGTTATGAAAGACTAATACTTTCAGACGCTGTTACAGAAGGAATAATCGTGTATGTTTAATAGTATTTGGTAATGGCCCTCAATTAATTTGACTAAAAAACTCCCTTTATGTGTTAAATCCTTAATGATTCTCAACCTATTTTTGCATGTGGTCTCTTTTGGGACCAAATTAATTTTTTTCCCGTGTCTAAACAAATGTTGACAGATTTTGTGGATGACCAATGCCTTGTTGCCCACCTACACGGGTCTATTCTCCCCACCCCCAATTTCAATTTCAAAAACGTTTCTCCATGACCCCACTGCAAGTCGATCTACTATTTTATATATCGGGCCTTATTATTTTTACTTTCTCGAGCCATCTTCCGGCAATTTAAAAATGTGTGTGGTAGTAAACATTTTTCTACTCTTTATAGTTCTTTTCTGGTAGGTGATAGTTGTCTTTTATTTTATTGACATGGTTGAGGACTGACTTCTGTTTTATTCTGTATTTAGTTGCCAGTTTTCTACAAGTTGTTTATTTGGGTGGTCTTTGTTCATTCTTTTGCTTCTTGCATAAGCCTCTATTGCAGCCGTAAAGACGACGAATGGAAATTGTTGTGATAATTTTTCCATTCGTCATCTTTTGATGTTTTGTTTGTGTCTTGATAAAGACCTTTTATTTGAAACGTTGAATGTGATTTGTGTATTGTAATTTTTATGATTTCTTGTGTGCTCATCATTGCCCATCATTACCTACTAGTTTTAGCTATAGTCTGTCGTGTCTCATTGAAGTGATATATAAACCTGTGTTTTACGTAAGTCTAATTGTTGTTACGTTTCACGCAGTTACCATGTAATTATTGTTGTTTATAGTGATTTTGAGTAAGATTTTTTTTATATTGCTTCCATGGGACTGGGGAAAGTGTTCATGGTTTTTCGTTCATTCTCAAACTCCCTCTGGTTGTCATGATGTACTTCGGAGAACGGAATGCACTGTACTGTGGATTACAGCTGTATTACAACAGCTGCTCCTTTTTGCCAGACACATCCAATTTCAGTGTGACCTTTTGGGCCACGAGATGCCAACTACACACCCAAACCTCCTTTGTCATCTCTTCGTGCACGACATGTCACAT
Organism: Meghimatium bilineatum; assembly: GCA_034231615.1. Classification (NCBI taxonomy): domain Eukaryota; kingdom Metazoa; phylum Mollusca; class Gastropoda; order Stylommatophora; family Philomycidae; genus Meghimatium; species Meghimatium bilineatum. The sequence continues at coordinate 33,078,749 of CM067305.1, read as the reverse complement.
TGTTGCTATTCTTTGCTTACTCTTTCGGGCCTGGACAACGTGCCGGCCACTAGGAAGTTTGAAACCCTTCATGAAACCATACACTTGTGTGCAACTCTCACTGATAACAAACTGTATTCTTGTGCGTACTTCGCACATGAGAAATTACTTCCCTTTCACTTACTTTCACACATTGGAACCAGGCCAAGAACCATGCGCACAGCTGGTTAAAAATAATCATCTCTAATTATGTTTGTATGTGTGCAGGCGAATATGAGACGTACACATACAGGAAGCTGTTGCTATTTTTGTTATGTTGCTCACTTCCCTTGTACTTGTTTATGTAGGTGTTAAATTCCCATCACGCTAGTGCGTTGCCGGGGCCCGAATGTATAAGCAAATATTGACAACACTTTGACCTGCCATGTCTGCATGTCTGTATAACTTCATTCTGTTTATTTTTATGGACTTACTTTTTCATATCGTTATAGATTTCGTTCTGCATATTTGTGGGGTTTTCTGACCGAACGTAGCAGGTTCTCATAATATATGTTTGTCTCTTCACTGAAGTCTACTGTATCTACTTCGTTTAGAACAGTTAGTAGACCGGCTACGACATTTTTTTAGTCCACCAGACAGATATGAAAGTACTATATGTGTATATTCTCTAGTTTGAGAAAATAAACACTACTGGAAGCTCCAGGGGACTTTTGAAAAAACCCTTTTTAACCTCATACCACACGACAAAAGCTCAATCGGGTGCGACGACATAGAAAGGTTGCCTATTTCTGATTTGGAGCACAGATTCTCAACCCTTTTTTCGAATCGCGACCCCATTTTATAAAAGCTAAAGAGACCTGCCATATTTACAAGGCTTTTCAATAGAGTTAATACACATCTAAAATACAATTTTTCAGTATAATAAAATTATGATATTTAAAATTTAAGACACATAGTAAAAGTAATTCTTCTTCTTCATCGTTCATTCTCAATCTCCCGCTGGATCTACCTTACAGCAGGATCACGGTCCTACTAGATTTCCAGCAGGATGTATTCCAAATGGAAATGCGTTGTGTCGCCGTTTTATTTGCGTCAATGGTCCGACACATCCGTCTTCGGCGGAAAAAAGTAATTCAATCCGATATGTTTTAAGTTTTCTGTTTCAACCGACATCCCCACAGAAAACTCTTTGAGACCCCATTTGGGGGTCGCAACTCACGGGTTGGGAAGTCTGTGGATTAGACTTTGGAATGGAGAAATCACGTGTAAGTATTATGTCCTCAACTAGCACATACTTGACAGTGGGTGTGTATTTGGGGTACTTTTGGCAGGCGTCGTACTGCTTCGTTGAGAGGAATGAAGTACATATGGGGTAACTCGAGTACAATAAAAATCAATCTTCTACACCGTTTGAGTTCCTAGGGATAGAAACAACAATACTTTACTATCATTATGGGTCTATTTATATACATTGGTCGTGCCACCATTTTGTATAGGTGTATATACTTTTACATATTCGTATATGAACATTTAGTAATCATCGGAAAGATCAAGGGGGGAAGAGACAGAGGGAGACATTTTTTGATGGATTGTCACTAGTACAAAAAGAAACCGCCAACTGCACTTATTAGCACTAGAGACAGGGAGTTGTGGAGAAGCATGATCGCCTACGCCACTCAGCATGTCACTTGATTGATTTGAATACATGCCTAGGACCCCGTAGAAGGTGAGTTGGTTTTACAGGTCCAACTCGTCAGCATGAGTCGCCGCTGATGATGAAGTATTAAAAATGAGTTGGGGGGGGGGATTCGATTCCTGATCCAGCGGTCCAAGGAGCCATGCCATTTGACCCAAATTGTGCTAGGGTGTCACATCACCAGGAAGGTAGCTTTATATCCATGTTCTGATACAAGCTGTTGCTGCCAAGATAGTGTTCACTGTGCTCATTTCAAATTCCTACTGGTTATGCCGAATTTCTCTATGGCTCCAGGCATGTAACATAATGTTAGAGGCAAAAGACATGTCACGTCCAGAATCACTGCACCTTTATGATGGACCTCAGCCATAGGAAAATAATGTAGCTATTCTCCCCTTCCCCACTGCTACTTAGTATATTTCTGGCTCCCGTCCAACCAGAAAGGGTGCATACATATACATAAATAACATAACATAACAAATTAAGACGCAAAAAGCGAGAAAAGCATAATTGTATAGATAACCTGCTACGAAGCTTTTATAAGAAGAAAGACGTAACCTTAATATACAGTCATATCCTATACTATACTAAGATTTTCTGTTGCTTGGGTGGTTTGTCTAGTGGACCATTAATGAGACCCACAGACATACCTCATGCGGATGAGTGGTGTCAAGTTGAAACAATTTGAAGAAGTGTGTATGTACCTGTGTATGCTTGGAATTACTTGTGAAATGCAAAATACTGACTCATCAGAGAGGTATGGAAGCGTGAGAAATTGCGTTAAATACTGAAATGAATGGAAACAAAGAGAGGTCTCGACCTCTAGTTTCTGTCTTTCTCATCGGCACGAGACTCTGTCAGTCTCGTGTCGATGACTCAAGCGCTATTCGGTTAGTCCATTGTCTTTGTAAGCCTGCCAAGTAAAACCTACGTTAATTAGCAGCCGACACAGGTATGCAGTTTGTCACAGATTAAAACTCGTCAGCTGGTTGCACTTGAAACGGTCATGTCTGTTGATGTATGGTTATATTTGATCACATTTTCAGAGTTGTTTGTTGTACATCAATACAATATTTGTTGATCGTTTGGACGTATGTTTGTTAGATCTTTTATGAAGAGTTGGATAAAGTTTATTTGTTAACCGCTTTATTTTGAGTTGTAGTGAAGTTCTGTTTGTTGTATATCAATGTTTGATTGTTGTTTGGACGTATATTTATTAGCTCTTATGAAGAAGTTATATTTGGTTTCATTTGTTTTACAAATAGTTGTTGAAACGACTGTTGTATCAATATGTGTTTATTGTGTGATCAGAGAAGCTATACTTAGTACCCGATTATTGATAGATAAATATATAGAAGTCTAAAAAAGGACATTAGATAAAGAACCGGCACCACCCCAATCATGGAATATATTAAGATACAACAGATCCAATGGTTTGCACACATACGACAGCATACCGCAGCAGCATATGCTATACAGATACAGTGAAGGCAGACCACGTAATCGATGGACCACTAAAATACAAGAGGCGATAAATGTCACAGTATACTTAACACACACGAGGACCATCTCCAGAAAAATCTTCTACCCCTGACACTGAAAGGCAACAAATGGTATAGCGAATAGATAGATAGATATATAGTTTTCTTGGTCGTCCTCTGGCTCTGTACCTTTATCTCGTTTTAATTTACTCGCTTATAGATAGTTTCGTGTGTTCCATTTTCATATGTCTAAAACATCATATATTTAGTCTCTTGATATAATCGATGCATGGTATAATGCTTCTGATGTTATCGCTTAGTCCTGGCAACAATCGACAACCTTTCTCACGCATTTCCTTTCAAGTTATCTTTTTCTTGTGTGAAGATGTCAGTGTCCAAGTCAGCCATTGGTAACAGTGTTCGAAAAATACCCTTTAGTATATGTTGTTTAACTTTGATCTTGATCAACGGATGTTGAAGTAAGGGTGACATCTTCTAATTGTCGCGATAAGTTACTACGTTTACCGTTTGTCATCTTGTTTCTATCTCTCTGTCGAGGTTTTCATTCTCTGTGAAAACACTACCGAGATATTTAAACTCCCAACACTTGTTTCACCTTGGTATTATCTATTTGTACATTTACTGAGCTCGGCGTTTTACTTTCATAACTGTCTTTTTCCATATAAGGGTGTATTCACCGAAACTACAGAGAGAAGGCTGAACATATGTAGCCTATGATGACTTATCATAGTATCTTCTTCTTCTTCTGCGTTCGTTCTCAAACTCCTGCAGATTAGCAGGATGTAGTCCGGAGAACGGTATGCGTTGTGTCATGGTTTACAGCATTGCTGCGATATCTGCGCCTTTCGACCTGACACATCCGACTTCAGCATAGCTTTGGGTCACTGGCCCTATATGGGATGGGACAGCCAACTCCATCCCATAACCTCCTTAGTCGCCTTTTACGACATGCGTGGAAGGTAAACAGTGTTGCTATTCTTTGCTCCGACAACACACTGGCGAAGAGGCAGATGATAAACAGTATTTTCATACCAACACTGCTATCAACATGGCAACACACGGGCGACTATCATAGTATGAGACATAGATATTTTTGTCATAACTATTGAAGGACAAAAATCAGGAATAGGGAGAAAATGTCAGAGGGCAACATTCGTTGCTCAGCCATGCGGAGACACTTGTTCATACTTATGCTGTAAGGGCATCGTCAGAGGACAGTAGTACAAGTGGAGAGACATAATCCAACCATGTAGTCTGTTTCAACATGTTTGCTGTTTAAACACTATTGTTAGGGTAGAAAGTGTAGCACAGAATAGCAAACATTACCTGACATTCATGTCATAAGAGACGAATACGGTTTTGGGGTGGTATTGGCTCCACCATACCAGATGGAGTTGATGTGACCCAGAAGCATTCTGAAACTGGATGTATCCGTATGAAAGGCGCAGATATTTCAGTTAAGCTGTACGCCAACACACAATGCATTCCGTTCCCCGGAATACATCCTGCTAATATGCGGGAGTATGAGAACGGGAGAAAGGACATGACAAGAAGAAGATGATTGACGACATTGAAGATAACATGAATACGTAGTTAGAAAATGCAAGCCGCATGACCCAACATAGAGATAGGTTCAGGTAGTTGATTGAAACGACAAACGTTCTGGAAAGAATACGTCACTTGTTACACAATGTGAAACGACGAAAGTGAGCTTCATCTTCCATTTTCATATGTGAACCGTAAAATACCATTTCTACATCTGGGAAGCCATTGCACTAACCATCAGCTACAACGATGGTAACTATCGCATCCACTAACATTACATTAGTTGGTACTCATTGTTAGAACCCACGTTCACAGAATTGGTCGAGATCATACAAACAAAATATCATCCAATAATGAATGTAATGGAGTTTAAATATTTTAGAGTGATAAAATAATCAAAACACGAGGAGTAATGTCGATGTAAAACTGCAATATCTGCAGAATTGTAGAATTATAATCAAATAGGCATTTAAAATATACGATCACATGGATAAAAAATCATTCTGCGAGAACGGATTGCATGTATTGATATAGTAAATATCATTTTAAGGGCAATTAAAAAAAACTAAACTATTTCAGACTGTGGACTGCGTAACCGTAACCTATTGTTGGTATGTTATAGTGGAGAGACAGGATGACAAGGCTTTACTAGTCTTCGAAATGTTTAACCTGATATTGATTAATGGAATATATTCAAGAGACGTGATCAGAGGACTTTATCACTGGTTTGAAAATTGTCTAACCTTTTGATGTTGAAGTGACACAGTCGAAAGACAAGTTAAGACGATTTTTCACTTGTTTTCAGACCGTCTATCCTGATATGGTTATGATCCGACGTAATATCCTACACAAATCGTATGTAAGTGTATCCCCTCTTTCTCCCCGCCCCCCCAAAACCTGTCCAAGAATATTTTGTTTATGGTTCCAGTGAATTGCTCATTTGTCATTTTATCGGTCTTATTTACTGTGTAACCTGTGTAGTCAACCCGACTAGCGTGACATTTTTTTTTCTTACCCCCTCTGAGTAGAAGACTTCTTCCCGAAGGATTGTACACCACCGAGAGTTAGTCTTCTGGGTATGAAATAAAGCTCTTGGGAAACTACCCCATTGCATATAGGAAGTAAGAGCTAATCGATCATAATTCCTGGGTATCAATACACCAGTTTTCATGACGTTGGTGTGGTTTAGGCTATATTTTTGGTTTTTGTGATTATGACTATACAAATTTTATTGCAGAGGTGTCAAGGAGGATATGTATAAAAAAAATGATTTGAGGGAAACATACCATTTCAAGGAAGGGGAGGCGATCACAGGATGATATCTATTTGAACGCTTTGCAATAATAATTATAGCGAAGTTTAACAACCCTCGGTAACTTGCTAAGAAAGTTACTCTATTTTTCGGCAGCAGAGACCGGAAAGGGGATAGGTTGTTTTTTTTTTTGGGGGGGGGGAGCGAAGAAAGAACATTTGTTCCAGAAAGGGGGGGGGGGGGCACGGCCAAATAAAGAAGGTTTAGAACTTATGGTTTATACTACCAACGGCTCCTAGACTTACCCAGCCAATGGAGATTGGTACAAGTTCTTATGGAAAATAGAGGAAGCGGGCGTGGCTTCGACCATATCATCATCCCTAGGTATGAAATTTTGTCTAAAATAGAGCCTACTCACAATCTAGCGAAACAGGTTTATATTAGTGATATGTTGGGTTTTCTTTCGGAAGTTGTTGATAGGTAACATACCCTATTCAGGACGTAGCGGTCAACCCAGCATTTTATGGCTGTAGCAAACGCAGGGGGAAAAGATTACGTTAGCATTTGTCGCAGAAGACTGCATTATTTATCTTGAAAATACAATGTTCTTAAATTGTGTACTGTTAAGACTGAGGACGTGGGACTGAATTACTAGAAGCGACATCCACTGTTTTTATGTGGTAAAAATTGAGATGCTGACTACGTTTTATTTTTGTGTGGTTAAAGTTCAGATGTTGACTACGTTTTATTTTTGCGTGGTTAAAGTTCAGATGTTGACTACGTTCTATTTTTGTGTGGTTAAAGTTCAGATGTTGGCTGCGTTTTATTTTTGTGTGGGTTAAAGTTCAGATATTGATTACGTTCTATTTTTGTGTGGTTAAAGTTCAGATGTTGATTGCGTTACATTTTTGGGATCAAATTCATCTAACGTTCACAGGAACTACCTTTTAGTGAATAAACATAAAAATATAAATCTGAAATTGTGTTGAAACGATGTTCGTATTACTGCCATTTGTTTGTTTGTGTGCAAAAGTGGATTGACCTGACGTCTATCGTACGTGAGGTGTCGGGCCTCAGAGGGGAGCACAGAATTGCGACACTGTTACCTGTCACTCATATCTGTTCCCTAGCACCATAAATTTATATTGAATTATAATAATAATCTACATACAATCCTCATCAAAGAGAACCAGCTCCAGCCGTAAACATTAGGGGCAAGTTAATTAAATGTTTGAGTAAATATTTCAGGCAAGGCTTTTAAGTTTTTGTTTTTTTATAACCCGCGAATGATATACATGAATAAATAAACTGGTGGCAGACACACGGTTTCCCTCCGCCGTACTACATATACCAAGTCCTTCTCTAGATTAGTTGTACTGCTGATCCCAGCGTATGTGTATTGAATTCTCTTTCTTCCTCTGCTTCCGTTCTCAAACTCCTACAGATGACCAGGATGTAGTCCAGAAAATGGAATACGCTGTGTTATGGTTTACAGCTTTGCTGCGATATATATACCTTCCTTCCTGAGACAACCATCTTCAACGTGGCTTTTGGGTCACTTTGACCCAGTATTGGATCAATTGTTGTTTGTTGAGTGCTGGATTCGACTAGGCCATCTCGGGATGTCTAGTCACGTCGCTTTCAACCTAGTCCTAAGATGGACTTTTTGGTTATATCACGACGCTTGGTGCGGAAGGGAAACTGACGAAAAGTACTTGAGCCTTGGCGAAAAGGCTGTCGAACGTTTGCTGAAGCTTGCTTTTAATTCCGGGACGTACTGCAGATAAGAAGAGTCGATTCTCTCTTGGAAGTTTCCAAGTCCACAGCAGGTTCCCACCTCAGCTGGAGATCTATCGATGCTTGATAGCTTAGCCAGATTGCCCTGTTGTCGCGGGGAGGAGTATCAAGGTCTGGACCAGTATGAGTCCTGGTTCTGGCGAGCGAAGCGAGTAGGTGCTCGCTTCAACGTCTCTGTACCCCTGCAGTATTGAATGAGGCATCAAACGTCACCCTAAAACCTCCTTAGTCGCCTCTATCATGCATATTGGCAGGCCACAGTGTTGCTATTCTTGACTTCCCTTTCGGTCCCGACAAGATCGGATGTATCTTGAATGATCCAACTTATGTCGTAATTTTCATTGACTGGCGATACAAAGTTTATGGAAAGTGATCCGTCGCATCAGGCAAGAATAGTTTCGTTTGTTCAGCGCGCAGAACTGTTCATAGTAGGACTTGGGTAAATGTTGTAATAGATCAACCTGTATCATGTATACTTAACTCTTGACTGCTTCAAGGTGTCGAACCGGCACAGCGACCACACCCGATCTCACTGCTCCAGAAGAGTTCACGAAATACTACACTTGTTCTAATGAGCGGCGACGACTGTACTTGATATCGACATCGTTCCCCAGAGACTATTTAACATCATAGTAGATTGTTCAGCAGAGATCTGAAAGAGGTTATCATTGGCCCTACAAAGACATCACATGAAAAAGCTGCGGCAAACAGAAAGACAACGTTACAACTTTTAAGCTACAGTGGCAAGATATGGTTGTGAGACTTGGGCAATGAAAAATTTAAAACAAAAAATTATATTTAAAATGAAATGTTATAAAAGGATACAAAAATAAGGACAGAAATGCGATTCAATCGTGACCTTTGACAATACTTTTATAAGAGCTCATTTGTTACATTTTTTGAATTATTGTCGTGAATCTTAACTTTCTTCTTAATATGGTATTTTAAAAGCCAGCCTTCTTGAACGTTGATTTTTCTTAGCACGTCTTAGTTGGTCTTTCTTGCTGTCCATGGTATTCTTAGGACTTTTCTATAGCACTTCATTTCGAAGGCCTCTATTCTCGTGGCTGTAGTTTTATTTATTGTCCATGTTTCGCAGCCGTAGATCGCCACTGAGAACACAGAGGGAACGTCACTGTCTAGTTAGCTTTCAATATTTCACATTGTAATTTACTCTTTATTTGATATGTCTACGAAAATTAAGCTCCATTCATTACTTGTGTTGTTATTCAGGTGACATTATTTTCAGAACGTAATCTTCTTTATAAATGTTCTGATGACTCGCGATTCTAGATGAGTTGAGCTGCCGCATTCAATAGTATGGTTAAATATTTTGAGATGTATCTTATCCATGATCGTTTTGGCAGCCCCTTACCCTGTTACAAGCAACGAATGCGTTATTAATGTTTCCTTACTGCTTTGTCTATTTATATGACGAAATAACATCAGCTTCTTATCATAATGTTGCTTAAGAGTCAAACCTCTTCAATGTTTAATTTTATTTTACCACTTCTTGATTGTGTTAAAGGGAAATTGTTGTGACCACTCATTGCTTTTGTTCGCGGGACGTCTGTACGTTGCGTTATGTCATTGTTTGTGTTAAAGGGACGTTGATAGTTGTTCACACTCATCCCATTGTAAAAAAAAATGAAAATGAAACTGGTTGTGTCAGTTCATTTCTTGTGCTAGTGGGACTTTTGATACATACGCATTATATTATGACGTTTGAAACTTTGAACCGTCTTACAACGTTGATGGGTGTTGATTGACAGAATATGTGACCAGAGATCAGGTTAGTGGAGCATGTTTGAGTAACATGATAACACTTTAAGTTAAGCAAACTGTTTGAGTGTGAGTCGTTACGTTGTAAGTAGGTTGCCTGGAGATGAATCTATCAATTTCCAGATTGGACCAGCCAGATTGAATCTGGGTCACGAAATGTTTTTATTTACTGCATTTCGCCATTTTTTATCCATTGTTTACCAAGATTAGAGTGCTAATCAACTAATATTGGTCTGCAGCAAGAGCATACAACGTGGAAATAGTAACAACAAGAGGCAGAGGAAGACCAAGACGTTGATTGAAGGGGTTACCAAAGCTCTTAGATGTCACAATATTACTGCATATCAAGCGGCTAAACGTGCTATATAGATGGATGGATGAATAGATAGATACATAGATAGATAGCTATATAGATGGATGGATGAATAGATAGATACATAGGTAGATAGCTATATAGATGGATGGATGAATACATAGATAGATAGCTATATAGATGGATGGATGAATAGATAGATACATAGATAGCTATATAGATGGATGGATGAATAGATAGATACATAGATAAATAGCTATATAGATAGATAAGTAGATAGATAGATAAGATAAGGATATAGAGATAGGTTAGATTAGATTAGATAGATCGTTGATCGAGATTATAATTCTCTTACATGTGTACATATCATCACCGTTATTGGCAGTCTTCTGCGTTTGTTCTTAAATCTCTGCAGATTACCAGGATGAGGTCCAGAGAATAGAATGTCTTGCCATGGTTTACAGCTAGGCTGGGATATCTGCGTCTTTATGCTTGGCACATCCGGCTTCAGGGTGACTTCTGGATCATTTAGACCTTCTTTGAGACAAGACTGCCAATATCATCCTTTAAAAACCCCTTAGCCTCTTGCGAAGTACATGGCTGGTAACAGCTATACTTTTTTCCCCCCTTTTGGGCTCCGGCAATACATAGACGACTATTGTTATTTTTCTGCACGTGTTAATATATATATATATATATATATATATATATATATATATAGTTTCCGTGTTATTTGGCTGCTACTACTTTTGTTACTCTATTATACGTACGTTTTCATATTACCATTAAATCTTACGTGTAACAGGACAATGTGTCGCTAGATTACTAAACTACTAGATTTCCAGCAGGATGTAGTCCAGAGAGCGCTGATACATCACGTTTGGTATTCATTTGTGCTAATAATTTTAATATATATATATATATATATATATATATACTCACACACATTCAGTGTTTATCCACACTTAACGGTAGACATCCATAACACGCTAACCTTTTTGTCGAAATTGTGACCAATATTTGCCTTACTTGAGGTATAAATTGTTAATACTTTACAGGTGTAAGCCAATGTTCTACGCCTGTTGGTTTTGGAATCTCTGTGAAACATTCTGTCGCTATGTTTTTATAAGTGTCTGTTCTCACTGTTTGTAAGGGCATCGTGTATAAATGTTTCCAACTCAAATGTCACAGAAGCACAATATCATAAACATGCCATTAATATCGATCTGAAATCGCCACGGCACACCCTTCAACGGTTCATACTGTCATTTGTTTTGAAATTGGGTCTTTCAATTTGGACTTGCCCTTACATGTAGCTACATCTTGATAATTGGCATACCTGTTTTAGATTCTACACAGAAGTAAACATCAACTTGAATAGTAATGTTTGATTCTTAAAGCATGATCAGATAATACGTTATATTTTTCTTAGTTCTAATTAGAGAGACATCGTAACGTAGAGCTTTTACACGTTACCATCTACTATAGATTACGTATCGTTCTTCGTAAAAAGTTGCTAACGTTAATTTTGTAGAAAAATTAGAGGGTTTACAGCATGCTCTTCTCTTGCTAGACATTGTGTTTGTTTATTTGGTATAAATAGTTGATAAAATTATGAGACAATGCACCCATATATTATTTATTTCACATATTCTTTAGTTATTTTATGACCATATGGTAGCGGTTCGAATAAAAATGTGTGTAGATGCTCAAACTTGGAAGATGCGTTCACAGCAATACACTTGAAATATTCAGACATCATGGAAAGAAAAGATAACCAACAAAGAGGTTCTAACAACACTTTGTATGAAGAAAGAATTATTAAAGGAAATAATGATCAGGCACATAAAATATATTGGGCATATAAAAGACATTGTTGAAGACCTTACTTGAGGATGAAGTGAGGCGAGAAAGAAGTAGGAAGAGATGCACGCGGGAGAGTAACATCACGAGATAAACAGGTTACAGTCTAGCAGAGTGTTTCACCAAGACAAGAGACAGGGGATATTAGAGGTCTGTTGCAGCCAACCTTCGTTGCGGAGACGTTACTAAATGATGATGATTTTCAGATATACATAATATGTAAATTTAAAAAATATAAAAGCTTTTTAAAATGTTTCTATTAGTTTCATATCCATTTCTCTATAGATGTGGTTTGCAGGTAAAGAAGTTACGTGTACTAGTTACACATTCACGTTGTGTTGTAACACACGTCCTAAAGTTATGAACACCATCGGTTTGTGGAAAAAAACACCTGGTACCATGTGATAGAGAGATAGGTGGGGGGTGGGGAAGGAAGAAATCGTTGCTTCCTACCGTATCCGCCTTTTCACTTGCTTTCTATTAGTAACAGTCATGCTATGACTTCCTAAGAAAGTGTGGGTGGGGGGGGGGGTTAAAACACACCCCTGGTTTATCTACGGGCTTGTATATGAATATATAATCATGTTTGTTCTTATGTTTGCACGAAGAAAGAGCTCCATGTTCTTCATACAACCATGCACCTTGTGAATGAATGTGTGACAGTATTTCTCTGGAAATGTGAACACGGTTAACTAGTTACACATTCACGTTGAGTTGTAACACACATCTTATAGCACATCAACAGAAATCTGACATGTGTAACTGTGTTGGTCGCAACTGAACAATGTCATTTAGAAGGAATTTCCTTCTGGAATGTACAACACAGAATGTCTGATAAATCTGCAAAATTTCACTGAAAGAACATTCTATATTCAGCAATAAATCACCAAGACACCCAGGTTTGACAAGTCCGTTCTGTTCATGTATACATCTGTACAGCTTATCTTTCTCAGATATCTCAGATTGTAGGGACATATATCTGAAAGATCTAGCAGTTGGTCAGCTATGTTCTGTGTTATTCAGTAGTAACCAGTTTGACTTTTAAGCTGGTTCTATCATTGTATTTAGTGATGGAAATGTTACGCTGTAGATACAGAAAAATGCTTCTAGTAAAGTACTTTAGATATCTTAGTATGGACGAGAAAATGTGACTGACTGTCCAAAGTACAACTTTTGTTCATTTTACTGACCCGTCACGCTGATTTAAATGTACTATATTCACTTAATATTGTCTCATAAAACAATATCTAGAACTTAAAACCCAGACCTCAAATAAGGGATCCCAAAGCATTTCTCCTTTGGCTCCACTTCGCAAGAGGAAAGCCAAGTCCAGTATACCGACCTAAAAAAAGTGACCCATCTAGTTTATAACTTTTAGCATTGTAGGTGAATCGAGAATATTTGGAATATTAGCGTTTTAAACACTAGCAAAGTTAGAGTTTCTGACTTCATCTGCTTGAACAAGTCACACTATGCCAGTCAACTTCTTATTCTCGCATTTATTTATCCACGCTATCTCTCATTGTGATGTGCTTAAATTCAATACCCCCACTCTTTTTATCTTCAATTCAATTTATTGTCGACTTGCAGCCCGATTTTATTATGACATATAAATTGCATTTCGTAGACCTTGTTCATAGTCTTGTGACCGTCTAAAGACAACTTGTTATATTCGATTTTCTATGTAGGTTTAGAACAGTGGTTCTTAACCTTTTCTTAACTCGCGATCCACTTCTTAATGTGACGTATCCGGTGTTGTACTCACTGCCACTCTGTAAGCTTTCTGGTTCTGTGTAAGCTGTCCAGCTTCTTCCAGTTCCAAATTCAAAACCCAATTTATTTTCATCATGTACCACTCAGAAAACAGCTGTAGCTCTTTGAGGGGCCAATTGGTCCACGTTGAGAACCACTGGTTCAGAATATTAAAGCAAAGATATGGTTCGACTCGTGTTCCTATTCTGTTCATGGGAGGAGGGACGAGATGGGTCTTTTGAAAGAACAAAATACGCTGGTCTTCGGGAGATTAGACTGGCTTCAAATTTCAGACGTCTAAATTGATGTCGTCAACACTTTTTGTGTTTGTTTTGAATGTCAAGTATGCTAAAACCAATAAGGGAATTTGTAAATTGTAGAAAGATCGTTGTTTCTATGTTTGCTCATTACTTCGTCCATTTTTAGCTCTGCCTTTACGAGTCAGCATGTCCCACAATCGTTGAGACTGGGTACTAGGTTAAATTATCTGCATGCAGTTGGTCGGGCTGTTCAGATAGTAATGGTAACATATTAAACTTTAATAATAAATAGACACCACTAGTTAAAAATGCTTTAGTGATCGTTGCTTCCTACAAGATGTATCCTCGTAGATTTGATATGCAACCAAAACTCCCCATTGTGCTGTTTCAGATCCATAGTTCCTCTACACGGTCTCAGGGACATTTATAGTCTTCTTTCAAATCATTGCTAGTTTGAATGATCTATCTCTTCAGTTAGTTGTGAAATAGAGAAAGATATCACTATTGGTATTATATATATATATATATATTATACTCTGTTTTCAAAAAAATAATCGCAACTTTTTTGGAGTTACTTTAATGAACGTTATTCGCTGATTGGACATCATTCAACCTAACCACTGGTAATCTGGTAATTAACTTCTCGTGGTTACTCGAATTGTACTCACTTCTAGATTCGCGAGGTCAAGGTCAGAAAAAAAGTGTTGGCAGTAACTTGTGACTGGTTCGTGAGAGACTTACTGAACACAAACTCCTCTTACCATATTATTGCATGCCTTAAAAGTTGATGGTCCTCGAATAAATTCTGTTGAATATTCAATGCGCAAGTATGGCTCATCTCATTACAAAACAACGATACATCACCATTGTACGCTTACGGACTGGACAGTCACAAAATGTAGTGGCCAGACAATTTAATGTGGTTAGAAGCACCATTCGTTGACTATGGAGGCAATTTCAACAAACTGGCTCAGTGGCAGGTTGGACGCTCACTGAAAGACCCAGCTCACAACCTCTGCCGAAGACCGCTTCATAACGCTGCGTCACCTCAGGAATCGATTTGCATCTGCGTCCTTCACAGTCCACTCAACGCCAGCAGCTCGTCGAATTTCAGTTCAAAATGCTAGGAACAGGCTGCACGACGCTGGTCTTTGGGGTAGAATATCTACAGAGATCCTGTTCTTACGGACCGGACCGGCATTGCCAGAACCGACTGCAGTGGGTGGACCAGCATCATTAATGGTGACGGGTTTGGTTTAGTGATGAATAATTATTCTGTGCTCAAACATGTCGATAGACAGAGAAGAGTTTACCACAGTCAGAACAGTGTCGATGAACCTCCTCCACATGGTGGTGGTGGTGTACTGATGTAAAGAAAGGGAGGGGGGATCAGCTTCATGGGAAGAAATGACCTGGTGCAAACTATTTAACAACCCTGGCAATTTATGTCTGTTGTCACTACGGTCTCCCAAGTATTTGGCGAAGTCGATAAACAATCTTTATTTGTGTATTTCTGATGACTTATATATTTAAATATTTAGCTGATTGGTCTTATTATTGTTCAATAAAGCTGTTTAGTTGCATCTGTTTAGATGTAAAGTGTCAATCAAATCTGCTTGTCGAATCCTCTCATTTACATCCTGTGTTTTCTACTGTATTTAAACGAATCGTGTTCATTTGACCGCTACCCCTCGCGCGCTTAGGGCAGGCACACAAACTCATTTGTTTGTAGGTTTCTTCTATTTCGAACTCTGTGTTTTTTCATTGATGTCCTTTTCAACTGCTTTGAATGTAACTTGGTCTGCCTCGTTTTCTAATTTTCTCATCGTTGATGTTTCTTTCAGAAGACCTTTATCAAGATGACAAAAAAACAGCAACAAACTAACCGAAAGAAGCTAACATTCTGTTGATTATGAGTATTTGTATTTGTGGAGGGATCTTACTAGCGTAGTGGGTAGGACACTAGTTGTGCTCAATAGGTCGCGGACTTCGGTTAAGTCAACAGACCATGATGTCTTATTTACGAGTGCAGTTTTTCGGAGATCCTGGGTTGGTTGGTTGGTTGCTGATCCAGCGGTCCATGGGCTCATGCCCTTTGACCCAATGCCATTGTGTGATATATGCATGTGTTTATGAGCTGTTGTTTTGTTCCATATAATGTGTTCCATTTATCTGGCCCTGTGGAGATCCTGGGAGATTAATTGCTTGAAGCTACGGAGTTATATGCTATGAGTAGTATTCTTTGCAGGCGTCGTGGCTGTTTTTTTGAGAGAAATGGAGTACATATGGGAAAATCCAGTACAGTTAAGTCAATCTTCTATTCATTTTGAGTTTCATTTGTAAAATTGCATTTGATCCAACTGTGTATTATTCATCACTGGATAGATACACAGTTTACATTTCTGACTTCCTTTCATTATTTTCTTTCACTCAGAGCAGTTTTCGTGATCGAATCCTCCTCCATGCGTGTTACATACAATTTTGCTAATATGACAATATAAATAGGCAGAAACTACGGCATATTTACTGTACACAGCAACACAACATACTTCCACATGGTTCAAACTACAAAGACAAATACGAGTAGTGATTTTTTTTGTCTAGCGAACGTAGAAGATAAACGCTAAAACCTACTTTGCCTCCCTTATACCATACATTAGACGCGTTACGCTATTAGGCTATGCTTCGGTTTTATGTTTGAAATAGTCAGTCACTACACGAAATGAAGCGACTTTCGTAAATTATATAGTTTTGCTGGCTTATCGGGGATCATCCTCCTAAATTGGCGCATTTGACTTTTCCCGTGATTTTAATTGGTCATTGTGTAAACTTTAGGTCGACAGCCAATGAATACCCTTGTAAAAGTGAAATGCGCCACTTTAGAATGATGATTCTCAATTTAGCTCACAGGTCTTATAACGGCGCTGGTCACAAGAGACGAGTATGATAGACAAGCCTCTTTTCTCACACCCATCTTTCCCCAGGCAGAATCTACTCACAGCTAACCTTGAAAATTTACTGGCTGGAATTCATGCATCACGGCATGCTCTCAAACAGGGACTAATAATATATTTTTGTGTGCCATAGTTTGCAGTTTTAAAACTATTTGTATCCCACCTCTTCTCTCTCTCCCCCCCCCCAAGTTTATTTTTGTACTCTCACAAACTGGTTCCACAGTTTGATTTGTGTGTGGTTTTGTGTTTGGAATGAGCGGACTATGTTATTGGACATCATATATTTTTCTGGATAATCATTTGGATATAATCTGTATGTGTACTTCCTCCAATTGCAATATGAATTTAACATTAACTTCATTGACACGCTTATAACAAATATTCCGATTAAAGGTACATTTGTTACTCTTAATCTATGGTGTGTTAATTGAAAATATTTCATTCGTTCAATTTTATCAAAACAATGTATCAACAGGTAGTTACGAAATACACCCCCGCCCCCCCCCCCCAAAAAAAAACAGTAAGGTTTATAGTGCATAAAGAGACTAACTTACACAAAATAATGTCGGTAGTATCCAAAAAAAAGAGACTAAATCAACGTTTCAATCATTATGTCTTCATCAAGAAAAATACAGGAGAGAAAAATAAAAATATGTTTTGTCTTGTGTTTTAAAATGATTTGATTGTTGAAATCTCGATTTAGTCTGTTTATAATGTTATCTACACTGTTTATAATGTTATCTACACTGTTTATAATGTTATCTACACTGTTTATAATGTTATCTACATTTTTTTTTGCCTCAGTCTGTTTGTGTACTGTAAAATGTACTACTTTGTGTTCGTGTCAGTCTGTAGTTCGTTTATAAATTCGTAATCACACTTTCAAGCTAAAATAGGAATTGTCCGTTAGAACGCATGTCATATTATATTTTATCCGACGCAAAAATAGTGTTATCATTTAATCCATAACCACTCTGGATTGTGCATATCGGCGAAATCCTTTGACGTTTTTGAACCATGGGGAAATGAGTGGTCAAAATTTAAATATTACAGTAAACATGTTAGTCAGAAATTCAATGTTATTTCATCTCTTCTATTGGTCCAACCGATTATTTCAGTGCTTTCTTATTGGTCACTATGTTGACAACACGCAGGAGTGACTAATGTATAGGTAATTGTGTCAACATGAGTGACGTACGGCGTCAATTGGTATTGATATCTTAAACAAAACAATATGTTTGCACTCAGGAAATTGTGTTCCACTTCTAAAACATGGGCGATATTCCCTTGCGTAACAAGAAATGAAAGTTTATAGTTTTTAAAAAAAACAAAAACCAGTGTTTTTAGAACAAAACGTGTCACACGACAGCATAGCCCTGACTGTATATAGGAAAAACGCCGTGATTGGTGACGTTCTTAACGTGTAGCATATTTTCAATTGGTCAATATATTTAGAATTTCCTTCACAACAAATGAAAACCCCAAAAATATAACGTTAACCAGCTTTTATCAAGCATAGCATACAAAACAAGACAGGTAGAAAGAAAACATAATGTTATTTGTCCAGAGCGTGTCTCTTATGAGTATGCATACTATGCAAATACATAAATGTAAACTCATTTAACATCATGCATCTCTCACACACTCTCTCACTCGCCTCTCAAACAAATTTTTTAGTTCAAAGTATATACGATTAGAAGTATGTCAAATGTTGGCACAAAATATTCCAATATTCTATTTTCCACATTGCCAGTGCACTTAGGCCGGTCTACATCAGATTCTAGCTAGTGCCGAACGATAACTCAAACACATGTTACATGTTTGTTGTTCAGGATAAAATAAAAGCCATCCATGATGGAGAGAGGAATGTGATTGTACGTGAGAGGGGGATATGTTGTAGACACTTGTATAAGCAGAAATCTGTATCATCAGATGACATATTCTTTCCAGAATGTAGCCTTCCCTATGTATCTCTTGAATTCTCCGCGGTTTTTGAGCAAGCTGCCCTGCCTCTTCTAATGACATGCGCAGGAATTATTGAATGTCTTTTGTCCAACGGCGTCTTGTGCTGTCTTTCTGGTAGCAACCCGTTTTACTAGATTGTGATCTGAAATGAGGGTAATACTGAATTAGCACTCGCTAATTCCAATATGAATTATTCACCACATCCACCGTTTTCGTGGTCGACTTCCAGGTCTGCCTTCATTGTATCTGTGTAGCATAGCCTGCTGTGGTATACTGTCTGATGGTAGTCTGCAAAGTATTTTATGTTATCTCTTAATGATTTCCAAGATTGGAGTGGTGCCGATTTTTTTTGGTCTGTTGTCCTCATTCCTCACTGTCTCTTAGCGATATTCCTAGGATTCTGCGTAAGCATGCCATTTCAGCTGTCACACGTTTACGTTTGTCTTGTGCTGTCGTTGTCCATGTTTGACATTGGTAGCACAGTGTAAGCATTCTTTGGAAAGCCCTCCATTTTACTACGAGTACTTTGCCATTTTCACAGTCGGATTGCTAAACACAATATAATACAATTTAAAAAGGGTGGTAAACGGTGTGAGTAATACGTATATCATAACGTTCTTTCCCATATTAATTATGATTACTAGTCCAAGAATACTTGTCTATTAGACTAGACATAGTATGTTATCATAGTCATTTGGGACGTAGAGATAGATAGTAGGGGAGTTTCAGTTTAACTACATCGTAGCTCTAGGTAAGGTGCATGTTTCTTGTCTCGTCTAGTTACTCGTGTCACACGTCGTGAAATGCTTGTATTGTCATTATTGGACATAGTTTGTTGTTGAGAATAGTGTGAGCTCACTTTGATGTAGGACTTATAAGATGTATAATCATTTATCTTTGACCTTCCTGTTACTTTGTAGAATAATGAGAAGACTTGTGAATAAATCCAGTAATGAAAGAAGTTGATTAAAATAGAAAACTACTTGCAAATATCAAAGGAAGACAGCCCAAATTATATGGAGAAAAGGAAAAGTGGAGCACATTTGTGGCTCCAAAATCAATTTTGAAGTAGAAGTACTAGGACAATCAATGCCAAGCGGCTTGGATTATAAATCTGCTCTTGGATGAGATTTTCTATCGTTGTAGCCGCATTTTGGTAGTTAAATGTCCTTTCTTGTCATAACAAGGCTGAACTATTTTGTCTTATGTATATAATATAATATGGCAGGTTGTGTGGTTCATACGCTTTTTCTGTTGTATTTCTTAATCACCGTCACCCCAGTTGCGCTAAATGGTCATTGTGGACTTGAGCGGGCAAACACACCCGGACTACATGCTGAGCACATCTGTGATTTTAGTCAAGGAAAAACTCTTGCCAAACACCGTATCTCTTTTACAGCGCTGTTAAAGAAAAATTACTTCAGTATGATGTTATTCTAGATGTCTGAAAAATGTCTATCATAAAGTACAGTTGGTCTTTGCCATCACTGTGTCGCGTACCTCAGCTAATCAGGTTTAGGCATGTCATTAGCAACGTGGACATTCACATTTGATAACATTATGGTTGTTCGGGCTGGTTAGAAATCCGATTAAGTTCTTCGGTTGAGCTCATTGGGGAAATCATCCTTATAAAGCGAGTCCAGTGGACTCATCTAGAAATATTAAAGTGACACTTTTTAATTTTTCCCGTGGTTTTCATTGGCGGTCGACACAAAGTGACCGATAGTTATAAAGTAAATATTTTCAGGAAGTACATGGTAGGTAAACCGAATGTGTAACCCGGGGGCAAGCATCGATGCCAAGTTAGTTTTTCTATGCTCTTTGTTTTAGCGACAAAATCTACTCTTCGATAGCTATCCTTTCCCGCATAAAGAAGGTATCATTCATGATTTTATTATTGGTTTAATCAAGGTTGCAACGTAAACAGTAATACATTCGAAGGATGCATTCATTGTGATGTTGGGATATTTTAAGTGTGCAATCATCGTAAAATACATCAGCGGACTACTGGATATACAATGACAGAATGATGGAGCTAAACTCAAAACGAAATCTTTTGATCTAGCCATTATACATACATATGCACCAACTTAAGACTACATTGAAGAAAACATAGAAAACTACTACGAAGACCTGCAACACCTACTTAAGTTAGTAATATCAACAACTATTCTAATATTCATTGGAGACATAAATGCAATAATAGGAAAAGGAAGACACAAATACTTATAAAACAATTTGGGCTATGGGGCAAGAAACGATAAGAAAAGACATATACAGTTTTGTGAGGAGAATAACATGATATGCAATACATTCTTTGAACATTGAAAATAGAGTACAAAGGACATACAAAGTGACTAATCAGGCGCATCAGTGCAATAACATGCCGAAAACAGTTCTGCTAGAACAGAAGGCACACAATAACACAGTTCTGCTGTGAAACCAGCGAAAATCACACACAGTTTGGTGTCGGTTATCTGAGAGCGAACGCAGAAAAATAATCAAATGAAGCTCAGAGAACCCATCAGATAGCTCAACGTTATAGAATCCTCTGTACTTCTGATACCGATAATAGTAGTCTGGTGGGGATCTCCCTCCCGTAGTTGCTAAGCTGTTCGCCTTGTGTTCAAGAGGTCACGGGTTCGAATCCGGCTCATGTCGTCTTGTTTATAAGGTGGATTTTTTTCGGAGATCCCTGTGGATTATCACTTGAAGCTGCGGAGTTACGTGCTATGAGTGGTACTCTAGGCAAGGTGCGTGCCGCTTCGTTGAGAGGGACGGATGGGAAACATTACATATGGGAAACCGAGTACAGTGAAGTACATTTCTGCGGCTTTTAAACCCTTTTTAATAGTAGTCTGAACTTAGCTGTAAGAGCATTCAATTAAACAGAATGATGGTGCTAACGATCAATGATTTGACACATTCAAATGTGCATAGGACGCTGAAAAAAGGGTCAATCTGTCTCCATCGTAAGGTTATGTTGTCCGCTTCATTACATGTGCTTTTCGTCTGTGTCAAATCCTTCATGATTTCTTTTTCTCCGTGTGTTTTTATGTCTTAATTTTATTCTTTTTTCCCTCGGGAATCCATGTCATTAATCTTCTAGCTATATATTTGACATGTTTTCTCTGCGTGTGCGGAATTCATCGCCATTATCTCGTCATATCGTCTGTTGTCATAAACCGTTAATTTTTCAAGGTAAAATTATTTTAATTATGACGATTTTTCCACAGATGACAAATGCTCAGCCTATCCCCCAACTTTCCTGGCCCTATTGATTGCACCTGGAACAAAAAGTCCAAACCCATTTGCCACACAAGCAACTGACAATTTAATCAACATTTTACTTAGTAAGGTCACGACTTTAACTCTCGTTGACTAAGTTTTACTAGGAAAAACCCAGCATAAATGATACAATCTGCATGTAAATGTTATAGAAGGCAGTGCTTATCTAGCTTTTTATTTTACCAGTGAACTATTGTGGCAATTTTTCTTCCCAGAACCCCCGTGTGCCTTAAAGTAGTCGATATTCTTTAGAGATCATCACATCTTTGAAAGGTTTATCGATATCAATCTGGTTTATTTATCGTTCATATAATTATATCAACATAATACATCGCTAGAAAATGCAAGCCACATCGCCCGAGACAGAGAGAAGTTCAGAGAGTTCATTGGGAAGACAACGTTCTGGAAGGAATACGTCACATGACCATAATTGTCTTACTGCCCAAGATTGTCTTACTGCCCCTTCCAAATTACGAAATTTCTCTCCATTGCCCTTCTGCAGGTCTTATTTAATAATTTAAAATTCATTGCTACATGATGCTTCGTTGAGATAGACATGGTACACATGGGGAAACCCAAGTAAATGAAGCCAGTCCTCTGCATCTTTTAGGCACATTGGTGTACTTTGAACATACTTGTTAAACTTGATGATTCTTTTTTATTGATGTACATAACACTTCAAATAATATTGAATGTGCATTGTTTTATTGATAAAAACGTCAAATAAAGTTAAATATGCATTGTTTTATTGATAAAAACGTCAAACAAAGTTGAATATGCATTGTTTTATTGAGAGGTACTTCTAAAAAAATATGTTGATTTATGGTTATATATTTGACAGACCTCTGTGGCTTGAATTTGTAAAGAATCACTGACTCACATCACTGCAATCACCTCATCAAGATCATCATGTCAGTCTCCCAGTTTGATGACTTTGTTGACGAATTTGGAGACAGCACATCAACTAAGACTGGTTCCATTGGTGCTTTTAATGAAGACTTTGACCCATTCGGACCACCACCAGGGACAGCTGACACTACAGATCTCTTGAATATTTCTGCAGATGTTCCAGTAAGTATCTATTTATGCCACTGTGTGGTCCTGCTTTAGCAGTACTAGTTTATTCATTTATTGTATGGTGATTTCGTGTATTCTGTAGTTTATTCTTCGTCCATTCACCTTTTCTCCGGAGCTTTCCCCATAAGATCTCAATTCTCAGTGGTATGCAACGATTTAATATAAGAAAGCTTCTACTCACAAGGGATCTATTTGTGTCTATGCAAAAGCTATGTTCCATCATTTTACCTCCGTCTATTGTCTTTTGAATGGCGGTTGGTTCTGACCACAGACATTGTTCCTACAGTTCTTGTATTCTCTTCATTCTTCAGATGATCTCTTCTTGTTTTGTTTGCTCATTAAAAAAAATATCTCTTCACACGATATAGGTAAATATAAGTAATTATAAATTATAAAAGTTAGTGCGAATTATAGCTTCGGTTTTTAAACCTTTATTAGGAATATATTGTAGGAAAAGAGAAACAAAACATATATCACCCGGGATTCTCAAATCGTAGGATATTGTTAATGATATGTTAGTGTGAAAAACAGTGCACAGTCTGACCATACTGTTTTGTGTGTTTCGACAGCCGAATCTAACCCACAAAGGTATGTATTGCTAGAGGAGTGTAAGTCCCGTGTTTATTTCATACAACTCTGTCAGACACTTCATTCTTAATGTGTTATTCTTCATCTCGACTGTGTACAGCACTTCTGGTACGTCCAAGTTCAACAGTGTGCGAGCTGTCATTAATGATTGCTGCGTTCTTTGAGGTCTTTATGTTGCTCCCTTCTTTGTCCGGGAGGTAAACTATTTGCTGTTATACGCTATGAACTCTGACCATATTCCAAAGTGATGAGCGACACGTTTATCTAACTTAATGACAGCAGGAAAAGACCAGAGGTGCCTGGAATTCCGGGAGGAGATAAGTGAGGAACATTCAACTTTTGACCCCGTAAACATGGCTCCTGGAATTTGCTGAATTTTACTCACCGCTGCTCGCAAGCAGTTTTCGTGGGTTATTTTTACTTTCACTTACCCACAAACTAGGCGTTATTGGCATCACATAAGAATCATACGCCAGGGAAGCCTATTTTTCTGTGAAGAGATTCAGGTGCTCGATTGTTTGATTAAACTATACGTGAGTTAATTGATTAAACTATACGTGAGTTGATTGATTAAACTATACGTGAGTTTATTGATTAAACTATACGTGAGTTGATTTATTAAACTATACGTGAGCTGATTGATTAAACTATACGTGAGCTGATTGATTAAACTATACGTGAGCTGATTGATTAAAGATTGTTTTGTTGATCTTATCGGGATGAGTATACTCATATAATGTATATTATTTATATTCATCTCTTATGTGTTAACAGGCTTGAAAGGGGAAAAAAGTATAGTGACTCAACTGTCAGGCTTACACATGCGCTTGCGTCCGTGGGTATCACCAATGGCACACTAGACAAATCACTCATGCAACAGAGAACATTAGTAGATGACTAGCCGTTATATTGAGGCTCTCTTATGATGACATGAGCTTTGTTGCATGTCATCTACACAATTATATACCCCCTTTGAGTAGACTCCTTCAATAGGCATTGCACTAAGCCGAAAGCTGAAGTCTCCTGGTATGAAAGAAAGCTCAGAAAAACCACCCCACTGCACATAGGAAGTAAGAGCTAATCGCTCGCAACTCCTGTGGTTCTCAGACACACAAATAAACAAACTGTCAGGCATGTTGTAAGAAACGAATAAGGAGGCATGGACACTTCATTTCGTAGAAAGTCTAAATGAACCAAAATTGACGCTTTGTGTAATGAGACATATCTCCAGAGCTCTTTGTAAAACACAGAAGCCTTCAGCTCTCAGCGGTATGCATTGCTTTGAGATGCGTCCTATTCACAGTCTTTGTGAGACTATGTGTGTGTGAAGAAGACATATTCCATCATTATCTATGATACCATATAGTGTTATCACTTGTGGTCACTTTTGACTACAGTGCTTATAACAGCATGCTTTCAATACGGCCTTAAATGAACAAAGTCTTAAATTGACAAGCCAGTAGATCACGGGGGTGGGAAACTCACCTCTCTTATAGGATCAGAATGTGACATTTAATATTTGGAAACAAGTAAATAGGGAATTCTCTCTCTCCCTCTCTCTCTCTCTCTCTCTCTCACACACCCCACCCCCACCACCAGTAATTTTCCACGGTTATAAACCTGTGTCAGGTAGTGAGCTCGTGTTTTCGTTTCCTGTAGTTTTTCCCAGGTAGCTCAACTCAACCAAGTAAGCTTCTAGAGTTTCAGGCAAATCACTGTACATTCTTGATTTAATTTGGCGGCGTGATAAATACCAGGCGTTCTCCTGTTTTGTATTTGAAATTGGAATTGTATTATTAAAACCTTTTTTAGACACAGCCTGTACATTGGTGAATGCGTTGTGAGTGCAGGTTATGGTCAGCGAACACCGTCCCAATAAATGCATCAGAGTGTAGAGATTCACAGTTTCAGTTCGGTGTTGATTTGTCAGTGGTTATATATTTCTACGTTGTCTTCTCCGTATTGATTTCTCCGCATGTCTGTTTTGTTTATATTTACGGATCCTTTCAATATTTAAAATCTTCCACAATTTTGATAGTGACCATGGTTCATTATTTTAAAAATCTTCTTAGTGGACGTGGTCAATCAGTACATTGATTGTGACAGATGATCCGATAGTGTACCTATTGACATTGCTCGCCATTGTATCGATCAGCACCCGCATGTCCGGACACGGATAGAAAGGTTACCCGTGTTTTTCCATGGCAAAGGGAGCACATAATAACAGCGCTGTTTACCGTCCATGCATGTCGTAAGAGGCAACTAAGTAGGTTATGATGTGGAGTTGGCTGGTCCCATCCCATGTATCACATTGTTGGCTATCCCATCCCATGTATTCCATCACAGTGACCCCAAAAAACATGCTTAAATTGGGTGAGTCAGGCCGAAATACACAGACATCGCAGCTTGACTGCAAACTATGACAAAAAGCTTTCCGTTCTCCAGACTACATCCTGCTAATCTGCAGCAGTTTAAGAACGAGCGCAGAAGAATAAGAATATAAAGGCAATCTCGTGGTCAGATATTGTGTCAAAATATTCACCCATTAATGGCGGACGAGGCACGCTTCAACTTTGCGGAGCAGGTTTATTGAGTTACCACCAGTAATGCATGGTCTTGGGACACAAGCATTGACAGTGCCTCTGTCATTGCTGTTATATTCATCGCGAAATTTCTCTTGGTCGTGATTAATAATGCACCGTTGGATTATTTGAGTTTACTCTCCGGACCGTGCAGAAATTGCCCAAACATAGCGTTGATGACGAATGACTGACCCATCAGTGTAGATGATTACATCATACTCTTTAGTGTTACTGTCAATGTAACACAATGTAACAGTACCCCCTGACTTCTACATCCACTGTCAATGTAACACAATGTAACAGTACCCCCTGACTTCTACATCCACTGTCACCGGCTTCTCTCCTGCCTCCCGTTCACAACCTGTGTAAGTGTGATTGCTACAGTGAAGATAGTACGTAATGCAGACCGAGTAGGTAGGTATCCACGCCTACCAAGGAGCAATACAAGTGGATTGGTATACGTGTGCGAGAATATCGTCTTCCCAACCACGATCTGCCCGTTTAGCATGTAACCTTTCATCTTATTGATATTTGGATGAAGTATTGGATGGAAATACTATTTTTAATTGGAAGGGGACAACAAGGTTGTTTTTTTTTATTTAGTCTCTTGTAGTTCCAAGTAGTCGTTTACGTTATTCGAGTTGTTGTAGTGAGACCTGTCCACAGAGTATTATGCTGCCGATGGTCTCGCGTGAGTCATGACTTCTTGGGGAAAATGCGAATGTGGTTTCCCATTGCCTTCCGTTTGCTTGTCTATTATATAGCCACTTCTGTCACATTAAATAGGAATAAATTAAAAAAATACACATACAATTTCAGAAGAAATCTGAGAATCCCATGGACAACTTGGAAAACTAGTGAAGAGGTAAGAAGGGAGATTGACATAAAAATAAAGTTACTTGCCAACATCAGAAAATAATAATCCACATGTTCAGAATACATCATGAGAGGTTTCGGATACAATGTATCGACATGAAAAATTGAATGAAATGAGAGAGAGAGAGATAGAGAGGGCTTCAAAAGGGACAATAGTGGATAGCTTGACATCATATCATAGTAGAGAGACAACAGTGTGACCGTTTACACAGTACATGATAGGATGTTTGTAAAGTTGAAAGACATATTGAACGAGATGACACTCGGTGACTACACGGTCACCTAGGGTGGACACTTAACATACTACTGGACCCATTAGATTGGATGATATTGGATGGATGGGTTGTCCAGTAAGTGCAAGAATTTGACATCACGGGTGAGACGAACTGGGAAGGTCGAGATGGACGAATTAGGTGCATGAAAAATTAGCCGACGGTGGGAATGTTATGCATATATACATTTCACTATCTGCTGAAAGAGACTGAGCGCCTGTGGGTGTGTCCGAAATGCACTGACGTCAGTTCTTAAATACTTGAATTCTTCATAATTGATCAACTATGAAAGAGAAACATATTCATGAATCAACACAGAAACAACAGTAAAAGTGCATAACAACTTATCACAGTATGCACCACACGTTGTTTGTATTACATCAATAGGGGTTGCGCTAATATGATCTCACTGGTGCACTGGACCAGAAACAGTTTCATTTATCCTCCAAGCGATGATCTTCGAACTGTTTTTGAATGGCGATACTACAGAATGTATGCAATGATATGACTTTTATAGATGTTCTATTTCTGGTGCTGTTCTACTTAAATTAATGGAAAGTTTCCTGCGCATTATCTAATAGACGTGTACATAGGAGCCCCTGCCAATATTCTTCGTTCTGAGCTAAGATGAATCAGAAGTAAGAAGTATATTTATATTGCAAATAAGCCTGTTAAGACGGTCATGCATCTGTGACATTCTTGAGTACACTGTGGCTCTGTTGCGCCCATATGCAGATGGAAAATGCTGACGATATCCTGCATGGAAGCGCTAATAATTAGACTTTCTTTAAAAAAAAATTATTGCGCGTTTTGGACATCAAATGGACAGATTAGTGGACAATTAAAGGCAACAGTGATGTTCTATAGAATAATGTTGATAGTACCATGGACAGATATACAAGTTAACAATAAGGTGCTGAGTCAAATGCGAGACGGGGGTTACTTAATATCAGAAAGAGACAACCTTTATTTTTTCGGCGCGATATGAGTCATGGAAGTGTGGAGAATATAGTTACAACGGGCAAGTTTGATCGAGAACGATACCGTGAGACAATATTTGATAGTCGGACATTGTGGCATTTCAAACAGCAACGATCCTAATCAAAGATGCTGGAAATTAAAAAAATTGGAAATCCATGATCGCTTACGCTAGTCGGCACGGCATCTGATGATGATAGATAATGTATTGTTTTGATGGGTTCAGTCTTAAACATCTAGATATACACAATGACTAACTACGATTATCGTTGTACGGGGCAGTTGTCAACAATCATTGTCGGAATTTTCTGTACAATATTTACCAAATCCTCCTCTACAATAGTCATGCGTGCTGATCTCACAGTCACTCATCATGTCGGATGTGGCTGATCATTTGTCGTTGTACGTACACTGTCTCCAGATAATGAACATCACTGAAATGGTCGGATATCCCATAGATAAGTGTGAGATCAGCGCGCACAAACATCGTGCCTGGAGAAGGACGTTTCCCATCTACACTCGTGACAATTTAATACTATCGTCTACCGCCCCAAACTGTGGCGTCCTAGTTAGTCCTTGCTAATATACCAATATGTTCATGATTCATCCAACTCAGGAAATAATGGATAATTTTTTCCTGAGCTGGTGAATCATCCCGAATTGTCAGTAAATCTTATTTGTAGGTGATCTACCAATGGTAGTCTGAACTTGATTAATTAAACAGACCAATTACGGAGGAGTCGATTCCAACACTTGTTGGACTCTTACTTAAGTATCTTGTGGCAGGGATTTGTTTCATATTTTATCGTGAAACGCCATTGCCACCGCCACGTCTCGTTGGTAAATATTTTTAACGATTTCTTGTGACTATGTTGTCATAGTATCTATGTGAGCCTCTATCACTTTAATTTCTACAAGGACCGAGTATAGCTTATATAGTATATATACCGTGTAGATTTATAGCACTGACTGAGCTGAACTTTTTGTGACATTGTGTGTAGGTTTTTAGAATAAAGTGTAATTGCTGAAGGTAGTACTACTGACTCAGCATCTTCTGAAGAATTGGGTGCAACTTATGGAACACCGTGTAGCTTCTGTAACACTGTAGCTTTTGTAACATAGTGTGTAGCTTGTGTAACAATTTGTGTAGCTCTTAACAGTGTTTAACTTCTGTAGCGTGTTAGTACTTTTTGTGTGTGTGTATACATTTTTAACAGTGTGCTTACTGTATCTATGTAATACGTTGTGTAACGTTTGTAACAGTGTGTGTAGCTTCTGTAACAGTGTGTGTAGCTTCTGTAACAGTTTGTATCTTCTTTAGATGTGTGTAGCTCTACAACAGTATGTAGCTTATGTAACAGTGTGTAGCTTCTGTAACATTTGTTGCTTCTGTTAACAGTGTGTAGATTCTGTAACATTATGTGTAGGTTCTGTAACAGTGTGTAGCTTCTGTAACAGTGTGTAGCTTCTGTAACAGTGTGTGTAGCTTCTGTAACAGTGTGTGTAGCTTCTGTAACATTTGTTGCTTCTGTTAACAGTGTGTAGCTTCTGTAACATTTGTTGCTTCTGTTAACAGTGTGTAGATTCTGTAACATTATGTGTAGGTTCTGTAACAGTGTGTAGCTTCTGTAACAGTGTGTGTAGCTTCTGTAACAGTTTGTATCTTCTTTAGATGTGTGTAGCTCTACAACAGTATGTAGCTTATGTAACAGTGTGTAGCTTCTGTAACATTTGTTGCTTCTGTAACAGTGTGTAGATTCTGTAACATTATGTGTAGGTTCTGTAACAGTGTGTAGCTTCTGTAACATTATGTGTAGCTTCTGCAACATCATGTGTTGCTTCTGTAACATGTGTAGCTTCTGTAACAGTGTGTAGCTTTTGTAACATTATGTGTAGCTCCTGTAACAGTGTATATCTTTTGTAACATTATGTGTAGCTTCTGTAACATTGTGTAGCTTCTGTAACATTATGTGTAGCCTTTGTAACAGTGTGTAGCTTCTGTAACATGTGTAGCTTCTGTGACAGTGTGCAGCTTCTGTAACAGTATGTGTAGCTTCTGTAACAGTGTGTGTAGCTTCTGTAACAGTATGTGTAGCTTCTGTAACAGTATGTGTAGCTTCTGTAGTACTGATTTAGAATTTATTATGAATATTATGTGCAAATGTAGTTTCTGTAGCACAGAGTGCAGATTGTTAAAGACTTTATTAAGTGTGTCTTCTACACAGCAAAGATAACTTGGATGAAGCTTAAATGAGGTTATATTGTATTTACCAACCTGTTTACTGTTAGAAAGTGAAAGTTAAATGTTTGTCGTTATCATTGTTTTTGAGATTGTGATTTCCTTCCTGGCACTTCTCGACTATTTGTATGTCAAGGAAAAGAGATTTGGAATGTTCATTTTTCTTAGTAAATAATTCTAACTTAAAAGGCAGTTATTGCTTTTTTAATGCGTGCCACATCAGGATTTGCTCGTGATCTCAAAGAAAAGCTAACTCATAACATTAAATAGTTTTGAGTGGTTCAGAAACATGACAAACCGTTGAAAACAATAGTAGATGTAACCGTTGTGAATGCTTGTGATGCTAGTTGAATAGAAACATTAAAACCAGCAGGACCATACGCCACATGAAGTGGTCTAAATTTAGTTTTCTGAAGAAATCACATTAAGTGGTTTTCCATGGTAATATCACAGAAACAACATGTACAAACATCTACGTATAATAAAGAAATTCGGTTAGATCTATTAATAATCGATACTTGTCTTCTCCAGATACAGCTGAAAGTTTACACGATAAGGGTTTTTTAGCGTAATATCGTATACGTTTGATTCTTCTATTACAGCTGATAGTTTAATTACATGATAAGGTTATGTTTGTAATAGCGTACACGTCTTATCTCTTCTGTTACAGCTGATAGTTTACTTACATGATAAGGTTATGTTTGTAATAGCGTATACGTCTTATCTCTTCTGTTACAGCTGATAGTTTAATTATCATGATAAGGTTATGTTTGTAATAGTGTATACGTCTTATCTCTTCTGTTACAGCTGATAGTTTAATTATCATGATAAGGATATGTTTGTAATAGCGTATACGTCTTATCTCTTCTATTACAGCTGATAGTTTACTTACATGATAAGGATATGTTTGTAATAGCGTATACGTCTTATCTCTTCTATTACAGCTGATAGTTTAATTACATGATAAGGATATGTTTGTAATAGCGTATACGTCTTATCTCTTCTGTTACAGCTGATAGTTTAATTACATGATAAGGATATGTTTGTAATAGCGTATACGTCTTATCTCTTCTATTACAGCTGATAGTTTACTTACATGATAAGGATATGTTTGTAATAGCGTATACGTCTTATCTCTTCTATTACAGCTGATAGTTTAATTACATGATAAGGATATGTTTGTAATAGTGTATGCTTCTATCTTTTCTATACATGAGATGGTTATCAGTAATAGCATGCACATCTCTGATTCTTCTTATACAGACGAATATACAGCTTGACTATACGATATGCCTTTGCTGTAATATAGCATGTATGTGTTTCTACTTCCACTTCTCTTATAATTTACTACACAATATGGTTATGTTGTAAACGCATGCCCTTAATCTACTTCCTCTTTTACAGTTCACTGATACTTTCTGAGTTTAACAACACGCTATTGAATTGTATGAAGAGCTTAATTTGTAATTACTAACTGGTTGCCTGAGATTTCCGTGAATAGGTTTTTCAACGATAGTGCAAATTATTTGTCTAAAGTTTTAAGACTCCTGTCTACACTTAGAAGCGAGACCAACTATTTGAAGAAGAAATAGAAAAACCACACACCCCTTTAAGCGTTGTGGACATAGATGTGACGTCGAGTGTCAAGTGTGTGTAAACGCAGTCAAGTGTACAAAGGAGCAGGCAAAGTACTGCACTGCACAGTAACGTTCTCGTGTAACATATATCTATCATAGTCAGATAGGTTAGAGTCAGTGTAGATTCAAGATTGATTGATTGGGTGATTGCCAAACTCGGATTTGAATAAGCACGTGAGTTTATAAGTATAATAACATATGATAATGATGTTATAAATGTAGATTTATTCTCGATTTAGCATATTCCGATCGCATAGAATTTCAGTTTTGCATGAGTCAAGTAAGAGTATCAGATATCAGAACATGGCGACCCGGATTTAAAATGCATCCATTAAATGTAATATATAAGGAATGAGTGTTTTCAGATTACATGAATATTGTTCAAATACGCTATGTTGTTGATCAAATAAATGACAAGCACCACATATTTATCGTCAGGTGACATTCTTTCCAAAACATACATTTTTGAATGGATGTCATGAACTCATCACAACTCTTGTGGAGTTAGTCTGCCACATCTAGAGACATACACAGACAATCTGTGATATGTCACATCTAGAGACATACACAGACAATCTGTGATATGCCACATCTAGAGACATACACAGACAATCTGTGATATGTCACATCTAGAGACATACACAGACAATCTGTGATATGTCACATCTAGAGACATACACAGACAATCTGTGATATGTCACATCTAGAGACATACACAGACAATCTGTGATGTCACATCTAGAGACATACACAGACAATCTGTGATATGTCACATCTAGAGACATACACAGACAATCTGTGATGTCAAATCTAGAGACATACACAGACAATCTGTGATGTCACATCTAGAGACATACACAGACAATCTGTGATGTCACATCTAGAGACATACACAGACAATCTGTGATGTCACATCTAGAGACATACACAGACAATCTGTGATATGTCACATCTAGAGACATACACAGACAATCTGTGATATGTCACATCTAGAGACATACACAGACAATCTGTGATATGTCACATCTAGAGACATACACAGACAATCTGTGATGTCACATCTAGAGACATACACAGACAATCTGTGATATGTCACATCTAGAGACATACACAGACAATCTGTGATATGTCACATCTAGAGACATACACAGACAATCTGTGATATGTCACATCTAGAGACATACACAGACACTCTGTGATATGTCACATCTAGAGACATACACAGACAATCTGTGATATGTCACATCTAGAGACATACACAGACAATCTGTGATATGTCACATCTAGAGACATACACAGACAATCTGTGATATGTCACATCTAGAGACATACACAGACAATCTGTGATATGTCACATCTAGAGACATACACAGACAATCTGTGATATGTCACATCTAGAGACATACACAGACAATCTGTGATATGTCTTGGTCATCAGCTTCATCAGCTTTTATTATTATATCTGCTATCATACCTTATTTTTTTTTTTAAATGTGAATTTAAATTGTTCCATTTTGTAGCATCTTTTATTATTATTCCGATGACATATTTTCGAAAATAGTCCCCGTTATGTGTACTTTGAATTGACGATTCGGGCGAGTTGACAGCTGCAGTTAAGAGCATGTCTAAAGTCTCTGAAATGTCTCTAGTCCATCGTCGTCGTGTGCGGCCATTTCCCTTGTTATCAACAACCATGCCTTCCATTACTAGTTTCCTAATGTTGTTATGTCTTTACATGCCCCCCCCCCAAAAAAAAAAAATGCAACTTTTTGCTATACTCCATCCAGCGCTATACTATGATCCAGCGCTTTTCCACATTTGATGTCTTTAAACATTGCCTTTTTACACCACCAAAACATCGCAGTTTCCTAATATAACGTGCACATTTTAAATTTCCAGCACAATACTCTTGTAGGTTGCCATTGCTTACGATTGCATGATTTTTATTATTTGATCATCGATATGAAAACACATTGTACGATTCCGATGTTAGTGATGTGTGTCTTATTCCATATTTTGTCAAATGGATCATAGTATAAAATTCTACATACTTGACGTTTTTTGTTATCCTTGTGTGCTGTCAATTTTCTGTTTTTATTGCCTTGTCTTATCCATGTGTGCCGCTAAACGTCATGGGGAGCCAAAGTGTTTTTTCTTTCGCTAATTGTGATGCTGCTGCCATAGTGTAGCCTTGGTGTTCTAGCATTTCTCTGATGTCATCCATCTTCGTCTGGATCTTCCCCAGTTTCTCCTTTCAGATGATCTTTCATTGAAGGCTATCGATGGAATGCTATCTTATTCCATTCTGATTAGGTGACCACACCATTTGTTTGTAGGGACTTCAATATGCAAGGTCAGAAAAGGTGAGCGGACTGTGGAAGTTTTTATAAAATCAACCAAATGCCCTACCTAGTCGCATATGAGATACGTTTCTCCACAACTCTTGTGTCCCTCGTGTTGTTAATAAGTTCTTCAGCACTCATAATCAAACTCCCACTGGATCTCCCCTGTAGCAGGGCCATGGTCCTACTAGATTTCCAGCAGGATGTAGTCCAGAGAATTGAAATGAGTTGTGTCGCCGTTTTATTTGCGCCAATGTCCTGACACATCCGCCTTAAGCGAGTTCAAATTGTAACATTTTACAATACCATGATGACAATCCATCTAACACTTCTTTATTTGTCTTTCTGTTTCTTCTACTCTTGGACTTCCAAGTAGCGCTACTACATTTAAAAAAAAATTAAACTAGAAATAAAATGTATGTTTTAGTTATGTCGCGAGAACAGGAGCTTGAGATCACTTTGCGACAACCAGTAACATCCGTAAAGGACATTGCCGAAAGCGCACAAGCAGTGGCAGATACAATTATGTGCCGCCAAATATAACACGGGGAAAGAAACCCTCGTTTTCATCATTTAAGCCTGTGAGTAAAGTCGCTTTAGCCAGTAGACACGATAGTTACTGTGATCATCAGCTGTGGTCAATAACTCAGGGGGATTAGTTTTTAATTGTCTGTTTCTCGACTATCTCTCTATGTGACGTGTCCTTTACAGAGGTTTGTCCTCACTGTCACTCTGTTCCCCTCTCTGTTTTGTGCAAGCCACACAGCCTCTTACAGCGTCATGTTCAGGAGACCTTCGATAGAAACAGTTGACCAGGAATTCAGATTTTCTGCCCTTATGTAACCGTAACGTCACAAAGAGTGGCATATGCAACTTTTGTATAAAGCAGCAATATGTCAAACAAACACTTATTTTAGACTGTTAGATATGGTTGCAGCTCCCATTGTATATACTTGTGGAGATTGGGGGGGGGGGGGGCTTCCATGAGTTCCTAAACAATACTTTTAGTTTCTCTTTGAGAAGTAATTTTCTTTTTTTTTTTAAATTATGAATACATCATGGCTGGAGGTGCTACCTTCTCTTTGCCTTTTCCCCCTTAGTACTAAATATTAAATTTTCCTAAAAGGAGGAGGTGTAATGAAACTTACAGGATCCTATTCCTAACTTCTTTCATATCTAAGGTTACCCTGACTTTACATTACGTTATGTTTAATTTGTTTAGTATATTGTTGTTGCACTGTAGTCTTTCATATCATCATGTGCCATGCCGGCTGGCGTAGGCGGTCATAGCTCTCCACAGCTTTCTGTCCACAGTATTATGTATGAAAGTCGTTGTTTCCTTGCCGTGCCAGGTTGTCAAACTGTCTAATATTTTCTCAATTTGTCGCCCTCTGTCTCTGTTGCCTTCAACTTTGCCTGTTGTGACTATGTTCTCTAAACCTGCCTGTCTCACGAATTGGCCGAAAAAATAAGATTGCCTTTTTCTTATATTGTTGATTAAGGTCCGTTTTGCATTTGACACTTTCAACACCTCTACATTAGTCTTTTATATATTAAATGGAATAGTGCATATTTTGGGCACGTAGTTTCAGTTATCCCGGTTATTGACAGAAGGAGACGTTTTTACTGCGGTTAATTCTAGAAAGTCTTCTGATTGTCAAACAAATAATATAAGTCAAATCTTTTATCTCCGTAAGACTTTTGTAGCCATGTCAATGCCGGTATATAAGAGGGGGAGCGGTTGTAGAGTTCAACGCCCTTTCCAATTATAAATATCGAACATGGCATTCAGTATTCAAACAAGTAACACAGAGAATTAACACCCCCATCCAAATCTCGTCCCATTAGAGATTTTCCCTAAACAATACCATAAAAAAAAACTCCACACACGAATGAAATGAAAATCTCTTTTAGTAACCCAATCACTTATATGAATAGAGTCGTATGTGCGACCCTGGTGCTATGGTAACTATACAAATTGATGATTTAATGATATGTTGGCTTAGCATACATTGTATGGGCCTAAATGGCTGTTACGGCCGACTTATAAGAGATATATGAATTCAGATTATAAGTGCTTCATTTTTCCCCATCGCTAATTGAGCCTTACAGCGTTGTATCTTTCGACTTCGTGTTGCCGTGTCTCGAAAGGAGAGCAACGAATTGTCACACTGTTACCTGCTATCCACGTCGTAAGAGGCGACTAAAGAGATGTTGAGGATGAAGTTGGCTATTCTATCCCATAGAGTCACAGCGATTCAGAAACCATGCTGAAGTAAGATGTCTTAGGCGAAAAGGCGTAAACATCGCAGCTAGGCTGTAAACCATGACACATCAGACCATTCCTTTGCCCGACTACATTGTTATTCTGCAGAAGTTCGAGACGAACGCAGAAGTAATATTAAATGAAGTCATACCAGAGTTGGTCAATAAACTCTGCGCTCTCTGTGCATGCTGCGCACTTTAAATTAACCTTGCTGGTACCGAAGTATGCTCTAGTTGCACGAAGAGTTGCTTATTTAAAAAAAAAAAGCTCGACAAATAAAACATACAACAAAAAAAAAATTATCAGAAATTACACTAGGGATTCAGTATTACTATACTAAAATCGAGAAATGACAGCGAAAATATTAGGAATATGGTCACAAATAGCTAATTGACTGGAACAACAATGATCAAGCGTCATGTCCAGTGACATATGCGATCATATTTCTCCACAATTTTCGGTCTCTTGTATTGTTCATGCATTCAGTTGTTAACATTTTCTCGTGCCATAGTGACAACCCTTCCAGCAAATTCTGCCTTTGCCTTCCTCTATCTCTTCTCCCCTTTATATCCATCCCTCTTTTCCCGTTATCTTTCCTGCGGTTACTAAATATCTTTGTTCTTTGCATCACGTGCTATAGAAAGCTTGACTGTTTAATTTTTTCTAGAATTTGTCTCTACTCCAGTTTCTCCGAGGACTTGTTTTCTGAGCTGTCCATGAATGAAATTGTTCTAAAAAAACATCATCTCACTATCTCCCAGCTGACTTTTATCTTACACTCTAAACTTCACAAAAGATGTACAATGAGCAGTGGTCCAATACTACACACAATATTGTGTGTATACGTTTTGTACAGATCCCCAGAAATTGTGACCGATTAGCTCTTGCTTCCTTTGTGCCCCAGGAGTGTTTTCTCTAGAGTTTTGTTTCATACCCAGAAGGCTAAATCTCAGTAGTGTGCTACGCTTTGAGAAGTCATCTACTCAGTGGGTATATTCTAGGGATTTTGTCGTTTTTCTACCTTTCCACAACATGCAGAATTGAAGTCATGGGTTTCGTCTCTCCAGCCAAGCATTCCGTCCTGTTATAAGAATCCATAATCAGTCAAACGTGTTAGCCATGCATAATTGGAGAGCCCATTTGAATGGCGGGGTATGCACAACTGGCTGCTCCACCAATTCCAGTGGCCAAGGTCTATGGCTTGGTTGCTTTGCTATGGATATGTTGTGTAATAAATTCTTTGTATAATGCTATTTTATAGCAAGTTTCACTTCGCTTGCTATGCCCTCAAACTATATGAGACTTCTCACAAATAATGTTTCTACCACCAACATATTTTCTAGCAGTGATTCCGAAACACATAATAGTCTTTCGTAGTGTCGATTCGGAATGTCATTATTTTTTTCTTAACCAACATTTCAACTTCCTTGAAGTCACTGTCTCATTAGTGTGAAACATATTACAAATTTGTCTTGGGGTCAATTCTGTGAAAATTATCCACCAATCGTGGCTTATTTTTCGTGTGTAAACGATGTGAATTAGAAATTTTATATTTAGCTATCCAACGGTGCAGTGAATCGTTTACTTATCCCCAAGGCATGAATAGTCATATTTTCTGTGTTTGACATAGAATGATATAGTTTTCCTTGAATACTATTTTTTCATAATCTTCATTGCAGAAATACTTAAAAATCTTATTTGTGATCTGTCTAAGTCATAAACTTTACTAGCAGACGCATTTTTCCTACTAAACCATATCACACTTTGCGTAGTAACACTTCTGACATAGAAAGTGAAATTGACACCGTATATCTGTCTAGTGTTGAAGAGTACAAAATAGTGCAATTTCACGCTTAAATCATGCTAATTGTATGATAAACCAATAATGTGTAAATGAGGTCTTATAATTGACTATAAATAACTGTAAAAATGTGTGTGAGATGTTAGTTGACAAGTACACATTTGATATATGTATATGTCGTAAATAAACGAAAATTGAAACCAATGGCTGAATTTTAATGACAAATTTAATTCACAGGGTCTATACCATTTCAAATTCTCACACAGACATGCAATTATATGCGTTATATAGTTGATGAGATACATTATTTTAAAGTTGGGCAAGGCTAGGGAAACGTGCTGCAGTTTTTACTTTGTCAACATTTTCTGCTGCCTGCGATAGTTCATGATATGGAACAATTTCCATCCTATTCATTGTTCCTTTTCCTTGAATGTTAGATAATGACTAAAATATATCACGAC
Organism: Meghimatium bilineatum; assembly: GCA_034231615.1. Lineage (NCBI taxonomy): Eukaryota > Metazoa > Mollusca > Gastropoda > Stylommatophora > Philomycidae > Meghimatium > Meghimatium bilineatum. Next base: position 33,039,682 of record CM067305.1, on the reverse strand, counting down.
AATTTTCTATTCTATTCACATCTCTTTGCTCAGACCTACATACATCCTACATCTTGCCATATTCTTAGCTACCACTGTTAGTTCTTTCCTTATTATACTAGCCCTTTTTTGTACTTGTGTCCATACATAAAGTCATACATAAGGTGGTCCCAAACCCAATCCTAAGGAAATTAGATGACATTAGCAAGCAAGCCACACAAAAATCTGCCCCCCCCCCAAGGATATCCCTCCAAAAGTCTCCAATATCACACGAAAAGTAGGAAAGTGAGCATTATTTAATATAGGTAAACACCCTTCCCTACTATAGACTTTATCTACGTTCCTGAACTATTTCCTCCGTGTAATTCTTTGTGTTTTCATATGTATCGTTTCATGTGGATTCCAGAACAATTCGTGTATTATAATGCTTTCTAGGTCCAAGTCAGCTATATCGGGACATTGGTGGGAAAATAAATTGGTGATAACAATATATCTCCGTTATCTGGACTAGATACTGTCAGAAATCTAGTAGGACTATTGTCTTGCAACAAGAGAGATCCGGCGGGAGTTTGAGAACGAAGATTAAACAATATTGCCTTCTGTTGATCTTAATGCATGTCCATCTCCATTGTCGTATCTATATTAGTGCCCTGTTTAGTTCTTTCAATGAGGTGATTGTATCATACTAATTCAAACCTTCACATGCACCTATTGAAGAAAGATTATAGTGTTTCCGATTGTTGCCTTTTTAGTGTTGTCTATGTTTCTGAACCGTACAACAGTACTTATTATATGCATTATAAATGTCTATTTCTCTTTATCCTTTAGTTTAATATGTTATTCTTGGGGTTAATCATTCCGTAGTTATTGTTGCATACGTTGACTTACCTAGACTTAATCACATTGCCTGTGTATAACTTAAACGTCTTTTATCAAAGGCGCATTATAGTCTTGGCAAAGTGTCAAGGAGCCAAGGGAATATACTTATCTGATTAACTATACCCCTGACGGTTCAGATTACAAATTAGTTTTCCTAGTGCCCTATTCTATGTGTATCCTATTTTGTTGGTTCAATTAGTCCTTTTATCTGCACCAGTCTAGGGGGAACATGACCTGAAATTAAAACTTCTCATGAAATTTTGTTACAAACTATTGCATGTATTTTCTGATTTATTATTAACTATTACACACAGTGTGTTGATATTTTGCACGCAGGTATGTAGTTTAAAGAAGAAATATAGTACATGGGGTAAACTAACTGAAGGCCAAGATGTGTTAAGGTCAGATATAACAGTAAGACATGCCATAGCTCAATGGTGAAGTGGCAAATACTTTATATATATATATATATATATATATTATCCACACACACACACGCATATTTAAAATTGAGCAGGAATTGTGGAATGAACTGGAGAGTCTGTCAAGTTTAGGATCAACAAAGATATTCAACAATGATACTCTGTGACTCGTAAAGAATGCTGCATAAGATTATGAAATGCTAGCTAGAAAAAAAAGTAGGTCACTTTTGAAAAAATGCATGTATCCAGAGTATTGCGAGTAATGTATCAAGCAGGAGTAATAGTGGCAACGAAAGAGGAGACTCATTGACTGTAAACTCTGGTGATACATCATTGAGAGGGATGACGTAGAGAAATCATATATATCGCTACATAATGAAGAAGATGATGTATTGGGGGGGGGGGGGGGGATAATGCACATCTACCGAGAATATGGGGAATGAGAGTTTCCAGTTTTTGAGGGAGAAAGTGAGTCTTTTCTGGAACGATGGGTAATCATCATTGGAATGAGACTACTATAAACGATGGGGTAATCATCATTGGAATGAGACTACTATAAACGATGGGGTAATCATCATTGGAATGAGACTAATATAAACACCCATAGAATGCTGATGATCGATAATATATATTAACTGCAGCAAAATGAAATCCAACAGGCTTGATTTAGAATTTGGTGATGCAGTTTTGGTAGTAACCATTAAAACATAATGACAAACACATAGACCAACATGCCTTTATCAGGAACACATTCACAACATAATATGAGAAATAGCAACGACACTATTCGTGCGCACACGGCAGAGCTGAAAATAGATACGCTAAGGAAGAGTAAAAACTAGAAGGTTTTCGACAGAGGTGATCAACACAAACAAAAAATTTATCGACCACACACAAATATCGATCAAATAAAACAAACAAAAAAGTGACGGAACAACAGGATATCTTCGTGTAGAACTGACGGGTGTTGATCCCATTGGGATCTCTGGTGCCATATATAAGATGTAAAGGGTCTCAAGCACATATCGAGTCCAATCATATGAGAAGCATGACTTAATGGAAGTCACATGAATATCACGTACACCCTAATGGTCCAATCCATGGGAATGGTTAACAACAGGAGTAACTATATGGATTTTAGGCTGTACAGAATCGGTATGTGAGCCTCCTACCAGTCTCCCCAATGTACGTCATGGTGCAGCTCTTGCAGATGATGGCATAGGTGACGTTGCGGGACACACATGTGAAGGTGGCATTCAATGGCGAAGGTGGCTTTTGTGAATGTGACAAAACGGTCATGGGTGACATAGGCACAGTTGTAGCATTTACTACGTATGCAGCTGAAGGTGCCAAAATGACCAGACACTTCTTGCTTGAGATTGACGGTAATTAAACTCGTATCGCGTGTTCCACTGGTGAGTTACTCAATCACTATACGCTACTGTGATTTCCTACATCTTTATATGGTGTGATGGTACTGCGAGGTTTCTAATGCTTTACACATTTAAAACGATATGTGTGATGTGATAATACTGTGAGGTTTTTCATACTTTATACAGTTAAAACGGTATATGATATGTGTGATGTGATGGTACTGTGAGGTTTCTAATACTTTACACAGTTAAAACGTTATATGCTATGTGTGATATGATGGTACTGTGAGATTTCTTATACATTACAACTTAAAGAAAAAACTCATACTGTATTATTCCCGTTAGGGAGTTACTTGGAGTATTGGAGTGGCTTTCTCCCTAACGGGAATAATACAGTATGATAGTTTTTTTTCTTACACACTTAGATCATTATATTATATGTGTGATGTGATGGTACTGTGAGGTTTCTAATACTTTACGCAGTTAAATCATTATACGAAATGAGACTGTACTTAGTGTTAAACAATGCGCACAGTTAAACCATGAATGATATGGATTTACTTATAAACTTCCTTTAACTTAGGACGTTCGTCTCTCTCTCCCTCTCTCTCTATCATCTTCTCTACCCTCCAACAATTACAATCTTTTATTCAGAGTTTAACTTTTAGCACCCACACTCCAGCACGCTCATTCCCCCGTGAGTTCTCTCTCTCTCACTCATACATACACGCAACACATTAACACTTCATCTCGGACACACTAAAACGCCTGTTAATTAAATTAAAACTCACTTCAGTTTGATTTAGCAGTCGTGTTTTTGTGCTCCCGAATATGTAATATTTCCGAAACTTTCAGTATAAGCCTAGACGTCAGCGGCTAGGAATGCAGTGGGAAACTTTCCTAAAGCTGGTTTTTACTCAAGCAATGTTTCCTTCCACGTATAAGCCGGGAGCCGTGTGATAGATAGTCAAATAGTTTCAAATTTAGCTTTGATTGAATATCTCTGTGTTAACAGACTGTTCTAAGCAAGAATAGACTATCTTTCGAATGGGCGTGGTCTCAGATATGCTTGATTGGCCTGCGAGAACAGAAATGATACACAACTTAACAGGAAACCAGTGCCGGTTTAATTTTTGGTGGGCGCACATCGGTCTATTTATAACTACGACCCCATCACAGATAACAATATGTTGTATTATCACACACACGTTTAAACAACTATTTTAATTGATTGTTGCACACGTGTGTTGTCGGGGCCCGAAAGTGGAGCAAAGAATAGCAACACTGTTTACCTTCCATGCATGTCGTACGAGGCGACTAAGGAGGTTATGGGATGGAGTTGGCTGTCCCATCTCATATAGGGCCAGTGACGCAGTCATGCTGAAGTTGGATGTGTCAGATTTCGCAGCAATGCTGTAAACCATGACACAACGCATTCCGTTTTCCGGACTACATCCTGCTGATCTGCAGGAGTTTGATGAGAACAAACGCAGAAGAAGAAGAATTATTGATTGTTACGAGGCCCCTGTAAGACGTGGATCCCATTAAGGCATACCTACGTGGTAATCGAACACTGTAGGCATCTGTTAGTTGAACATTTGAGTCTGTATTTATTTGGTAGCTTGCCATATTTATAATCGAATCTAGTGCACTGCATTCTAGGAAAGTCGTGTCATGTCATACACGGCACGTAACTCTACCGATATGACTAAGTTTTGTGAACAGAAACATAACAGCGAGCAGTGGCATACATTTTGTCCCTGGTCAGAATATTGCATAATAGGGGCCGTTGTGCTAATTTTTGAACCCATCTCCCACTCTGTCCAAAAAATGTCAAGAATTCAGGGACCAACACCTTCCATAATTATGTTAAAGTTATTAAACACCGACCTTAAAAAATCGTTTAGCAGAAAATGTATGAAAAAATATCCTTTTTTTTTAAAACGTGTTTAAATCACTTTAATTGATGCGTACAAAGTTTAGTTGTAAACTTTTGTTAAACTCTCCCTTCCCATTGTCAACAACTTTCAAACATTTTTTCGGATCCCTTCCACCTCCTCCCTAATTGTTGGCATGATTATGGAAGCTCCACAACTGCGTATATATGACTATTATTTTAAAAGATAGAGGCACTCGTGTATTAACGGGGCCAGAACGGTGAACACAAAATAGCAGCAGTTACTTACCACGCAGATTGTACGAGGTGACTATGGATGTTTGGGGTGGGACTGTCTCATCCCATAAATGATCAAAGTGACCAGGAAGTCGTGCTGAAGTCGGAGATGTCATGCCGAAAGGTGCAGCTATCGCAGGTAAGCTTTCATGATGGCTCCCAGTCAGTGTGACCTTCTATTGGATGGAGAATCCAACTTCACCTCAAAGTGTTATTACGGCATGTATGGCAGATAAGTGGCGATTATTTTGCTCCTCTTTCGACCACAACAAAAGGATCACGTTTTCTACTCTTTGTAACTTTTTAATACGCCTAAGGGTCATGCCAGGATGTGGTCAAGGGTACAAAACATAAACAAGGACAGATGGTAGCTTTTGCATGAAATGAAAATTGAATTGTGATGCTGGGCGCAGGAAATTTGCGTGCAGATTTCCACCCTCTTATTGTAACAAAATTAATAGCCAATACTTATAGTAGAACGTGCAAGTGCAGTAAAGTGTAAGGTGAAAACCCAGATAATTCCTACGGCCTGGTAGGGATTGGTTTTATTGTTTATCTGACCAACTTTTTTAAAATTTATTCATTAATTTAAATATGAATATATTTAGAACGTTTGTTTGAAGATTTTAGTGGAGGTTAGGAAAAAACTGGGGTTAGGAATGGGAATAGTTTATGTAAAACGGGTTAACGTTAAGTAATTAATAAATATTCGTTGTCTGATAATATAACAAAGGGAAATTATCAAAGGGGTAGGCACGTCATCTTGACAGCACCAAATTTATCATTGAAATTGGAGTCATATCGTTCTTTGTGTTTGAAAAGACTAAATATTTCAAAATGTGGTATGTTGTGGGAAAAGCTGGGAATTCTGCTCAACCAAGAACTAACTGGGACACTGAGCTTATTGCATGCACCTTTAGATAACCGATGGATTGGCAAGCTGAGCACTGATTAGAATGTCTCCAGTGCCGTTGTGGGTAAGAATCAAAACAAACTTTTTCTGCCAAATAAAATGTACCTCTTGTCATGAGATATGTAGTCAACCGTGGACGCTAGTCAAATTTGGTTTTATCAGATCTCTTAACTCTGAAAATATGGTAGAGATGGCTGTTCTGGTTGTCCAGTCTCCACAACCTTCGGAGGCTTGTTTCAAAAACACAAATCGCATTAACCGTATGAATGCATGCCGTAGTGTCATGCATGATCACATGACCACTCATGTGATCATGCTGTTGTAATATGCAGTTCCGATAACTCACACCGAAATCGTTGACAATATAAGGTATATAACAGGAAAAACGCCTTTTAAAAGGACTCACTTGACTGTTCCAGTGATTTTCAATGGTCACTATGATTAAGCTTTGTGTAGATAGCCAAATTACTTATGTCAGATGTCATGATTTTGTTTTAGAAAATATCTTTCCCCATTAGTCAATATATCTTATACCGTCGACTGTCATGCTTACACGCGATTGACACGAGTTCGAGTCTGAATTGAAGTCACATGGTCACTCACTGATCATGCTGTCACGCACTTGAGTTGACACTGTCCGAGATAGTTGTTTCGAATAACAGAATTTGGAGTGCTCTCCTTAATTGTACAAGTGTTGTTGCCTCACAATTATGGCATGCGTGTTGTTTGTCAACGACCCCCATATTAGGTGACCTGACTTGAGAAATCTGTGACCAGTTGTGACCATGTTTGTATAGCCTAAAGCGTGATTCATCCATACGAAGGCTAAGGAATTGAAGTAAAGGTAGTCACGTGATCAGCGAACATTGTTCTAGTTTCTGAGGGTAAATCTGAAAGGTTGTTAGTTGCAAATTTGTCCTGCCATGATATAGCCAACGTGAACTCCATTGTTGTGAAAAGGTGGGGGTGGGATTATTTCGCCAAAGTAAGGCTTTCAATCTCCATCTTCAATTTTGGGATATGAATGCATACACAATTTAACACCAGAAGTTGTCAATACCTACATCGTGACCAATCGCCAAATAAGACACTCCAGTAAAATCAAAACAAGTCGTCATAGGCGACAATTTTGTATATTGCCGTGCATTACGTTCGTCACTATTTTTTATAATTTGTTTCTGCCAAAACCGACTAACGAAAGGCATGTAAATAATTGAAAATATGACGCGAAAAGGCTTATTTTGATTCTGCTATTTTATTTCGCGATTGCTCACGCCTACATTTAGCTGTGTTTGATAAGTGGTAGCAGGAAACGTGTGATTTCAATAACTTACAATTTGAAATAAGGTAAAGTACATTTAATTATCACTGGAAACACAGGATAACAAAAAAAAAAGAAAGATGCTTCGACAAAAAGACTTTAATCAAAGACACAGCATAGCACACATTATAGAACATCACTTTCACGGTCTCATAACAGAGCTAATGCCGTTACAACACATGCCGGAAGTCCGGAAGAGTAGTAATGATAGCTGGGAAATGTTTAAAAAACAACAACTGGAGAGACAGACGAAACAGAACATAACAGAAAATGTACACTACACAACAGGATATTTATGCATACGTTTGTGTTTACAACCAAAAAATCCTATCAAATTGTTTGAAGCGCTTCTCATGCGTATATGAGTCCTGCCATCCGAGAAGCACAAATTAATGGCATTACTAATTTTCCTCATCTTTGCATATTATACTTTAATCGTCGGCAAATTGTAGGTAGTGGATTTCATTAAGTTTCTCATGAGGTTTATTTGCAATGTTTTTCTCCTTGTTAATGTGAGCTTCTTTTATTATTCTGTTCATGTATAAAAAAAAACTTTTCATGTTGAAAAGTTTAGATGAAAGTACGCAGCCTTGTCTTACTTCAGATCTTGTTTCGAAATGTTTAGTCATTACATCTGTTGTTCTTAATGGAATATTTGGTATAACGCTTTTATATTATCTGTTGTCCACTAATGATGCTATTTTCTATGGTTTCCCAGAGAATATCTCTTATCTACTCTATCGAATGCATTTTTTCTGATCTACAAATACAGTGTTTGGGTCTTGATTGTATACGATTTATTTTTCACTTGGTTGTCTAAGTGGGAATAGTGCGTCTGTACAGCTTACCCCTCTTCTGAGGTCAAATTGAGCGAGGCTCAGCTATGGTTCAGCAATTTATCGTACGCTCTGTTATATTATTTTTGAGTAGATTTTACCTGTATGACTTAATAAGGAGATACCTTTATATTATTCGCATTCTCTCTTATTAACTTTGTGTTTCCATAATGGTACAATTACTGATATTTGCCAGTCGTCTGGTACAATCCTTTCTGTCCAGGCTATTTTCATTAATGTGGCTAGCCACTGGATCCCTGTCTTTCTACACGCTTTTATTGCTTCGCTGGATATACCATCTCCTACTGGTGATTTATTAGTTGGACATTGTTTTAACACTTTTTCTATTTAAGGATTTAGTATATTGATTATAACTTAACACCCATTGGAGTGAATTCAAATCAAATGATAAAATCAGAGAAGAGACACATCAAAATTTCATCACGGATGTTATAAGAAAACGCCATTGGTCCTACATCGGGCATGCCCTACGCGCAGACACCAACAAAATACATCACCAATATCTTGAATGGATACCTACAGGCAAAAGAGCAAGGGCTAGACCAAAAGAAACTCTCAGAAGAACAATACTTAGAGAAAGTAAAACAACCAATATTTATACTATGCAAGAACTGCACAGAATAGCTTTGAACGGAAAGAATTGGAGATATCTGACCTCTGCCCTATACGCTAACTTCAGCGCAAAAGGAAAATGAATGAATGAATGAATTTTGATTTTATATATATAAATGGATAATATTACCAAAAACAGTCAAAACACGACTAGTCACTTACCAGCCTAATGACATAACTTGAACTGCTCTTTGCTGGCGACCAGTGCCTACTCAAAAGTTCAGGTGAAGATATGCACGATCACATAAACCATGACGGTCGCAATAGAAGACATCTGCACAGAATTAATTAGACATGAATTCGTTACTTAAAAAAAATTAATCTCGTGATTTCTGTTGGTGGCTATTTATATATTTGGAGTCGCATGCCAAAAAATAGCCAAGACGACATCCAAAAACGAAGGGGTGTGAGTGGATGGCGTAGCTTGAATACCTGTCTTTTACAGTTTTCTGCGCTCGATAAAAAAAAAATTGAAAGTTAAACTTTTCACCAAATCCTAACATTGACCGAACTGTGTTTGCTGATATAATAGTATTGTAATTACATGTATATATATATGATATGAGTTTATCTATAATATAAACTATTACTTTTAACGCTAAAATATCGATCCGTACCACAGATACAAAATGTCAATGTATTCGTTAGTGTTATATATATATATATATATATATATCTATAACACTAACGAATACACTGACATTTTGGATCTGTGGTACGGATCGATATTTTATCGTTAAAAGTAATAGTTTATATTATTTAGAAGCATATCAAGCACATTAGGAGTGTAGTTGATGTACTGAAATAATTTATAGTAACAATAATAAAAATTACTCATAATTTTTAATAAGCTGTTAATGGGATGAATCGGAGACTAATTACTTATACTTTCTTTAAATACATATAAATTAAAAAGGCGTGTCCAAAATTTAGAACATTTACATATACAATTAAACACTAAATATTGGCGTCCTTGCTTCTAGGTAAAATCTAGCTTCATATGTTAGTATTATCTGATGATCATTTCTACTGACATTCATTGTGTCACAGCTGTAAGTTTAGTTTTACTGACTAATAAGAGGTTTATGTTGTTTTGTTTTTAAAATTGTATTTCTCATTATTTAATCGATTATTACAGTCATGTGCGTGTATGTACTAGCATCATATTGGACTTAAGAAACAATAGATATATTTCCCGGGAGAGAGGGCAAGGTTGTAGGATGGTATCATTTTCTTGGAATTCATTATATCATTCTGTCTAGCGTGTAATGTAAGCGCATTGAAATATGTCTAAATAACCAAAATAACAGAAAAATAAACTGTCTTTACAAGACTGCACGGTGAACAAAAACGTTGATGGAAAATGGTTCACAAATAGCACTAATAATTTCACACGCAGAAAAAGTATTAAAAAGCCTATACAAATTATTATACAGCAAATGAATAATCGATGTAGCCAGACACATTAATTTAAAAATTGAACCTGCAGTCTAAGGTAGAGCTATAGGCAGAAAGAAGATACATGTATAACATAATTTAATAGATGCAAATTTGAGTGATATAAATGAGAGACCTGGGCATAACGGGCACAGAAACTCCCACCAATCTCTATGTGACCTCCTGTGCAGATCGTTGTTCTCACAGCTACTCTGTAAGCCTCATGGTTCTTGCTTCTAATGTCATTCAAAATGTCTGCGATATCCTATGTTCATTAAAGTCTTAGAGAGCATACCGTTCTCTTTCCTGGAACTTTTCCTTTAATAATTAATTTTTCTAATGCGTTGTTTCTTGCTGTGTAGAAGTCCAAAAATGTTAAATCTAAGTTTTTGTTGTTGATAGTTTTAAAGAGCAACTCTAATTCTATGTTCAGCTCTTTCCGAACGTCTGTGTTTGATCGTCTCGCTGTCCATGATACTCTTATATCCTTTCCATATCATCATCATCATTAAGTGCCGTCTCCGCAACGAAGGTTGGCTGCAATGGATCTCCAGCATCCCCTGTCTCTTGTCTTGGTGGTGCATTCTGCTAGACTGTAACCTGTCCATCGTGTGATGTTACTCTCCCACTTGTATCTCTGCCTACCGTCTTCTCGCCTCCCTTTGACTTTGCCCTCAAGTAAGGTCTTCAGTCAGGTGTCATGTCTTTTAATGTGACCAAATTTTTTTATTTGCCTGATCTTTATTTCTCTTAGTAGTTATTTCTTCATATTAAGTGTCTTTAGCACCTCTTTATTTGTTTTCTTCTCTTTCCATGATGTTCTCCCTATTCTTATATATACCCGCATCTCAAAGGCATCGATTCTGTCTTCTAATTGTTTATTTAGTGTCCATGTTTCTGAGCCATACATTAATATAGAGTAGATATAGCATTCTATCATTCTCATTTTTAACTTGTTTGTAATTTGTTTAGATGTTAATATTTTCCTCATGTCATTGAAGGCACTTTTAGCCATTCCTATTTTCTTTTTAACTTCTGTTTCACATGTGCCATTATTTGTGACTATGTGTCCAAGATATTGATGCTTTACTTATTGTAGTTTTTCTCCATGTATGTTTATGTTTAGCTCTTGTTCTTCTGTGTCTTTGCTGATCATCATGGTTTTTTTTTTTTTTTATTATTATATCCAATCCATATTCATTTGCTTGATTTATTGACTTGGTCTATTAGTCCTTTCCATATCATATCATATCATATCATTTCAAATGTTAATATTTTCTTCACACCATGAGCTTCATTAAGATCTTGAGTGGGGAAATAAGACAACACCAAGTAAGAACTATTTTTTTTCTTACTCGTAGCGTTTCACTCCACGAAGCTGTCGATACTGCAGCTACTACCGGCAGTACTGTTTCTCTCCACCCTTCTCTGTTCTTGATCTTTCTCCTCAATTTACTTTTTCCCAGTTCGTGTAAGTCCCATCTTCTATTTCCTCGATCTCCTGTCGTAGTTTACTTTGTTAGGATTTAGTCTAGTACTTGTTGCTAGTCTAGATTTAGTCACTTGTAATGGAGCGCACTTAAACTTCTGTAAACCAATGTATAATATAATAGAAACGTATCATACAAAACTGTGGGGCCCGTGTGTTGCCGGGGCCCGAAAGTGGAGCAAAGAATAGCAACACTGTTTACCTTCCACGCATGTCGTAAAAGGCGACCAAGGAGGTTATGGGATGGAGTTGACTGTCCCATCCCATATAGGGTCAGTGACACAAAGCCATGCTGAAGTCGGATGTGTCAGGCCGAAAGGCGCAGATATCGCAGATTTGCTGTAAACCATGACACAGCGCATTCCGTTCTCCGGACTACGTCCTGCTAATCTGCAGGAGTTTGAGAACGAACGCAGAAGAAGAAGAAGAAGATACAAAACTGTGCTATTCAACCATTGTTGAATTTTTAAGCACCGTTAATACAATCTATAACATCGCCAGTACAATATCGACGATCGGCTTTCTAACTACGAACAAGTTCGAACGAGTTTCATTGTGAGTTTCATTCACAACTACCACCTAGCCGACAATCTATTATATATTGATTGCATTTTTATTGCTGGTCTAAGCTAATAAAATGGCGGATAGCTGTCAAACAAAAGACCACACATGCTCGTATTTGTGGTGAAACTATCAGATAGATGGAGTAGCGTTTAGCAGAGAGTAGAATACATATGATTTCATGTTCACCTTTTCTTCATTACATATATATATATATATATATTATATACATGCAGTGTTAATGTATTCAGTCCATGTTATAATATAGCACTGTTGTTATTGATTTGTTGCGTTTATGTGTTGTGTTATTGCTTTATGTGATCGTTTCGTATATTTAGAGATTAGAATACTCTGATTTCAAATCCACTGTGTGCCAAGGTAAGTACATTTAACTTGCGGGAGTAAAGTGCCTAGAAATTCAGATTGGATAAACTGATTCTGGATGACAGAGTGTCAGGGGAGAAAAGAAGAGGAAGACCATGAAGACGAGGGACCAGCGGCATCTAAGAATGTATGCATATGTATCAGGTCAATTCGGGCTTTTCGTTGGCCACTATTTATATACTTTGAGTTGCATGCCAAGGTGACTCCAAGTATATAAATAGTGACCAACAGAAAACACGTCCATAATCAAAAATGTAACGAATGAAGTCCTAATTAAGTATGTTTAGAGGTCTTCTATACCCCAGGTGGTCATGCCTTTCCGAGCATCTAGCTGTCAGACCTACGCCTAGGAGGCGTGATCCGTTGTGTAGCGATCTTTGGGAGAAGAAAAGCTTATAACATCGAATTTCGGTGTTGAATCCATTCAACAGATGGAAGTCAAATATACTTTTCTCTTTACAGTCCTATCAACTATCATATTATCCTAGTACCGAATGTCCTGCTCAGCATTACTTTGGGTCTCACCAGCAAAGATGAAGGAAAAAAGACGTCTGGTCCCATAATCTTCATGCCCATCCTTGTCCCCTGAATCAACACTTAAAAGTGGGATACATGTGTAGTATGCAAAGATCAAGTGACCAATAAAATGCATGAATTAATCATCCTATTAGTAATATCTTGTTGAATACAACGTGTAATAAAATACATCCAGAACATAGATGTAGTTGAACGAACAGCAGAGCTAATTTTTCCACTGTGATATCCGGTTCTTAAATCATTTTTTGTGTGCGCATTAGGTCAGGGCTATATGTTTATGAATATCCCAGATCACTACATAAAAAACAACAAACTAACAAAAACACTAGTTTTCGGAGATTAACGACATATAATATGTGTATATGTTGCCTCATTTCAGATCAAGAACGGTGACACAAGTAATGGACTAGATCTTGATTTTGAAACAAACACACATTCAGAACCTGTTGACCAACATCACGATATGAGTACCAAAACCAGATCTTCAGATCCACTCTTTGATCTTGATTCAGGGTTAACTAATCAACAGTCCAACCCTGTGTATGAGTTTGACAATGACGGACCAGTAGATGAAGCGGGTGTGCTTTCCGAGTTCAGCCATCATCAAAAGGAGGATGCAGAATATAGTCAGATCAGTCATCCTCAGTATGATGATAACGATCTTCTAGGCGACTTTGAGGTAGTGCAAAAAGAGGATGCTGTGTACCAGAAATATGAGCCCGAGAGCCTTAATGGCGAACCCGATACGTTTACAATTGAGACTGAAGTGTTAGAGGATTACACAGCACACGATAAGGATGTTGAAGAGGTAAGCATTTCTCCTTATTATAATTGGATTTGGTAGATTGAGGATACATTCTTGGGGAGGCACATGACTTCCAGTGAAGTATTCTAATTTACCGTAGTTGTTCTAGCAGATCATTACATCTGTCTAAGCTTACAGTGATTGTTACTCTATTGACTTGTGGTATCTTTCAAGACCGGCGTTTGTTGCTGGGTTACATAGGAGGCAAAGTAACACAAGTACCATGATCTACCATGCATGTCGTAAAAAACAAAATTGCAACTAAGAATTGTTAGACATGGGGATTGCTGTTTCATTCCCCGGAAAGTCAAATCCAAGTACAATTAACACATTAAAAAGCACAACTGCAAGAAAAAAATGCAAGGCTACCATCAGAAATATTTCCCCTTTCCTCTTTGCAGTCCGACAATGGATGTCAATTTTATTTTGGGTATGGTATTTCCATATCAAAAGAAATGTAGATGTGTTGCAGGTAAAGAATTATGCCTAGATGAATATAATAAACAAGGGAAGTCAGTTAGTTACAACCCCACACAGCCAGCTCCTTAAAGCGAAGATATACTTAGTTAGCTAGGTCTGTTACAACAGATAAATCTTTGTTTATAACTTTTGGATTATGCACACCCCAGGCCTAACTTGCAGGTCGCTACAACCAGAACTTAACTAACCTTTGATTCTAAATACAAGTAAATACAAAGTCTTCAGAACGCACGCCCTTTGTCATGCCCTGGGAGAGACCCAACACTTATGGGTTTGTCTAGAGTGGATCAACAAACTGAAGAGTGCAAATTGTGATGTATATTGACTATATATCTCATAACTCTACAGCACAGAACTCATTGGAGAGCGACATATGCAGCCCTATGTTGCACAGTCAGCTGAAAGAAATAAATAAATAGAAAATAATCTCGTCTCTGTATTTATTATACACCCTCTCCTTAGATTACTATTATTATTAACATCACTTCCCTCATATCTGAACAATGTATGTGATTTCAGAAATATATTTACTCATTGAAATCTTATGTTTCTATAAAAGCTTGAATTGTACGATACAGGCACACATTTATTTTAAATGTCTGTAACAATTACCTCTAGGCCAAAGATGGAGAACAGACTTCAGCAGAAGTAGACGAGGCAGCAGAAGAAGAACTTGATCCAGTGGAAGAGCCTGCAGAAGAAGAAGAAGACACAGCAGTAGTGGAGACCTCAGCCAAAGACGTGGCTGCAGCAGAAGAAGAGACTGCACCAGAAGATAAAGTGCCTGAGGAAGAACGTGCAGCAGAAGATTCAGTATATGAAGAAGAGCCTGCAGCAGACGTCGCTGAGTCAGAAGGAGTCATTCCACATGCAACATCCATCCCAAATGTGGAAATCACTGAAAGCTCTGAGCAGGACTATAGCCAAGAAGATGATACTGTAGTTGAAAATCAGACTGTAGCTGACGTAGAAGTCAAAGATGAGGTTGAAGAAGATGAAAGTGTTGCTGCTGTAGTAGGTGATGTCACAGAAGAACTTCTTGAGTCAGAAAGTATTCCAACAGCTGACATTGAACAAGATATCCTAGTTGCAGAGAATTTTGGCCATGATCGCCGCGAAAAGGACTTAGAGCATTACTGCATGGACAGGGAGGAGTCTGATCTTATGGAAGACCCAGAGACTGCGCATGAGCCGCAGATGGATAACCTTAAGCTAAGAGAGGAGCGCAGTCGCTCTCCGAGCAGAAGTATTGGCCCAGAAATATCGGAAGATAGAGAAAGGCACCAACAGAGTGAAACTCCAGACACTGACACCACGGAAGAAGTCGATGCATTGAGACCACGGGATGACAGGAGTCAAGCTCCAAGTCGCAGCCTTGAACCCGAGGACACACTTAAGGTTAGAGCATTCCTGCATGATATCCTGGATATTCATAGATGTCGCATGCCTCAATTTCTACAAGAATTTAATTTTGTGAGCATGGTCTCCCCCTTGTTTATGTATTTATTATATGTATACACACACTCACATCACATCTATGGTCACGTATTTCAAGCAGTTACTGTCCATTTTATTCTGATTATTTGCATGTCTTAATCTTGACTGTTGTTCTATGTTTATTACTAGTTTTTCTGCTGTAACCAAGCATGTATATGCAGACACGCAATGAAAGTCATGCACAAAGACAGCAGTTCAGCACTGACAAGCTGTTCTTATCAAGTCTAACCTAGGATTGACTCTTTCTTTGTCATTATTCTAAGTATATTCAACTTCAAGCACTTAGAACATTAGGACAATCACGCCATTTTTCTTTGGCCCGAACCATGTGTATGTGTGTTGTACCTCCACTTTGGTGGTCTCATTCTGTCAATTTGTGTTCCTCTCTGTCTTTTCCTGATGTTTTTTTTTATCTTTTTACTTTTTCCACCTACCTCCAGGTGTCCATATTAGAACAGTGACGTCCTCACGACAGCATGACGCTGTTTTTTCCCCTGTTATGTAAGGAAATGTGTTGTTTAGTAAATATAGTGCGTTAGTCAACAAACCAAAGTGTTCTAGATACTATCTTGAAGGTTTTCTGTGAACAGATTCAATGATAGCGCCAAATGAATGTAAAAATTAAGATTAGAAGCTTTTATACAAATAAATACGTGGACAGACAGCATCAAGAATTGGACAGGACAAGGTTTCCATCACTACATCCGCATTGTTGAAGATAGAAATCGCTGGATGACTCTGTGTTGAAACACCCAATGCGGTATCCCTACAACCCTAACGGGTTACGGAATTATAGATAAATAGATAGACTAGAAATTCTCACAAGAAATCTAGTATTTAAAAAATGTATTCATCATAAAAGTCGTTTGTTACGGTGTTTCTTCGTTTAACCTTGTCGCCTTAGTTTAATTGGATCTCGCCTAGTCATACTGCAATTACGCAGTCTGATATTAGAAGGTGAAGTAGGTAGGCTCTCGTTTATGACCCGAACCATGCCAGCCTACAATATAAAACCAACTGGCTAATGGAAACCTTAATGATTCATTTGACTATTTCTGTGATTTTCATTGGTTAATGTGTTATATGTTGTGGAATAGCCAATACAAATCAAGGAAATAGTTAAATGACTCAATATGAAGACTTTTCATTACCCACTAAGTCTTATATTATAAATACGAAGAGACGGATAAATCAGCACCGAATTGGAACTGTCGGTCACAACACTCTGATAAGATTATTGAGACCGAGATCAGAGCACCCGTGGACTTGTCCGCAGTGCTGTGATGATAATCTGCGGTTATGACTCATAACTCTTATATTGCAGACGGTCATGCCTGAACTGTATTTTAGAGCCTTAATTATCTGTTTGTCGTATCCTTTACATAATGGTTGTTGTGTCAACGTAACGTTATTTTGTTTCCTTTCAACACATGTGTAAAGTGTCATTCTTTGATTTATTTATGCATGTTTCATGTAGCATGCAATTTGTTTCGTGTAAAGTGTTATTCAGCATGTTAATATGCATTCCTTGAAATGCTAGCTATTACTGATTTGATGTATAAGTTTTCCCTATAAAATTTCTTAACTAATTCGATGAACACTGCCTACATTATATGTTTATTGTACTTCACAAATAGGTATATTAAGTATATATATAAGGGAGTGGCGTAGCGCAGTGGTTAGCGCACTGGCTTCTCATATGAGTGGTTCATTTCCCAGTTAAGGCGGAAACGTTTTTCAAATCGCTTTAAATGGGTACCGGATTAATCCGGGAAGTAAAGACTGCGAGGGAGAATAGATGGCTACCTCCCTCATTTGCAGAGCCTCTGAAATGTGAGATCGCTAACATCTCACACCCCTACGGCATTAATACATGCTATGGGTTACTTTACTTTTTTCATATTAAGTATATTCACGCATATTCTTATAAGAACATACTAACTCTTTTTTATTATAGATACTCTGAACTAACTATTCACGAATGTGGTCCAGTTGACTTACTACAGCTAATGATGTGGCATTCTATGGTGTCTTTTGTACACCGTCATTGTCCTTTACCCTTTTTCCTGTTCACCAGCAACCAAGCCTTGCATTACTAATTATTCTATGATGTTATCTCTCTTTATATGACCACAAACAAAAATACGCCCTCCTTTTCTTGTTATGATGTTGTTTAGGAATCAACTCTTATTGTGATAGTATCTGGTTGCAGAACCCTTCACAGGCAGGGGGTTTCACAGTAAGAAGTGAGAACCCTTCACAGATAGCAAGAGATGGACTGGGGAAATGCAACACATTGAATGTTTTGCTCTTGTGTAAATGTTGTCACTATGGATGCTAGTGGCACACCATGCAAAGGTGTGTTTATCTAAGAACGTGTCAAGCGACGATAAAACACAAACGTGTGTTTTTATAGGAACGTGTCAAGCTATGATCAAGTGCAACGTTTGTTTACCTAAGAACATGTAAGATAATAGACAGACGGGAATCATACCAGGTAGAAGCTTCCTGGTTGGTCTGAGGCAACGTGGGTTTATTGTAACCAGAAGTATCAATTTCTGATTGGCCAGAGCTTTTCCTCTGGGGAAATGAAAGCTTTTGATTGGTTGGAAGTTTCGAGAAAACTTAGGAGTGGAGGAGGAAGAAAGAGGGCATTATCGACTGCCGAGCAGGGCGGTCGCAATTCACTCAAGAAAGGACAGGATCACACAGAGTCCCAGGGGCGTGTGTGGAGGGAGTTAGTACTTGTCTTCCAGGAAGAGACGAGTCCCTTGTCGAGTCCAACTACTCCGACTCGAAGTGGAACAAAGTTAGTTGACCAAAAAGTGAGATTAATAGTAGGTTAATGAGATGGTCTATAATCTCATTAAGCTTATACCACGACGTGCGCCAAATTCCTGGATGTGCTAGGATAGTTGTGAAACCTTAGCATTTTGTATTGGTGAAATATCATAGAGATAATTAGTAGAATAATGAGATAGTCTATAATCTCACTAAGCTTGTACCAGAACGTGTGCTTAATTCTGGAAGTGTTAGAATAGTATGCAATCTTGACACTGTATAGTTTATGTTGGCGATAGATTATACGTCTAGTAAAATAATGAGATAGTTCATGATCTCATTAAGCTCGTGTCATAACGTGCGCCTATAATTCTGGAAGTGTTAGAATACTATGCAAATCTTGACATTGTATATTTTATATTGATGATATATTATACGTCTCGGAGATATCAGTTACTCCAGAGTATAATATTGGTTGTGTCGTTGGTTTGAAGTTATATTAAACGACATTCTGATTATGTAAAAAGAAGTGCCTCTGTGTTCATTGATAAGCACTTAGTAAAACCAAGAAGAGATCTACGTTAGCAGTCATTCTTGATCACCACCTTCAAAAGTAACAACTGTAACACTTCCATACCTCCTTTTCTCCGTCAAAAGAATATACTGTTACACTGGATGCATGTGACCCTAGGATCTCGCGACACACAGAAGTACTAACCACTATATTGATCTACGCCAATGTATGTTTAAATATTCATGGATTCGTTACAAATTCCGACATCTGTTCAAGAAGATTCGCATTGTGAGTATTTAGGTATTTGACAATGAACAGTTGTGTATAAGATATATCTAGAAGGAACAAGTTTTTCTACAGATAAGTGTGAGAACAATGGATTAGTTAATTGACAATGAACAGTTGTGTATAAGATATATCTAGAAGGAACAAGTTTTCTACAGATAAGTGTGAGAACAATGGATTAGTTAATTGACAATGAACAGTTGTGTATAAGATATATCTAGAAGGAACAAGTTTTCTACAGATAAGTGTGAGAACAATGGATTAGTTAATTGACAATGAACAGTTGTGTATAAGATATATCTAGAAGGAACAAGTTTTCTACAGATAAGTGTGAGAACAATGGATTAGTTAATTGACAATGAACAGTTGTGTATAAGATGTATCTAGGAGAACAATGATTCAGTTAATTGAAAATATTAATTGTGTTCGATAATATGTTTATTTTTTTGTCCTAGAAAATAATATAAATTTGTGTTCGAATTGATTACATTAACAGAATGGAACAAAAGATGGAAGATAGCTCAAAATCGGAAATCAACCACACAGAAACAGAAAGAGGTTCGGTACGGGATCTATGGGAAACCTTGAGGTATCAGGGAGCGGCTACGGCGATCGCACCGTTCGCAGGAGAAGAGCACCGTTTCAAAGATTGGATAGGCGAGATTGAAAAATATGCATTTGTGACAAAAGCCAATGACGACGCAAAACGAAGCATAGCGCTACAAGCAAGCCGTGGATTAGTTGCTGATGTAATCCTTAAAAGGTTAACAAGAACTCCGACGGAATCTTGGAAGGAACTACGAGCAGAGTTAGAAAGGAGGTATGCCGGCCTCACAGGGGAGCATTATGCGCTGACAAAATTAGCCAAAATTAGCCAAAAACCGGATGAATCAATAGAGGCATTCGGAGATAGGCTTATCAATTTGGCCGAGGAAGCGTTCCCAAATGAAATGGGAGAAAAAGGGGTGGGCAAACAGTTGCTACACTACTTCATAGATGGATTGAAGCCAGGAGAAATAAGACGCCACGTATTAGAGGCAGAGCCGACAACGTTAGAAAAGGCCATCCAGATAGCGACAAGAAAAGAACGCACCACAAGGTGGGTAGAATATAACATGGGGTCGGAGAGACAAGAGAGGAACCAAATCACCCCAGCTGAAGTCGACAGAGGTAGAGATGAGGACCACCGGGGCCGGATACGGGAACACAGAACCGAGAGGTTAGATGAAACAGAGTTCGGAGGAAGTGGCAGGACCCAGGAGCGTAGACAATACGCTCAGCCAGAAACAAGACGTCATGAGGAGACAAGGACACCCAACGGCCTGGACGTCGGGAAACGGACGTACCGCTCGGAGATAGGGACCTACCGGAGCGGACCCCAAGGCAAGGTCCCCCTTAATAGAGACAGAGCAGTTGGAAGGATAGGAGTAGTAATGAGGAACGAGCGAAAGAGACATAGTAGGAGCGCACTAGACACGCTCTTTGTAGCCAGTCATAGACGCTTAGATATAGCAGTAACGAGAAACAGAGTTGTACCCATGTTGGCACCAGGAGCGTACAACGGGGGGAGATTGTTTATTGATAAAATAAACAGCAAAGTGCGAGAGTCAGAAATAGCCAAATACTTCCGCTGGTTCGGAGAAATCAAAGAGGTGTGTCTACCTGTAAACAAAGAAGGCAAACGTCGTCCGTTCGCCTTTGTCGAGTTTAACAACTCGAAGGACAAAGAAAAATGTCTTCAGTGGGCGGACCACATAAGACAAACCAAAGGTGTGTTTATCACCCCAGCCCGACCAGGAAACAAGGACAGTACCAACCGGAAGTCGGTGAGCAAGGGTGACAACAGTGCCACCATCCACGTTGCGAATAGACGGCGGGATGAGGCGACAGTTGCAGAAAAGGTGGACCCCTGTCTATGTCCGGTTACCCTAAGTGGCGTTCCGATCAAAGCATTAGTCGACACAGGAGCCGACGTTAGCTTGATGAGCCCAGACTTGTATCTGAAGATCAGTCACAAGGCAAGGTTCAAGGAAGAGAAAGCCTCTTTAGAGTCGGTAACAGGAGAATCTCTCGAGGTTTGGGGGACGGCCCGGACCGAAATGCAGATAGGAAAATCGTATTTTCAACACGACTTTCGGGTAGCAAAGACGGCTCACCAGAGCCTGATACTCGGTAGAGACTTCCTTCGCCGGGAGAAAGCCAGCGTGATCTATGATTCGCCGAGGCTAGAGATAAAAGGAGAGAGCGTATTCCTGGAAGATGAGTGCGCCAGTAGCGCTGTAACAAAATTGGACGAGGATTGGATCCTGAAACCTAACTCGGTGAACCTAGTTATAGCCACCATGGAGGCCAGCCTTCATCACGCGCCAGGTGCTGTGATGCGGACCACCGACGTTGCGGGGTTCGACATCGATAACGAACCAGGCTTGGAGATTATAGAAGGGATCAGTCGTTTGGACGAGCAGCGCAAGCTACCCGTAATGGTGATGAACTGCACGGGGAAAACGATAAAACTCCGGAAGGGAGACAAGCTAGGGCTTGCGACCCCTGCAGACAAAGAAGAGTGTAGGACCGTCAAGGGGATTCCGAGTATCACTAGGAAACCCATTCTCGCCGAGTTTAGCCAGGATACACGTAAAAACCGTGAAGAACCTCAACGCACTAGGGACGTTAAAGAACGACTGAAAACACTGTTAGAACAGCTTGAGGTGGACCCAGAACACAAGGAAGTGGTGGAGAGAGTTGTAGCACAACATCATGACGTGTTCGCTCTGAGCGATTTGGAGTTAGGGCAAACGTCCACAATAAAAATGGACATCGACACAGGAGAGCACCCCCCGATAGCAAAACGACCCTACCGGACCCCGTTACGGAGTCGGGAGATAGTGGAGAAGGCCATAGAGGACATGCTAGCGGCCGGGATCATTGAAAGGTCGAGATCAGAGTGGGCCACGCCCATTTTGATCGTGGGTAAACGGGATGGAACCCACCGTTTCTGCTGCGATTTCCGGGCATTAAATCAGATCACTAGGAACGTGTCCTACCCTATTCCCCGCATAGACGATATCCTCGGAGTATTGAGCGGTTCACGTTACTTCACAAAGTTAGATGCCCGCTCCGGTTTTTGGTGCATCCCAATGTCAGAGGATGCCAAAAACAAAAGTACCTTCTGCTCGCATGTAGGCACGTTCTCGTGGAACCGCATGCCATTTGGTTTAAAGAACGCGCCAGCCTACTACATGAGCCTCATGGACGAAGTCTTAGCCGGGATGCAGAAGTTCGCACTGGCGTACATGGATGACATCCTAATACATACGGCCGGAGGAATAGAGGAACACGTCGCACACATCGGAAAAGTGTTCGATAGGCTACGGCAACACTCCGTCAAGCTAAAGTTGTCTAAATGCGAATTTATGAAACCGGAAACAAAATATCTAGGTTTTGTCGTCAGTCAGGACGGGATAAAGCCGGACGAAGAGAAGATTGCGTCCATTCGAAATCTGGCCGCACCTACCACAGTGAGGGGAGTGAGGGGTTTTATCGGAATGTGCAGCTATTACAGAAGGTTCATTCCAAATTTCTCCCACATTTCCGAGCCTCTTATTGCAATGACAAAAAAATTCGCACGGTTTAAGTGGACCGACGAGTGTCAGCGGGCCTTTGACTTCATCAAGGAGAGCCTCACCACCGTCCCTGTCCTCGCGCACCCAGATGTAGGGCGAGAGTTCATACTTTACACAGACGCATCCGACCATGCAATAGGAGCATGTCTAGTGCAGCCCACGACTGATAACGAGGAGGGAACGCTAACAGGAGCAAAATATGAGAAGCCTATATACTTCTTATCTCACAAATTGAGCAAATCTCAGAAGAAATGGTCGACTGTGGAAAAGGAGGCGTACGCCATATACTTCGCGGTCAAAAAGTTACATTTCTACCTGCACGACGCGAAGTTCACGATACGTACAGACCACCTGCCATTGAAGTCGATGTTGGATGCTCCTATGGACAACAAGAAGATACAGGCCTGGGCCTTAAACATACAAGGGTACGACGCTAAAATTGAATACATACCAGGGACTGAGAACACATGCGCCGATCTGCTGTCACGGATCCCGTACGAGGATCGGGCAGATGAGAATGACAACGACGATGTGGAACCAGATATAGATGACAGAAACTGGCGGGTAAACGCCTTGGGAACCCGTATGGTACGAACACCCGAACGCAGACAGCGACCTGCGGAAGTAATAACGGCGACACTTCAGTCACAGTTGAGAACTCTGTACGAGGAATCTGCAGACTTGCGGAAAGAATTGCATGATGTACGTAGTCAACTATAGACTACCAGACGCGAGAGTGAAGCACTCGCCCGAGCCCTGTTAGAGTACGAGACAGACGAAGTAGAGAACTAACCGGGAAGATGGCGGACGTGGTTTTTGGGTAGTTTGTATATATAACGTCCCATGGAATGTACATAGTTGATACAAAGTTGTAGCTGGATAAAAAGACAGAATGGTTGGAGGGATCACCGTTCTTTTAATTATTATATCAGGAAAAATTTATGCTTGGCCTTCCGCCTCAGCAGAATTAAGTATAGACTTGCATTCGCCTCGACACAAAGCCGCATAAAGTTTTTTTGTGACAAGGGGGCGAGTGTGATAGTATCTGGTTGCAGAACCCTTCACAGGCAGGGGGTTTCACAGTAAGAAGTGAGAACCCTTCACAGATAGCAAGAGATGGACTGGGGAAATGCAACACATTGAATGTTTTGCTCTTGTGTAAATGTTGTCACTATGGATGCTAGTGGCACACCATGCAAAGGTGTGTTTATCTAAGAACGTGTCAAGCGACGATAAAACACAAACGTGTGTTTTTATAGGAACGTGTCAAGCTATGATCAAGTGCAACGTTTGTTTACCTAAGAACATGTAAGATAATAGACAGACGGGAATCATACCAGGTAGAAACTTCCTGGTTGGTCTGAGGCAACGTGGGTTTATTGTAACCAGAAGTATCAATTTCTGATTGGCCAGAGCTTTTCCTCTGGGGAAATGAAAGCTTTTGATTGGTTGGAAGTTTCGAGAAAACTTAGGAGTGGAGGAGGAAGAAAGAGGGCATTATCGACTGCCGAGCAGGGCGGTCGCAATTCACTCAAGAAAGGACAGGATCACACAGAGTCCCAGGGGCGTGTGTGGAGGGAGTTAGTACTTGTCTTCCAGGAAGAGACGAGTCCCTTGTCGAGTCCAACTACTCCGACTCGAAGTGGAACAAAGTTAGTTGACCAAAAAGTGAGATTAATAGTAGGTTAATGAGATGGTCTATAATCTCATTAAGCTTATACCACGACGTGCGCCAAATTCCTGGATGTGCTAGGATAGTTGTGAAACCTTAGCATTTTGTATTGGTGAAATATCATAGAGATAATTAGTAGAATAATGAGATAGTCTATAATCTCACTAAGCTTGTACCAGAACGTGTGCTTAATTCTGGAAGTGTTAGAATAGTATGCAATCTTGACACTGTATAGTTTATGTTGGCGATAGATTATACGTCTAGTAAAATAATGAGATAGTTCATGATCTCATTAAGCTCGTGTCATAACGTGCGCCTATAATTCTGGAAGTGTTAGAATACTATGCAAATCTTGACATTGTATATTTTATATTGATGATATATTATACGTCTCGGAGATATCAG
This sequence comes from Meghimatium bilineatum, assembly GCA_034231615.1. Lineage (NCBI taxonomy): Eukaryota > Metazoa > Mollusca > Gastropoda > Stylommatophora > Philomycidae > Meghimatium > Meghimatium bilineatum. The sequence continues at coordinate 33,014,683 of CM067305.1, read as the reverse complement.
TTACTCCAGAGTATAATATTGGTTGTGTCGTTGGTTTGAAGTTATATTAAACGACATTCTGATTATGTAAAAAGAAGTGCCTCTGTGTTCATTGATAAGCACTTAGTAAAACCAAGAAGAGATCTACGTTAGCAGTCATTCTTGATCACCACCTTCAAAAGTAACAACTGTAACACTTCCTCATCATTTTCCGTCACAAGAATATACTGTTACATTATTAGCTCGTGGCATTCTGTTCACTAAGCTGGGTTTTTTTCCAGCGATCCCTGGGGGTTATCGCGTGAAGCTACCGAGTTACGTACTGTGAGTGATTCAGCACGGGGAGTGCTGCTTCATTGAGTGCTGCTTCATTGAGAGCGTACAAATGCGGAAACCCGAGTACACATAAGTCAATTCTGCACGACCTTTGAGCTATCTTCTACCTTTAATGTTCTAAAACACTTATAGATATTTTTTGTCGCTGTCTATGGTATTCTTACAGTCATTATGTAACATCTCATTTCGAAAGAACCTTTCAACCCGAGCAGACCCATTGTCTCTGCGTGTTCCTGCCCAACTGAACACATCTCTGATTTCCTGAATAGTGTCTTTCAACCGTTAGTGGAGCAACTTCCTACATTCCTGAAAGATATTAACCATGCCCAGTCCATCTTTGCCTCTATTTCACTGTCGCCTGCTCACACTTATCGGCTCTTTCTGCTGGACGTCTGCTCCCTTTACACCTCCATACCGCACTCAGAGGGTCTCAAGCCTGTGAAGTTCTTCCTCGACCAGCATCCTCACCCCTCTGTGTCTACTTCTACCCGTATCGTCTTACTCGTGCTTACTCTCAATTCCTTCGTTCTATTAGCACTTATTTGGCCATATCAGTAGTGTCGCCATGGGCACCAAGTTGGGGCCTAGCTATGCCTGCTTGTTCACAGGTCACTTTGAACACCAGGTATGGGAATCTTATGGGGGGGACCCTTCCCATCAGTGTTCCACAAGGACATCAATGATGGAATTGGCATCACTGACATGTCCGAGGCTGACCTGGCATGCTTCATACAATTTATGATGGCACATGACAATTTTCACCCGGTCATCAAGTTCACATCGGAGATCTCCAACTCCCATGTGAACTTTCTTGACATACCTATCACTTTCCAACCCTTCTGTCTTAGCACATCGGTACACTACAAACCGACTGATGCCCATATTTTTCTTTTATACACCTCTTCTCATCCCTCTGCCTGTCGTGATTCCCTTCCGTTCTCCCAACTTCTTCGTCTTCGACGCTTGTGCAGTTGCGAGGACGACTTCCTCGAGAAGGCCTACGAGATTATAGCTTTCTTCCGCTGTCGCCTGTACCATGAGAGTATCCTCATGTCTGTCCTTCTTCTAGTGTGCAGCCTCTCCCGTTAGGATACCCTCTCGACCACATGGAGGTCTTCCTCTTCTGAAAGGGTAAAGCTTGTTCTCACTTTTCATCCCCATAGCTCTACCGTTGGGTATGACTGCTTCGTCACTTTCCCCTTCTTCAGTCTTACCCCGAGACGCGGGAAGTGTTTAGTGGACCCCTCTAGTTGCTTACAGATATGACAAGAACCTCAGGGATCTACTGGTTCGGAGTTAACTCCAGCTTGATGTTCCTAATCATTTTGGCATCATCAGATGCAAACGCAGTAATTGCTACACTTGTGCCTATGTCACCCGGATCCGGTCTGTCTCATTTCCTAAGCCATCTTTACCATTGAAGAGATCTTGACATGTGTGTCCCGCAACGTCATCTATGCCATCATATGCAAGCGATGCGCCATGACATATATAGCTGAAACTGGAAGGAGGCTCGCAGACCATTCTGCGAACATCTGTATATCATAAAAAACCATTTGGGTTTGCCTGTAGTCGTCCACTTCAATGGCAAGGAACATCGGGGCGCCCAGGTTATTAAGGTTACGGCCATTAAATCGTGCTTCTCTGACGACCGTACCCCTCTGGCGCTTGAGAACCGCTACATTTACCAATATGGCACTCTTAAACCCTTTGGCATTAATGAACGCCTGTCTCATGCATGAGTCTAGTCGATCCATAGTTTCTGTTTGTTTCGTGTCACATGTTTGTGGTAATTTTTGTATTTTCCTTGTCCGGTGTCATTTCACCTTTTCCGGTCAATCTATACTACACATACCAATGTGACTGTCGATGTCGTTACTGCTCGTTTTCTGTTATATGTTTTAATTTTGTTTCAATTGTTTTGATAAAGGCCTTTTGGACGAAAAGTCGATTTGTGTGTTATTATGTTTGTTTCTAGTTATTGGTAAAATTGTATAACCCTATTCCTGGATCTACCTGTTGGATTTCAATTTTGCGCAGTAAGTACATATTATCGATCATTTCGAAAGATACAAGTTTGTTTTCCACAGTTTTACTATGTTTCTATCTATCTATTCGCTGAAACCCTTTGTTGCCTTTCGGCGTCAGGGGTAGAAGAGTTTTCTGGAGACGGCCCGCTTGTGTGCTGAGTATATTGTGGAATTAGTCACCTCTTTTATTTCAGTGGTCCATCGTTTTCGTGGTCGGCTTCTAGGTCTGCCTTAGCTGTATTTGTGTAGCATAGCTTGCTGTGGTATGATGTCTGATGGTAGTCTGCTGATGTGTGCAAACCATTTGATCTGTTGTCTCTTGATGTATTCTAAGATTGGGGTGGTGCTGGTCTATGTTTCACAGTTGTAAATTGCTACATTTTATTTTACGTTAGTGAATGGCATTAATAGTAATGATGACACCTGTTTACAAAAATGAAGTTGCTAGAGTTTTACCGTATAGTGCCCAGTGCATCATAATTCGCAATGATCAAAATCATATATACATAAAGTGTCTTTTTTCCGAAGAATGCGATCATAATATGAGACACATATTTAAAAAAACAACTGGCAGTTTTGTTAATCACTGGAAACACACAGAAAATAATTTCAACGTTTTGATCAAACTACCTTAATTAAGAATACAACATAGCACACTAGGAGCAAAGGTCGGCATTGTAAAAATGATCACATTATATCAGGACGCTATATTATGGCACACATGTCGAAGTTCGGAAGTTGATGAATGTTTGTTGTAATTGTTTCGATCCTCGTAAATTATGAATGATTAGTTCTTACTTCCTAGTGGGGTGTTTTTTCCTGAGTTTATTTTATACTCATATGACTTACTCTCATCCGTGTACAAATGGGTGTTTTCTTCAGAGTTTTAATTCATACGCAGAAGACTAACTCTTAACCTCTTAGTGTTTAATCCTTTGAGAAGTCTCCTGCTCAAAGAGGGTAACTTCTAGTTGTTTTGCGGCTTCTTTGTTTACTTTCCGCAACATGAACAGTTGGAGACATGGCTCCCATTCCATTCATTCTTACCTGTCAGAAGTGCCCAGCTATGAAACATGGTCACTGGGATGGGTGAGTCAGCCAGATATGCATTCCCCGTCATCCAAGAGGGCTCTCCAATTATACAGGACTAACACGTTGGCCTGATTTTGGGCTCTCCAAGAATTTCGTCACGTCCTGCATAGAGCTGCTTTTCACCACATTACATGTGTCACCTGCCCATAGCTGGGTCACGTACGTGGGACCATGGTAAGGGTTGGAACTCACACCCAGTTCCCCCATATATGGGTTCTATAATTTTTGCACCATAAAGGAAAACTTAATGTACAGATGAAATTGTGTCTGTTTTCAACAAGAGAAAAGCCCCATTATATTGCATGTCATTTACTGAGCGTTTATCAGACATTACACGTGAGGGTTGTGAATGATCTAATTATAATATGAAAAAAAGTTGTTGGGCAGAGACGAAACAAAACAAACAAAATTTACTATGTTTTCAATTTTTCTATGTTTACTTTGCTACAGTTATTACCCATTATCTACCATGACATCAGCCTCTATCAGATACAATTTTAAAATATTACAGAACACAAAAATAGCAAATCAATGGAAACTCGGATAAAGGACGAGCAGAATTCATTGAATATGTATAATATAATAATCCCTATTTTGGATATCAATAGATATGATAAGATTACCGAAAATAACCATATTATTGAATGTGACGGAATGATAGAAGATAGCTTATTGGGGGAAAACAGTGTTTTCAATGTAAGGAAATGATAATAGGTTAGATGACTAGAGATGGAATATGTATTGGAGTAATAAACAGAGATTGGAGTAGTAAACAGAGAGATGGATGGTTGGTTGCTGATCCAACGGTCCATGGACTCATGTCTTTTGACCCAATGCCATTGTGTGAGATATGAATGTGCGAGCTATGAATGTGTGAGCTGTTGTCACCGCAACCCGGATACGTTACTACCTCACTGACCTTGACATTCCGTGCTACATTACAATATTTTTATATAAATACTTTTTTATCCACCAAATATATCCTCGTGGTGACGTAGTAGGATAAACCTTTGGCATGACTTACTGTTGTGTTCGATATCAGACACAGTCGGTATATTATTATTATTTATATGTTTTTGCCGACATAGCACAGTCGTCGTTACTTCATAAGTAAATATTCGCCTCTGTTGGTTGTTTAAAAAAAATAAACGTATCCATGAAATCACATAGGCGTACATATGCCTGTATATGTAAATATTTTGTACTGTATGTTGGGGCTTAACAGATCTTTGTTGTTGTTAGACACTTCTAAAAGGTTGAAATCCGAATTATTAACAAATTTAATTTTACACAAGTTATATCTTGTTGCTCTTCAGGAGCAGCACATGCACTTTGTTGGACCTGTAATTATGAAGCAAAACATGTTTGTTGTAGTACTCTTTTCCTTTCTCACCCGAGCGACGCCGGGTATTTCTTCTAGTATTATTATTATTATATTATATATTTGTTTAGAGGAAGATCTTATGATCGAAACGTCAACTGTTTTCGTCTTCATTCATTTCATTATATATGTATTCATCATCTTTTTATTAGCAGTGTTCGGTATTTGTAACACATTTACGTGTTTAATATAATTACTTTGTTACTTGTGTTAATGCCCATACCTTATTGTTCGATCCAGTCTAAATTTTTTTGTAATTATATATTTCAACATTACGAAACAACATATGCTGGTGTGGATAATCGACATTGAATACTTGCGAGATTGTAAAATATGCAATATAATGCGCCCTCGCGTACACATACATGCGTGTAAAACCGTCTGTCTCTATTATATATGTTACATAGTTATGCTTATATTATACGTTTATACATAGTGTTTCTTAGACAGCAGTAAGAAACAACATACCAATTAGTATATGTGACTGAATAGACAAACTGGTGCACATTAAGCAATCAAGTGCCACGTCGAGTGGCGTAGGTGATCATGTTTCTCCACAGCTTCCTGTAAATTGCGTTGCTACTATTTAATTTTAATTGGTTGCATTCTGCCATACCACAATCCATCCATCAACTAATTCTTTGCCATTTTATGTGTCCTCTCCTCTTGGTTTTTCTTGTGTTTACTAAATGTTAAAGCTTTTTTCTTCTCATCACATACTTCATTAGTTTACTTAGCTGTCCATGCTATAAAAACCACATCCCAGCTACCTTCACTTCACGTGAACTATTTTGTTTACAGCCCTTGCTTTATATCGTTGAAAATAATTATTGCAGTATAAATACGTACTAATTAATATTAGTATAATAATAATATAATATTAGTATAATATTAATATAATATTAGTATAATAATAATATAATATTAGTATAATAATAATATAATATTAGTATAATAATAATATAATATTAGTATAATATTAATATAATAATAATATAATATTAGTATAATAATAATATAGTATTAGTACGGTAAAATAACTAGCACTGGAATTCACATTATGCATTGATCCTTTAGCAAGAGGTAGGCAGAGATACAAGTGGGAGAGTAACATTACACGATGGACAGGTTGCAGTCTAGCAGAGTGCACCACCAAGACAAGAGACAGGAGATGTTGGAGATACGTTGCAGCCAACCTTCGTTGCGGAGACGGCACTTGATGATGATGATTGATCCTTTAGCAGACATTTTAAAAAAAAGATATGACCTACTATGTTAAATTGGAAGACACATATGACTAACACAAACATAACTCAAAAAAAGATGTAAACAAAACTACTTATTGTTGTTTCTAGGACTTACCATACACCCATTTTTCACCATACACCCATATTTCACATCTTTGTTCAAGTTTACATTTGTTTGTATAGAGCTCTATTGGAATTTGCAATCACGTTTGATAAAGTAACAGTATACATTAGATACTAATTCGAAACCATATGTTCCCAAACTTTTTCATGCCACCTAGACTGAACATAGGAACCAAGAGCTAATCATTCATAATTCACGGGGATAGAATAAATATATCGGCTATTTAACCCACTGAATCAAAATTACTTAATCCAACCTCCCCGAATTACTTTTGTGAAAATATGAGCTATTTTTTGTTGGTATTTAGAAAACGCAATAACTTTTTTGTGTTTATAGAGTTTAAAATAATTTTTGTAGATTTAAATAAACAACATATTGAAAATATGTGTATAATTTTTAAAATTCTTTTGTGCATTTTGACACGAGAGGAATGAATACATGTAAAAAAAAAAGAGTAACTTACCAAGTCCAAAAATGGTGCTAGAATCGTTGACCCAGTGTCGGTAGCATCAGTCAATGTGTCAGGTACATGCTTGCTGCACATAATTTCGAAACCAAGAAGACCTGCGGTATCAATAACGATATCGCCCGTGTGTTGCAGGGGCCGAAAAGGGAGCAAAGAATAGCAACACTGTTTACCTACCACGCATATCATAAAAGGCGACTAAGAGGTTGTGGGATGGAGTTGGCTGTCTCATCCTATATAGGGTCAGTGACCCAAAGCCATGCTGAAGTCAGATGTATCAGGCCGAAAAGCACAGATATCGCAGCAATGCTGTAAACCATGACACAACGCATTCCGTTCTCCGGACTACATCCTGCTAATCAGCAGGAGTTTGAGAACGAACGCAGAAGAAGAATAACGCTATATCAGGTTTGTGTCCCTTAAACATAATGTGATCAGTCATACTTCGTGGTTCACTAATAGAAGATATTTTTATATTAACCAAATACTTTACTGGTTCTTGCATATTGTTAAGACCCATGTTCATACGCTCTATTATTGTTCTGTGATGAGTTTGGCTTTTGTTAGCTGGAACCAATTTTGTTTTTATAGTAGCAGTCCATCTCATCCGTGTACATGTCCAATATAAGTTAGTCGATTTCTTGTTAATGTTGTAAAAATATGTTGTTGTTTTTTGTGTGTGTGGGATGTCTTCTCTTTGTTGCTCGCTTTACCTAATTCTTTCCAGCCAATATTTAAGACACCTTTATTCGGACAAATTAAGTTTCTTAGTGAGTGTTTGTTTAATTTTCAACTTTCGTAATCATAACTTAATGCACAAATTACATTGGAGTTAAACTATGACTGCCTCCAATAACGACCTTTCAAAAGTATTCATTAGACCTTCATTCGTAACTAATTGCGATTATTGTTGTGATTCGGTTGGTCACTATTTATTTACTTAGAGTAGCCTTTGCTATTTTGGGCATGCGGTTCCCAGTCTATAAATAATAACCAACGGAAAACACGAGAAAAATCAAGTATAAGAAGGAATTGAATCTTAATTCAGTGAACATGTCTTCTACGAGTATAATTATGACGGTCGCGGTGACAAGTCATATTTACTTATTATTTCCAGATTTGTGTTAGATTCTTGATTCTTCTCTTGATTCTTGATTCGAAACTGGCCTCACAGCACGTGGGACATTCCCATAAGTGCTCCGCCCTCTGTTCCAGCAGCCATTTTACTGGATGGTGTTTCGAGTCTAATGCTGCCGAAACAGACGTCGACATCAGAGCACAGCTCTGGCCCTTGCGACAGGTTTCTTTGTTATTCTGCTCACCCACGCCATGCCCGTAACTAGTTCAAGCACACCATCGGCCTGTCGGAACAATATGGTAACTGTTATCGAAGGTTACGACTACGGATAAATTGTATAGATGACGTGCCATGAAGCTTCTATAAGAAGATAACCTCAATATAAAGGCATGTCATCTACTAAGGTTTTCTGTTGCATGGTTGGTTTGTCTAGTGAGCCATTGGTGAGACCCACAGACGCAACCGCATGCGTATGTTTATTGGATTGTTGAATGCACTGGATATGAAAGTAATTCTAGTAGAAACAACACTATAGTTAAATAATGTGTTGTTAATAGTGTCATAATTGATTTTCACATTTATAATATCAGCAAACATATTTTCTGTATGGGGATGTTTATTTGAATGTTTAAGCAAAGCTATATTCCATCAAATACAGCCCACCATTTCACCACGGTTTTAACCACGGATATCTATATACATTGATGTCCTGCCGGTTTGTTACGTCACAGAAACAGTCTGTTGTAAACATGCATTACCGGGAGTTTCTTTACAGTACTATAAGTTTTGTACACGTTTTTGAGCTTTACTTGTGAAAATTTGTCGAATTGGTTGCAACATCATTGAGACAAGTGTTCCAATATAACTAAAAATATGTATGGTGTAAGTAAGCAATGCTTGTGTTTACAATCAACTGTTAACGCGAGGTAGCAAATCCTCTAGTATAATCGTGTATCTAAAGTTCCGTGGTTACTCTTACCTGTTCATTGTTGTTCAGGGTGGTGTGTGCTCACACCAAACTTCTTTACCTTCGTTTTGCTCGCCCACTCGTTCAACCACTGATCTCGTACCCACAACCCTCATATGTATATTCAGAATAATTCCAAACCAAGCACTTCTCTTTCTATTTGTGAACACTTGCAGAGGCGAACTCTTTGAATCTAGTTCGGAATCAGTGAATACATTCTGTGGTGGTCGATACTACAGGAACGAGACACCTGTGTGCTATTAGATGTTTTCCTGGATTCTGCGACAGTTTCTTAAGATATTTAATCAGTAACAGGTAGTCAAGAAACGACACAAAGGGTGTTATTTAGGGACGATTGAACGTGGAGGTTACACATCAGATCTTTATTATGAAAAGAATGTCAAAATATTGGTTTATTGTTTCAGAACGTTGTTCGAATGTCTTATCTCCCGTGTAAATCTTGTTAACTTAATAAACAATACCAACGACGTCTGTAACCACTGTTTACTGGCGCGAGTGACCGTTAAGGACGAGTAAGCATGATTTGACGTCGTTTAACCTTTCAATTCATTCTCTAGATTACATTAACGACAATCTACCGAATTACATACGGAAGATATCTAATTGTTGATATAGATATTGGTTTTTATCCCGATCGCAAAATTCGTGTGGCAATGTAGTGTGGCTATATGTGTTGTTTAACCATACTAAATAATGTGTGGGTTAGGGTATAAAGTGGCTAGTTAGCCGGTCTCATAAAACATAATTCGGTCGGAATCTACTGTTGTCCTTAAGCCGTTTGCCCATATCGTATTGGCTATGCGGTTGAGCTTAGACCGTCTGAAGCATAGACCGTCATGGGTTGAGTGTATTGAGTGACTAAATACTGAACAATGGTTGAGTATCCAGTTCTATAGAGAATACACTTCTATTATAGACTATTATTTAAAAAATTTCCAGAGGATATTCCAATATGTCTTCACCTACTTTGTGATTAAATCTGTTTTATAATGGGAGTGTTTTCTATGTGTGTTATTAATGTGCTTTTTTTCTTTGGTTATATATCAGGTAAATTGTTAAAATCGCATGTTGTCGTGACAAGATTACTTGAACCACGACAAGCCATTATGTTTTGATGGTTATATGCTTTGATATTATCAAATTGAACTAACGTCTGTGGATGAAATCGTTTTCCTCACGGGTCACTGATAAGAGGAGACGAACTAATTATGACAATTATTGATACACTACAAAATGATGAAGAGAAAGATGAAAGATAATGTTCATGTTCAGAGAATGGTAGAAATGGAAGTGACTACGGGAGAGGGAAGGAAGTGAGTGCATGGAAAAATCCAAAGAATGCGCAACCAACAACCGATTGGTGGTACACTGACGTTAAACACCCTTAGATGGCTGAGAATTTATGAGAATCTTTTCACTGCTGTAATGCTGGTTAGCATTCAAGAATTTTTTTATTAAAAAAAAAAAACACACATTTTGAAGATGCACTTATTGGGGCGGAATTTCTTGTGCTGCAAATGGACAAACACTCTAGGGAATTGAGCTAAGAGATCTAAAATGTAACCATTGTACAATCTGAGAAGAATGTCTGTTTTCTTCTGAGACTTGTAGTCTACAATTTGTACCAGGCTATTTTACACATCGCTATAGCTGAATCTAAATCTAAAAGATGGAGGGGATGACAACATACTTAACAATATAACGGAAGAGTTAGGACCAACCATATTGCTTTCTGAAATCGAAAATGCCATACAAATAGCACCATCAAACAAATCTCCAAATATCGATGGGGTCTTTGTTACCTCTAATATTTTATGGTAGTGTGTCCTGATATAACCTAATTGGACTTTGTCTGCTGGTTGAAAGGGGCACGCCTATCACAAAGAGAGGCAAACTCATTAACTACCTACTACCATCTCCAAGGTCTGATAACATACAAGTCGAATTAATCACATCAGCGGCAGGTATAGGGATACAATAGTTACATAGACTGCGTAATATAATATGAAACACACAAGAAATATCAGAAGACAGGAAAAAAACGCTGTAATAATACCTATATGAAGAAAAAAGACAACAAATGAGATTGTACAACGTACAGAAGTATTTCACTTCTGAGCCACACTGGAAAAAATGTTTAATAGAATTCTAGAATGAAGATTACAAGCATTAATAGAACCACACCGTAGCAACATTCAAATAGGATTCCGTAAGAACAAAAGCTTTACAGATGCCTTTTTAACACTCAGACAACCGGCAGAAAAAAACTACTGAAAACAACATATAATGGTATATCGCAATTATCGACCAAGAAAAAGCTATCGACAGAGCAGACAGACAACAAATTTGGAAAATACTATAAAATTGGGGGGGGGGGGAATTTCCAAAACATCTAGTCAACTTGTGTAGAAGTAGCTACACAGGCAGTCATTGTGCAGTTAGAACAAGTGTTGGGCTTTCAGATAAATTCCACATACACTCTGGATTGAGACAATGATATGGTCTGTCCCCCTTGTTATTCATCACATATATCGATTACATATGTAAAATTGCCAACACTAATGAAGAAGACAACCCGAACATCCTCCTGAGCTAACTTCTTTTTGCAGACGATCAAGCAAACAATATCAACAACAAAAGAACAACTACAACAACATATAAATAGACTGCAGACAACATGTAGGGACTTTGACATGAAGATAAACACAGAAAAACTGAGGTAATGTCAATCGCAAGAACAGAAAGAAATAGACTATTCTAATCGATGATCAACAACTGAAACAGGTGAAAGATTTCATCTTAAAGGCATCATATTATCGAATAGGAAAAACACCAAAGAAATCTAACATAGATGCAACATGGCATACCGGATCTTGGGACAGATGTCTCCTATTTTCAAAAACAAACACGTGAGCATGAACACCAATAACTGCAGTATATAAGACGATCGTCATACCATCACTATGTTACCAATGTCAAACATGTACACTATCAACATAATTCAAAACTTGTTAAAACAGAAATGATTTGTCTACGAAGAATCCTCGGAGTAACAGTAAGAGACAGAATCAGGAACGAAAACGTCAGAAGACCAAACACAATGTCACAACTGAACTACATCAGAAGACAACAGATTAAGCGGTTTTCACATGCACCCAGATTACAATCATACAGTGTCCCTCAAAAAGTATTACTATACAGGCACGATGGATACATAGTCAAACGATGGATTACAGAAATAAAAGAGTCAACGAAAACAAACATATGAAATACACAACAAACAAAAAACAATCTCCAGAGAACTCTACCCCTGCCGCTGCAAGGCATACAAGGGTATAAAGCGAAAAGAAAAAGGAAGATGGCTGAATCTCTAGAAAAAAAATCTCTAATCCCAGAAATCGCCAACTATCTCGACTTATCGGCCCTTTCTCTTGGTTTTTATTGACTGGTAAACAGATAGACAAAATGATGAATAATCATGTGCATCAGCCAAGATCAGTGACGGTGTTAAGGATCATCGCTCACTTCCGGAAAAGGACATTTTTTGGCTATTAATTAGCCGAACTGATGATAGCAAACATGTGCAGGAGTTCCACAGCTGACATCCTCCTGAGATAATGAGTTCTATCTCTTTAAGCTGATACTGATGTATATGCATGCTGATAGTTCCCATAGTCCGTCAGTTATACTTCTTCCGTAATCCTTATATTGATATCAGGATATGTGTGCTACAGTGAATATCAGGTTTTCCTATAATTATTTATATCTAATTATCTTCTTTCTCTACTTTCTATACCCAAGGACAATTTTCGGTAATATGTCGCTGGGTGACAGTTGTGTTATGTCTGTCTGTTTACTGATAAGGGTATTCTCGGAGCGAAGATGGACGCCACTGAGTCAAGTTCTGCCCACTGGAAATGTTTACACTAGAATATCTACATAATATGTACCGTGTTTTGTGTGAGCTAATATCTCCAATGTGGTTTATGGGCTTTATTATTATATTTTTTTTCTACTCAAGGTTCAGATCAGGATCTTTATTTCCAACGAATCTTATTGTATTGTCTGTCGTATATTTTTTCCCTGAAAGGCGGTAGATACGATTTTAATATTTAAGAGGGACCCTTGCCTTTAAAAAAACAGCAAACCACTTCACTTTTATGGGGAATTTGGCTATTTTTTTATATCCCGCTGAGAGGGGATGTTCTATTATTATTATGTTTCTTAGTATTGAATGTCGTGCTCCACTTTTATTTTTAAAAAAAGGTAGGGGGTTTTTGAAAAGTCCTCAACTCTTTTTTATACGTTTTGGTTATCAATTCTCATATGCTGAACACAAATCAAAGTTTTCATTCTGGTCTATACTTTGTTCACTCTAAGAATGAAGTTGGTCAAAACACACCCCCACATTACTCCGCTACAACAAATGATTTTTTAACAGCTGATGTCATATAGAAATATTATTATTTAAAACAACCTTTTAAAAACCATTTAAAACGATATTTAAAAACAGTATTATTGGGCACTTCACCGATTAATCCAATCAGAAGCACTGACCACCAATCAGAAGACAACCAATCAGAAGCACTGACCACCTCACTCTCAGAGCGAGTATAGTACACGAGTCATCAGTAAAACTCGGTTTATGTTTATTCTAAAGCCCACGTGTTTCATGGCCCGAATAGAGAGCAAATGGGGATTGTAGCGATGTGACCTGCCATGCAGGTCGTAAGAGACGAGGTGACTAAGGAAGTTTGGCATGGGGGGTTAGTTATCCCATTAAGTAGGTTAAAGTGACCAAAATGTCATGCTGAAGTCGAATATCTATAGGTAAACTATATATCTCTAGACACCGTATTCCGTTCTCCGAACTGCCTCCTTGTAACCAGAATGGAATTTGAGAATAACTGAGAATAATTTGTTGACTAATATTCATGCCCTAACACACAAGTAAGACGTAACTAAATAGACGTCGATCGAAATAGAATAGACCTAAAATGTGTCCAAGCCCTATAAGATGAAATTATCAAAGCATTTATGTCAGACAGTGCCAGAGTTCTTGGAACTTTCCACAGCACGCCTACATGATTACTTTAGTATGTTATACACGAGTCAGGTCGCACCTGCTGCAAGAGTTTCAACTGTTCTTAGTTTTTTTTGTGTTGTTGGCAAGTTTCGGTTTTTTTGAACTTTTTATATTCTCTTTGCATTCCAGACAAAATGTGTATTTTTGATGCAGGTATATTTGTGACTTGTTTTCTTGCTATTGTGTATATAATTTAGTTCAGATTGGCATATTTCTGTAATATTTCATGCATGTTATATTTGTTTATCCTCCACTCCATTTATTGCATCCTTGTTGTCAGTAACGTTCCCACTAAACTGCCCGGCTTCTCGCTTTGTATAGTATTAACAAGTTATTGAGATTCTGGTAAAATGTGACAGTTGTGATATTTCTAGTTGTTGATAATGGAACTTTTGGAAAAGAAACATTTTACAGAACACTGAAATGTTATCATTGGAGAATTGGCATTATATGGATACTATGTTTATATAACATAGTATTCAATATGATACCCCTACGACCCTGATACGTTATGAGTGTTATTATACACACACTATTCTATTTGTGATTAACCATGGGTACATGCACGAGCGATGCTCATGCATCCCCAATGTACTCGATTATAGACTTAATATGGTATCATACTTCTAACGTAGTGTCCCCGTGTGCTGGAAAACCTTACACACACACATATCAGTTTGTCTTATTCAACATGTCTGTTTTTAGTTGAGTTTCACCTTCTGATCAAGGGTATATGTGCCTTACTTCCTAGCTAGTGGGTTTATTACAGTGTCTATCTTTAGTCTTTTCTTTGCCTGAGCGTTTGATTTGAGTTTTCTTCACACGTTTCTTCTCAAGATGATAGTGCTGATTTAATTGACAACATTCTTGTAAAGTACGATACTTGTCTCTTCTTGCATTAGTCTCATAACAATAACCGTTATTATTCATTGGTATAGTAGCGCCCGTGTGTTGCCCGGGCCCGAAAGGAGAGCAAAGAATAACAACACTGTTTACCTTTCACGCATGTCGTAAAAGGCGACTAAGGAGGTTATGGGATGGAGTTGGCTGTCCCATCCCATATAGGGTCAGTGACCCAAAGCCGTGCTGAAGTCGGATGTGTCAGGCCGAAAGGCGCAGATATCGCAGCAATGCTGTAAACCATGTCACACAATTTTTCTCAGGTTTTTTTTTCAGTGTCTATCTTGTTTTTTTCTTCTTGCTTTTTCTCAGCTGAGAGTGAGATGTAGAATATTGAAATATTTCTTTACTTACTGTTTGACTGAAATAAGGGTATTATATTAATTGTAGTTGTGTTTGTAGACTATTCCTTTTTCCTTTATATACAAGAAAATAAGTCGAGAAGAATACAGTTACTGTACGCTCATGTACATTCCATAAGTATTCCTACATGACTAGTGTTGTGGGGTTCTTGTTACTACGATAAAGTTGTTACTATGATACAGGCACAAATGTAACATGGAAGAAACGAGAAACACCGGAAGACTGGAGAAACGCGACAATCATTTCCATATGGAAGAAAAAAAGGCATTAAGAGAGATTGCATAAAATACAGAAGGATATCTTTACTAAGCTACACATGGAAAATTTTAAACAAAATATTAGAACAACGATTACGATCATACATTGAACCACAACTTAAAAACACGTAAATGGGCTTCCGTAAGAACTAAACCTGTACGGATGTTATCTTTACACTTACACAACTAACGAAAAGAGCCACATAAAACAACATAGAATACTCGGAGTGTCATTAAGAGATACAATTAGAAACGAGAATATCAGACAGATAACTAAAACAATACCAGTATTGCAACGCATCAAAAGACAATTTATCAAGTGGCTTTCACACACTTCTAGACTACCAACAGACAGAATCGCATTCATCGACCAAGAAATGGCCTTCAGCAGAGTAGACAGACAACAACTTTGGAAAACGATATCAATATACGGAGTAACAGAACATTTAATCAATATATGCAAGAGCATTTGTACTAATAGTCAATGTGAAGTAAGAACAAATTCAGGAGTGTCCAATAAGTTCCAAATCCAATCAGGAGTTCGCCAGGGGTGTGTCTTATCCCCTCTACTTTTTATAACATATATCCACCACATCAGTAGAATAACAAGTACTAACGAAGAAGATAAAATTAATGACAAATTGAACGAACTACTCTTTGCAGACGAACAAGTACTAATAGCGACACCAGAAGACAAATTGCAAGAACATATGAACAGACTGCACACAAAATGTCAAAAATTCAACATGAAAATTAATATTGAAAAGACTAATTGCAATATCAAAAAAAAAGAGAAAGAAATCACTATGTCCATCGATAATTGGTAGCATATCATATTCAGGACGTAGCTATCAACCCAGCATTTCTTGTTTGTGGTGATTTTCTAGGCAATATAAATTCCTTCAGTAGTCTTTCCGAACAGTCCGGATGCACAATTGCCTGTGATCGGACTCGGTACCTTGGCCGTCACAGACGCGCTCTGTACCACCTCGCCACAGAGCCGGACATCAATAATAAACACCTAAAACAGATAAAAGAGTTCAATTACTTAGGAAGCATTTTATCGAGTGAAGGGGAAAACAGTAAAGAGATACAAAATAGATGCAACAAAACATACCAGATCCTAGGATAGATGACACATGTTTAAGAACAAATATGTAAACATAGACACTAAAGTTGCATTTATACAAGATTATAATTATCATATCACTGTACTACCAGTGCCAAATCTGGACAATGACAGCTCATGGCAAAAGAAAAATAGTGACAGCAGAAATGACGTGTCTACGAAGAATACTCGGAGTGTCATTAACAGATGGAATTAGAAACGATAACATCAGACAGATAATTAAAATAATACCATTATTGGAACACATCAAAAGACAACCGATCAAGTTGTTTTCACACACGTCCATACTACCAACAGACAGCACGCCACAGATAATCATGACACATACACATAGACATAATGGTTATAAAGCCAGAGGCAGACCATGTAAAAGATGGATCAAGGAAGCCACAGGAACAAGCTTACAAACAGTGCACAAGAAGATCATTCCAGAGAACTCTTCTACCGTTGACGCCGCAAGACAAACAAGGGCCTCAGCGTATGGATAGATACAGTTGTTCATAAGCTAACTTCACATGTTTTAACACGTTAAAGTTAAATCCTTTACGTACATTGGCATGGTTCAACTATATATTTCCATTGTCTATTTTCTTGTTCGGTCTCACATGAGTTTACGCGTGAATGACGCGTACCTGTGTGCGCGCTAGTGAGTGATTCATTGAGTGAGAGAATGCGTCTGTGTGCGTTACTATGAGTAATGTCTGTAATGCCGTGCGTGAAATCAATATTTCAGCGTCTCTCTCACTCTTGACAGTTGCCCTCTAGAAAACACTCATCTCCGCGTGTTCAATGTTTTCAATTCCTACTCTTTACCGGGGTTGTATATGTCATTCATATTCTTGTTAACAATAATCACGTCTTGTCTGATTGTGTGATTGTTGCATTTATCAACATACTGGTTACTAAGACTCCCTCTTTTATTAAAAAGCTTATTCATGATTTGTAAATTAGCAACTTAACATGCAGCGTTGTAGTGTAATCTACTTTGAACTTTTGTTAACAGTTTACATTAATCTGAATAAGTTAACATTACAATCATTCAGATATCGTATTAACTAGCTCATTATAATGATAATATTACATTAACAATCTCATTAGAAGGATAATATTGTATTAACTAGCTCACTAGAAGGGTAATATTGTATTAATTAGCTCATTATTATGGTAATATTGTATGGCTCATTATATGGTAATAGTCCATTGATGAGCTAATTAGAAGGGTAATATTGTATTAATAATCTTATTAGAAGGGTAATATTGTAATAACTAGCTCATTAGAAGGGTAATATTGTATTAATAATCTTATTAGATGGGTAATATTGTACTAACTAGCTCATTAGAAGGGTAATATTGTATTAATAATCTTATTAGATGGGTAATATTGTACTAACTAGCTCATTAGAAGGGTAATATTGTACTAACTAGTACATTAGAAGGGTAATATTGTACTAACTAGTACATTAGAAGGGTAATATTGTACTAACTAGTACATTAGAAGGGTAATATTGTACTAACTAGCTCATTAGAAGGGTAATATTGTATTAATAATCTTATTAGATGGGTAATATTGTACTAACTAGCTCATTAGAAGGGTAATATTGTACTAACTAGTACATTAGAAGGGTAATATTGTACTAACTAGTACATTAGAAGGGTAATATTGTACTAACTAGTACATTAGAAGGGTAATATTGTACTAACTAGCTCATTAGAAGGGTAATATTGTACTAACTAGTACATTAGAAGGGTAATATTGTACTAACTAGTACATTAGAAGGGTAATATTGTACTAACTAGTACATTAGAAGGGTAATATTGTACTAACTAGCTCATTAGAAGGGTAATATTGTACTAACTAGTACATTAGAAGGGTAATATTGTACTAACTAGTACATTAGAAGGGTAATATTGTACTAGCTAGTACATTAGAAGAGTAATATTGTACTAACTAGTACATTAGAAGGGTAATATTGTACTAACTAGTACATTAGAAGGGTAATATTGTACTAACTAGTACATTAGAAGGGTAATATTGTACTAACTAGTACATTAGAAGGGTAATATTGTACTAACGAGCTCATTAGAAGGGTAATATTTGGCTATGTTGAATTAGTTATATAGAGACTGGTAGCAAACAAATGTCAGTCACACACTTCTCAAGAATAATCCTCCGCACAAATCCCAGAAAGTTTCACTTATGTTGGTTGATGTGATTTCTTCCGAGTGTTTCATTGACTTAAAAAATATAGTATACGCACGCTGACAACACATAATATACACACAATATTCAATGAGTCAATGTAAAAGAAAACTGGCTAAGCAGAATGATTCTTTCCAGAAAACTACATTATTTTGTCCATATTAAACGCCATGACAGCCTAGATGATGAGAGGATGATGCGAGAGAGACGAAGAGACCAAAAAGAAGATGGACACAATACATCATAGACCACCTGAATATGGCAGTAACAGAAGCAGGAAGACTATTTCCAGACAGTCAGGATATGCTACCTGATGATAATGATTCAATGGTTAGTCGCATCAGCTAAAATAATGACGCTGTTTGGAATCTACGCCCATGTAGATTCTGGATAAGTTTTTAGGTTAGTACACCATCTTCATAGTGCATTGGTCAGTGGTTCGAATCCCAGTTGAGGTGAGACATCCTGAGACCACAATATGTTCACGGATCTGGCCAGCCACTGTAGAATGTTACAAGACAATATTAGAGAAAATAGAGACCGTCGATGAGATTACATGTTACACGCTTGTTGTTCGTCCATCACAAGTGATGATGACCATTTGTTACATCCACTTTTGAAAATTCAATTTTAGTTATGTCCTTGATTATGAGTTCGTAGATGGCTAATGAGCCCTATTCGAGCTGTAAATGCCCTTGGACAGTTTGGACATGGAATGACGACTGTAGACGGATCTTGGTCTATCCGTGACTTTCTAGCTGCTCTCCGCTGTTGAGCTGCTGCATTTCTTTTCTTTTCACAAGGTGATGCGCTCCTTTTTATTTTAGAACGCCATGTAGATCTATTTTGTGCCTTCCCATGTATCGTGGTCTATTTCAAAGGCTTTCAGTGAGTTCCTTAACGAGTCTTTGTAGCGCTTCCTTTGGCCACCTTGAGATCGTATACCCTTCGCTAGCTCACCATAGAGAAGTATCTTTGGCAGACGATGGTCTGGCATACGCACCAAATGACCTGCCCAACGAATCTGTGTCTGCATCAGGATCGTGTCAATGCTTGGGATACCAGCTCTATCAAGGACAGTGGTATCTGGAATCTTGTCTTGCCATCTGATGTTCATAAGAATATTCGTGAATCTGAAATGACTTGCACTGGGAATTTTGATTAAAGTGAGGAAGAGTTGTAAACGCTTACTGTTTCAATCATACACAATATGTTGGCTACATCATACTTACCGTGCTGTCGGTCACATAAATACTGGTTTAACACCGTAGTCCCTATACAAAGACCGTAGATACGACTGTGTTGGATGCGGGGTAGGTTCAACGCTCATTTTTAATTGTTTATTAATCCAAAATATTACCCCTGTGTTGTCGGGGCACAACAGGGGACAAAAGAATAACGATACTGTTACCTGACAGACAGGAGACTAAGGAGGTTTGGGGGGGGGGGATACGATGGCTATCACATACCATAAAGAGTCAAAAGTGACCCATAGGTCATGCTGAAGTCAGACCATCATCACCAATCTAAAAACCCATCTCTTCAGGGTCGTAAGGGTGCCACTCTAGAAACATCATTACAAAAATGTTCCCCTTGCTTCTCTGTTCCCAGTTCCTTGATGTATGGAAAATCTTAATCCAGTCTTTAATATTATCAATCTTTAATGTCCTTAGTCTTTTCCCCCTCAACTGTTACACGTAGAACATTTTTGGAAAGGGAATCATACTTCATCAATTGACTAAACCACATGTTTGCGATGTTTTGCACTGCCATGTTCTTGTTGACCTGAAAAAGTATCGTTTTTTCACGTAGATGTTGGTTTTATGTGATATATAATTTATGCACAATATTCGTCTGCAACTTTACTCCATAATTCCTCTGTAATTGTCCAACTCTCACGTTCGTACAAAAGAATAGGTATTATTAAACATGTATAAGTGTGTGTTCGTCCATCACAAGTGATGATGGCCATTTTTTTTACATCCACTTTCGAAAATTCAGTAATAATTATGACCATGCATAATAGCTCGTAGATGGCTAATGAGCCTTATTCGAGCTGTAAATGTTCTTGGACAGTTCGGGCATGGAATGATCACTATGGGCGGATTTTAGTCTATCCATGACTTTCTAGCTACTCTCCGCTGGTGGGCTGCAGCATTTCTCCTCTTTTCACAAGTTGATGCGCTCTTTTTGACTGTAGAGTGCCATGTAGATCTATTTTGTGCAAGTTCTTTCCATGTGTCTTGTTTTTCATTTCAAAGGCTTTCAATGAGGTCTTTAGCGAGTGCTTGTAGCGCTTCTTTTGGCCACATTGAGATCGTATACCCTTCTCCAGCTCACCATAGAGAAGTATCTTTGACAGGCGATAGTATGGCATGCGTACCAAATGACATGCCCAATGAATCTGGGTCTGCATCAGGATCATGTCAATGCTGGTGATACCAGATTTGTCAAGGACAGTGGTATCTGAAATCTTGTCTTGCCATCTGGTGTTCATAACTTTTCTGAGACAATTTGTGTGAAAGTTATCGAATTTCCTCACATGATGTCTGTACACAGTCCATGTTTCGCTAGCGTATAACAGCACTGGAAATACCAATGCTCTGTAGACTTTCAGCTTAGTCTGTAGGTTAATGCCATTTCTACGCAACACACTTGCGTACAATCTACACAATTTGCATTCAAATGTGTATATACGTTTAGCCTCACCGCTGGACGTATTATGTACCTGAATGGTATTTATTCTGGACATTGTAGCCGAGGCTATTTTAAGTCTAATCTTTATTTCTTTGATAGTGGTTACTTTTGGGGGAGGGGGAAAGCGATTTGAACCCTACACTTCGCCCCCCCTCCCACTTTTTCCCTATGTGCTGGTCTACTTCCAGGGCCGCCCCTAACTATTGAAGGGGGGGGGGCTCAATGCAAAACGGATTGCGCGAGGCCCATTCTTGGTAGGGAAGAGGATAATAAAATAAATTATAATATGAATTTATGGGCCTATGAAGTGCGGGGCCCACTGCGGCTGCATAGGTTGCAATGGCCTAAGACCGGCACTGTCTACTTCACACACATTCGTGCTCCGTGGTGTGAAATCTAACTTAAACTATTATTGCGGAACGAGTTTTTCCTCTTTTTTTAAAATCCCCACCAGACCATGACCGTCTAATATATAAGACCTCTGTACTGAATTACTTAGGGATTCATCCCGTAATTATTAAAATTATTGTCGTGATTTACGACCCGGTACTATTTATATACTTGGATTTGCCGTGGATATTTTTGGCATGCGACTCTAAGTATATAAATAGTGACCAACGGAAACACTACAGTAATTATTTTTTCTCAAAGTAACAAATAAAGGCTTAATTAATTCTGTGCAGATGTTTCTATTGCATACGATCATGGTAGAGTCCTACGAGCAGATTCAAAACAATCCTTCACCTTCATACGTGATTTTGATTATATACATTTTTTGTGTTGGCCACTATGTATATTCTTGGTATCGTCCACCAACGAAATGCATGGAATTAATTGGACACATGACGTATGAAGGCTTGTTTTGATTTTGCGCGTAGACATTTACTGTCAATAGCCACATATATGCGCGATAATAGTCTGAGAAGTGTTGTAAGATAGAAAAAAAGGAAATAAGGATTTTTAAGGACCAGGGGTCCACGTAAGAAAAACTACCCCAAAAAGGGTAGCCCCAGAACCACTGTTCTATAGGATTACTCGGCAACCTCTTACTATTATTTAAAATCACACAATGTTACAGCTGCGCTTTTTTTCCTATCCTGTTTATTTATGAGCTTGTGTTTTTATCACATGTATTTTGCGTGAGTTGGCAGTTCATTTAATTAAAATAATTCTTACGGCTGATGGAAATTGAACCAGGTCCGTTCTAGCTGCACCGAATCGCCGTGCAACTCAGGCAAACAGGTTTTTCGTACTTGACCAACCACATCCCACCCAAAAAAAAGATGTGATCTCGTCAAGACATTCAACCTGTGCACTTAAGTCACTGAGAACGGATCAATCGAGAAAAATACTATTACAACAACGAACAAGTATTGAATCATCCCCAGGAACACAAACATAGACAAAAATATTCGTATACACATTTAAATTGTGTAGCAGTTAGAAAGAAATATCACATTCACGAGCCTGAAATACTAAAACTTGTTGATCTGTGCTCAACACAATGTCCCGCTCAACTAGATCTGGTTCTGGGAGCGGCTATTTGCATATGCTTGCCTCTCGTTACCAGGGAGCTCCTACTGACCAACAGCAGTACTTACAAACTAAACGCCATTCCTATCAATCATTTCAGGATAATAATGCAGCTGAGGATGTCCAGCCCTTGTCTAGCCCCATACACGATGGAAACAGATATTCTGGTGAGTACGTAAGTTTAGTGTCAGCTCATCTTTTGAAAAACGTAATTAGTAATTACTATTAGTTTTAATTTAATCATTACAGTGTGTATGAATGTTTGTCTCGACCTACGTGTTGTCGGTTTCGGTAGGTGAGTACAGAATATTAGCCATCAGGCTTGCCAGTCGTATGAGGAAATTAAGGAGGTTGTGCTTGGCGTTAACTACCTCATCCATGAACTTCTCTGTGACGATGCTTGTAGAAGACCCATGCCTACACTGCTAGAGAAAATGAACCTTTTTGTCTGCGTGATGTCTCAAGTTTACAAGAAAGTCACGGAAAAGGCCTCTCTGGAGAAGACTGTCCAGATAATAACTTTATACCCTACAGATACATTGAGTAAAATAATCATTTGGAATTTGCACCCTACAGATACATTGAGTCAAACAATCATCTGAGATTTGCACCCTACAGATACATTGAGTCAAACAATCATCTGAGATTTGCACCCTACAGATACATTGAGTCAAACAATCATCTGAGATTTGCACCCTACAGATACATTGAGTCAGTCAACTGGGACTTGCAAAAGCTATGAAAATCCTCCTAATCAAAAGCAGTGCCATGAAAAGCAACAATATGCATCTGAAAGTAAAACTCCACCGCATGCCTTAGGGAGCAGGCGTGACAGACTTGCACACCATCTGTATTCCATATCATCTATTTGTCGTTTTTGTAATGCTATAATTTATATTATCAGCATTTAGCCCATTACACCTTTGTCCTTTAACACAACAACAAGAAGCTTCCATTTCTCTCTGTCCCTGTCTGTTTTTCTATATTGTTCTCCAGCTGTGGTTCACATCTTTCAATTTCTGTTTCACTGGTCACTCATATAGTATTATATATTAAGTTTCTCATTGTGTCTCCTACGCACATGCCCATCTTAGAGCAGCTCTAGCAGCTGATTTAGTACCCGTATGCAACACAAGTCAGCTTTGTACACCAAAATCTATCTGAATATTGTATCTATGTTGTCTTGCTGGCGTGAAAGAAGTTCTTGATTAGAGTTAGTACCAAGACACTTCACATTCCGTTCTCTGAACTGTATCCTGCTATCCAGCAGGAGTTTGGAAACAAAATGCAAAAGAAGCATATACAGCTGTATCTAAAGATAAATAACTCTTCTTCATGATCATCAAGTGCTATCTCCACAATGAAGGTTCAGTGGACCTCTGACATACTTACTCTGTTTCATGTTCTGGTGGTGCACTCTGACAAACTATCCTGTTCATCTCATAGTTCCACTCCAGTTGTATCTCAGTCTACCTCTTGTTTGCATCCCATCAACTCTACCCTCAAGTAAAGTCTTCAACAAAGTGTCATAGCTTTTTAATATCTCCGCAATAGTTTATTAGTTTAATGTTTGTTTCCTGTAATAGACAGTTGTTGTCAGAACTTCATTGTATGTTTTCTCTCATTCCATGAAGTTCTCCCTATTCTTCCATATATTCACATCTCAAAGTCACCAATTCTGTCTTCTAGTTTGTTCATTATCAGTGTTTCTGAGCTATTGTCTTTCCCCAGGTGGTTTGTGATCCACTCTTGCCGTTAAGCGTAGGGGTGATTGGAGCTTGAGCTTGCGTTCTAAAGCCAGATGTGTGGCTGGGCTATGACTGTGTCTGTTCAGGATGTCCCTGACGTTTTCTATCCATCTTTTCCGTGGTCTTACTCTGGCTTTGTACCCTGATCTCATTTGGTTAAATGTTTGTACGCGCAACTTTCTGAGCTGAACATTAATATGGAGCAGATGTAACATTTTATAATTTTAATTTTTAGTTGTTTTTTTAATTTGTTTAGATGTTAATACTTTCCTCATTTCATTGAAAGTACCTTTAGCTTTTAGCCATTCTGATTCAAAATTGCCATTATGTGTAATTATGTGTCCAAGATATTGGTTAGCTTACTTGTTGCAGTATCTCTCCATGTTGAAATAATGAGGACTCCAGCTTAGGTGATATACATGATATGATATGACATGATACAATAAACGTGATATGTTTAATAATATTTTAAAAACATTTTCTGGTTGGGTTCATTCTCAAACTCCTGCAGATTAGCAGAGTGTAGCCCAGAGAACAAAATGTATTGCGTCATGGTTTACAGCTAAGCTGCATATTATCTGCGCTTTTCAGCCGGACACATGTGACTTCAGCATGGCCGTCACTTTGATCACTCCATCCTCCAAACCTCCTTAGTCACCTCCTATGACATGTATGACAGATAATATTGGTGCTATTTTGTGCTCCCCTATCAGACCTAGCAACACTGGGCTAGTAATAGTAACATTTTCTCCTGTATCCTTGCTTTTTATAACTATTACAATTCTAGAAGGCTGCTTGGTATGATGGTATTCATTACAGGAATGTTATGCCACAATAAATATAATGTAATTAATTTGACATGTGCACTTTCCTAATAGATATTTCTGCTGCGTTAGATATTTGATCTGTAGATAATAGATAGAAGGAAGTTTGATATTTGGTGCTATTTAAGAATAATAAAATAATAAAACATGTGAACTTGACATATTTAAAAATACTTTTAAAAGAATGATAAGCTAATGAAAAGTCAACTGCCACAATGTTAGGTTTAACTGATTGAGGATTACAACAGAAGAACTTCCATACAAGTTTTAGTATTGTTCCTATTATTCTTCCTGTCATACCATAAGGTATTTTATTTTCATTATTTGTGATATTTGTGTAGTTATTTTTTATTTTATTCTTCTTGTTAAACTGCCTATTATTTTTTTTGCTATTCTCCATGGCATTATTGTTATTCATCTTATTTTACATGTTATTCTGTGCTTTTTTTCTTCATATTTTTCTCGTTATTCTTCTATAACTGTATATTTTTCATGATTTGAGTCAGTTTTAGTGTAATGTGCTATGGTTTACAGCAGATCATTGTTCCTGTTCTTTGTTGGTGATAACTCTTATGATTCCTATGTGCTGCTCATTTCTTGCAACACCATGCTTCACTCCAAAGTCCTACATTTTATCCATAGACATAGAAAAAGAAATACATTTTCCAACTGGTCTAACTCATTGATTACATTCAAAATATCAGCATGGTCTTTTGAACTACTATTAGCTCATACACTTTGGACATGTAGATTCTGTGCAATATCACATGTTCAACCTATGTTGCATGGGCCTTACACACAGAACTGCTTAAAATAATGATGTTTCTATATGAAGAATAATTAACTGGAAGTAGCTACAGACACCATCCATTAATAATACAGACAAGTTGAATCTCTTCAGGCATGGACTGACTCTGATTGCCCCAATAAATGGAGTATGAGAGCAATTGGTGGAATGCAGCAATAACCTCATGTTCTCTCATCACACTGGAAGTAACTGGTTCTACTAAGTAATTGTTACCACCAGTTTAAAATCCAGGTTCATTTCAAATGTTAACCTGAAGTATGCACAATCATAAGGAATGAGAAGAATGATGAAAATACCATGGACAGCTAAGAAAACTAATGCAGATGCTCTCATTGATGCTGGTGTAAAAAGATCAATCATATCAAACATTAGGGGCAGACAGTCAAGGTTTCTAGGGCATGTGCTGAGAGAATGCAGCTTGAACACTTAATAACCACTGGAAAGATCAAAGGGAGAAGAGATGGGGGATGACAAAGAGAGAAGTTGCTAGATGAACTAACATTATGGCACAAGAAAAGTTCACCAACCGAGCTTATTGACAACACAAGAGACAGAGAGACATGGAGAAACATGATCGCCTATGCCATTCGGCATGGCACTTGATTGATAAGGAATAACTGTGATTGTATCATCATCATTTTTTTTACTAACATTTTTTAACTTTTTTTTTCAGAATCTCTTCACAGCCCTGAAGGTGTCAAACAAACATGGAAACCAGAAACAGTAAGACTCAAATAGTTAAATAGCTACTTGAACATTGTTATATCTATTTCATGTTTTGTGCATGTTTGTATTCTTTAACAATGTGCAAATAAGTAATAAGTTCATTATTTAAGAGACATATAAACAGACTTTGCTCATTTTTGTCTCCTAGAGCAGTGGTTATCAATGTGGGTCATATCGCCTGCCTAGTACCAACAAGGAAAATGTAGGGGAACAAAACTGAAAATATAGGATTAGGGGCCACAGTAACATAAATTTTTTTTGACAATACTTAATAAGGCATAAATAATTCTGAGAATAGCTGACAACCTTGTTTTTAAGATTCCAGGCAGGCCATGGAGAGGAATTAGCCCTGAAAGAGGTTCACGGACAAAAAGAGGTTGAGAATCACTGTCCCAGTGGCGTCAGTATAGTCATGTTTATATTCTAGGATGAATTAAAATCCCCTTACCCCACAATGTGTGTCCAGTGTGGTGTTTCAGCTTGCTGAAAGTGTTAGTGACAGAAGACTTAAATAGTAATCTGCAGCGATTGAAAGCTTTCTCTTTACTCAAATATGTGTGAATATGCATACAATATGTGTTTTTCTCGGTGCCAGTTTAAATCGGATGTTTCTCCTAAAAGCAATGACAAACTACAAGATTATATTGCAAAAAAAAATGTTCTATGGATGTGATGAATGAATAAAATCATTTAAATAAAGTGCTATAGAAGAGTTCTGATAATACCATGGACAGTAAAGAAAACAAACCAGGTGGTGTTAAGAACAATTAACATCCAGGAAGGCTGGCTTCTGAACACCATATTAAAGAAAATGTTTTTTCCCCGATCATATTAAGAGACTTGACAGCATGGAGAGAATGTTACTGGAAGGGATGATAGACGGCAACAGGGGCAAGGGCTGCCCAAGACGCCGTTGGACAAAAGACATTCAAGAATGCCTGCGCATGTCACTAAAAGAGGCAGGGCAACTTGCACATAATTGCTAATAAATTCAGTAACAAATGTAAAGGTTCAATTACCAGCACAGTTCAATATGTAACCATCTTCTTTGCCTAGTCATAAACTATGAAAGGAGTTCATGACTTACATTATGAAGACTTAACGGTAATAGGGAGAGTCAGAACTTGTGTCCAATTAGTGCCTACCTAATATTTCGTCTAGAAGCTGAATGTGTGCAAACTTAGGTACCAAGCACAAGTTCATTGCAAATGTAATATGGTGTGCATAGTTTTTGCACACCATATTTGCACACCATGTGCAGATTGTGTTGCTAGAAGTAAAACAAATAGCTAATGTTAGAGTAACTGTATCATGATGTAATGCCACAGAACAGTAGTAGGCGGGATTATCCTCAAGTTTAGGAGCGTTGGGGTTAGGGATGACATTACATGATGAGAGCCCTGATCACTTGATATGCGCACTACACACTGAGGGGTTGATGACCAGTGCATTGCGCACAAATTGCTAGTTCTACATCTGGAGTTACAACTTTTTAACATCAATGCAGCAGCCATTTTGACATAAAATATTTTTTAGAATACAATCCCACAATTATTTAAAAACTATGATCTTTGTAAACATTAGTAGGCACTAACTAATTGGACACAAATTCCGAAAAATCTCTTCACAACTTGGTTAACTGTCATCCTTCATATGAAACTCTGGTATAGCATATACATAACTCACTCATTGACCATGTGACCCTGGTTTCATGTTCTCACATCATTGTGGTTTGCAAAAAAGTTCCCGTGTTCCACTAAGTCACCAGAAAATGGACACCATAGTTCATTGATTCGCTTGCAGGGGGTGGGAGTGGTGTGTGTGGAAAAATGTCACCATTGCTACTGAGCAAGTGCTTAGGGCCATACTAGTCAGATTGTTTTTGGTCAACTACTGGCTAGGTATCTGAAAACTCATGGCAAAATCATATCCTATGATGATGGTTCATAACTCAATTACTTCTACAAGAGAGCATGTTGTGGTTTCCTAGTGGATCAATTTTTAGAACTCAAAATTTGACCTTTTCTTGTGAATTGATAGCTTGATCACTATTCCAGAGCATGGTGGTATTTAGAAGTGCCAGCTTGACTTCTGATCCTATAATGATAAACCTTACCTTTTACAAGGTTCACCATTGTCTCCTATACTTTTTAATTCATATATTGTGAGAATGACAGATGAACAGATTATGTGAAGATGCATGACTTTTATCATAGGCCAATGACATTTAAGTTTGTCATCAAAGTAGAGATGGGAAGCGGGTGGTGCAAAGAAGCAAGAATACTAGTCTGCCCAACTAAAGCATGCGTATCATGGTTCTCTATGAAAAATTGTATTTTCAACATGCCAACATCAACAGTGAAATTGTGTGCAGAGATCACTGAGAGAACATATGCAATGAAGTATCAATAAATCTGAATTGACAGAGTCTTGCTTTCACTGAGTATGTAGACTAAGTGATAAATAATGTCAAGAAAGGTCTGAATGCAGTGAGGGTAATTGCTGCAAACTGTGTGATGTGCCACCTTATTCTCTTGTACAAGGTTTGATCCTTTTTTGTTATTGAATGCACTCATGAGAGTTCTGACTCTCAGCCAAATGCAAATGGAAAGACATGGAAGAGTGCATAACGAAGATGTGCAAATTCAGTTGCTTATTTTTTTCCCCTCCTTTATAGGTTTGCGATAGTTGTCTTCATATAAGAGAAACTTGTGTATTGATTGTGTCACTCATTTTAATCTCGCTCACATCTAGTATCATAACACATATTCCATTCAATTTTCTGGCTGAGACAATTTGCTTCCTCTCCCTGATTTTTCCAGACCTACCATAATGAACCAGCCCAAGCTGTACTAAGCCACTCTGATGTTCACCAACCACAGACCACTCAGCACGAGCAGGATGAGGAGGATGAAGAGGAAGGTGTTTATGAGAACCAGCCAACAAAGCGGGGTGATGTTGTCAGGGAAGCTGACACAGACAGAACAGCTGACCTTCCAACTACAGGCACAGCTCATAGTCTGCGTGAGAAGTTCTTATTGGCCCAGCAAGAGGCTGCGGCACCAACTCGAAGCAAGCGTGAGATAACACCTCCAGTTCATGGTGCTGGTGGTGAATATGTGTCTGAACCACGCGGCTACATCGAGAGATACGAAGGCAAAGCTGAATCTGGCGTGTTTGAGAGCCAGCCTGTAGTAAAAACAGATGTCATAACTTCCAACACGCAGGTTGAAGAAGCCAAAATTGAATCTGGTTTTGCTAAGAACACAGCAGCCAAGTTCAAAGAATTGCAAAACAAATCAAACACGCCTTCTGGTAAGAGGGAATTAAGCCCAGACCGTTCTGGTCGTGTGGAGTTTGTCTCAGAACCAAGAGGTCATTTAGAGCAATATGAAGGGAAGTCAGAGTCTGGTGTCTTTGAGAGTGAGCCAATAGTTAATCCAGATGTGGTCAAGTCAGGGGAGGGAATAGAGGAGAATTTACCAGAGAGGGGTACTGCTAGAAACCTGGCAGACAAGTTCCGTCAGATTAGTTCAGACACTTCAACAACTTCTAGTGCCAGAGGTAAAAGAGAGATAACTCCAGATCGTACAGGACGTGTGGAATATGTGAGTGAACCTCGAGGACAACACACAGAAGATTACGATGGAAAAGTGGATTCCGGTGTCTTTGAGAATCAACCACAGAGGAACACTGATGTGATTACTTCTGACTCTGTGGTAAGTGAAAACATGTGCCACCTCAAGCCAATGTAACCTCATCATATTCTCTGTACGATACATACAGTACTTATTTTTTTTAAAGAATGGAGAAATCACAGTCATCATCTTAAATATTCAAGTGCTTCACATATTTGTCTGGCATATCTTGTGTTTCACTTATATATTCCTGCTTTTGATTGATTATTATGTCAGATATGAGGATTTTTGTACATTGTAAAATACAGCACATTGACAGGCCTTTGGTAACAAGGGTTTATTACATTTTAAAAACTGACAATCAAATATTTGTGGATATTTTAATCATTTTTTTTGGAAAAAAGATATTTTTTGGATGGTTGTGCCCTATGTTATGCTTGTTTCCTAGTTCTAATGTCATGTGGGTTTTTTTCCTTTTGGGAGGGTAAATGTTTAATATGCTAGAATCCAATTCTCCTGTCTCTGGACTTGAGCATTGACCAGACCTTGTTGAATCATTAACTCTTAAGATATGAGATGTTATTTGAAGTGGGGGTTGTCTTTAATTTTACTAAATACCACCTTACGTACCGTAGCTTTCCGTAGTGATAGTAAAATTTACTTATTTTTGTTGTTACTGTTTTTGTTTTCTGTCTTTGATGCAGACTGCTTGCCTTTTGATAATTCTTGTGCTATGCATTTATTTAGATGTTATTATAGTTGGGAGTTCTGCTTAGTAAGCAAGCATTTTTGTTTTTCTGTTTCTACTCTATAATTTGCATAAGGACATCAGTCTTGCATTCCTCAAGCCCCTCCCTATAGCTTGTTTTTATGAATATATCATGTTTTAATTACTGAATGCTTCATATCATGTATGATCTGAAGATCTAGAGCTGGGGATATAAAAATGGTTCTCAAATACCACCTAGACAGTAAATTGCACATTCAATTTTGTAATTGCCCAAACTGCTTTCTGATTCACACATGTAGGAAGAGTTTTGGAGAGATGTAGTACATATATACAAGACCTTTCATTCTCTTACATATATCTATATATATAAATAATATTCCATCTATAGGGCAACCAAATGCCAGCTCAAATGACCAAAGACAGACAACTTGAACACTTCCTCCATGACACTTAGTCAAAATTATATATATATACACCCGTAAATCAATATAAGGTAATACTGCGTGAATGTAACAAAAATTGTGGTAATGTAAAACGCAGGTGTTTAGAACGTCCCACTTAGACACGATGGGCTATCACTAAAACTAGAAGGTTATGATATGCAAACAAAAAAACATACACATTACAATACACAAAACATATTCAACGTTTTTACCAAAAGTCCATTATCGATACGCACAAAACATCAAAAGACGACGAATAGAAATGATCGCAACACATAAACGTGTCCAACCGAAATATGGAAGTCAGATGCCAGAAGGACAGGAACATAAAAAACATAAAAATAGGTGGAAATGAAACAAACAAAAAAGATGACGTAAATGACCAAACAAAATGCACAAAGACCACAACAACTGAGAACTAGACAAAAGAGTGGTCAGAATTTAGTCCAAAAGGCTTGAGGGTACCTAACTAAAAAATCAGACACTTTTCTAGAGCGTGCATAGATCTATCATCGGTGGTGTAGGATCTGATGGCAGTGACCTGAATATCAAGAGCACCTGATGGCCATCGCCATGAAGTGTGTGGCAACAGGAGTAGGTGTTCTGTACTTGATGGCATGAAGATGGTTACAGAACCGGTCGCTCAATCTTAAGCAGGTTTTCCCCCCCGATGAACTTCTTGTCGCAGCTTTTAGATATGATCACATAAATAACATTACGGGATTCACGTGTAAAGGCATCATCGATGGAGAAAGTAGTCTTGGGAAATTAAATGTATATCAACGACTGCGTGAGTATCGAACAGTACCAAAATGGTCAGGAACAGATGACTTAAGATGGCTATGGACCAAGATTTCCTTCAGATTTTTGTCACATCTATAGACCACCAGAGGTAAGACCTGGAAAGCGTCACGGATGTCAGATCAGACTGGAGAAGGGAATAATGTTTAAGCATGATGCATCAGAGAGAAAAGTTATGGGGATGAAAGGTAAGAACAAGTTTAACTATCAGAAGAGGAGGAAGAACCCTGAGAGTTAGTCAAGGTATCGAGGTAAGATAACTGGCGTACACGGAGACAAGCTGATGAAAGAATGCTGTCAGGGAACGAGCATCTACGGAAAAACTAAAGTCAGCTCAGGATTTGTCGAAAAAAATCATCACCATCGCTACATAAGCGACAAAGGTGAAGAAGCTGGGAGTATGGCAGAGAGTTGCGACACACGGGAGGATGAGAAGTGTAGAGAAGAAAGCTCTGTACATCAGTAGATTTATAGTAAACAGATGTTCTAAGGTAATGGGGATGAATGGTGACAATGAAGTCAAGGAAGTTGACAGAGGTAGTAGAGATGTTAGGTGTAAATTGAATAGCAAAGTATTATGTATAATCACAATGTGTAATATGTATACCCATCAATCAATCAATAAAACCCATAACCCTTCAGGGTCGTAGGGGTACCACATTTGAAGCTTCAGCACACAGAGTCCTCCAGCAAATTCTATCCTCATCGATGCGGATGAGTGTGGAAATATCTAGCCCTGTCCATTCCTTGATGTTGTCTGTCCATGTCTTTATTTGTCCTCCTCTGCTTCTTTCACCCTCGACAGTTCCCTGCAGTATTGTTTTTGACAAGGAATCGTGCCTGCATACATGTCCGAACCATGCTAGTTTTCGTCGTTTCACTATTGAAAGCAATGGCCCCTGGACACCTGCACACATCTCTACTTTATTTGTATAGTAGCTTTTAATAACACTTAAAGCTATATTTGTTTATTTTTCTCTTAATCATTATGTTTTCATGTTACTGTGGGTAGAAGAAACTTGCTTTTTTCACAAGCAATTTACCACTCTTTCTTCATTCAATGTCAAATACTGCACATCAGACAGAAATTACTATTATACTGTAGCATTGTTGAGTTTTGTTTCCAGTAGCAAACATGTTTTTTTACAATATCTTGTTTAAGCCTTGGTAAACTCTATTATGAAATCAGTCTTTTGGAGTTTCTTAGACCAGTTATAGGAATATTCTTAGTGAATGAGATCATCGATGGAATAATTTGGTCTATACTAATTTCTGATGATATTCATGTTGGACACTACTAGGGTCACAGTATCTCAGCTGTTAGTAAACTGGCTTCCTATTTGGATGATTCTAGGTTCAATTTCCAGTTCAACAAGAAATATTTTTTAAATCACGAATGGCTCATAGGCCAACCTAGCCTAAGGAAATGGGTATCAGATATTCTGAGAAAGTAAAGGCACTGGGCTTGATTCTGACCACTTCATCACGGTATGCTGTTGGTCCGTGAAAAATATGGACCTAAAACCGTATTCCCTAATGTGCCTCATTAGCATGGAAAAGAGTAAACATTTTTGTTTACACTGCAATTAAATTACAAAACAATATTCCATTAAAACATCTTAGTTTGTGTTGTCATTAAAAAGAAAACTTCAGGCATATTCCTTTTTTCTATACATTACTTAATGTCTGTTATTATTGGCAATACATCTATGATCTTAATACTTTCTGTGAAATTTTTGTGGCCATAATTCCATGTCTGATAGCTTCTTTCAATATTCTCTTATCTAATTTTATATCGTCAACAGCCAGATGACATTGTCCCAGAGAGAGGCTATGCCAGAAATGTTGCAGCCAAATTCAAAGAGCTAGAAACCACTGTCAAATCACCACCATTATCTCCTGGAAGAAGAAAAGAGTTCACACCCCCAAGAGAAGATGAGAGATTCCACCAGGCAGGCGTATTGGAAAGTACTCCAGATTTTAAATCAGATGTTGTCCATGCAGATGACCAAATAGAAGAAGCCCTTCCTGAGAGAGGGACAGCTAAGAATATGGCTCAACGATTCCGTCAGCTTGAGACAGACAGCAAGACTCCAGGCAGCTTCAAGACCAAGAAGGAATTCACACCTCCCCCTGGTGACTCTGGAGTGTTTGAGAATCAGCCAAAGCAGTTTCATGCTGATTACAATAAGCCAGCTGAATCTGGTATAATAGAGAATCAGCCTCTGAAGCGAGATGACGTTGTTAGGGGGGATGAACCTCCAAAATATGAAGTTGAGCTTCCAGAGAGGGGTGCTGCCAAAAATTTGGTTAGTAAATGGAAGCAGTTGGAGTCTGAAGGCTCAAAAGTCAAATCTCCAGGCTCATCAGGTCGTCCAAAGGAATTCACTCCACCCAGGGAGGAGCCAAGAATAGCAGAGCAGAGGAAGTAAGTAACCTATGCGTGATGTTTAGTAACCTATGAGTGATGTCTGCAGTGAAAAACCTTGTCTGTGTTATGGAAGGGGAGATCACCATTAGTAATATTTTTCAGCTCTCACAATTTTTATGTATTTTGAAGAATATGGTGTTAGATCTATCATTTTTGTTGATTAACAGCACAAAGATGATCTGGTCCATGTCACAACCACCACCTTTAATTTTAAGTAATCAGGTACCCTGTTCTTTAGATTATTTTGATGTAAAAGCCATTTGAATCTGGACTACTTAACTAGGAAGCTAGTGCAGCAACCGCTGTTGGTCACCATTAACACTTTATTGACCAACTTTGAGGATTGTCAAAACTGTTATGATGCCTCAGAAATATAGCAACCACAGTGATAGTGTTACTAAGAATAACTCATCTGGGATAGTATGTCATTCAAAAATGGCGGCATTCACAAGTTACAGTCTGGTGACATGTGTTATGGGATGTTATTCTTGAAAAATCTGAAATACTGCAAGGTGTGCCTCTGTGATATATAGAAAGTGATGTAAATGCACACCCAGCATTATATTAAGCACAGTTTTGGTCTTGAAATAACTCGGGGTCTTTCAAATTTATTCAGATAATTCTATCATTCATGAATGAGATATTCTAGTAACATGTATATCAGTAATATAAGTTGGAGGGAGCATAGTGTAAACAATCTATGATATGCTGATGGTACAGTTTTTATAATTGTATAAGTGGGGTGGAGGGTGAGCAGTAGTGTAAACAACCTGCAACATGCTAATGGTATAGTTTTTATAGCTGAATATGAGACACAAGTTGCAAAAGAAAGTCAAAGTGGAGGACATAGTTTGAATAGTAGAAAAAACTAAAGTAATGGAAAGTAAAGAAAAATATCTCCCAGAATGAAATATCGAAGTAGACGGGACCAGTCTGATGCAAATTAATTGGTTCAGAAATTTGTATATCTTGATAACAACAGAAGTAAGATTAAGATGTATTAAAGAAATAAAATGTAGAGTAGCTCAGACACAGGCAACATTTAACAAGATGAAGAACATTCTATGTAATCTTTCTTGTTGAATGGGAAAGGGAATTAAAAGAACTTGTCGCCCATGTGTTGCCGAGGCCCAAAAGGGGAGCAAAGAATAGCAACACTGTTTATTTTCTTGCATGTCGTAAAAGGCGACTAAGGAGGTTATGGGATGGAGTTGGCTGTCCCATCCCATATAGGGTCAGTGACCCAAAGCCATGCTGAAGTCAGATGTGTCGGGCCGAAAGGCGCAGATATTTCAGCAGTGCTGTAAACCATGACACAACGCATTCCGTTTTCCGGACTACATCCTGCTAATCTGCAGGAGTTTGAGAACGAACCCAGAAGAAGAAAAAGAACTTGTATTTAATCCATGTTAATTTATTTATGTGAATAATGGACAATCAGCAGCTTAGTAAGAAATTATGAAGATGCAGTAAAGATGTGGTTCTATAGCAGAATATTCAGAACTTAGTGTGCAGATAAACAGTAAAATGAAGATATATTAAGAAGAGATTCCACAATGAGGGATGCTAACCTGCATCAGAGGAAGACCACCCACATACTTCTGGACACATAATGAGAAGAGGAAAAAAATGGTGCACATCATGATAAGCAAGTTGAAGAATTAGACGGAGCAAGATCAAGAAAGAATTAGCTTGGTTTTGTGGCATTGTGAGGAACACCATTATTGGAAATGATTGACAGTAAATGGTTTTGATTAGATATTCTTCATCGTGGACAAAGGACAACACCAATGAAAATAAAACATTTATAGTACAGAAAAGTTGCAAATCTTATAAGTGAAGTCATGTCTTTGATGGACAGACACCAAAACACTGAAGACTAAGTAGCACGCTCCCACATGGAAAAGAAAAATGTGCCCAGTACTGATTAATAATATATCAGACATGGCAAAAGGAGACAAACAAATCCTGAGAGGAGACATATACAGTTCCATACAAAACAAATTACCAGACTTAGAATGAACCCATATGTATAAAGATAGATCTTCAACAGCAGCAGAATCTTATGAATAAGTATATGCCTTTTAGTTCTAGAAACAAACAATAATAATGCACGCTTGCTTTATCTTTTGTGCCCCCCAAGTCCCAACCTATTGTGTTTTTTTTTTTAAATTAACACTAATTAAATTAAAACTCCATAACTACTACTGGTAAGTAATCTACCTTATCATTTATGGGTAAGCACACATCCCCCTTATGCTGTATAGATTGCATTGTGGGTCTGCTAGAAAGCTATACAAAACTGAAAGTATTCACTTTGAATAAACAATTGCTAAAAGAAAAAATATATGCACATCAGTAGACACAGAAAAATTCTCAAGCAACTTCAGAGGCAGAAGAAATAAAAATAGTTGCTATAATCTTTCATTTTAGACTGTTCTATTTAGGTCTGTAGGATGTTGGGAAATATTATTGTTTACACACATGTGTCACTACATTTCAATAAAAACATTGAAATGATAGTGGCTGATGTTTGCTTATATATTCAGATCTCCACGCACACCTCTTTCCCCCAGCGGTAACGATCAATTGGACAATGGATCAGTGCATCCATCTGACCTACCAGGGCAGTACCAACCCCAGAATGAGCCAGCTGTATTTGAGTCCAACCCTCAGCAGCGGACAGACGTTCTGAAAGAAACAGACACTGATTGGACTGAGGGAATGCCCAAGAAGGACACAGCTAAGAAGATGTTGGCGAAGTTCCAGAACATTCAGGCTGAGGCAAATAAACAATCACCAGGGCCAGTCTCTCGTAAGGTAAGGCAGCTCAGACTAAGTAGCATTATTTCTGCCACAATAACCTAACATCTTAGATAAGTACTGAAGATGTCTTGCATGAACGTCCCAATACTGTATGATGCAGGTACATGATATGTTTCTTCCTAACAACACTAACATCAAATCTCTCAGGTTCTTCTCTTTTACCTAATATATATGTGCATGATCTTTGATTTTGTGACAGAATACAGCATTGACATTCTTGTACTGGGACTGAATCACAATCTCTGTACATCTGAGAGCTCATTACATTTGAGTATGAACGGTATTACCACATACATACACACACACATATATATATATAGCGATTAGATACACATACATATATATATATAGCTATTACATACATACATACATCAAATTCACATAAAAATATGTACATGATTTATTGCCATACTGAGAATTGTATCTAGTTTAAGATAGGAAATGATTATCTCTGAAACATGCCCTAAGTTTTCTTATATCTTCATCATTATCATGTGTTGTGCTGAGCAACAGTTGCTAAAAAAATGTGTTTTTATCTTTTCTTTTTGAAGGCATCATTTCAGTTGTTTGGGCCTACTTTACTTTCGTATTCTATCATCTTCAAACAATGATGCCTTATTTCGCGGGAAAAGCCTTTTGCAGGAAAAAAAAACATTACTCAAGACTGAATATTGTTTAATAATGTAGAATCCATGGCATCTCCTTTCAAAGCATTGAGCTTTTGTTTTCCTTTAGTAGCATCTCTAGTAAAAGTACATATTTCATTATTAGTGTCATACCAGGTAGGCTTATGTACTATGAACGTTCTTTCTTGTTTGGAACATTTTAACAAAAATATAAATTTAAACTGTTAACATTCCTTTTACAAAAACATACTTTGCTTTCATTAAAGGTAGCTCTGTAAACTTAAACTGTTAACATTCCTTTTACAAAAACATACTTTGCTTTCATTAAAAGTAGCTCCATAGTATATTTCTTATTAGTGTTAATATAAGTTATGACTGCAGGTTATCATCATCACACACCAGACAAGATCAGTCTAGTGGCCAAAAGGTCCAGTTCAATACTTATATATCAGTCTCTTCATATATATATTATATTTATCTTTACTGACTGTTCAGAATTTGACAACTTATTTCACGTAGACTTGAGAGAGAAAATTTGGAAATCTTTTGAGCTGATTCTTCTTCTTGAAGCTTCTTCTAGAAGAAGAATCATCTCAAAAGATTTCCAAGCACATGATGAGGTCCCTTAATACTATAACTATGTCAGATCGATCAATTGATGTATGTATGTATGATGATGTATGCATGCATGCCAGTGTATTGGCTCGCACATTGCTCTCAACCTCCACGTGTCCTGACATAATATAAAGGTAATATTTCTGCTCTTGGATTGTGTCCAGCAACTCTACCTATTTACAGTGAGAACTCCTGCTTCAGCATTATATACAGATCATGTTCATTGAGTCACTAAGTATGCATCTATCAGAATAGTACTGTGACATCAGTCATGGCAGTGCTTCCCTAACATTTGGAATCTTCTTAACGTAGTAGCTAAGCTATTTGCCGTTTTTTTTAGATCACTGAGCATTATTGCTATGAAGCTACGTGCTATTAGTGGCATGTTCAGCCGGCTGTGTACTGATTCCCAGTACACATCGGAAAACTGAGTACAGTTAAGCCAATCCTCTTTATCATTGAGCGCTTCTATTACAGTCTTTATTTCCAATGACAGTGTCCTGTAGCCGCTTCTTAGTACTATTGCACGCTTCGTCTACCTACCTGCTCTGCACTATTTGCAAACCTGTCCATTATGGTTGTCCAGTCTGTATCACTTCTGCTTCACAACCGCTACTGTTTCTCTGCTTTTCATAATGATACAAATTTTATCATGTACTTTGAACTCTCTAGAACTTTCTGTGGTCTCTCTCCTTCTCTGAACGTAATCCTCCCTGAACATAATCCTCTCTGAACCTAATCCTCCCTGAACATAATCATCTCTGAACCTAATCATCCAAAAGGCAATTGCATCCTGGATTTGTGCCCACTGCCTGGTTCAGTCACTGAGTTTCTCTCAAGATCCTGGACACAAACAGTCCTTGAGTGGACAAATCTACCAGACATCTCAGTAATTTTCCTGTAGGTCAAATTCCATTCTCAAACTAGATGGACAAATCTTAACCCGTTCTTAAAATTAACTATCACTTTCCTACTACTTAGAAATTTGTTCTTTGGCAACATTTTCCCAGGCTGAAAGTTTTCCAAACATAAAAATCATCAATAAATCTCTACATCTAACTGCTGAAGCTAATCACTACACTTTGACAGGTAATAAAATCTAGCCTTTTGACCGGTGTCCAGAAGAACTATACTCTTAAATCCTGCCAGGAGTAAATTGGAAGCCAGAGATAATTTTAACGTTAATGGCCCCTGCTACCTACCAGGCTAGTGCTGGGCCATAGATATAAAAAGAGCACATGCTACTGGTCAACTTTTATTCAGGGTATAAAGAAAATTGGTAGTGTATCCTATTCAGGACATAGCCTACAAATCAATATTTTTTGGCTGTAGTGATTTTCAAGGCAATATAAATACGTTCAGTAGTTTGTCATTGCTTTATGAATGGTCAAATGCCTGTGTTGTAATCGAACTCTGTACCTTGGCCATCACAAGCACGCTCTGTACCACTTCGCCACAGAGCCGGATGATATATTCTGGATATACCAGCGGTAAATCTACAGATCAGATTATTCAAAATGGTAGAGAATTCTTAAATCTGATCACGAGCTGGATCAATTACCACTCCAGTTCTTTTCAACTGAACGTGTAGGACAGTGGTTAGTGCACTACTGGCTTAGCGTATTAGTGGTCGTGAGTTCATTCCCCAGTTGAGGCAGAAATATTTTTCAGATTGCAACGGCTCCTGGGTCGACCCAGCCTTAATTGTGTACCAGTTCCGAGAAGTAAAGACTGCGAGGGAGAGGAGATGGCTACTGCTCTTATATAGCAGAGCAAGTGAAATGTGAGATTGCTAACATTTCACCTCAACTGCATTAATAAATGCGATTGGTTAACTTTACTTTGCTTTTACGGTTCTTTTCACAAAAACAGGTATCTGCAATAAATCCAGCAAGCCTTGTCACAATAGTACCCCACTAGATGTCTATTTCAAAGACCAATGATTCTATGCATAGAGTGAATCCCTGTGATCAGAATACCCCTGGTCATCTAGTACAAGTACAGATCCTATCTAACTAACAATGTTCTTCTTTGAACATTCTTAGGAACAATTATGTTTCCCATATGTATTCTAGCTCTATTAAACTTATAACACCTCTTTAACGTTCCTGCCGTTAGGTGTGGCTGGCATATATTGTCCAGTCTCCCTTGTTTTTATTGTCCTAGTTTGTTGACAGCAAGTGTTAAATATCTCTGCCCAACTTTGCCTGGGTAAATCACCCTCGTAGCACCCATTTTAGTAGCTCAATATCTTTCAGTCTTAGTTTTACATAAACCATGTCACATCTTCCACAGACCCAATTATAAATTTAAATATGTGTCTATATGACTTGTCCTGGATGTCCTCATTGCCTCAGTAAACCTCTAGGTACACAGAGTAAGCTGTTGAGTCACTTCTAATGTCATATTTAGAAGGTCTTCAATATTGTGTGCCTAGTGTAGTCTTGGTCTACTTCTTGTTCTCTTTCGTGGAACCTTTACCTCGATGATTAATCCTTTTAAACCATTGACCCTTTTTATATGCCCAAAATATGTTCACCATCATCATCAAGTGACATATTATTTCCAGAACGTAGTCTTCCCTATAGATCTTGTGAATTCTTTGCGGTTCTTGAGCAAGCTGTCCCGCCTCTTTTAGGGACACGTGCAGACATTCCTGAATGTCTTTTGTCGAACGATGTGTTGGGCGGCCTTTACCCCTGTTGCCTTCTATCATTCCCACCAATAGTCTCTCCATGTCGTCTTGTCTTTTAATGTGACCGAAAAATACCTAGCTGTTTCCTTGTGTCCCGAAGCCAGCATTCCACGATGTTGATTGTTCTTCCACATCTATAAAGAATTTCTTGGCATTTTACTCTCGTAGTTTGTCGTTGCTTTCAGGAGGAACATCCGATTATTATGACTATGAGAAAAACACATACATTCTCACTCGCCATCTTGCCCGGAAGTCCCTCAAAATATGTTAGCTTGTATTAAAAGCCAATCATCTTCTATGTTAGCCTTTATAGACATCAACATTTGATCATCTTTCTGTCCATGATATTCGTATGACCTTTCTATAGCATTTCATTTCAAATGCCATTTTATTTTCATTACCCATGTTGGTTTTTAGGTGTGCCCAGTTTCAAAATCAAATATGTGTACTCTGTCGTATTTGTTCAATTTTGGTAATACCGCTATTTAGTTAAAAGGAAACTGTTGTGAGAGATGATTCTTGGTTTACCAGTTGTTCGTTTCCTTTGAAAGTTTTCTTGCATGTGCAGCAGAGATGGCAAAAACACTATGGTGGCAGTATTTGAAGACCTTTTTGAGATTTTGTGCAAGTGTAGTTTCATGTGCTGCACTCTGACAAGTTGTATGGCCGTGCAGCTGAGGCCAATGTCTTCCCATTCTATTACTCTTATTTCCATCTATTGCTACCTGTTTATTGCAGTGTCACAGTCTTTACTGATGATTGGAACCCTAGAGAGGGCACATGTTTGATTGATTGATATTGATCTGTTTTTCGAGACGTGGTGTGGTTTAATTCGGAAAATGTGTGGACTCAATTTGCGAGGTGAATATGCGCCACCTATCGTATCTCGTTCAAATATCGTCTATAGTTTTTTGATTATATCTAATATTAAGCTGTCATTCCCCCCCCCCAACCCATATATTCCATGGTTGGTTTGTTACCGTCCATTTTCATCTTGTAAGTACTTGTAGCTGAGATTGTTGGACTTCTCATCAGGAGATGACCAGACCATTTCCTTCTTTGTTTATCTATACATTTTCTCTAACAGATGTCGATGTCGTCTTTCTTCCCTATGCCATCTCATCTTATATTTTTGTTTGTTTTTCCTTTGTTGTCTGGGTCTCACTATCAAATGTTACTATAATCTGTGGCTTTTGTTTCTATAATCTGTGGCTTTTGTTTCTATAATCTGTGGCCTTTGTTTCAATATTATGTGACTGGTGATTCCATAATATGTGACTGTAGCTTCTATCCATGTTTAGTGAGGACCTACAATTTTCTAAATATTTACAGTATAATTTCCTACTACACCGGCCTATATACTGGACATTAAAGGTAACGGTAGGTGGTAACGGTAGGTCCTACGGCAACAACTTGCCGTCGGGGATGAAGATAACTCTTCATGTACTAAGCCGCAGCAACTATTAGGTGGTGTGACTAGTTCCCAAGAGAAGTGGTCGTGTCAAGCGAGAAACCACAACTCGGGTTTTTTTCTTCCAGTTTTCGAACCTGGCACGCTGTAACCTGGTGATAGCTAGCAAGCTCACTATCAACTAGGCCATCGCGCTCCTCTGGACATTACCATTTAACAAATAAAATAGGTCATTTTTGTCTCGGTAAAACTCCACATCAAAAGATCTTGTTTGTTAAAAAGTGCAGTGTGTTTAAATATGGCGTCATATACTCTGTCTGCTTTCTTCAAATGAGCATTTCAAATCACATCAAATATATCTTCCATGAAAGTGTGCAAACTTTCCTTGTGTGATCAGTTATTTGTTAAAACACTTGTATTATTGGCGGTTTGTTAGAGGTATAGGCTACAGGTTTTGAAAGAATTATTTTTGGATGATTCGAAATTCCTTCATTTTTCTATTGTTTTCCTTCTCTAGCAATCAGCATTCATACCCTGCACTGGTAGGGACTCTACCGCGGGTGGAAATTGTGCCGTTTCACATACTACTGTGAATGTTACAGAAACGTGTAGGCTAAGAGGTTCCAAAAAAGATTCAACAATATTTGAAATGCAATGTACCGTACATGATGTGACATTGTGGTTAAGTAATTTGCCTCATGTTCAAGAGGTCACGGATTCGATACCTGGTAGTGACGTCCTGTTCACAAGTGCATTTGTTCGGATATTTCTGTGGGTTATCACTTGAAACACGTTATGTGCTATAAACGATACCACTAAACGTAAACATCCCCTCATCGGAGGCCTTTTTTGACATATTTTTGATTTATCAACAGAAACACGTCACACACCCTAAGTTAGTTGTCTCAACTTCTCTATAGTTCGTCGTGATGCGGCCATCTACTCCGCTGAGATGAACGTAGTATCAAGAAGACTACCGAATCAATATTTTTGACTCCCTTTTTGAAGATTGTTTTAAACAGGTTCTCAATCTGTTTTTCTCGTCTGTCTCAAATGCCCCCCCCCCCTCTTTTCTTTTCAATACATATTTTCTTCTGTTCTGTGCTGTCCCCGTGCTTGAAACATAAAAAAGTATTTCTTCCAAACGTATTGTTATAA
Organism: Meghimatium bilineatum; assembly: GCA_034231615.1. Lineage (NCBI taxonomy): Eukaryota > Metazoa > Mollusca > Gastropoda > Stylommatophora > Philomycidae > Meghimatium > Meghimatium bilineatum. Next base: position 32,970,317 of record CM067305.1, on the reverse strand, counting down.
AGAATATTAAATGTTGTCCAAATAGTTATGTTATTGTCGCTCCATAAACTGACCTGTGCTCTCAATTTCAGTTTTTTTCTTGGTTATCAGGAGTACACTGTGACCACTGCCAATAGGGGGGGGGGGGGCGTATGACCCATGTTTGCGCACCATTGAGCCAGAACATTAATAACAAGTTGGAAATAGATACAACTCCCATCATAAGTGTTTGTTTGTGGGGGAAGAGGGAGTGAGAATGACACGGTACTGCAGTGTTCCTCGCTGATTTCTCAGTGCAAGAAATAAATCGAAACACAAATGGCTATTTGCCGAAATAGAATGATGGGTATTCCTAACTACACAATAATCAAAAACAGTATCGCCAATCTAGGAGCAGCAATCTCTATGCATGATGCATGGGATAATGACCAAGCCGTGCAGCGTGAGTCATCAACTATAGGGCTCGTTCCGCCGTCGCGTGCCGTTCACGTTTATTGTAATTTCATAACTGCGCTGGCGAGGGGATTCCTGTTATGTGTAATAATAAATGGCTTGTCGATATCTAGTATTTTCTACTGCTTTTTTCTCTCTAAATCTTACACATTCGCAGGATATAGTTCGAAGAATGGAATGAGATGTGTCATGATTTACAACGTAGATCCGATATCTGCGCCTTCAGCATGACACATCCGACTTCAGCATTTTTTAATCATCTATATAATGGGACAGCAAACCCCACCACCAAAACCTACTTAGTCGCATCTGAAATGGCAAGTAACAGTGTCGATATTCCTTGCTTCCCTTTCTGGCCCTGCAACCCACAGGCGATTGTGTATTCGCTTCGAAACAGAATACGTGTGTATGTTTGCCCGGTAGAAACATGTGCAGGATAATTATATAGTTGCTTGTCGCACTGCTTATTATACCTATGCGTTCTTTCTTATACTTCTGCTGGCTAGTCGGATGTCATTCAGAAAACGTTACTTTGTTGTTTAAAGTTTGACTGCGATGTCTCCACCTTATATGTTCTATTTCTACACGATCTTTGTGAGGGAGGGAGGGGGTGGATCCTTTATTTTCTACAAGAAATGGAATCTAACTCCCCTCCCCAAATTAAACCTTCCTTAGTCACCTTTTATGACTATTTTGATAGTCAATAGTCACACTATTCTTTGCTCCATTTTCGGTCTTCATGAAAACAGTAGCTAACCTCTGGTTTGTTTTTTATTAAGATGGAGAATAAGCCTACTAATCATTATCAAGCTTATTGTCAATTAAATTAGCTGTTAATCTTTGTAAGGTTTCATAAATTAGCTGTTAATCTTTGTAAGGTTTCATAAATTAGCTGTTAATCTTTGTAAGGTTTCATAAATTAGCTGTTAATCTTTGTAAGGTTTCATAAATTAGCTGTTAATCTTTGTAAGGTTTCATAAATTAGCTGTTAATTTTTGTACGGTTTCATAAATTAGCTGTTAATCTTTGTAAGGTTACATAAATTAGCTGTTAATCTTTGTACTGTTTCATAAATTAGCTGTTAATCTTTGTAAGGTTTCATAAATTAGCTGTTAATCTTTGTAAGGTTTCATAAATTAGCCGTTAATCTTTGTAAGGTTTCATAAATTAGCCGTTAATCTTTGTAAGGTTTCATACATTCGCTGTTAATCTTTGTAAGGTTTCATAAATTAGCTGTTAATCTTTGTAAGGTTTCATAAATTATCTGTTAATCTTTGTAAGGTTTCATAAATTAGCTGTTAATCTTTGTAAGGTTTCATAAATTAGCTGTTAATCTTTGTATGGTTTCTGGACCTGTCGTAATATTTTAAGAAGTCGCTATAAATGTGGAGGGCTTACCGTCAATGCAGGTGCGTCTAAGGGACAGTTTTAGCGGAACACGGATAACTAGAGTTAATATTGGAACGTTTTTTAGTAGAAACAAGCTAGTCTGGCATGTAGGATATTGATTCTTAATCTTTTTTTTAAAGCATTGGTACCCTTGTGGAACAATTTGTGTTCTTGTCCCCGTGGAACCTAAAAATAAGTTCATCAATATTCTTTAGAGACCAACAAGTCTTTTTACCTTTAAAAAAACCAATCTATTACTACTATTCTAATATATCTATGTTCTTTTAGCGCCGAATACGGTGCATAGGGCAGAAATCAGAGCTCTCCAGTTTGAGCGATGTAATGCTACTATGTGTGTAATTATTGTATGATGGTGAGACCCATTGTCATACCCTTTTTGATAGTTGCTCTGTGAAGAGTATCTTGGACTTCCTCTTTTCTTTTGCCATCTAGTACCCATTTTAATGCTTGTAGTGGCAGTCTGTTTTCATTCATTCTAAGCACATATCTGATATAAATTCATTGTTTTCATCTGATTGCTGTAGAAACATAATGCTGTTTGGTGTCTTCTCTTACGTGATTGTTTGGCTTGAATTCTTTCCAACAATATTTAATAGTATTATAAGACATTTATATTACTACTATTATAGCTAATTTGTTCTAAATAACAACCTTGTTACCCCCCAATTAAAAATTTTACGCCATGTCTCCCCTCCAAGTCACTTGACTTCCAGTGGGTCCACATGGTCCTCGTTGAGATCCACTGATGTAGAAGAAATAACTGTAACAATCGGTAATCATTGGCTTATGGAAACTTGTGTATTACAGAGACCATCTCTAGATTACTATGACTCAATAGAGAAGCTATGCGAAAACTGTGACTTTCGCTAATAGAAGATGTAAGCTTCTTGGTTCTATGCAATCTGCCCAGCCTCTTCCAGTGCCATGTTCAGAAGGTCCTCGATATCCTCTGTCCATCGAGTCTTGGTCTGCCCTTCGTTCTATTACCTGGAACTTTTCCCTCCATGATAAATCTTTCTAAACCAGTGTGCCTCTTTATATGTTCGAAATATTTTAGCTTGCATTTTGTCGATATTTTTGAGGAGGTAGTCTTCTTCTATGTACAGATATTTGCGGACGTCTAAGTTGGTTTCTTCTTTTCTGTCCATGATATTCTTAGGACCTTTCTATAATATTTCATTTTTGAATGCGGATATTTTCTTTTCCATTGCGGATGCCATTGCCCACGTCTCACATCCATTTGTTGCCACTGGAAAAATATGGCTTCTTAAAACCTACCAACATAATTCAATCAAGCCTTTTGGTGCATGTTTTTTTTTTATTGTGTTCGTGCATTTCGTTGGTCGGCGTTGGCAGGCGACATAAACTATAATAAATAGTGACCAACGAAAATTCATATCAATAATCGAAATATCACGTAAGAAGGCCGACTCTGCTTTTTTTTAAAAATATTCTGAGACAGTATTAGGTTTTACTTGGCCTTTGGTCACGGCGAAAACATAACATATGGTATTCACCGCTGATAGTTCACATCATGATTTGAGATAAGAACTGTAGTTGTGTTTTGTAGTCATTGATTTTCTTACTAAAACGGTATTCGCCAAGTGAAGTTTCATTCAGCGGATTATTGACCAAGTCAATGTTGACTGTATAACACAGAGTAGTGAACTGGATTTCCTCGCCTTCGAACACTGATATATGCTGTGTCCTTCTTCAGAATAGTCATGTGCGCTGAATCCTAAACAGATATATAGACTGATCCGAGACTTTCCAAGCGTTTCATTGGCTAGCAAGATAAAATATACGCAAATTGATCAATGATCAGTCATATCAGCCAAGAAAAGTGACTGTTTAGTATCAGCACGCAGGGTTTATGTATGCAGGGGCTAGTATAGCGTTTTTTTAAAAACTGGGGTCCGCGAAGACTAAGAAATATTGTCAGGGACATAAATAAGAGACATTTACAATAAAAATATAAAGGGGCTGTTATAATTTTTTGGAGGAGGGTATGACGGCAGATACAAATATTTAAAGAGTCCTCAACAGCTAAACGTTTACGAACTCTGCCGTAATATATCTATCGTAAAAATGGGTGCCCGAACTTGTGTGTAAAATTCTGAATCCTTGCTTAAAACGACCCACTCCTAAGTACATCTCAAATAGACTAAATATCATATGAGATGCCCGCCCGTGTGTTGCCGGGGCCGGAAAGGGGAGCAAAGAATAGCAACACTGTTTACCTTGCACGCATGTCGTAAAAGGCGACTAAGGAGATTATGGGATGGAGTTGGCTGTCCCATCCCATACAGGTGCAGGGACCCAAAGCCATGCTGAAGTCGGATGTGTCAGGCCGAAAGGCGCAGCTATCGCAGCAATGCTGTAAACCAAAACACAACGCATTCCGTTCTCCTGACTACATCCTGCTAATCTGCAGGAGTTTGAGAACGAACGCAGAAGAAGAAGAATATGAGATGCCTATTATTTTGTTTCATTGTACATATTTTGGAATTCATTTTAAGATTAGTTTGACCTCGTTCCAATTTCAAGATGTTTTTTTCCCAAGTGCGTTCACTTTTTTCCTGTGCAATTCTAATGCTAGAAAAAATACAAATGCACTTAATATATTCATAAAGCACTTCCAGTGTCCTTTAAATTGGGGACATTATAAGTTATACAGGATGTATATTTTTACTATTAATATATAACATATTGAAGGCGACAATTTTTGAAAATTAAAAAAAATATTTTCATCCGGACTTTAAAATAGGCAGTACTTGAATGAAGCATGGCACAAGTGTTCTGTCACTGGTACTTTTAGCTGACATTCTGACGGCATGAGTTCAGATACATCAACTCTTCTTCTTGGTTCTTGTTGATTGTGAAGGGGGTGTGGTAGTTTGATGGAGGCAAATCCAAACTCTACTTCGGAATTTTCTCGTTTAAGAAATTAGAATATGCCATTTAGTCGGCGTGGTACCAGTGCGCGTCTGTGATGGCCAAGGTACCGGATTCGAATCCCGCCGAAGGCAATTGTGCATCCGGACCGTTCAGAATGCAATGGAAAACTACTGGACGTATTTATATTGCCTAGAAAATCACTACAGCTAAATAATGCTGGGTTGACGGCTACATCAGGAATAAGATATGCTTCCAATTCTAAAGAGGAAGCACGAAAAACGCGGAGTACCCCCCCCTCCCCAATTTCTTTCTTGTTAATTGATGCCCAACCCAAACATAATCATTTAAAAAAAATCCTGCAAGAATGATGTGGCTAGCTTCTATAGATTACCTCCCACCCACACCATTTTATTAGCCGATTATTTACGGCCTTGTACGGTAAACAACATAACTTCATGAGTTATATTGTTGTGTTTAAATAGTTAAATACGATTATTCCACGTCTGTGATACCAATGATAAGCATGAGCAGTAAACATACAAAACAACTCGTGACCACAGAAATGTATAATTATAAGAGACAACATCAGAAATGGAAACATGAGAGACAACAAACACAATGTCAGTTCTAGATTACATCGAGAAACACATTAAATGCTTACCACGTGTCATCCGATTACTGTCATATAGCATTCTCCCACAAAATCAGTGCTATACAGGCACAATTGAAAGTCATAGGCCAACCATGCAACAAGGTGGATTACAGAAATAAAAGAAGCCACGGTAACAAACCGGCATAGGCCAACCATGCAAAAAGGTGGATTACAGAAATAAAAGAAGCCACGGTAACAAACCGTCATAGGCCAACCATGCAACAAGGTGGATTACAGAAATAAAAGAAGCCACGGTAACAAACCGTCATAGGCCAACCATGCAAAAAGGTGGATTACAGAAATAAAAGAAGCCACGGTAACAAACCGTCATAGGCCAACCATGCAACAAGGTGGATTACAGAAATAAAAGAAGCCACGGTAACAAACCGTCATAGGCCAACCATGCAACAAGGTGGATTACAGAAATAAAGGAAGCCACGGTAACAAACCGTCATAGGCCAACCATACAAAAAGGTGGATTACAGAAATAAAAGAAGTCACGGTAACAAACCGTCATAGGCCAACCATGCAACAAGGTGGATTACAGAAATAAAAGAAGCCACGGTAACAAACCGTCATAGGCCAACCATGCAAAAAGGTGGATTACAGAAATAAAAGAAGCCACGGTAATAAACCGTCATAGGCCAACCATGCAACAAGGTGGATTACAGAAATAAAAGAAGCCACGGTAACAAACATACACGAATCACAGAAACCATAGTGTCTTTAGAACTCTTCTACCCATGATGTTGCAAGGCATAAAGGAAGAAAGTAAAGATACTTTTCATATGAATCTATTGAGTTTTTAATGGATGGGGTTGTGTGTTTCACGGTGAGTAGAAATATATGTGTGCGCTCTCTGTTCGTCTTCCGCTGTTCACTAAACAAGCTAATTTATACGCCGAGAACGCCAAACGAAATTATTAATTATTCCGTGTCTGCCAATTGTGACCAAGTACGTTCGTGTGTGTTCGCTGACTGTTCGCTTATGTCAAACTCATACCACGCTCGCCATGTATATCTCCCAGGTCAATATCCCGCGTGCTGCAGCAGTTCTAGATGTCGAATAATTAGACATAGCTTTGCTGGTGCACGGACACAAACGTGCCCAGTAGAGGGGATAAACTCAGTCAGCGTTCTGGTGCGTAAATTGACAGGATCTGTGTGAATGCCAAATAAATATCCCATGAAAGAATGTTTATCACTTGGCGGATTGTGTAGTCAAATCAGGATTTTCACCTTATCGGTTACCGGTGAAGAATTTCGTCAGTTTCGCCTTTATTTGTGCGTTTGTTCTGTGTTTCCCCCGCGATCAATTATTAGTGTTTACACTTTCCCAACGTATGAATATCTATAAACTGGTCTATATCGTGTTGGAGTAATAACTCTCGATTCTGTGATATCAGCAAAACTGGATAGTAGATTCAGAAACTGTCATATCTATATCTGGTGATGACTAAATTCTTGTGTTGACTTCATTCTTGTGAGATTACTCACTTTTTTAGGACAAGAAATATGTTTGTTTACATTCTGGAACTTTTTTTTTTATGTGACCAGTCTCAAACTCCTGCTGCATCTATTGTGTAGCAGGACAGTTGTCCTACTCGGTTGATAAATTGGTTAGACTGCAGTAAAAAAAAAAATTACCACTATATATATATATATATATATATATATATATATATATATATATATATATATATATATATATATATATATTCCGTAATTAGTAATTGCTTATATTCTAGAACCGTGGAAGTTTTCTAGAAGTTTCCTCATTGAGGGAAGGGACACAGGAAATAATTGTGAGAAGGAGATGCATTTGTAGTGATTGGTGTATTGTGCAAGCAGTTTTAAAGTCTGTCCAGTTGATGCTAATTTAGTCACTTCTAAGAAAGAAAATCGGCATAGTTGCAGCTTTAAACAAATATACAAAATTAAAACTAGATTTAATGAAACAAAATAACGGGACATAGACATGTCATACTAATAAGATATATTAAAGTATTTAAAGTATAAAATATATATTTAATATATAAATATATTAAAATATACTCATATATATCGAAGAGAACACTGCAAATAAATAACATTTTTATTATTGACACAGGATGCCCAGAAATGGCAATTTGCTGTTAGGAATCTTTGAAAAGATAAGAGTTAAATAATCAGGAATAGTTGAAAGATAATAGTTAAATAATCAGTAATATTTGAAAGAAAAGTTGACTAATTAGGAAAAGTTGTGAAAAAAATCATGACAGCCAACAAATGCTGGGTATGTGCTACCAAGTTTAGTTAAACGATAGATGATGATAAGCATATCCTATCCAGGACGTAGCTATCAACCCAGCATTTGTTGGCTGTGGTGATTTTCTGGGCAATATGCATACGTTTAGTAGGTTGCCATTGCTTTCTGGACGGTCCGGATGCACAATTGCCTGTGGTGAGGATCGAACTCGGTACCTTTGCCGTCACAGACGCGACGCGCTCTGTACCACAGAGCCGGACAATTAAAAGATGAAAGATAAGAGTTGAATAATCAGGAATAGTTGAAAAGTTTAGAGTTAAATGATCAAGAACAATTGAAAGATAAAAGAGTTGAATAATCTCAAATAGTTTAAAGATGTGCACTGAATAATCAGGAACAGTTTAAAGATCAGATTTGAATAATTGAAAGATAATAGCAGCAGTTGATAGGACTCAATAATTAAATGCTAAGTACAGAGTTGAAATCTTAATTCAAAGATAATAAAAGCAACATAAGATAACCAAACGATAGGGATCTGTGGGTACACTGATGATCACAAGCATTCTCATATAACTGTATACAAATTCTCTATAGTGACACCAGATGGAGAAGAAATAGCAAATAAAATAGATGTTATATTGTGGGGTTTCAATGATTATTCCTTGCAAAATTGTTTAAATTCATCATTTCTTGTGTCATCTGTCTTGTGATGTTTTTGTTATCTAAGAGTGCACAACAGGGAGAGAGAGAGAAAGTAGCAACATGTGTTGTCTGAATGATTTCTAACATGAGAGCAATGAATTTCTTCTGACAGGAGACAGAAACACCACGTAAAACAACACGCAAGGTTTGTTCGATGTTCAACTTTTCTACCTGTTCATTTATTTGCTCATTATTTTACTGCCGCCTTGTTGTTCTGGTTCCATTTTGTTATGAGGACAGCAATAATCAGTCTATATAAGCTGCAATTTCCATACGTTCAAGAATAGCTAACTGCAAACTTGATATTCAATCATTGACAATTAGTTATTGGTAGTTACATTATACAACAGGTTTCATCTATTCTGTTCAAGAATGAATATATTCAATATCTATGATTAGTGTTCAGCTTTAAGCACATTGGAGATTGTATCAGACTTAATTTCGGCTGTTACTGACTATACTACTATAATTTGTTTCTAATTATTTGATACATTGTGTAGTTCTCACAATTGAGTTTATCTTATATTGTTTCAATATCTAGATTTCTTACTTTCCTTCTTGCATGTGATACATATCAACAGCTGTACTTCATTTACTGTTCCTCAGATTCTCTTTCCCTCCCTTCCCTAATTTTCCCTTGCTGTATATTATGTGTTACTTGATAATTGTAGAGGTTCCGGTGGACACTACAAGCATATTTTCTGCTCGTTTATGTTGTCAGCAGCCTTTGTTGTTGTTCTCAGTATTTGAGCTTTTTCTTTGCTTTCTCACTTTGTTGTATGCTTTATTTTACAATTGGATTAATAGATTTTAAAAATTCCAGAATAATAACAAACAGAAAACTTTTAAATTATAAAATATCATGTTGCATGCATACAAGACTAGAAGCTGATATGTTGATTAGGTATCAACTTCCAGCAGTGCATCACAAAACATTTGAATGTCTTAGTCCATAATTTTTTACGTCTATAATTATTTATAGTGTGGCGGAGTCACTACTAATAATGTCAATATTTCCTCACCAGTGTAAATTAGAACATTTTTTAATGGTTACCTTCTATAGAAATAATTAAATTTGTAGGAGCACTGATGAAAACCCACGTCATAATGAAGCATGAACGAGACAACCTAAACTTAATGTGTAGTGTGAGCATTAACTTCTAATTCTGTGATTGTGCTATTCTGATTTGTTGAAGCCACAGTCAGAGGAGAAACATATGTGAACATGTTGACAAATTTAGTTCTTAGGATACCAGCATTCATATTTCATCAAGATGAAGCAGATCCACACCATTGCTAATGAAGTATAAAAAAAATATACTACCTTAATTAATAATTTCCAAACAGATGGATTAGAAGATAGGTCACATATAATAGCTGTCACTAAGGTTATTGGACACTCTTAGATTTCTTTCTATGGACATAGATACAGATTTTCAACAAATTGTTTTTAAAAAATCATTAAACTCCGGTGTAAGGACAGGATAATAAGTACTTGATCAGGAGTGAATATTTGTATCTTGTGTATCTCACACCTCAGATACTTCAGAACACAACAGCGAGACAATAGTGACATTCTTCAGACCGCAAAAGGCGCTTTTGTTGAAACCTATTGAAACTTGGTGAATTGCTACTGAAACGTGTTACATTGGTCTACAAAATATAAACATCCAGTCAGTTTGCCATTAATAGTATAATAAATACTGACATAACAGATATAGGCATGTTTCAAGCGAATGAAAGAGGAAGATGATATTGACATTTGTTATTGGTCATGATGGTCGCGCGCGCGCATTATGACCTATGCATCTGTCATGCATATTGTAAGAAAGAACTAAGGAGATTAGAAATTCATAAAATTACGGAAAATGAATTTGTGAGTTCAAGGTGCAAATATTGGGGATTAAACTAGTGACAACATGATTAATACGCTTTAGTGGCTAAAATCATGAAGAGAAATCCATAACTGTCAATCTGTTAATGAAATCAAGTACACAGGACATCATAAAAAATCCTAGACAAACTGAACAAACCTTACAGAGTAGATATTTATATTTATAATTATTCAATAATCACAAATACATTTTTTTTAAATATCTGCAAAATTGTTCGAAGTAAATTTTGCTTTGGAATGTTCTTTAACTCTTTGTCTCCGTACGGTTTTCCTGCTATGCCGAACATGATAGTAAATTCATATTAAAATGTAGATTTGAGCGGCTTTTTGGCATAGTGGGTCTCCAAAATGTAGATATTAGCGGCTCAGTGGACATAAAGAGTTAAGATCATGTTGAAAACATCCCTCTAATATCCTTATTGTAAATTTGGCCAAATATGTAGATCCTGCATTAGAATATATTGCAGTGTCAAGAAAGGTTATATCAGTGAGGTGAAGGATTACAGTGTTAAATAAGACTAACAAGGTTACATTATTTGGAAAAACCTTACAGGTTAACAGGTATGAAAATCCAAGCATTCATAAAAGATCAACCACAAATGAAGAGGAAGCAATGAAACTATTATCATATTTGCATTTGCATGATTGTGTTTGTTTAGCTTTGAGTTGCTTTTGTTATTGCATAATCGTCCTCTTATTAGGACTCCACCAGTAGTGAATATGAAAGTGAGCCTGAGGCATACAGTGCCGAACATGTATCTCAAGAGAAGGTTTGTATGGGTGCTACCTAATAGTAGCTCATTTATGGGGATAGTGTATATTGGGAGTACTCACTTTTTATAAATAGCTGGTCTAACGCTTTCTAATTATAGAGATATTATTTTATACTTTTGCTCTAGAAACTGTATATGCCCCATAATTGGTTAAGCAATATAGAATTCCCATTTATAGGACAGTCATGCTTGCACTAGCTGTGACTTATGTTTGTCATTGTTGTATGCCAAATATAAAGTTGTACATTTTACTTTAGTTTTTTGGTTTATATTCAAGCTTGAGTCTTGGGAATAGGGTGAAATATTTGATTATGAACTAAATTAGCCTTTTTTTTATACTCATGTCAGATGTATCAGGCCATTTGTGCAAATAAAAGAATGATACAATATATCTTGATTCTGTGTACCTGCAGAAAATATGGACCATTGTCCTGCTGCAAGAACGATCCAATGGGAGTTTGAGAACAAACACTAAAAAAGTGAACTTATAATATTTGAAGTATGGACCACATTTTCTACAGTGTTTTATAACACATGAAACATTAAGGGACATCTGTATGTCTAATGTTCTAAGTAAACAGAGATATGTTTTGAAGCAGATCACTGTCTTTGTCTACATGACCTATTAGTTAATGAAAAATGAAGCTTTTTAAATTTCTTCTTTAGTTTGTCTGGAATGTGCTTATATCTGAAGTTTTGTCCCAACTATAAACTTGTCCTTGTTTTGTAATTCATACAGAGGTCCATAGAGTTTTTTTAATCACTGTTGTTCCTCTGGGCCATTGTATTTGCCTCAGCATTTCATATTCTGGGCATCCTTGAAAAATATGCCCTGCTGCCTGAGGTGCCTGTACACATGGCCATGTTACCAATCTTGAACTTTGTGTAAATCTGGCTTAGTGTTTCTCAATGTGGGGTCCCTGCCCCCACAGTGAGGTAATTTGATTGTTAAAGGGTGCAATTAGAACAAGTTGTAATTAGGCTTAATTTAGGAATAATTGAATTTTTGAATATATACAAAATATGTATATTTTACAGGGGGGGGGCATCATAATTTTAGAAAGACATTGCTGGGCATGGTAAAAAAAAAAGGTTAGGAAACACTGATCTGGCTGAAGAGTCAGTTTTGTCCTGTTCTGAAGTGCAAAATGACAACTTGGTCTCTCTTGTTCATAATTTAGTAGTCTTGGAGTTAGCTCTATAATTACCTTGATCATCTGTTTCTTTTGATGGAAAGTTATTGGCACAATTGGTTAATCATCAGCAGCTCCCTCCTTAGCCAGATGACCTGCTTTCTTGTTTCCAGGTATTCCACAATGTGATGGTATCCACTGCATAGCTATTTTATACTGATTGCTTAGCTTGGTCAGTAGTATTTGCAGGTCCGGTAGTTTTCTAGACTGGAGAGCTTTGAGTGTTGATCTATGTCTTAACCTGTACAGGCTTTGAACGAAGATTGATGATCTGCAGTTTTTCGGATATTTTGGTTTCTTGGATATCTGCATTGTAATTATGACAGAATTATTTCCCTGTTGGTACTTTGATTGTATCCTTAAAATTGCCTGGATACTCTATTTTTATATATATATATATATATATATATATATATATATATATATATATATATATATATATATATATATATACTGCTCCTTCAATTTTCACTGCATTCTGTGCTGAACCACCTGTATATACTGATCCATATGTCTTGTGGATATTCATCATCTAGTAGACTGAGAGTTAAATGTCTTCCATTGTATACGATTCTGTTCAGTCTAACTGGAAATACTTTCTTAACATGACTCAATTGATTATATTTTTGATTTTTATTGGCTTTCACACAAAGTATAACCATAATGGCCAGTTAAAATCAATAGAAATCTAATGAGTCATTAAGAAGGCTTAATGCCCATTAGCCAGTAGGTCTTGTATTCTAGACAGTCATTGTGATCATTTAGCAAATGGTCATCAGACAACTGAGCACTCACTACTATATATAATAAACTCCCTGATGACATGCCATTCTGCTCGCTGATTATAGTGAATGCTAGCATGTCCAGGGCAGTAGATCAATATGAGAAGATGAGGCAGCTGGCAATGCCATTCATTCATACTGTCACCAGACAGTCTCATAATACAAACTAGCTCAATGTTAGTCCAGCAGAAATATTGTTATGTTTTGTTGCACTGGCCATGCTGTTGAATGTAAAAAGTATATAAAATCAAGATATACATTTTTTAAATACTCAGTAACTACAAAACTGTTTCCTGTACAAGATATGCAACAAGTATTGTTAAAATATAATAATTCTCATTATTGTGAATTTTTAAAATTGTAACATATTATTATTTTAGCTGTATTTATTATTTTATGGGAAAATTGTTATAAACATAAGCATCGCTGGTTGTTGCAAAAATTGAAAAGAAGCAGAGATTTGAACCAAGTCAGTTCAGATTGCACCAATTCATCTTGGAACTTGGAACCAACATATTTTCTGAATTCAACCAATTTGCATTCCTAAACAAGGATGTGGTTTCAATCAAGGCATGTTGGATGTCTCAGGCTAAAATTGCATCAGTTGTAAGGATGTAGTTGGTTGAATTTGGAAAACATATTGCAATATGAATTAATGTAAGCTGATTCAAGTCTCACCTGCTACCTTCTTACATTGTATATTTGGCTTCGTGAGATGCAGCTGTTTGTAAAGTTAGAACCATGCTTTGCAAATTTGCTCTTATAAATTTGAATAATTTTTTTTTTGCTTTAAGATTGTTTTTTGTTTCATCCCCTTAGTTTTGTACATTTGGTGCATGTCAAACAGATTCAATCAGTCCTGTAAATATGTACTTGCATCTGGGGGGGGGGGGGTTATTCCTATTAAAACAATTATTTTCTACTTTCTAAGCATGTCTTCTACTTTGCTGTAGGGGTGTGGTGATATTTGATCCCTCCGAGTTTAACCCCTGTGGTTGCAGAGGATTTCTTATTAGCCATATGTGATTTCCAGGGTTACCAAGATCCAAAAAGGACCTCATCGTGGAGCACTCTGAAAATGGAACCGGCTCGTGCTATGTTTCTGGTCAACACTTTTAGAGATTGTGTGCTTGGATCTGGAGGCAGTAGATGGAATGAGAATAAAAAATTACAAGCTATATCTCAGACACCTCTACACAGCCAGCAGCACTGTCAACACAGTGATGCAATGCATCTTAGCTTGGACAACAAAAATGCAGATGCATTGGAGGAGCGCCAATATCGATGTCCCTGGTAGATGCAGCTATGGTATAGCGCCATCTAGAGCACATATTGAATGACTCTGGAGAAGGCAATGTCTGCTAGAGGGCAGAGTTGTGTATGGGAAACAATAGAGTGGCAATAAAGTTACAATTGTCTAGCACAAGGTTGACCTTCTAAATCGTTGTTCATGGCCGAGAACACGCAGTAACCAAATGTCTATCTAAAATTGACCCCATTCAATGTAGAAACTATGACTCAGGTACTGGATATGCCAACTTGGGCATATACCGGTACTCCTAGACCTGTAAAAAAGCTGTTGATACAGTTCCCCCATTTACACAAACGAAGAGCATCAAACACATGCCAGGAAGTGCATATTGTTCAAATTTCTGACAGAAGCAATGTTGAGACTCTGACAAGTGCTTGTCTTCGAGGACATAGGAAACTTAGTCTAACTCTACTATTGCTGTTGCCCAACATGGCTCATAGAGACAATTGGGTTCTCTGCACAAGGGGGGATGATGTCTTTCTTACATGAGTTTAATTTGCCGGCTGTGAATCTTCTCATCCAAGATAGGTATACCTACTTCTTTGGGTGATGAATGCAATAGCAAAGAGTCAAACTGCAGGCCCTTAACGTGTTTGGTGAATCAGCACCTCACAAAGGAAGGTATATCAACCCTAATCTAATTCGATTGTTGCCATTGTCCAACAAGGCTCTTACAGAAGAAATTGGGTCTGAGACCTAGGGATACAAAGGGTGGTAATAAAATGGCCTTCCTACGGGAGCAATAGTTTTCCAGCTACTAAATGCCCCATCTGAGGAAAGATGCACATCGGGTGACCCAGACAAAATACAAGCTCAATCTTATAACATAGACCTCCTCTGAGTAGGTTTTTTCAACAGACATTGCATTAAGGCAGAAAAGGAAAGTGGATATGAAAGTTAACTCTGAGAATGCTCCCCACTAACACATAGGAAGTAATAGGAAGTTACAATTTTTGGGGGATAGTGACAAACAAACCCCTACACCCTCCAGTATCTAAGGGCTTGTCAGTATCTGTCAAGGAACTGTCGAGGGTGGAAGCAGAGGAGGACTAATAAAGATATGGACAGACAACATCAAGGAATGGGCAGGGCAAGATATTTCCACACTCATCCGCATCGCTGAGGATAGAATTCGCTGGAGGACTCTGTGTGCTGAAGCATCCAATGTGGTACCCCTATGATCCTGAAGGGTTATGGGTTTATTGATTGATTGATATAAGGGCTGGGATTCAACAAATGATGTTTGTAAACTTCTGCTGCTTGTTTTTTATTTTATCAGCATTTATATTTTATTGTGTAGATCAAAGGTGGGCAAATGACCATATTCACCCACCAAACCATTTTTTTCTCTCTCTCCCACTAGATAAAA
This sequence comes from Meghimatium bilineatum, assembly GCA_034231615.1. Lineage (NCBI taxonomy): Eukaryota > Metazoa > Mollusca > Gastropoda > Stylommatophora > Philomycidae > Meghimatium > Meghimatium bilineatum. The sequence continues at coordinate 32,954,652 of CM067305.1, read as the reverse complement.
CATTGATCTGATTTAAAAGTAGAATATTCTCTGACCTGATAAGCTGTGTGAACACTGTTTAAAAGTAGAATATTCTCTGACCTGATAAGCTGTGTGAACACTGTTTAAAAGTAGAATATTCTCTGGCCTGATAAGCTGTGTGAACACTGTTTAAAAGTAGAATATTCTCTGACCTGATAAGCTGTGTGAACACTGTTTAAAAGTAGAATATTCTCTGACCTGATAAGCTGTGTGTGAACACTGTTTAAAAGTAGAATATTCTCTGACCTGATAAGCTGTGTGAACACTGTTTAAAAGTAGAATATTCTCTGGCCTGATAAGCTGTGTGAACACTGTTTAAAAGTAGAATATTCTCTGACCTGATAAGCTGTGTGAACACTGTTTAAAAGTAGAATATTCTCTGACCTGATAAGCTGTGTGTGAACACTGTTTAAAAGTAGAATATTCTCTGACCTGATAAGCTGTGTGAACACTGTTTAAAAGTAGAATATTCTCTGACCTGATAAGCTGTGTGTGAACACTGTTTAAAAGTAGAATATTCTCTGACCTGATAAGCTGTGTGAACACTGTTTAAAAGTAGAATATTCTCTGGCCTGATGAGATGTGTGTGAACACTGTTTAAAAGTAGAATATTCTCTGACCTGATGAGATGTGTGTGAACACTGTTTAAAAGTAGAATATTCTCTGACCTGATAAGCTGTGTGAACACTGTTTAAAAGTAGAATATTCTCTGGCCTGATGAGATGTGTGTGAACACTGTTTAAAAGTAGAATATTCTCTGGCCTGATAAGCTGTGTGAACACTGTTTAAAAGTAGAATATTCTCTGGCCTGATGAGATGTGTGTAACACTGTTTAAAAGTAGAATATTCTCTGGCCTGATGAGATGTGTGTGAACACTGTTTAAAAGTAGAATATTCTCTGGCCTGATAAGCTGTGTGAACACTGTTTAAAAGTAGAATATTCTCTGGCCTGATGAGATGTGTGTGAACACTGTTTAAAAGTAGAATATTCTCTGACCTGATGAGATGTGTGTGAACACTGTTTAAAAGTAGAATATTCTCTGGCCTGATAAGCTGTGTGAACACTGTTTAAAAGTAGAATATTCTCTGACCTGATGAGATGTGTGTGAACACTGTTTAAAAGTAGAATATTCTCTGGCCTGATAAGCTGTGTGAACACTGTTTAAAAGTAGAATATTCTCTGGCCTGATAAGCTGTGTGAACACTGTTTAAAAGTAGAATATTCTCTGGCCTGATGAGATGTGTGTGAACACTGTTTAAAAGTAGAATATTCTCTGGCCTGATGAGATGTGTGTGAACACTGTTTAAAAGTAGAATATTATCTGGCCTGATGAGATGTGTGTGAACACTGTTTAAAAGTAGAATATTCTCTGGCCTGATAAGCTGTGTGAACACTGTTTAAAAGTAGAATATTCTCTGACCTGATGAGATGTGTGTGAACACTGTTTAAAAGTAGAATATTCTCTGGCCTGATAAGCTGTGTGAACACTGTTTAAAAGTAGAATATTCTCTGGCCTGATGAGATGTGTGTGAACACTGTTTAAAAGTAGAATATTCTCTGACCTGATGAGATGTGTGTGAACACTGTTTAAAAGTAGAATATTCTCTGGCCTGATAAGCTGTGTGAACACTGTTTAAAAGTAGAATATTCTCTGGCCTGATAAGCTGTGTGAACACTGTTTAAAAGTAGAATATTCTCTGGCCTGATGAGATGTGTGTGAACACTGTTTAAAAGTAGAATATTCTCTGGCCTGATGAGATGTGTGTGAACACTGTTTAAAAGTAGAATATTCTCTGGCCTGATAAGCTGTGTGAACACTGTTTAAAAGTAGAATATTCTCTGGCCTGATGAGATGTGTGTGAACACTGTTTAAAAGTAGAATATTCTCTGACCTGATGAGATGTGTGTGAACACTGTTTAAAAGTAGAATATTCTCTGGCCTGATAAGCTGTGTGAACACTGTTTAAAAGTAGAATATTCTCTGGCCTGATAAGCTGTGTGAACACTGTTTAAAAGTAGAATATTCTCTGGCCTGATAAGCTGTGTGAACACTGTTTAAAAACACACAACACTCCTTCCCCCTCCCCCAAAGATTGTTGCCCCAATCCTCACAAAAAAAAGACTCATTTCAGCCTACTGATTGCCCACCCTTTGATGTAGGTAGCAGTGCCTGTAGAACGTTTAGCTTGTATATTATTTTGTTAGATGCTGTCAGCTGAACATTGCTTACTTATTTTATACAGATTTTAAAGCAGATTTAACTTTTGTACTATTATTTTGGTCTGCACTTGTCCTTTTTTTAATTTTTATTATAAATATAATTTCTTGCACCTTATTTTTATGACATAGGTATTACCTTTAAAATGTAATTCATAACTTATTTTTATTATTTAGTTTCTTCATTGAAAATGTTATAACACTACGTTTTTATAAACAGATAGATAATAATGTATTGCTAATTTAAATAGTGAATTTAAGAACATGTAATATGTATGTTTAAATAATGTACACAAAAATAACATAGACTAGAAGTAAACAAAAATATCAGGATCTTACCCACTTACCAACTGACATGAATAGAACATCACAGAGGATTAAGAATGAAACTGCCAGCATGATGAATTATCATATAACTAAGGATTAGTAGTGTCAGATGGTGCGATATGACACTGCTTTGCTTAAAACATATTCTAGGTTGTTATATATATATATGCCTACTTGCTTAAAACATATTCTAGGTTGTTTTATATATATATATACTTTGCTTAAAACATCTTCTTTCTTCTTTTCAATTGTTTATGAGTGTATAGAGTTTTAATATTTCCATCTAGTCTGTGTTAAAAGTATGGCTCTTCTTGACTCTGTTGGTAGATATACTTCTAATTCATGTCAACATGGTTAGTGTTTCTTTGTTATGTCATATGTGATAAATATATCTACGTGATAGTGTGTGGTTCATTGCCAGGTTTTTCTGGAAACTGATAGGGAACATCTAATTTAAATGTCATGAAAACTGAATGGGGAATGTGATAATTTAATTGGTAATGAAAGCTGATATGGGAGTGCTGATAATTTAATGAGTAATGGGAGTTAATAGGGGATGCTGATAATTTACATGAATATTGAACTGGTACAGTAAAGCTGATAATTTAATGATTAATGGAAGCTGATAAGGGGAAGATGATGTACTTCCAATTCTTATTATATTCTGAGTTCATTTATTATTTTACAATTATCCATTTCTCTTCTACCATGAATTGTATAGTGAGCATGGTGTCCGATTCTGTTAGTTGTCTCTCTTCTGACCCAGTTTCAGCCCTAACCTCTGCATTTCATAACTGGAACTATTCTTATCTGAAAAATCTTGACCTACAATCTTATCTTATCACTTCTCAGTGGTGCCATGCCAGTATAAAAACATGTTCATAAATAAGGTTCCAACCTTGATTCCTAACTTTTGTCATGCTCAGAAAGTTACGTCAATACTTTGTGATATGTTGGCTGGGAGAATTAACAAGACTGAGTTTCAACTCTTGTGAAATTTGTTGTTTGAACCTTGAGCACTGAATGGAATAGACTCTACTACCTGTACCATAATTAAAAGTTGTGTAGGAAAGTACTGTTATTCAGCCAGAAATGCACGATGTTTATTACAGATGTGCTTCAGATAATGTGATTAAAATTGAATCACATTTAATTGACATTTTTTAGTGCATCTGATCACAGAACTGTTCACATACTTTTCCTGTATGTGTAGAGTTACGATTTGGTACTATCTGATCTGGTGCAAACATTTATTTGTCTTCATATAGAACCATTCTGATATATGGAAGTGAGTCTTGGACAATCAGCAGAATAGCAAGGAATTATGTAGATGCAGTAGAGAAATTCTTTTATAGAAGAATATTGAGAACATTGTGGACAGATAAAAAAGTATAATGCAAGATATCTTGTATGAAGTTAATTCCAAAAAAAGTTGATCATTCAGTTGAAGAAGACAGCCCACATTCTATGGACACATTATGAGAAGAGAAAATATGATGTAGGTAGTGAGGACAATAAGTTTAGGAGCAAGACGGACATGGTCCATACAAGGGAGAAGATGCTGAACAGTTTGGAATTATGGCATAGAAGAATATTTACTTCCATGATAGCTAACACCACATAGCATTGACTATAAGAAGATTTGCCTTTGCCAGCATTCCTATCTCTTGTCATAGTCCACATTCTATTATTCTGTTCCTTATCCGTGCCTTACTTTATCAATTGACTTTCCATTGTCCTCTTACCTTTAATCTTTCTCTCTAGTATAGTTTTCAGCAGAGTATTTATGTGCTTAAAATTCTGTATATCTTTCAATCATTCATTATACCCAAATTTGTCCATAGATTATTTGTTTGTTTATGTTCTTTCTGTTTCTGTTCGCTTCAGTATAGCCATGCAGATTTCTTATTGTGATTTGAGCTATTTAGTATAAAGACGTGCTATTTTATTGTTACCTGCTGACCTAGCAAATCTGATTTCTGCATGTTTCAGTATGTTCAAAAATGTGTTCAAATTCTACTGTAATGCAAGTATTCAATGAATTTTGTCAGTCTTCTATTTCTATATTTAGTATAATGTATACAGTATGTATTTTCCATATTATATTATACAGTGTATATATTTTCATATTTCCACGGATAATTTGGTTATAGGTATTCTGCATGAAGCATAAGTTTTTAAGTTTTTTTTTAAAAATGATACATTTGTAAAAGTGGTTTATTAGTTATTAAAATGACTTAAAAATAAAATTTGGGCAAACACCAACAATTTGACCAGCAATTAAATGTTAACTTTCTGGTAGTAAAGGGATAACTTGTAGCCAAGGGAAGGCTTTCAAGTTTCTAGTGTATAATCAAGGTCTGCTTCATCTATGCTATTGCCCGTGTGTTGCCGGGGCCGAAAGGGGAGCAAAGAATAGCAACACTGTTTAACTTCCAAACATGTCGTAAAAGGCGACTAAGAAGGTTATGGGATGGAGTTGGCTGTCCCACCCATATAGGGTCCGTTACCCAAAGCCATGCTGAAGTTGGATGTGTCAGGCCGAAAGCCGCAGATATTGCAGCAATGCTGTAAACCATGACACAACGCATTCCGTTCTCTGGACTACATCCTGCTAATCTGCAGGAGTTTGAGAACGAACGCAGAAGAAGAAGAAGATCTATGCTATCACTTGCCTGCCAACCTTTTGACCCTGGTTTCTAGTTCCTTCATCACTTGGGGTTTGTCATGAAAAAGTAAATAACTTGTGGTCCACCAGTAAATGGCTACTGCAGTTGATGCTCTGGGAAAGTCGAGAAATGTCACCATTGCTACTGAGCAAATGCAGAAGTCACAATGTCTCTGGTCAAGCACTGGCTATGCAGCTCATAACTCAATCATTATTTTGCTAAATGAGCCATGTGCATACATATATAATTTGTGTACATATTTGTTATGTTTTTATTAATATATATGGTAGATCACATTTAGTGTTAGCCTTGACCAGAGGCAGGGCTGGTCTTAGGACAGTGCAACCTATGCGGCCGCAGTGGGCCCCGCACTTCATAGGCCCATAAATTCATATTAGAATTTATTTTATTATCCTCTTCCCTACCCAGACTGGGCCCAGCATAATCCGTTTCGCATTTGGCCCCGCAATTGTTAGGGCCGGCGCTGACCAGAGGTGGGTAAATTTGTTTGTAAGTCAACTGTTCTTGCGTTCTTTAGGGGACAAAAAGCTATTTATTTTTAAATGTAGTGTTTTCTGAGCTGGAGGGTTAGTGCAGTAATACATTTAAATAATCATTTGGGCCAGCAACAATGGCATAGGGAGTCAGGTTTATCCTGCAGACCATTTTTTGTCCACACCTGGTTTTCACTTTTGCTAGATCATATCCAGTACTGCTTTTCTAGTTTGTAATATATGAGAAGTTCATAAGTAAATCGCAGTCAATAAGAAAATCAGTCAATAAGTAAATCACTGTCAATAAGTAACTCACAAACTAATGTGGTAAATAATAGAAATGTAATAGGCGATTTTAAAATGTTGGATTATGAGTTTAGAAGGTTAGAATATCCAGTTAATGTGATCAATGTGTGTAGCAGATAATAGTTGCACGGATAGTTGATGTATACACATGCGCATCTGAAGTGGTGACCCTGCTTCAAGAGTGTACACAAAAATGAAAAGTGTTTGGGGGTGGGGGTGGAAAGGATTTTTGCCAGTAACAATTAAAAGGAGATGGTTCTTGTTTACACGGAACATTGTTTATTGTCTAAAGTAATGCATAACTGGGTAAATTAATTTTCACAAGGATAAGCATAGATTGCTGATGAAGTGGCCTGTCATCTTTCTGAGTTGTGACAAATCAACTGTATAGTAAGTGATGACAATCATTAGAGCTGACAGGCAAATAACCATAGAAAGGGTAGCACCACAATAAGTGTTCACATGGTTCATCATTATGCATGACCAATTCTTCTTGTTCTTCAGTGTTCATTCTCAAACTCCTGCTGGATCTCTCTTGTAGCAGAACCATGATCCATTCTAGATTTCCAGCATGATGTAGTCCAGAGAATGGAAATTATGTCGCCGTTTTATTTGCACCATGGTCCAACACATCCACCTTCGGCGGGCATGACCAATTGAAAGTCCAGAAAGTGTTCTCGTGATGGTGAATGAAACAAAATGATCTGAATGGGCAATTTCTTGGAGCTACTTTGTCAATATGCAGATGAATAAGACATGCTGGAGTGTATTGCCACTGGGAATAAATCATGGATGCATATTTCTTCATTTTTTGCCACGAAATTTAAAGGTTGGGTACAATTTTGAAAGGATATGCTCACAATGTTCAGAGATTATCAAGGAGTGCTATTAACCAATTTCCAGAAAAAAGTGGACCATGTACCGGTAAATGCAACATTGTATTGTAAGGTTGTATTGATGCTTCAGGATGCAATCCTAAGATAACGTACAAGCCTGCTGACAGAGGAATGCTGTTTGTCATGACAATGCTACGCCATATATGGCTCAATTAATCCAAGACAGAATTGTCCAAGGGAGGTGGCATATTACTGAAGCATCCACCTTTACACACAACATATTCCTGGACTATTTTCACCTGTTTGTTCCCCTCAAAACCAACCTTGCTGGAAAATTTTTTGCGAATGGCATAGAGATTGAAAATGAAATGAAAATGTGGCTGAAAATTCAAAGATTTTTGTGCTGCAGATATTGCCACACTGATAAATAGATAAGATATGTGCATGAATGTTGGTGAAAATTATATGGAGAAATACAAAAACAATGTCAGTCTCAAATTATATACGGTAGTTTTCAAAGTTGTATCATATTTCTCCCCCCACCCATTTGTGAGTTACTTATTGACATCCCGTGTATCATTTATGAGACCACCTATAGTAATCTGTTGTAAATCTGGAATCAATGAATGCAGATATACAATTTTTCTTTAAAATTAAAAAAAAGGGTATATATTGCTGACCTGTGCTTCATAGGAAGTTTTTAATTAATCAGTTCTCTAAGTTGACAAAGAAAATGGATATTGCCAGACTTTCTGGGAAAGTAAATGTGACAGCCCTGATGCTGATCACATCATCCCTAGGGTGCATTTAATCAATGAAATTTTGGCAGAACACTGTATTCCTTAATGGTGTGGAGAAGGTTACATTCTCTCTACAAAATTTTCCCTGATGACCATGTCACACATCGTGTGTTTGGCAGATGCAGAAATAACTCTTGAGGTGATACTTTGATACCTTTTTTTTTAAATTGAGCAGTTCTGGGTTTTATGTGCACAGTGTTAAATTCCATGCGTAGCTTTTTGAGAAAATCTTGTTTAAAAGTTATTGTTAGAATCGCATAAATGTGGAAGATTTCAGTACTTACTTTACCTAGAGATTTGTTTAAATGAATGTTTATATGATTGATTGACAATTTGTCAAACTCTGCAAATATTTAGAAAATACAAGATGATTCTTATGAGATTCAACACTCAGATAGCAACACTAGTTACAGGCACTATAGATTTTAATAACATTGCTGGTGTTGAAGCCAATTTTATCTATGATTGTTTTAACGAAGATCCCGGAAATGAATTACGTCTTTTTAGTCACATCTTCATATCAGGACTGCGAGGATATGTATTGGACAGAAGCAGAATAGCATCTACAACCGAACTCACAGTTTGCTAGGCAGCAGTAATATCATCACTTCTTGGTGCCTGTGAGGCATGGAAGACATGTGCTGGACACGCTGGAGGACTTTGCCATTTCTGCCAAGGCTGCCTTCATAGGATTCTTGACATCCATTGGTTGGATGGAATACCAGACAGTGAAGTACTGATGAGGTGTGAGTCTGTGGGCGTACACACAGTGTTGATAAGGGTGCATATGTGCTGGGCAAGGCAGTGGTCAGCATTAGGGATCATCATCTACCAAGACAGTTGTTATATTGAGAGCTTCAGACTGGCTCCCGCAGGGCTGGAGGACAGAGGCATTTTGAAGACACTCTTGGGACATCACTGGCTTACATCAGGCTGGACATGGGCTCATCGGAGTGTCTTCCACAGGACAGATCTGACATGTTGCAGGGTCAAGAGTGGTTCTACGGCTGCAGAGAATCTCGAACATCAAGCTGCACTCTAGAAGAAAGGCAAGGGTATTTTAAAGTCTGTGCATGCTCAGAGTGTGGTGGACAGTTCCTGGCATGCATGGGACTCATTGGTCATAGTCGGGCACGCTGCTGACATCATCATCCCAGTTAAGCTAAATGGTCATCTTTGATGGACGAACAACTCATTTTCATAAGACACTTCACATTGGTAAACATGTGTTGTAGCTCTATGACATTGACATCAATTCAACATTTGATGCTTTTCATTTCATAACTTTTTTTTACTTCAGATCAGTTGATAATTTGTTGATCATGGCTGGTGACCATTTTTTTTATAGTGCCTGTAACTTTAGTTGTGCTTATGTTGCTAATTGTTTGGTTTCATTTCAGTCAGCATGTATTTTATGTGCTGAATACTTTGGAATTACTCATATGCATGAACTTTAGTTTTGTTATTTAGTTGATGTTTCTCTTATGTTTTTGCTGCAGCAGTAACACAGGTTATGATCTGAAAGTCAATGTTGATATATTAAAACTGTATATAAAAATTATATATTAAAATATTAACATTATATATACAAATATATTATTAAAACTGCTTTTTTTGTAAGCACTGTAAAATTAAAGTATAAAGTTTCAAAAGTTTATATAAACTTTATAGTGAGTTTATATATAGTGAGTTTAAAGTTTATATAGAGAAAATGTTTTTAATGATGGTTTTTAAATGACCTGTTTTCACTGATCTGCCATCTTTTACAAGCTGGGCACTGATCTTCAAAAGATCAGTTCGCTCCCTTTCATTTCTCTTAATCTTATTGTCTACTAGGTTTGTTTGTTTCTATACTTGTTTGGTTCATGCCATGTTTGTTTCTTTTACTAATATCGTCTCGCTAGGTGGGTCGCAGCAAGAGCATGAGGGCGGCCATACAGACGGAGAAATGTGGGGCATGTGAGAAAACGGTGTACGCTATGGAGCGGCTTGAGATGAACAAGCGAGTTTACCACAAAGCATGTTTTAGGTGTACCCATTGCAAAGCTGTACTGACGTAAGAGCACTTCCCCATCAAACACAGAACAAATAATAATGACATTTTTTTCTAGTGCAGGCTAGATCAGAGTTGCTAATGTCAACAAAGAATTTCTTGGAATTCAAATAATCTTTGGGTTTTTTAAATCAAGTCAACGCAAGAGGGAAATATAGAAACAAGATAATTACTCTCTATCAGATATCTCTCAGATACCTGCTGATATGAATTTCCACACTGTAGTTAACCATCAAAGAGCAGAGGTGGCTCAGTGGTTAGTATACTGGCTTCCTGGTCATGTGATCCAAGGTTTGATTTCCAGTTCACTTGGAAATATTTTAAAATTTACCAATGGATCTGAGATCAATCCAACCTAAGGAAATATGTACCAGATCTTCTGGGAAAGTAAAGGTGGTGGGCATAATGCTGACCACATCATGCCTAAGTATGCCATTGGTCAACATTGTATTCCCCAACACACATCAATAGTTTCAAAAAGGGTACTATTACTACAGGCATTGTGCTGCTCTGTTGAGAGTGAATATGTAGAAACTCGAGTACATTGAAGTCAATTCTCTGTGCTTCTTGAGCTATGATTTGTGTACTGATTCTGCAACTAAAGTTCTGTGCCTAGCCATTTATTACTACATATTTTGTTCTAACAAAATTAGTTGACAAATAATAACAGCAAACATTAGTTGTGAAAATTTGAAGTGGGAATTTTCAGAAGCAAACCAGATTGTCTGGTTGATACCAGCTTCTTCAAAATAAGTTACCTTTAAATGAGCGTTATTCCACAATATATTATATCCCATCATAATATATTTCAACACACGTTACTTTTCAAAATAAGTTACTTCTCAATTCAAATTACATCTGAGCAAATTTTCTCTCCAAAATCACTAATTTTATTTTGTACAAAATCACATTTCACATCTCATTTTATCTCCATCACTTCTCAAAGCAAGTTATTTCTCAATAGCGACAACACCTATATTATGTGTTAACTTGCTCAACATAAATTAACTTTGAACACATTTCCCCTCAAAACATTGCATTCTAGCACACTCTAAATTTCAACACAGAGTACTTCTGATTTCTTCCATGAGATTAAAATTACTTGGATTTTTCACATATTTATCTTCTCTTATAAGATCCAATTCTTCCCTATAGTGATTACTGACTTTATTCTTTAAATTTGGGTCTGTGGGCTTGATGATAATCACCCAGAATTGTCCTCATCCACTCACATTGACTTATTAATAACTGAGCACTTCAGCCCCTCATTGCATCCGGTAAAATTGAGACAACACATTGAAACAATTAATGTTTACATAATTGTTGAATATATGAATATTGTTTACATCTCAACAACTTCTGTAGAGATGACAGTATAACTATATGATAGTACCAACTTGTTAGCTTCCTTAGATAGAATTACAGTTTCTCTTAACTGTTTGTCTAACTTGCAAGAAATTGTGTACGTATTTCAATTACCATATATATTTTGCATACATTTTAATGATGTTATTATCACTGCATGTAATTCCCACATACAAACCTACCTATGACACCACCAAAAAAACAATAGACCTTTATTGATGTTAGGTATAGAAAACATTGATATGGAGGCTGCTATCAAATTTTCACACTAAATTTACTCCAACAAAAATAAGTATATTATTATATCAGATATTAATGTAAGTCTGGATTAATTTGTGAATATTATTTTGGCTTGTGTATGTTAGAATATAGCAGTTACTGGCCACTTAGACAAATGCATGAGATCAGCTACTAAAGTTTGTATTTATGTGCAGTCAGTGATATAACAACTAAAGGCATGTGAAACATCATTGCATGCCAGTCTGGACATCTTTAGAAGTGTGTTTTAACATTTTTTTCTGAAATCACTTGTAGGTGTATCTATTTTTACTGTACTTGTTGACAACACATATATTTGAAACATCATTTTAAGACAATCAGGAGAATCATTATAGAAGTGATGTTTATTTTTACCTGTATACATCCATATATGGAAACGCCTCATGCTTCAACTTGAATATGCTCTAAGCAGGCGTTGATCATTCTCAGGGTATTTCTAAGAGATAATGTAATACTACTGGAAAGTGATACAATAATAAGGAAAATGAGGGTTTCATGAATATTGAGCTGATTGCAATATGAAATTCTGTTGTACTAGTTAATGGGAAGTAATCTATCTATTGTCTTTTTTGTTTGCTTTTGTCATAAGGCATCGCAGGATTGAAATACAATCGGTTTTCGGGCTATGGCACGTTTGGTCGCTTGGTGTGCAGTAATGCGGTGCCGTGTCAGAATGTTGGTAACTCCTTCAATCCGCCTTCTTCTTAATCTTCCTCTGTATCTTGCTGTTTCCATTTTTATGTTGTATTACTTGCCAATAAGAATTCATTCTCATTAAGTGGTCGAACCATTTCAGTCTCTGTTTTTCAATATATTTGACCACTGATGTTGTTCCAACAGTTCTTGTAATCTCTTAATTCCTCACATAATCCCTTTTTGTTCCGTTTGCTGTTTTCTTAGACATCTGATTTCACACGTAGTGAGCTGTCTCTCTTGTTCTTTTGTTAGTGTTCATGTCTGACATTGATAATATAATGTTAGTTTGAAAATTGAATTTATGATTTGACAGGGAAAGTAGTACTGATGTGATAACTCATGTACAATGAAGTTAATACTCTGCCACCTTTCAAACTCTTTCAGTGCCTTACAAATGGGAAACAATTTTTTTAAATGCAGTAGTACCATATACAAACTACTGGATGATGATAAAATGATTATAAATAACACATAGAAAAATGTGCTTCAATCTAGAGGTAGTCATCAGTAGGACGGACATATACAAGACAATGTTACATAAAACATTTGTTATTAATAAATAAGGAATAAAAAAATTAAAGATACAAATAAAAAACAAGAAAACGATAAAGTGGTAAAGTATGAATTAGGGATAAATCATGTACTTGTCACATCTACAGAGCTAGAACCACTTATCGAGTCAAATGTGGGAGTCATACATCATGTGCTTGTCACATCTACAGAGCTAGAAGCACTTATCGAGTCAAATGTGGGAGTCATACATCATGCGCTTGGATATAGTGGTTAAAAATAATAACAAAGAAAATTTATTGTTTCTAAATAGCTTGTCCAGTAATGAAACCACTGAATACCAAAAGAATACTCATACACACAGTTTATACCATGTGACATGTAGGTTTATGTTTTTGTGTGTGGGTTAAGTGAGAAATATGTTGAAGATTGAATTCAGTTTAGATGAGTTTTCTTAAAGTAGGTAATGTAATGACAGTATATGTAGATATATTGAGTTCAAAGTGTATCAAATCCTGTCTGTCTTCTTTGTCCCAGGACTGTTTATTGTACTGCTTTATCTTAGTTCAGCTGATCTCACTGCCTGCATCGTGTGCAGAATTTTAAAAATATGTATGATAAATTATATAGCTATGGTTGGGCCATACAATGCCACTCTTCATTCATTATTGATTCACAGAACCCACTCCACTTATGCTCTGTCTACTGACAGAGATGTATACTCCTGTAGGTTGTGAAGGGTATCAGGTCAGTCACCATATACACATTGAAGATGCACTATAAATGTGGATCTCAAGTATTTCCTGTCTCATGTCATGATGCTGCATTTTATCAGTATTCTTTGCCCATCTTAATGTTCTCATTTAGTGCTAAAGCTTGCCAACAATCTTTCCTGTGTGATTTTTCAAGTTTTTGTTTGTTCAGATTTACATTTTTCACATCTACATCCTAAACACAACTGTTTCTTTGATTACTGTATTTTATATTTTGACTTGACTGCTTCATTGATTGATATCCCTGATCTTGTGACGTAGCTGTTTTGTTGATTCCTGTCCTTGTGTACCCTACGAATGTTTAAGAGATACATATTCATGCTTAGCTTGCATACATTTTACAATCAATGAACTCCCTTTCCTACCTCTCTTTGGCTTTGAATTATTATGGAGTGTGGTCATACAGTGTTATTATTTTACTGCAAGATAAGAGGTGGTACCAGCTGTTTGTATGACCATCAGTATTTTATTGTTTATTGAATTTAATCATAACATTTTTGATTGGTGGCTTTAACTTTAATAATCAACTGTTGAGAGGAGGTTGGAAGTTTGACCATTTAAACTTTTGATTAACTTGTCACAATTCATCATCAGAAAAATGATTTGTATATCTCTATTATAGTGTATTATATTCTTCTTATATTCTTTTATATTCGATCTCAAATACCTACTGAGTGATTAAGAATGTAATCCAAAGAATAAAATGTATTTTGTCATAGTTTACAGCTTGGCAGTGATATCTTTGCCTTTCGATATAAAATATCCAACTTCTGCGTGACTTTTGAATCACTTTCACCTTGGGATAGGACAGTGATCTCCAGTCCAGCCCTCCTGAGTCGCTTCTTACTACATGTGCAGCAAGTCACAGCTTTACTATAATTTACTCCTCTTGTGGGCATGAGTCTGGTATTGTTCTGTGAATATTCATAAAAGATTAATTCACCAAAACTGTTTTTCTGTGTATAGTACTTTAATAGGATAATAATATACGGCGGTAGGAGAAATACAAAGTTAACTGTATTATATTGAATGTGCAACACCTGGCCTGGAGACTTTCTGGCACACTTGATACATGTCATTGGTCATTCTAACCTACATTCATTGAGACATGTCATCGGTCATTCTAACCTACATTCATTGAGACATGTCATTGGTCATTCTAACCTACATTCATTGAGACATGTCATCGGTCATTCTAACCTACGTTCATTGAGACATGTCATCGGTCATTCTAACCTGAGTAAGTTCATTGAGACATGTCATTGGTCATTCTAACTTTAGATATAGTAAGTTCATTGAGACATGTCATTGGTCATTCTAACTTTAGATATAGTAAGTTCATTGAGACATGTCATTGGTCATTCATTCTAACCTGAGTAAGTTCATTGAGACATGTCATTGGCCATTCATTCTAACTTGAGTAAGTTCATTGAGACATGTCATTGGTCATTCTAACCTGAGTACATTCAGTTTCTTGCTAAAGTTGAATATATTGAGTTGAAAGGTAAAGGTTTACTGGCCGAGCTGTGACAGTACATTTTGTTTATCAGACTGGATAGGCAGAAATTTAAGAATAAATGTAGGCTTGCTTTTGAAAATATATAATCCACATCTAGGATTGTTCTTTCTGCATTAAGTGGCCTTGTCAAGCGCCAGTGTGCTGATCTGGCCAGACGTCAGAGCATCAATATAGTCAGGTGTAATATCATGGACATAATAAAGTATCATATTGCTGTATGACCATGTATCAGGTGCCCAGCATGGCTGGCCAAGTGTGAGCTTTGTTGTCTCGGTAGACAGCTCATATATTGTTCTGTTGAGATAATTGCTCATATATTGTTCTGTTGAGATAGTTGCTCATATATTGTTCTGTTGAGATAGTTGCTCATATATTGTTCTGTTGAGACAGTTTCTCATATATTGTTCTGTGGAGACAATCATTTATATATTATTCTGTGGAGACAGTTGCTCATATATTGTTATGTGGAGACAGTTGCTCATATATTGTTCTGTGGAGACAGTCGCTCGTATATTGTACTGTGAACAGTGCGCCCCCCCACCCCCATATATTATACTATGGAGACGGGTGCTCAATTCATAAAAAATAACAAATGAAGGGATTTAAGTATCCACAGAGAATGAAATATAATTAACTACTATCATGTGCCTGCACCAGATGAAGATCTGGAAATAATTTATAATACTAACACCCATAACACTTCAGAGAAGTAGTGGTGCCATATTAGAGATGACATCACCAAAAAGCCCCCCTCCCAAGACATCACCAAAAAGCCCCCCCCCCCCCCCCCCAGACATCACCAAAAAGCCCCCCCAAACACCTTTATCTTCAGCTATTTGGATAAGTGTAGAGAAATCTAGGTGATTTGATATTGTCAATCCACAATTTTCTTTTGCAACCTCTTTTCCTTCCATTTTCATCTGTTCCTAGCCAAAATAGTTTTATAAAGTGACCAATGCCTTATACATACAAACGAGGCACGTTTATGGTGTTTCACTACTACCAAAAGTGGTTCTTGATAACTTACAATTTTGTGTATTTGCTGCCGAAGGAATATATTATGTTCTGCATAACTGATTTTCAACAGATGTTTTAACACTTGTATTCAAAACACTGAATCCTTGATGTGTCTACATTTAATATCCAGCTCTCACATCCATACAAAAGGATAGTTTGCCCTATCGATTTGTATAGATTGATCTTTACTGTTCTCAAATCATATTCAGCCCTGCCATGGATGTTGTGACCATCATCTCATTTCCTGAATTGTCATCTCACAATTTCAGGAAGCAAGATATTGACAGTTCTTTAGTTTATGACTAATTGTTTTTGGTATCTTGCTGTATTAGACACTGATATCTTTTATCTGCGCTTATTTTCATGCAGTATTTTCTATTTACTTCCAACTTTGAAGTAAGTTCCTAGAGACTTGAAACTTGATACCAGCACACAAAATCTATATCATCAGCATAATGCAAGTTATAAGATGGTAGCTGCATCTAGATATAGCGCTTAGAGAAAATCTCAGAAAAAGATGAATAGACAACATCAAAGACAGTGTCATGTGACGTATTCCTTCCAGAACGTTGTCTTCCCAATGAACTCTCTGAACCTCTCTCTCTGTCTTGGGCGATGTGGCTTGCATTTTCTAGCGATGTATTCATGTTATCTTTAATGTCGTCAGTCCATCGTCTTGGTCTGTCCCTTCTCCTCTTCCCAGGTACTCTTCCCTCCATTATTTGTCTTTCTAAACAGTTATGTCTCTTTATATGACCAAACAGGCGTAGTTTTCTTTTTGTTATTGTGTTTAGTAACCAACACTCTGGGATATTCAGTGTGTTTATAATATCTGAGTTTATAATATCTGATAATAAGTTTATAATATCTGATAATAAGTTTATAATATCTGAGTTACAATTTAAACAAGGCTTCATGTCTTGTTTTCAATAATAAATTGCAACTATCCCCTGCATGTAATAGCAGGAACATCCACCTGGTAATACATGGAGATAAAGGGATGAATAATGAAGGCAAGAGCCGTTATTTACCAAGTAGCAGAACCAATCATTTTTCTTACCATTCATAGTAATGTGTTTTGTTGATTTGCTTTCCCCAGGCCAAAGACGTTTGCAATAAATAATGAGGTTATCTTCTGCACCACTCACTACAAGCAATTGTTTGCCACCAAGGGGAACTATGATGAAGGATTTGGACGTTTGCAGCACAAGAAACGATGGAACAGTAACCCAGACCTATCTAAGGATGTGGAGGAGAGCGACGATCAGTTATAGCAGTCTCTTAGTTCCTCAATGTGTATGTTTATTGGTATGCGTTAGCGTGCGTTGTGGGGTGTCATGATGTGTATTGTGTTCTAGTTCAACATATGTTATTTTGTGTATGTGTAATCAGTCAGCAGAGAAATATCATGTGATATAATATGTAGTTCTGTATCGGAGATCATGGTTTTAAATCTCAATATTTCTCATGAAAGAAATCTGCCTCATAATTAAGTTAATTTAACAGAAATCTACATAATTTAATGAGTTTATCAAATAAATATGACGGACAGGCTCCATGGTCATGCTATGGAGTTGGTGACTACAGTACAATTCATTTAATAAGTCCAACTCCGACAGGAGAACAAGGAAGAAGAATACAGTAGAAATCTTCTAAAAAGAATAGCTTTACAACAATATTATTTACATTATACTTTGAATAAACTCTTAGTAACCCAGAATTACAGCTATTTCTGTGTTTTACTCTTCTTAAACCTAAAACATTCGGAGAACAGCCAGACATAAAATAAACATTACCATTGATGATGTCTTTGCATTTAAATAAATCAATATGTGAACTTGTGTATTCTATAATCAGAAAGCAAGCACAGGATGAATTGTTTGAGATTGTTGACATAATTTCTGTGCAGTTTTCATTTGTTTAGCAGAACACCTAACAGACATTTCAATAGCAGACAGTTCAATAGAGACACGTTTGTGTAAACGTACATAGTCACAAAGTGTATACAGATAATATTGATTCATCATCATCAAACCCATAATCCCTCAGGGTCATAGGGGAGCCACTACACAAAAATACTGCTGTGCCTCTCTGTCCCCAGTCTCTTGTTTAAATATGGTAAAACTTTATCCTGTCCAGCCTTTAATATTATCAATCCATACTTTCTTTTGCCCTTTTCTTCTTCCACCAAATCCATCTTTTGTCCCCTTCTTCTTCCATCCTCAATTGTTTGCTGCAGCATCATTTTGTAAAGGGAATCATGCCGTAATCATATGATCAAACCACAAAATTTTGTGAAATTTCACCACTGCCGATAAGATGTTCTTGTTGACCATTTATTATGCTTCTCGCATATATATTGGTTTTATGTTCTGTATAATGGATGAACAATACTCATCTCTAACATTTCTTTTCGAAGGACTATATTCTCCTCTCCATTTTCACTGTAATTGTACAACTTTCACATCCATACAAAAGAATGACTGTTATTAGAGATTTATATAGGCTGATCTTCACTGCTGTACATACTGCTCTTCCATATATGTAATCTGGACACTGCAGCTGATTGTTGATTATCAATTTCTGAAGTTCTGTATAAGACAAAATTTGTAGCCCTACAACTAACTTTTATCAAATTTCTCATCTTGTAGAAAAGTTTAGCATGTGTATAACTATCAAATGTCTCATCTTGTAGACAAGTTTAATACATGTGCAACTATCAAATGTCTCATCTTGTAGACAAGTTTAATACATGTGCAACTATCAAATGTCTCATCTTGTAGACAAGTTTAATACATGTGCAACTATCAACTTATAAAATAATTTAACATTTTCTGTTTGTAAGAGCAGTTTTCTCTGGACACTGGCAGTATATATTTTATATGGAATGTGAATATTAATGAAGTATATTACCATAAATTGTTGAAACACAATGACAAATTCTGATATTACTTAAACTATAGTATTATTGATTTGATATGAAAATGTTCTCATAGATTACACTGAGATTGTCAACTGTTTTCCTGGCATACCTACAATAGTTATTTTTATGACTATATCCCAAATATGTTTGCATAGTTGATTACACTATATAGAAATGTAGTAGAATGGCATGTATGTTGAAGTGAATAGAAGTTGAAAAGCTAATTCTTTCTTGAGTTTAGACTCACATTTTGATTAATGTATTTACTTGATGTTTATGCCATCGGACTTGTTTTATGAAGTCTTATCATTAAGTGGAGTTCTTTCATTCCTTATATCTTTGTTTGTAGGGTTAGGTCAATATGCATATCTCAATTGTTCATACCAGAGACATTCTTGCATGATATTCTCAGCGATCTGTTTATTGTTCCATGAATACACAGTGATGGGGCAGATGAGCTGGCCACAAAGAAAGGAAAATGTATGCAAGAAGACAATGAAGTCTCTTAAAGAAGAGACAAACCATCAAAAATGAAAACAACATGCTTACCACTATCTAGGTCAGCAAGGACATGTCACCATACTTCATTTGAGGATAGGGCACAGCAGACTGAACACGTACACGGGATTATGTGATTACATTAAATTGCTTGTTGTCTATCCCAAGAAATAAATGACATGTCCGAAGACAAGTTTGACTTTGGTATAAGTGACACTGCTGGCTGTGTTTTTGCTTACACAAGACCTTGTCTGCTCATAGTCTGTGATGGCTATGGACCAATCATTTTTTTAAAAGATTGTGATGAAATAAATCTAGAGAGAATATGTAAAGTTACAGGAATTTTTATAACTAATCTCAATTTTGGTCACACATTTATTACAGCATCAGTTAAGTCATACATATGAAATAGAGAGTCAGACAAAAAGTCCTCACAAAGATAAGTAACACTGTCATAGTATTGGGCATGAAGCTAAATATTAATAAAAGGAGAATATGAAAACAAAATTTGAATACCTGAGTTTACAAAAGTAATAAAAAGAACACCAGTTTCCAATATTTAGGTTATCTATGAAACTGACACACACATTTGCAGAAAAGTAAAAGTTGACTGAACTATGTCTCAGTAACATGAACTCTAAGCAAGAACACTGGAAATAACAAAGTTAATTTTGTTTTGTGATACCACAGAATGAAATAAGTAGCAGATTAATAATTATGAGAACAAGTTCGTGAGTGCATGAACACATAGACAACTACTGAAAATAATTCAAACACAGATTTGTATTCCATTCTGTTTTACTGTGGAAGATAGGACAATTGTACTCTCTGACAATTTATGTTCTAGTCTTCTTCGACTCTACCCACAAGTACCCACTTGATCTCTTGTCAGGTGTTCTTTGTCCCTATAACCTTGCCTCTGTTACTGTGGGTTCCAGTCAAGTGTTTGTATACTTATATTGTTAGGTTTCTTCCTGAGGGTATATGCCATCCATTTCTAATGTGCTATGTGACTAATTATGCTCTACACTAGCCATTGTAGATCTGTATGTGCAGTTATGTCTCTCTCCTGTAATAGATATTAAATACTGAATTTGATACAATTCAATGAGAAATTAATTTTGAGATTATTTAGCTGAAGTTCTTGAGACAAGAACATTTGAATGCTGCCTTCCTTCTGTGTTTCTCGGTTTAGGGGGGTAAGTGTGAGCACCACTTTACTCCATGCCACAGGAACTGGTGCTGCTCAAACTTTGGTGGACTTTCACCACTTTCTGTTTGGGTGTTCTTCCCAATAGATAAAACTGCCATACTGGGCAGGGTGTTCTATCTACACTTGACCTCTTTCAACAGATGTATGCATATATATCATTTGTGTTAGAAGACAGCTAGTGTTGAAATAAGTTACAGATATCTTACACAAGTTCACAGAATAGTAATTTATCTTTATGTCAAAGACATTGGTGATAAAATTTGTAAACTGTACAGAAACTTTGGACATATCATGGCGATCTCTGTCCAACACGGACTTGACCATTCTTAGAGGCGATGGGTACCAGTATCTATAAAAATACTAAAATGGAGTTTACTCTTTAAAAGGATAAGTTTAGTGTCAAAGGTTTTAAAGGATTAACCTCCATTTAGGGTTTAGACTCCCATCAATCAAAGAAATGGTCATGCCCATGTGGACCAGGTAATCATGGGGATAGTATACCGAATCTTCATTGCGAAACATTTCATGATTTCTATTCAGATCAGCTTTTGCCTAACGGGGTTTGAAGAACACCTGACAATTTACTAAAACTTCTCAAATGTTTTATTTTGTCTGTAGATTTTCTGATAAATCTGAAGAGACAAAACATATTGTATCCGAAATAGTTGACCATATTTATGCTTAATTTGTGTATTACTAGCCCCAGGGACTATTATGGTTCAGAGACAGGTGGACATTTTTATTTGAATTGGTGAGGGCTCACTGATGAGGGTTGACTTCCCTAAGCTAACTGGTGAGGGTTCACTAAGCTAACTAATTATATCTCTGAAAAGGAAGCTTAATGCATTGAATACTGTGAAAGTTTAAGTCTTATATGGGTAAGAAAGAAAGCTCTGGTAAAATTTCAGCACTTGAAATGGAATTGCACAATAGGAACTAAGAATTTCACTGGTCATAATTTCCAGGAATCCAATGAACACAAACAAGCCAACAGATCGTTTCATTCTTCTATTATCTAACAGAAAAATGTATGGGCCAATGTATTACTTGTTTCAATCATGATTTTATTCAAGGGATCATTCACATTTGCCAGTTTAGTTGCAAGTGATAATCATCATTCATTCACAGGATCATTCAGATTTATCAGTTTTTGTTTTGCATTGCAGTTTTCTAGAGTGTATAAACTGGTTCTATTATGTTGGTTGCAAACAGAATTTACTAGCAGCTGTTTTTAAAATTGAAAGAAAACTAGTGTATGCTCCCCTTGGTAGCAAATTTTATGTTATGATTCAGCTATTATTTTATTAATTCAAATATTTTTGTATGTTTATGAATGTATGCAGTAATCTATTTTTATTTCGATAAGTGCAACTTTCAGTTGCAGCGCTGAAAACTTGCATTGTCTGAATATGAGAACTCTGGCTTGAGTTTGAGATGGGCATTGTGTTCTCAGCAGTTTTCAAATACATGAAGTGCGAATGTTGACTGGGTTTAATTATTAAAACAAATTGGAAAGTTTTAGTTATGTCTGCACTAATGAAAGATGAATACATTGTCAGTTGTCGTCTCTGACTTTGTGAAAGGCTGCTCTTTGTCCTTTGCAGACAATACAGATCTAACTTGACAATTTAATTTGTATATGCCATTGAATGTCATTTTGCCATTGCTCAGCCTTTTTTCTTGCTGCATAATTCATGTTTGATGCTATTTGTATCCAATACTTAAATTTCTGTGTGTACTTGCTTGCTTTTGATTTGTGTTGTACAGAGAATGGTGATATATATTATGTTGGTTATCTTTGGCCATGATTTTTCACAAAACCATAACTTTAAAAACAAAAGGAGTGAAATCAAACTTGAAATTAGTGTTGTTCCATGTCATGAGAATGTTCCTTATGAAAACACCACTATGATCAATGTAGTAGTGACAAGGGTCTTCACTGGAACGATCTGAAGATCGTATAATCATCAAACTGGCACTTTGAACACTCTTGTGACAGTGAAACAGAAAGCATTGGAATGTTACCCCCCCCCCCCCCCCCCCCCCACTCTATGATGCTGACTTCTAATCAAGAAAGTAGCACCTTCTATCTTGTGCCTGTTGAATTATTTTCAGATTTTAAGGATGTGTGTTTGAATGTGGACAGTAAGAAATTATGTTAATCTTGGCATGCAAATTCTCACCTTTTCAGTGTGTCAGTTTTAATGTGTGTCTGTTTATGTTGTTGTAATATTTTGTGTATGCATATTATTTTGGCTCTTCTTTGCATGCACATTTTCATCTTTGAGTACATTCATTTGAACTGCTTGCTACTATCTCCACAAAAGCTACCGGGTAGTTCGTATATATTTCAAAAGTAACTGGGGACACTTTTGTTCAGAACATGACTGGCCAGTGTTCATTAGTTGTTGTATCAGCAATATTCTAAAGATATCTCTGTCATTTTTTAATATCGGAACAGAATGTATTGCCAGAAGCTAAAATTAAGTGGCATCACCTGATTTGAAGATTAACGTGTTGGTTGATTGAGAAATAAAACAGCGACACAACATATCTCTGTTCTCCAGGACTACATCCTCTTGAAATCTGGTAGGTCATAGTGCTGCTACAAGACAAGTCCAGCAGAAGTTTGAAAACAAACAATATTTTTGTAAAAAGGTGACATAAATTTTGATTCTCTTTGTGCATTCTTTGTTATGACAGGGTGCAGATTTGTATTTCTAACTATCTATTTATTTTGTCCAGTCACTGAACTTCTTGTGCATGATATATATAAAGTTCACACAACAGTATTATGAATGACATCACTAACTCCAATAATAAAACATTCTTGTAGGTCTCAAAATGGCATCGGCTATGTTCTTTTTTAAAATTGTTCCTGCGTGCACAGATCAGACAATCGTATGTGCAATTCATTTCTCATGAGATGCATGAAGACTTTTAAAGAAATATTATGAGTCTAAGTCCTATGATTCTATTAAATCTGTTAAAACGTTCTCCAGAGAGGATTACAGCTTAGAGGTAACATTATATTCACTAGTTGGATTGCCTGTGTCTAATCAGTTATGACCTGAGGATGTACATCCAAGTGGATGTTATCAACACGAATAAAAGCATATTCCGTTTTATCAGGTTATCATCAAAGATGTATCAGACGGCTCAAACTTCTAAGGAAAAAAAAATACACTAATAGTATACCCCCCCCCCCTCTTTTGGTTCCATCCTGCGACCTACTTGGTCATAAATATGAAAACAGAAAGACAAAGAAGAGAGTTAGATGTCTCAGACTGTTTGTAGCTCTAAGCTGTTACATTTTCATTGTAGCTATCCACTGTTTCTTCCTGTATTTTGTATCAACTATAATACATTCTGTATAATAATTGCAAGTAAACAAATAAAGCTTCAAATAAGTTGTTTTACTTGTTATTTTTGTATTCTTGTTACAAAGTCAACCACACAAAAAAAGAGGACACAATAATATTGGGCATGCACATTGAATGAAAGTAAATAGTCTTGTTACAAACACTAAAATAATTAACAAGATGGTAAAATAAAGAGAGGATGACCAAGAGAAACTCTTCATAGAACTATCTTCTTCTTCAGCGTTCATTCTCAAACTTCCATTGGATCTCTCTTGCAGCAGGACAATGACCCAACTAGATTTCCAGCAGGATATATTATAGTCCAGAGAATGGAAATGCATTTTGTCGCCATTTTATTTGTGCCAAAGAGGGCATTACTATGGATCTCAACAGCATCACTTCATTCAAACCAGAGAGCACTGGTTTATGCCCTTATACACCATCAATCAATCAATCAATAAACCCGTAACCTTTCAATGTCGTAAGGGTACCACATTGGATGCTTCAACACAGAGTTCACTAGCAAATTCTACCATCAGCGTTGTGGATGAGTGGAAATATCTTTTCCTGTCCATTCTTTGATGATGTCTGCCGATGCCTTTATTTGCCCCCCCCTCTGCTTCTTTCCTCCTTCGACAGTTCCCTGCAGTGTTGTTTTTGACAAGGAATCATGTCTACATACATGACCAAACCATGCTAGTTTTCGTTGTTTCACTATTGAAAGAAATGGTTCTTGAACACAAACATACATCTCTACTTTGTTTCTTATGTACACATTGGTCGTGTTCCCTATAGGAAATTCGTAGAATTTGTCTGTAGCATTTGTACTCGAAAGCTTGTAATCATCTCTCCATGTCCGCAGTGAGTGTCCAACTCTCACAACCATATACACCATACTTGGTGCTGAAGGATATAGATGTTTGTTGAATAAAGATATAGTTATCCAGAAGGTTGATGTCCGGCTTTGTGACGAAGTGGTAGAGTGAGTCTGTGACAGCCAAGGTACTGAGTTCGATCCCCACCACATGCATTTGATCATCCGGACCGTTCAGAAAGCAATGGCAAACTACTGAATATTTATATTGCCTAGAATATCACTACAGCCAAAAAATGCTGGGTTCATGGCTACGTCCTGAATAGGATACACTACCAAAAAAATAAAGTAGGCTGATACAAGAATACACACAGCAGCAACACAACATCTAGACGTTAATATGATAGTATTACAGATAATCTCAGTCAAAATGAGGAATTATTTATTATATTTTGTTTTAACAGAAGAAATGCATATAGATAGATGTTTTCTGATAGTTCAATTTTGTACAGTTTGATGCATAATAATAATACACCATCATACAATTCTAAATAAAATATTGCAGAAACACTAAAGATAACCACACTGTTATTTTTGTTACTCAGAAAAAGTTTTTTTTTTTAAAAACATGATTTTTGTAATGCATAAACTAAAATGCATAAAAAGATTACAGTATATTTCTAATTATAAGCCAATCGTCAGCAGAGAATGTAACTTTAATGTCCAAAATGTAACCAAAGTCCCAAATCCGTGAGGAGACAGAGGCCTAAAAAATAATACTGTTGTATCCTGTTATAATGGTGAAGGGACAAGCGAAATATTACTAAAAAGAAAATAACAAATTTTAGCAGCTGTAAGATGCAGGGTCATTTCTTTGATTTGCGCCCATCCTGTACTCATAAAATGCGATGAGAATAATACAGTACAACCTTTCCCCAGAGGCATTACCAGCTTCAGGAAACCACCACGTATAATGTAAAAATATCCAGTATTGGGTTGTTTCCAGGAGTTATATCTCTTGACCATCAGGTACCACAGTATTCTGAGGTATCCGATTCATTCAGTGTGGCCGCAGCGACAAATATTAGCATCAGCCATTACTGTAAATTCAAAGTTAATGGATCAGGTCCACTTTTAGATTTGCATTCAAATCTCATGATGGAACAAAAAGTTTTGTATAGACAACTGGACATAAAACTCGTTTCGCTACTGCTTTAGGTTGCATGGCAGATATGACATGTTTGCTCCACCGACCAGGTTTTTTAAAAGCAAGACTACCTGACGGGTGAAATTTTCGAGTGGTGTGTTTGTATGTACCCACATGAAACTAGGATGCACTTTGAGCACTGAGAACATGGGATGCTGTGAGATAGGGCTGTCTGTATGTAATTCTGGGGGGGGGGGGGGGGGGGGGTCGCTCCTTCAGCCTTTCTAAATGTCTCGCTTAACGTAACCATTTAATGCAGACCTCAAGCAAAATGGAATGAATACTGTCATCCGATTTAGCTGTGACGAAAGCTGGGAACGTAAAAAAAAGTTGATGTCATTACAATTGCTAAAGGTGTCAAAGAATCGTGGTAGGATATATCATCCAAAATGATTGATTTTTCAAAAAGTGCTCCATCAGTAATGCAATGGATGGAAGTGAGAACGATGACATCTTTGAGAACGATGCCGATGAGGATATCGATCTCAAAGATGTTGACAGAGAATGATGATATACACTCTAAATTTGAATTATTTTTTACTACTGGTAAGGTTTTTGTCCTGTTGATTGTAGGCCTATTTGATTGTATTCTGTGTTACCATTTTTGTGTTTCAAGCGGTCTATTGTCTTTCCCCAGGTGGTTTGTTATCCACTCTTGCCATTAAGCATAGGGGTGATTGGAGCTCGAGCATGTGTTCCAAGGCCAGATGTATCGAAACGGCTGTGCTATGGCTGTGTTTGTTAAGGATATCCCTGACGTTTTCTATCCATATTTTTCGTGGCCAAACGACTTCACCTGCTGCCTTTCTATGTATTCTGCGCAAGGTGTTATACCTATTCTTTCCCTGATGTCTTCATTTTATAATCTATCAAGCCTGGTGACCTCGGCAGATTTCCTCAATCATTTCACCTCAAGTCACTATCTTTCTGTAATGTGAAGAGAGACCAGGTTTGGCACTGGTAACACAGTGTTGGTAGGTATATGCTGTACATCATTTGTCTTTTAACTTTCATCTCGATCTTGGGATGATGAAATAGTAGGGACAGTTGGTATGTTACTACAATTGCCTTTTAACATCTCATCTCTCTATCAAGGTTTCCATTTTCTGTGAAAATAGGTCTACTACCGAGATATTTGAACTCTGTTACTTGTTTTACTCCTATATTGTCTATCTGTATGTTTAGTGGGTTCGGTGTTCTGCATATTTTCATAGTTTCGGTCTTTTGTGTATTGATCTTCATGTTGTATTTGTTACATGTTGCAGATAGTGAGTTAACATGATTTTGTAGTTTTTTTGTTTTCCTATATGAAGCTCTGGTCATCTGTGAAAAGCAGTTCATTGTTTAGTTGCTCTGAGTTATCTTGTTCTGAGTTGGTGATGTTGCACTCTGCACTTTTTGCCTCTTTTATTATTCTATGTAGAAATTCTATGTAAATATATAAATATGTATAAGTATAAATATGAAAATCAAGGTTGAGAGCACGCAACCCTGACACACTCCCGTTTTTGTCTCAAGTGTGTCCGTATTACCATCTGATGTTTACCATGCATTGGCAGTTTTTATGCAAAGCTCTTATACTTTCTAACAATTGTCCTTTGATTTAATAATTTCTAGAGTTTCCCCATAGTATGTCTCTGTTGACTCTATCAAACGCTTTCTCTTGATTTATAAATATTATGTTTAGTTCATTGTTGTATTCTGTTGCTCCCTTAATCATTTCCTCAGCGTGAACAAGGAGTCTGTGCAACTAACCCCTCTTCTGATTGTGGTTTGACGATGTATCTTGCATGTTGTTCTTTTATCTGTGCATAGATTTTCCAGGTGTGGTTCAACAGCGAGATGCCTCAGTATGTTTCACACTCTTTTTTGTTGCCCTTGTTTTTCCACAACAGCACGATTACTGACTTTTGCCAGCCTCTGGAACTTCCCTTTCTTTCCACGCTATTGTGAATATTCTTTGCAGCCATTTTACCAATATCTTTACATGCTTTAACCTTTAGCACACCTTTATCACTTTCTCACATGTCTCGTATCACAAACACACAAACAAAACGTACACCAATATATGCAGAATTCAATTCTTTATTTATATGTGCATATATTATTTATATTGACATTTATATTGAATATTATATTGATACTTTTGAAGAAATCACTAGGATTATTCTTACATAGGCCTGTTATGTGCTCTCCATATTTGCGCCAGGAATTCTTCTGGCTTCTTTGACTATTCATTTCATATTTCATCTAGCTAGTCTGTAGTCAATATAATCATTTTGGTTTTTAGATTTCGACCAAGTTCTGAAGCATTGTTTATTTATTTGTGTAGCTTTTTTAACTCTTCATTCGATCATGCTGTTTGCTGGTCTCTCTTTGTATGTTTTCTAACTCTGCATACACTTTGTAGATTATTTATCATGTGAGTTTTAAATAACTCCTATTCTATACTTTTGCTTGGTAGGATAAAGAAGGCCTTGGCCATTTCTTGATATAGCTTCTCTCTTTGGTGTTAATTGTCTAGCTTTATGAAGTTCTGCTGTGGTTCTTGTTTTTTGTTCATTGATGGTCTTTCTTTTTGTTTCCATTTTTCAGTTATTACAACCAGACATGATCAGTATAAACATGTATCTATGTTTATATTTGGTATAACCCTTGCGTCTGTGATGTTTATCTTCTGCCTATGTCTTACCAGCATGTAGTCAATCTGGGGGTGTTGTTGATAGTGTCCCATTTGTACCATATTGTTATGTGACTCCGTCTGTGTTCGTAGCATGAATTAGCTATTAATAGTCCATGCTCTAAGCAAGTTCCTCTCCAATGCTGTTAAGATCTTTTGTTGTGTTCCTGAAGTTTCCCAAGTATGTACTCACTGCGCAAAACTGAAACCCAACAGGTAAAGCATTAAATAAGGTAATGAAGTTTTGCTGAATTTTTTGATGAAAGCTAGCTTGGGCAGGACCTGAATCTCTACACATCTCTGTCCACCATGTTGGTAACTGGTAATAATTTTTAATAAATTTATATTGTCCTTGTATATAAGCAGAAATATCTATATCAATAACAGTTAAAAATTCAAAAATTGGTGACTTATATTTGGAAATATATGATAAATACACTTTTCCCTGTTAACAAATTGTACATTACCCACAACACCCAAAAAATTGAACTAATGTATCATCTCTAACAATTTTGATAACAGGTTTTAGGAAATAAATAGATCAGGTAATAAAAGCAGCAATCTATAGTTGTATAACTGTTATTACAGTAGAAATCACAGATGTCACGCAATTGTTACAATCAATAAAAGAGTATTGTAATACAAGTTAAGAATATATATATATATATATATATATATATATATATAAGGCTGTTATAGTAGCAATTAAAAGTTAGAAACTATATAGATAATTACCAATACAAAATATTATGTATATTAAGCATTTGTTGAGGAAAGACAATGTATTAACAAAACAATGGGACATATCCAAACAGATTACCCACTGTACATTCAAGCCCTTGTCCAATATATGTCCAGCAGACTGGTCACACCAGTGAGCTGCCTGTTGAGTGATCAATTCTTTTCATTGGCTGGCTTCACAAAGTGACCACTGAAAAGCTCTGATTGACCAAGATAAGTAACACAGTCTGCAGGACATATATCTGGAAAAGGGCTTGGCATATGATAAATGATATTGCAAATGATATAATTGTACATAAATATATATTAAAAAGGATGGTATATGAAATCATGTCATTGCACACTTGTTTTTTTAACGCATTTAAGAAATGCAGACCAGATTTATTTATGTAGAAATATATGTTATCTTCATCTGCATACACTTTCTGATAATTCCACATGAAAGTTCACATGATTTCTGCTGAGTAGCATTGTGATGCTGGTTTCACACTGACGGAGCTGTATTATTTTGTGTCTTTCAGCTCAGCACATCGTTTTCAGAATGGTATTTGCTATTATAAACATTTAAGTGGCTATTTTTATTCCTTAAGATTATTGATTTGAGAAGAGAAATGTATATCAACAGTGGTTACAATCTATTGCTGTCTATCCACAGAGAGTTGTAAGTTATTGCTGTCTATCCACAGAGAGTTGTAAGTTATTGCTGTCTATCCACAGAAAGTTGTAAGTTATTGCTGTCTATCCACAGAGAGTTGTAAGTTATTGCTGTCTATCCACTTGGAGCTGTAAGCTATTACTATCTATCCACAGGGAGCTGTAAACTATTACTATCTATCCACAGGGAGGTGCAAGATATGCTGTGCATCTATCCACAATGAATTGGAAGATTATATATACTCACATTAGCCTGGAATATATATATATATATATATATAATATTATGAGCAAAACTGCTCATAGATGTTGCTCCCAGGTGCAGATCTTGAACCTCATACATCAGAACTATAGAAACTGGTTTGCCACTAGGATCCTTAACTGTCTCTTTTACTTTTTCAATACGTACACTTTAAACATTGCACAATTGCAAACTTTAGGGCCAGGGTTAGGGTTTTTATATAAGCTGATAGCATTTTGTTATGCTCCCTAGACAAAGCCAGAACTCATATCACTACAGATATATACCCAGTAAACTAGAACTGTCATGGTGCACTTACCCACAATGCTGTTTGTTAATCTCTTGAAGGCAAAGGTTGCCTGGTTCTTCCCAAATTGTAGATTAGTCACAGTTAGTTGTATGGACTCTCATTATCAATAGGAAACATGAGCTGAAATATTTCAGGATCACATACTGAGATCTTTCAGAAGACAAGACATGATCAGTGCTATAGATGTTATGGTCACCGTAGACAGGCAAGAATTGTCACATTTCTGTAGCTGCAAACATTAGTATCTTTGTTATTATGGTCTTGGTTTTCTCACACTCTCACAGCTCAAATGGAAAGACCATAATAATAATATGATGGGATGTACTAAAGATACTCCCATGAGTTTCGTACTAGATCTGCCCGGCACTAAGATATGATGCTGATAAGAACATACTTGAATGTGGTCAACAATAGACTAACAACCACAGTTTATCCCCTTATTAATCTACAACACCTTAAGTATAGTAGTATGTCTGTTACACTCTCAATATTATGACTAACATAGAACAGTAAATTCATGTACAACTATGAAGGTTGAAAGCATATATCAAAGAATTAACGGAGACAACAATTTGTCTCAGTAGTCTCACACAAGCTTTGTAAATCAACAAATAGAGAAAATTAATTCTCTTCAAATCAACAAACTAACAAGCTGTCATTAAGATTAAGAGTTAGGTAACATTTACAAAAAAATAGTTTCAAACTCATAATGTGATTTTCCAAATTAAAAAGTATATTGAGCCATAAACTTTCAATAGTGGAGTTTTCACATCAAGTTTTAATAATAGAGAATTGTTATCCACTTCAATAGTGGAGATTCAACATCAAATTCTACATAAAACTTTAACCCTTTAGTTGCTACTTTGTTCTCTGTAACCGATCCCAGCTGTTCTAAATTCTTTCCCCAATGACATTCTCACCCTGTTTTGAAGCCTTCTCTTGTCCAAAAAAATAAGAGCTTTCATAGTATTGCCGTTTTATTGACACCAGAAACTATATACCATATGGATGAGATGGTTGACACCTACTTGCAATTTTAGAGTGAAATTGTTTTTTAACAATAAAAAAAAAAAGATTAAAAAAAACGGTTAACTAATCAATAATAGTAGGATAAAGGAATGAGTAAGCTCATGCGTAACAACCAAATAGTGGAGATTCTACAGCAAACTTTAACAGTGGAGATTTTATATCAAACTTTAACAGTGGAGATTCTATATCAAACTTTAACAGTGGAGATTCTATATCAAACTTTAACAGTGGAGATTCTATATCAAACTTTAATACTGAGATTTAGCATACTTTCACAGTGAAGATTTCCCATTATCAAGTTTTATTATTTGAGAATTGATGTCATCAAACTTGAATAGTGGAGAATTTATTTAATCTAATAGTGGAGGCTTGATATCAAACTTTAACAGTGGAATTTAGCATCAAACTTTAACAGTGGAATTTAGCATCAAACTTTAACAGTGGAATTTAGCATCAAACTTTAACAATGAAGATCTGATATCAAGAATAAATTGTGGAGATTTTACATCAGACTTGAATAATTTAGAATTTATGACACATTAAAGTGTAGGTTTGACATAAAAAATGAAGTGGAAATTTGATATCAAACTTTAATAGTGGAGATTTGACATCAGGTTTTAAAGTGTAGATTTATTTGATACCTGACACAAGAATAGCAATATTTTAATACTTATGACATTAATTACTTTATTGTTATAAATTTTGTTGGTACTAATAATTCATGACTTCATGTAGTACATTATATGTACCAAAACTTTTGGGAGTACAAGATCAGGTGACTCAGAAATTGATCAAATGGTGGATTTACTACAACACATTTTAAATGGGATCTCCGTGATAAAGTAATTCACTTTGTGTTCACAGGGTCATTGGGTTGATTCATTGTATTTTTTAGGGGTGCCTTAGGATTAATGAGCCCCTGACAATGCATCCTGATATCAGACCCATAAATATAGGATGGCTGCAGATACCAGAAATTTGATATGCAGACGACACAGTGCTATTAACAACAAACAAACACGACCTACTGAACATAATAAGTCAACCCAAAAGTTCAGTGAACAGCAAAATTTGTTCTTAAATATGAAAAAGACAAAAATAATGGCAACTGACAAAACTAAATCAAGACCCAAAATTAATATTGAGAACTGCAATCTAGAAGAATTGACACATTTTGATTATAAAGGAACAAATATAAACAATGCAGGGGACTGAGCAGTTGAGATCAAGAAAAGAACAGCAATGGCAAAATTAAAACAGCTAAAGAAACTATGGCAGGGTACTAACATAAGAACCAAATTGTGTTTACTACGAACATGTGTATTTCCTGTGGCGACATATGGATGTGAAGCAAGGACACTAAATAAAACAGTGGCCAAGATAATAACATCATTTGAATTAAAGTGCTATAGAAGAGTTTTGAGAATACCATGGACAGCAAGGAAAACAAACCAGGTGTTACGAACAATTAATGTCCAGGAAGGCTGGCTTCTGAATACCATATTTTAAAAAAGCTAGTTTTTTTTCTGTCACATTAAGAGACACGACGGCATGGAGAGATTGTTATTGGAGATGATAGAAGGCAACAGGGGCAAAGGCTGCCCAAGATGCTGTTGGACAAAAGACATTCAGGAATGCCTGCGCATATCACTGGAAAAGGCAGGACAACTTGCTAAAGACCTCAGAGAATTCAAAAGATTCATAGGAAAGACTATGTCACCTGATGATGATGAGGATTAAACTTGGGCTAGATTTTAGTGCTCTAGCAATATTCTTTTCGGAGAAAAAAAAGTATATATGGAAAAACCTGAGTATAATTAAGGCAGCCATCTGCATATTTTACACACCTTTATGTGTTACTCTGATAAACCACTTAGACCCACCTGTTGTGTTGGTAGGCTGACAAATCCTGCATTTTACAGTATAGTAACTACTAATACATTATGGTAGAACAGGAATACTCTTACAGGGTTAAGGAATTCAACAAATATAATTTGAGATAATGTCAACAGATGAATTATTTCTGACCTGAATTGAATGTCAACAAACAGATGAATCATATCTGACATGAACATAATGTAAATAAACAGATGAATTATTTCTGACACGAACATAATGTAAATAAACATATGAATTATTCATCACCAAAAAATGTTGATATTAAATATAACATAAATATGCTATGTGTTTGATACACAAGACTTGATCAAACTATCAACAAAATATCTTGATGACAAACAATTTTTTATAGTGTCAAATTTGCAAAGTCAGAATCTTACTTTCACTGCTTTAATCACAAAGAGATAGAAGTAATTTGTATAAATGTATCATCAAAATTGTTCATATACTCACTCGTTTCATCCTCAAGAAGGATGATTCATATTTAATGCTTTGCTGACCAAATTCAACAATCATCAAATTTCTGGCATATATCATTGATGAATTCTATTATACTATCAAATTCATTATGTGTGTCATGTGATATATTCTTTCCAGAATGTTGTCCCCCAAGGAACTCCCTGAACCAATCTCTATTTTGGGCCATGCGGCTTGCATTTTCTAACGACGTATTCATGTTATCTTTAATATTGTCAGTCCATCTTCTTCTCGGTTGCCCTTTCTCCTCCTCCCAGGTGCTCTGCCCTCCATAATTTTCTTTCTAAACAGCCATGTCTCTTTTTTATACCCAAACAGTTTTTTGTTATTGTGTTTAGGAAGCAACATTCTGCCACCTTCAATGTGTTTATAATGTCAGTGTTTTTTCCTTTTTTTCTTTCATCAACTTCTAAGTACCTTCTGTAGCTTTTCATCTATAAGGCATTGATCTTCTTTTCCGCTGTTTTAATTAGGGTCTATGTTTCACAGCGGTATGTTGCAACAGGAAAAATAAAAGTTCATTGAAAATTTCGAGGCACAATATTCCCAAAGGTTGCCATTACTTTCGGGAAGGAACAACCACTAATCGAACACCATCGAGAGAATGCATCCATTCTTATCAGCCATTTTGGTGGAAGACTAATTCATTACGATACTTTGATAATACAGCAACAGTATTACTAAAATTAGCTCATTTCGGTAAATACATTATTCAATTTGGCTTTCTACACAATACAGTGTTTTTATGTGGTCAGAGAGTGAATCCTTCAATAATTGGAAAATTTTGTTAAGTTTGTTTAATACATTGAAAGAAATGTATATTGACAACCAGCGTTATATGATTGTGTGTCATGTAACATATTCTTTCCAGAACGTAGTCCTCCTTATGAATCTCCTGAAAACTTTACGCTGTCTCTGACAAGTTGTCCCACCTCCTCTAGAGAAATGTACATGCATTCCTGAATATCTTGTCCAGCGACGTCTCAGTCGATCTTTGCCTTTACTGCCTTCTATAGCCCCCTCCAACAACACTCTTTCCAGGTCATTGTGTCTCTACACGTAGTCGAAAAAATCCAATATCTTTTTATTTCTTTTATAATGGGGTGTTTAACAGCCAGTCTTGAACATTGATTTTGTTGCAGGTATTGGTTGCTCTTTCTTGCTGTCCATCATTATGACACTTGGAAATAATCCTGGAGTTTAAAATGTAATACAATAATGCAGTAACACATTGAACATTCCAGAGTTATGATTTGAAATTTTTTTTAATGAATTGTTCACAACAAAACTCAGAACAGAATATGAAATGCTGAGGCAAATACATTGGCCCTGAGAAATAACAGTGGAAGACAAACTATACGGATATCTGTATGAGTTACAAAACACAGTAAAATTTATAGAAGAGACAAAACGTCAGATATAAGCATATCCATAAGAACAAAAGAAGAAGAAAGTCAGCACTGTCATTTTTTTCCAACACTTGCAAACACCCTTGGTAACGGGGAAACTATGCTAGGAATATCTGGTTAGCAAAGTGTAAAACCTAAAAAAAAAGTCACAAAATACTTTATTTTGACCCCGTCATGTTCAAATTTTTAGCTTTGCTGTAGATTTGGTTATGACAAACTACATCCTTAATAACTGGGTATAAAATGGATGACTGATTATGATATTTTTTATAATCTTAACTTTGCAGATGACTTAGCTTTATTAACTTCTTATAACATCAACTTTACCACATTTCAGAACCAATAAGCCTTCACATTAACACTTCCAAGGTTACGATAATGAATTTTATCAACATAAATTTTGATATAATTATCAAGCCAATTCAGAAATTTGAAAGCTTTTGTTTCAATTTTTAAAATGATACAAGTAAAAATACAGAAAAATGCATTTGTTTTGATCTTTAATGCATTCAACCACAGACTTGTAGATATACTCTAGGACATTCTACAGCATTACAAAAAATCAGTTGTCAAAAATTGTTTCTGGGGTTTTCCTTACAGTAAATTTAAAGTCCTTCTCCAGAATAGTCATGCATGCTGATCTCTTACAACATTACTCATATGCAACTGATCATTGGTGATTTCATATATTTGGAATAGCCAGCCAATGAAAAGCACAAGAAATGTTGTATAAATCTGCAACATTTGTTAACAATCAACTATTTTTGTGACACTGTAGTATGTAATCTAGAAGGTCAACCAAATATTTGAAAATTAAAAAAAAAACCATAAATATATTAAACTGTAACTGAACCCTTTCATGGTAAAGAAAAAGAAATATAACATCAGTTTTCTAAAAACAAATTGTAGATAAAAAATTTGGTTTTGTGTAAATGTTTTATTTTTACAGACACTCAGCAGCATGAAACATCCAACCAGTAGGTGGAACATACAATATAGTATTGAAAAAATAAGAGCTATGTCCTCAAATGACTAGTTTAGCAGCAGAGATAATACACAATAAGGCAGCACCAGTGTTAACATAAATAATTAACCTTTACCACGCCATTGCCACAAAAAAAAAACACACATCCGGGTGTACTCCACTCCACGCCGTGGTATCAGAATTACAAGAGTCACAAAGCAATTTTGTGAAAAAAGTTTAAATTTAGCTTTTTCTTGCCGGGAAAAGTGGGAACACTGCTTGCATTGAAATCTAGCTTAATTGCTAGTCATGGTTATATGCAAAACTATTGGCACATTGAAGCATTTTGAAAGTTTCAGTTATCCTGTTATGATCAGCTCAAATCTAGCTGAAATGGAGGTTATTTTTAGTGAAATTCTTATGGATTGTGTTTGCAATCATGAATGGGTAAGAGTATAACTCGACAATCAAAAAGCCTTTGGTCCTTAACTCAGATCATTAATTTGTTTAACCTTTGGTTGGTGTGGTCCTCGTTTTAATGCTGCCCGTATTGTTTTCAATAATAGTTTTTTCATTCCATTCTCATTATATTTTTTTTAAAAACCGTCTCTGTGGCAACTCGTGTACACACGTCATTGTCACATTGGATATCATGCTTAATGTCTGCTGTCTAGTGCTTCTATGATAGTACCAATATTTTTATTGTTTGTTCACTGTTTGTTTCCTATATTTTTATAAAGACCTTATCGTTGAAAATGTCTTGTACACTGTTATTTGTATGTTATCGTGTGTGTGTGTGTGTATATATATATATATATATGTGTGTGTATGTATATATATGTGTGTGTGTATATATATGTGTGTGTATATATATATATATATATATGTGTGTGTGTATATATGTATGTGTGTGTAGACCTACCACATAGTCTGTTTGTCAGCATAAAACTACTACAAAAATTGTGTTCTACGTATGTACTTTTTGTAATCATGAGGAATTGTTGTTTTGTTTACAAGATGGATTTTTTTGGGAGATCCCTGTGGATTTTTGCTTGAAGCTACGGAGTTACCTGCTATGAGTTTTACTCTCGGTAGGCGGCTCGCCGCTTTTTTTAGAGTGACGGAGTACATATGGGAAACCGAGTACAGTGAAACCAATCCTCTACGACTTTGAATCCTTTGTTAAGAATTATGTTTATTTTCAAATAAAATATTATGAACATGTTAGTTTCATTATGAAATGACATCAACAACATTCAGTCTAGACATGCTACATTGTATATATAAATGATGTGTGTGGAGTAAATTTACCTAGTCAAATTCTAGATCTAGATAAGATTGGATCGAGAAGGTTAGTGACATCAGTGTTTTATTTAATTTTAACAGATCATTTTAACAAGTTTTTTAAAATTTTCACAGAAGATATGATAAGCATGTTAGTTTGGTTATGAAATAACATTATAAATATCATATACCAGCATTTTGGAAAGGCATTTCACATGTTCAGACACCAGTCAGCATTATGATTGTGAACCAGTCATTTTATATAACATAATTGTTATAAAAGAATCCAACATGCAGGGTGAAAGTTACATAATTCGCATTTAGCGTGGTAAAGGTTAATAAAAGTTTGCATATGGCAGAATATTTTCACAAATTTGACTGTTTTTGTGTAAATAAAAATATCACTGGGTTAATATCTAGAATAAGGCCACAGAATAGATAAATATTATGAAGAAAACATTAACAAAAACACCAACTTAGTATTCAATAACATGTTGTTACATATGCATAACCAGAACATGTTACATATGCATAACAATAACATGTATTATATATGCATAACAATAACATGTTGTATTATATATGCATACAATAACATGTTGTGTAACTTATGCATAACAATTATTACAGGTTTAAACACAAATATTTTAGGTACAGTACAAGTAGACGCCACCACATAGTCCAGTTATTTCCCTTGTCTATGTTTGTAACTTTCATGTTCATCATTTAATAATTAAAATATTAATTTATTTTTGGGTTAAGATAGTTGTGTTTTACATAACTAACCACAACCCTAAATAAATAAATATTTCAATTATTAAATGATGAACATGAAATTTACAAACATAGACAAGGGAAATAACTGGACTATGTGGTGGCGTCTACTTGTACTGTATCATATTTTATTTCTGTCAGGAATACAAACTTGAAAGAGTTTGTCAGGACATGTCTAACAGGATGGTGTATCTGAGCACTTGCCTGACAACTTATGAGTTAAGACTCCGGCAGCTCACCAATATAAAACATATCAGAAACTCATACAGAATCCTCACACACATGGAAACACTGTATGGTATATCAAATGATACAGATTTGACATTATTATTAAAAAAATGTATTTAGTGACTAATTCATAGGTGTGTAAACTTGCTGAAATATCTGTACAAAAAAACCAAAAATAAGCTGAAAAACTTCAAAGGAGCAGTAAAAACCTTACAGATTGGCAAGGATAGATTTTTGGGTTGATTTATTATTTTTTTTAAATACTACAAATCAGGCTTTCGATTTCGCTAGTGGGAATCATTTGGCCACTAGAGTTGCTCTATTGGTAGAACACTAGAGTAGCTTATTTTACTTCTTTCGCTATGATCTATTCTAATTTGAATCTGCCCAGGGTTAATTAAAAACTGTGACCTTTGAATAGTTGATGCTTTATCTTTGTGTTTACATCATCAGAATATTACCAAAGACTGATTTTTTACTAAATTAAAAACATTTGCGGAGTTTTGACACAACTTGTTTGCAATAGAGGATATTATTCACATGTATATTGATGACAGTGGTTCACTGATATTCACAGATATTGTGAAAGAATTTGGAAATATATTTTCCATTCTGTATCACTAGCATTATCTTTATTGTATGCCATACACGTACGTTTAGCACTTAGAAAAAAAACCCCATCAAAATGTCACTGCAGCAAGAATCAGTTCTAATTATTATTTTTTTAACTGCAACAAATGTATGTCTACTACTAATGATAGGCCTATATTATAGTTTCTAGGCCTAATACAAGCTGATGGGCCTAATATATTTATTGGCCCTATAAAATATCATGTTCTGTGAATGTTTCACAATTTGGCTGATTGCTATTTGAATCGGTTAGATGTAACAGTAGGTATGAATACAATGCACACATGTAGATGTAATATATCTCTTATATGTTGTGAATAAAGCATGATACTTTATTGATAACTACTGCAAAAAAATGTGTGTTGCTACTAAAATTAAAGAACTGCAAAAATCTTTGTTACCACTAAAATTAAGGAAAAAATAACCCAAAACGGAAAAGAACTACATAACACCACATAAAAATGTGTGTCATGTATTGTACAGACGTACATACAGTCAAACCTTGCAAAAAAAAATGTAAATATATGGCAGTATATGAGTATTTGACACCAATGGTAATTATTTTATGAAAGTAATGATTAACCCTTTCAGCCCTGGCCATTCAGGAAAAACTCTGGGCTTCATTCCCAGGTCAAGGGGAATAACTCCACCAAAAAAAAAATAAGAAGTGATTATGCAAGATAATTAATTTTAAAAATACAACTTGCAATCAATTTTTATGATTCAAAGTTGAATTAACAAATAAATGGAAGAAGTACTGATCTGTAAACATATCTTTGTAAATGTCATGAAGGAAAAGTTTACTAGTCATGTAATATGCTAGAGGAAAAAAACTAGTATCAATTTCATGAATACTTTAGCTTCATTGTCAACAAGGAGTTTGTCAATTTGCAGCCGATCAGACAAATTTGTATGTAAAATAAAGCATAGAATAAACTGGGAAAGTTTCAAGTCAGTTTCATTTACTTGTGTAAATTTATTTGCTGATAAATGTTCCAATGAAAAGCTGCACCACAGTCTCCCTTACACAGCATGACAGTGACATTCTGTAACTGTTAACTACTCCAAACATATAGGCCTAATGCACATAAAGAAAGTCCTAGATATCTAGTGAAACAAGTTTCCAAAAATGAATCTCTGAAAATTTTGATGCTGGTATACACAACTTTGATTTTTTTTTTCTTCTGTGTATACCTCCAAAGAATGACTCACGTAAAAATAGTGAACACTAGACCTAATCAAATGCAGACTTATCTGGATCAATGTCGCTTGCAGGACCTAATTTCTCATGAAATTTATCAATATTTACATAAATCTGCTGTTGACTATTCTCAATCATTACTAGGTCAACAGTGTGTGTGAGTGTAGGGGGGGGGGGGATGACGCACATCATCAATTACTCCTACACTAGAGATTGACAAACAGAGCCACTTTCACTTTCTAAATACTGACGTAATTTCCCAACAATGTCTGATTCATTCACATTCTCTAAATTCCACTTTAAAAATTGCATATCAATATCATCTGTAACATAAGTAAGTCCACTTTTACCAAGCTCTGAATAAAATTGTATGAACATTGAGGGTCATATTCATAAAAGCACAACTATATATAATCAAGTATACTGTGACTCTTCTGCAATCGCTTTGAAATAATCCGTATTGATGTAATTTTAGTCTGTATTATGCTGTGATACTAGTTTTACAGCAAAGCCGCATTATTTGCACCTTCCAGCCCAGTACAACTGATTTTGGCATGACTGATAAATTTTCACCATTTGGCCTCAATACTCACGTAACTTTTTTTTTTTTTTTACTA
Source organism: Meghimatium bilineatum (assembly GCA_034231615.1). NCBI lineage: Eukaryota > Metazoa > Mollusca > Gastropoda > Stylommatophora > Philomycidae > Meghimatium > Meghimatium bilineatum. The sequence goes on along the minus strand of CM067305.1, from coordinate 32,913,614 downwards.
TACTTATGTTACCATCTATACTGGAAACTAAAATTAGACTAACAATTGCTGGGTCACATGCCAGAATATCATTCTGTGAACTTTCTGAAGGGCAATGGGTCTGAGGTAAACCACTTCTGAGGTACAAAGATATGTGTAAATTCTCAATTAAAGGTTTATCTATCAACCGTAAAAATAGGGACACATTGGATATTGATCACACTGCCTAGAAACAAAATCTATGTGCACAGGGGCAGAATCGTATTAGAAAAATATAATTTTAAAAAAAAGATTGTCAAAAGAGAAAGATACAAACACAAATGTTTGTAGTTGTACATTGATCACATAGAAAATTTATTCTTCAGAAATACTAATTTACTAGTTACTTAATGATCATCTGCGGGACCAAAAAAAAAGCCACACATATTTACTATAATTATTTTCTGAGATCCCTTGGGGATTATCTCTTGAAGACAGTTACAATGTTTTGAGTGGTACACCTAGCAGGCAACTTATTGCTTCATTGAGATACACGAGGCACATATGGAGTAACCCATGTACGTTGAAGTATTTTCTCTGCCTTTTCAATGCTCTTTTCAACCAAAAAATTATGAGAAAATAATTCTAGAAATATCAAAGTTGAGATTACAGAACATATTTTATAAACAAAGTACCCTGTAAAACAGTTGCTATGTATTTCAGTTGTATAAATATTGTACCATGCAAAATAGTTGCTATGCACTTCAGTTTTATGAAGACACTAGGAAATGCATATTAATCAACAGCCAAATTATGCATTGTTGTAATGTTGTAGAGCATCTTCCAATTTGCTTGTCAGCTGAAACACAAGAAGATTAGAATGTATGAATAAATAATATGCTATAACACTTAATTAACTTTCTCAAGGGAAACTTGGTAAATCCCTTACTATAGACCAGTGCTCTCAAACTTTTTCAAATATTAATATTATTGTTTACATTGTTAACATTTTTGGATGTAAATGCATCGAATAAATTGTGCATTGGCTACAACTGAATACCCTATCATAACATACCAGAAAATGTGATCTGAACACCATTGATAAATTAGTAATCAATAGAAGGTGGTACTGCTAGTAGAACATGATTGAAAATAATACTCACGTGGAAGACAGGTAATGAAGCCCTACTGAATGACAATTAACACACTACACACTATCACTAGCGGATGTTGGCATGAAAAAATATGGTACATACAACAAAACAAAACACAGAATATAATTATACAAATGACAATACACAGGACAAAGTCGACGTTTCAGACCAATAGGCCTTTTTCAAGATATGGACATAACATACAAACATAAAACAACCACAAGTAGAAATGAATGCGTGTCCGAGTGAAATATGGTAGTTAGATACCGGAAGCATACGAACAGGAAGTACACAAAGACGATAATACAGGTGGAACAAGAGGAACAAATTGATGACGTAAATAGCGGCACAAAATGAATAAAAACAACAAAGACCAATACGACCGAGAACTAAGCGAAAGAGTGCCACCTACATAACTCGACTGTCCGTCGCATCCTGCTTAAACATTATTCCCTTCTCCAGTCTGATTCTGACACCCATGATGCTTTCCACAAATTACCTCTGGTGGCCTATACGCGCGACAAAAATCTGAAGGACATTTTGGTCCACAGTCACCTCAGGTCCTCTGCACCTGACCATTTTGGTACCGTTCGTTGCTCATGCGGTCGTTGCTACACATGTTTTTATGTGGTTCAGATGCGCTCCATCTCATTTCCCAAGGCCAGTTTCTCCATCTCCTCCATATGAGGCCTTTACATGTGAATTCCGTAATGTTATTTACGTGATCATATGTAAATGCTGTGGTAAACAATATATCGGTGAGACTGGCCTTAGACTGAGCGACCGCTTCTGTAACCACCAGCATGCTATCAAACACAGAACACCCACTCCTGTGGCTAATCACTTCAACGGCGATGGCCACCGTGGAGTCCTTGACATTCAGGTCACTGCCATCAGTTCCTGCGCCACCAATGATAGATCTAGGTACGTCATTAGAAAATCATCTCATTTTCGAGTTGAGTACCATCAAGCCATTTGGACTCAATTCCGACCACTCTTTCACTTAGTTCTCTGTCGTATTGGTCTTTGTTGTTTTTATTCATTTTGTGCCGCTATTTACATCATCGTTTTGTTCCTCTCGTTCCACCTGTATTATCGTCTTTGTGTACTTCCTGTTTGTATGCTTTCGGTATCTAACTACCATATTTCACTCGGACATGCATTCATTTCTACTTGTGTTTGTTTAATGTTTGTATGTTATGTCTGTATCTTGAAAAAGGCCTATTGGTCCAAAACGTCGACTTTGTCCTGTGTATTGTCATTTGTATGATTATATTCTGTGTTTTGTTTTGTTGTATGTACCATATTTTTTCATGCCAACATCCGCTAGTGATAGTGTGTAGTGTGTTAATCGTCATTCAGTAGGACTTCATTACCTGTTTTCCACGTGAGTATTATTGATAAATTAGGTCAGTTGAAATATTTTAATTTTTAAAAATTATAAATTACACTGCGCAACAAAAAAAAAGTTTTGTTTTTTTTACAAGTATAAAATTAGTCAATTCCTACTGAAAATGGGTTGAGAAAAACGAATATGACATCAGAAAATGTTTATTAGCTCTAGTTTTTGAGTTATTGTAATTTCAATATTTGTATTAAAAATCCTATTTCTTATTGTTTCCTTTTCCTCTTGTATACCACTTCTGGAGCTTCTCTTGTGACATTCCAGCAGTAGTCAGCAAGCATGGATGTATTCCACTTACCCTGGTACCTTTTTTCCATCAATGCAATGTCTTGGTGGAAACGCTCCCCATGTTCATCACTTACTGCACCACAATTTGGAGGGAAGAAATCAAGATGAGAATCCAGGAAGTGGATCTTAAGTGACATGTTGCAACCTAATTGTTGATATGCTGTCAGAAGTTCATTAATAGCAACAGGATAGTTCTCACTTCTATGATTGCCCAGGAAATTTTGTACAACACATTTGAAAGATTGCCATGCACCTTTCTCATTCCCATGAATAATGGCATCAAAATGCTCATCTTTCAACAGTTCCCTTATCTGTGGGCCTACAAATAATCCTTCCTTTATTTTACCATCACTAAGGTAATGAAATTTTTTCCTCAAGTACTTAAATGCCTCTCCCTCCCTATTCATGCCCTTGATAAAGTTCTTCATTAGCCCCAATTTAATATGAAGAGGAGGTAGAATTATTTTATTTCTATCAACCAAAGAAATTTGCTGTACATTCTTTTCACCAGGCTCCATAACCTTCCTATCAGGCCAAGTTTTCCTAATGTAATGAGAAGTTCTCTGTCGACTGTCCCATTCACACAGAAAGCAACAATATTTTGTGTAACCTAATTGCATGCCAAGTAAAATTGCAATAACTTTCAAGTCTGCACAAATCTGCCACTGATGATCATCATATTTTATTGTTTTAAGAAGTAATTTCATATTTTCATGTCTCCTTCATGTGGACAGCATGGCCTATAGGGATAGAAGGTAATGAATTGCCATTGTGTAGCAAAACTGCTTTCAAACTTAACTTTGATGAGTCAATGAATAACCTCCACTCTTGTTGTATGTGCTCTATTTTCAAAGCTTCCATAAGCCCATTAACATCATGGCAAGCAACAATGCTATTATTCATTGTGAAAAATGGAGTTAGAGATTTCTGACGTTCTCTGTACATAGACACCGTAACATTTTTATCCAGGAGATTCCACTGCCGAAGTCTTGATGCAAGAAGTTCAGCTTTTGTTTTAGATAAGTCAAGATCTCGAAATAAGTCACTTAGTTCATTTTGAGAAATTCTATGTAGAATATCAACAGAACCTATTGGTGTGAATTGAGTATCTTCCTGTTCAAACTCAGGTTGTATTTCTTGACCACAATCTGCATCAAGCTCTATAACTTTCTGCTTGGGTGAGGTAGGAACAGGCAGATCTTTTCCATGTGGTACTGGCCGTATAGCTGATAGAATATTGGGGTAATTCAAAGTCCACTTCTTCTTTTTAGTTATTCCGTGTTGGAGAGGAGGCACCATACAAAAATAGCAGTCACTTACATGATCTCTCGGCTCTCTTCATATCATAGGAATCGCGAAAGGCATTGACCGCACTTTGCCATTCAGCCAACCACAGAGTTTCACAGTACATGTAATACAGCAAATGTGAGGTGCCCAGGGTTTGTCTTGATCACCTATCTTACAGCCGAAGTAAAGATGATATGCAGTTTTAATTAAAGGTGTAATTTTCCGTTTTTGAGACGACAACGTCCCCTCGCCACAAACATAGCAAAAATTGTTAGCACTATTAACGCACTTTCGTGACATTATGGAATTCAATCTTTATACAAATTCAGACATTTATAGCACTGGAAAATAAAATATATATATACTACTTGAAAATATTAATTATATACACATGTTGAAATATGTGGTTTGTTTTTTACATCAACACACGATTTAAACAATATAGCGGCCATTGAGAGAAGTCGCACGGTCAACATGCATTCGTCGCTGAATAAATTTTTTGTCAGAAAAATTTGCCACTTTTTTCGACACAATAAACAAGAAATATCACAACAAATAAGGGAAACTGAGAATTTTTAATGTGATATTCGTTTTTCTCACCACATTTTTAGTAGGAAATGATTATTTTCATGTCTGTAATTTTTTATGTGTTGCGCAGTGTTATTAATCCTTTTCTTTCAAATTGTAATTATTATTAAGATTAACACTTTCCTGACAAATTTTGACACTAGTCGAATTTCCGTTACAAAATCTTGCTGACCAAGTTCGACGCTAGTCGAATGCGCTATGATAGATCAAAAAAATGGGAATACCCATTGCAACAATGGTGTTAAAAATAGTGTTCTGGGAAATTATGTTCTGTAAAATTGGCAGCACGTGAGGAATACCAATATAGACATAGTAGGTGAGTTTTTATCAAGAAATATCAGAGATTTTGAAGGAAATATCATATGATATATAGAAATTAATGTAAATCTAGGCCTAGCATTATGATAAGTAGCATTTTGCACTTGAAATAACTCTGGAGCTTTCAAATTCATTCAGAAAGTGCAAACAGTAGTTACAACGCATAGAAAGTTTCAAGGCTTTCTTGCGCTAGATCGATTTTATACAAATTTTTAAAGACGGCGATCTCAATGTATACAATTTTGCATGCACCCTTGGTAATGGCAGACAAGTACGCTCTGGATTGCTGGTGAGCAAAGTGTTAAACTGATAATCAACATAGACAATATTGAACTAGAAAATGTAAACAAATTAGAATATCTGGGAGCAAATATAAAATGTTCCGGAGATTGTTCAATTGAGATTAGGAGAAGACTCGCAATTGCAACACTAAAATTAACACAAATGAAAAAATGTAGCAAAGTAGTAATAATACCACTAAAGTAATACTTTTAAGATCATGTGTTTTCCCAGTGGCAACATATGGATGTGAGACATGGACTTTAAACAAGACAATATCCAAAAGAAAAATTAATTTGAAATGAAGTGCTACAGAAAGATACACGAATATCATGGACACATAAAAAGAACATTGAAATTTTGAAATTAATGAAACTAAATGGTTACATCTACTTTTGAAATTCAGTTAGAGTTATGTCCTTGACTATGAGTTCGTAGATGGCTAGGAGGGTGGCTTCTAAATACCATCATGAGAAGGAAGCTACAGTATTTTGGACATTAATGCGACATGATGGTATCAAAAGGCTGATTCTGGAAGGCAGAGTGCCACATGAAACATGAAAGAAGAGAAAGACCAAGAAGACAATGGACTAACGAAATCAAAGAATGTATGCACATGTCTCTGGCCAATGAAGGCCTGCTTGCCCGGGACAGAGAAGTGTTCAGAAAATCGAGAATGAAGACAATGTTCTGGAAAGAATATGTCACTTGATATATAATTATTATTATCAAAAACAATTTGTCTACAATTTACTGATAATTACTCTGTACATTTTCTGTAACCATTTTCCTTTTTAATGATATACAATATGTACCATTTATCAATATTATAGTAAAACATGCTTTAAAAAAATGTGTTTAATGTGATCAAATTCTTCTACTACTTAAAATTAATTTGGTCCACACCTTAAAAAAAAAAAAAGGACGCTGAAAGAGTTAATCTCTAATTTCAGTAAAAAACAATGTACTCTTAGGAGAAGTATTACTTATAGACATCTGAAAATATAGAATACCTTTTTATAAAAAGCGATTTGTTCTCGAAGATATTTCTGCATCATATACTTGAAGTCTCTGACTCGTTCTTGCTGGAAGTGGTTCATTTCAGCCACAGTGCCATATGAGATCATATCAGCCCGTACCATCACATTTTTCACTTCTTGTAGCGGCATCTTTCCCTCATCATGCAGCTTTTGGCACTCCTTTGCTTTTCCAACAGCACCCTGAACACCAAATCAAGAAGAAATGTGACATACTTTCTTAATGTAATTGTCATCTTATAAATGGAACCCAATTACCAATTATGTTTGTTTTTGTTTTGCGTTCGCTCCATTGTAACCATCACGGATATCCGTGTGATTTCCGCCAGGATCGTGATTACGTTGTGCCACCGTTATGCGCCTTGTAGGCCTAGAACATCAGATTTCAGCATGCCTTGACAATTCGGGTGGGCTACCCTTAGCCTGTGACAGCCTCTATATCTGTCTCCAGGCACGCGTAGTGGCGACTTCGCCTAGACGATTTTTGCTCTCGTCTGACTCGCACGAGGTGTTCCACTGTCTATGAACTTGCCTCGTGTAATTGGACGTGCTGTGCCTGTGCCCATTGGGTACTGAGCCGTTTCTCATCCGTGAACCTGGTTCCTTAAGGGGAAGAACTCAACAGAGGAGTTGGACCCTGGCTCTTTCGCCCTCTTAGCCGAGGTGTCATTCACCGACATCGTGTACCCCTTGTCCAAGTTCGAGTCTCACACCACGCGTTTGAGAGCAAGGCGTTCTCGAGCTGAGCGTCCTTGTCCCAATAGCGCCTGAGCCCATCAGGTACTGAATCCTTTCTCTCTTCAAGTGTATTTCCGTTGCACCCCATTACCAATTATAATACCAATGACAATTATCCAACCTCTCCAAAGTACCGAGGGGGTAACATAAAGAACATGTAAAATTGAACAGAAATAGGTACAAGTGTTACCAATAATAGTAAATGATACATACTAGCAATGAGACACAGCGACAGATGATGTTTTGACTAAAAGCCTTCATCAGGATAAAAGACAACAAATGAAATAAACAATATACTAAATGTAAGAAATCGCATATGAGGATGGTAGGAGGAAGTGATTAAAGTGTGGCAAGAAACATGTCACGGAGAAGAGAGAAAGATCAAAGTTGGAAGGGCCCAGCAAAGTTAGAGAAGACAGACATAGTATGATGAGAAGAAATGGTGGACAAGATAGTAATGATTAGATTGGTGATACAATTAAGGCAATTATTTAATAATAAAACCGGTTACTTACCTCAGTATAGTCCAGGTGGGAATCAATGGTAAAATATCCTGAGACATAATGTATTTTACCAACGTATGATGCGTCCAAGGTGTCACATGCTGGACACGAGAAGATCAAATGTATATAAAGGACAAAGACTGAAGTTGGAAAATAAAACTACCACTGCCTCGGGCCAACAAAGGCAGGGCATGACAAAAATATTGTTAAAATTGACACCAGGGAAAAGTAGGATACACCATACTATCACATAGGAAGGAAAGAGAGGGAAATGGATACTCTATAAATAGTAGGAGGTGTCAAACCGAAAGGTGCAGAACTGGAAAACAGTCATAATTTGACATAAATATTTTCAGCATGGTTGTAGATGCAACTTTGCAATGGGAGTTCTTTTAAAAGAATTATTTCACCAAAATTTTAAAATCTTGTTTGTCCTCAGGATGGTGTAGTTGGTTAGATTTAGACTGTCTTTTCACTTGTTTTATAGTAGTAAATTTCCTGTTCTATTTTCCTAAAGGAAAAGAAGGATCGAACCATACAAATACACAACCCTTCCCCTCCTCCCCTAAAACTACAAACTATTTTTAAATTTCTTTTTAAAGTCACACAAACCACAAAAACAGCACATGACGATAGCCTACCTCATGAACTTTGAGCACGTCTGGGTATGTCTGTAAGATTCCCTTATACTCATATAATGATTCTATAAGTGGGTATGCATCTTGTACAGGCTGTGGAAAGTGATACAATTAACCATGAGGGTTAGACAGATTGTTCAAACATGTTGTAGCCAACAAAATATTGATATGAATCATACTTCTTCTTCTTCTTTCGTTCACTTGAAACATGTCTATATCTGTAATTCTGTCTCCTTAATAAAACTCACTGTCTTTTGTAGTTCATACAGTGTCCCATAGAGTTTTGATTCTAGTGTTGTTTCCTCTGGCCAATATGTTCCATTGTGTTTTGTGCGTGGCATCCTGATTATCTGTGCGCCTTTTGGCTGGATGCCTCCGTCTTCAGCACTCTGCTTACTTGGGCAGGACTATGGTCCTGCTCGAATGGGACTGCCCGACCAGTCTTAGTTTCCAGCCCCTGATGGCTGAACTAAGCCCCATCACCACTGCAAGGTGCTGGCCTTGATGGGGATGAATCATACAATATAATAATCTACATATTCAGCAGAAGTACTAGTAGTACTTCTGTAGTACTACTGTATGAAAAACTTGTATTTTATAACACTAGGTTCACTTGTCAAAAAGGAATATTATACATCATTAACAACTCACATCCACATAATTGATAGCTATAAACTGTATTTAAGTGGTTCTCAACATGGGCCATGTGGTTCCAATTTGGCAACAGCAATTTCCAAAATGTCACGAAGACAAAAAGGGGGGGGGGGAAATGGGGGACCAGCACAGAAAAGTATGGTTATGCAGAATAAAGGGGTCACTACTTCAAAATGCTGAGAATCTGTATAGGACATATTTAGGTGTGATTATGTCTAAATATATTGTTGCAGAATTTCTGTGATAATCAACAGAGCTATAAAAACTAATGAGGTAGTGCTGAAAGAGTCAAATATGAAACAAAGGTTTACTAATATAAGAATAGGACAGTATTTTCTGTCTATTTCTTATATTTTCACGGCCATGTTCTGAGAGAGATGGTTTTGTAGAACATAGCATGTTGGGAATGGACTGGTGTAAGGACAGAGGTGTTAGTGCAAGAACTTGTCCAGACACACCGAAAACTGCAAGACACAATCATATATACTGATGGTTCAGTCAACAGGGGAATTAATAGGTCTCATCAGGGTTCTGTTGTCTACAATAATGGCAGAAAGGTGATCAAGAAATCATCTGCCTACTCCCAACCACATCCAGCATGAAAATAGAAACGGTGACGACAGTTGGTTCTATCTATCTATTATCTTTTCTCTATTTTTGCAGTAAGGCGTTGCAGGATTGAATGACGTTGGTTTTTGGGTTATGGGACGTTTGGTTGCTTGATACTGTGAGTAAAGAAGACGATGCTGAAGGTTATAAAATACACACACACAAAGAATGATAGAAATAGGACTGACCAGGGTTAAGGGGAGAAGGTGTGGATCTGAAAATCAAATAATCAATGTCTAAATGAGAGCCTGCACACTCTTGGATGATTACTAGAATAGAAATCGAATCATTGATCTCATGTGCCATGCCATGATGCTGGTTTCTAAATAAGAAGAATCAATCAGTGCCTACCTGCCTAGCAAACATTTCTCCAATGCTAATTATTGCATCTCCTGTGTAATCTATAGCAGCTGTCAAGCCAAGAGCATCTGATAAAAAAATAAGAATTTAAAGTCATTATTCCTATGTTTTGGCTTGTTGTAAATTAGCCCTATCTATTCAGAAAGTGAGAAAATGTAAAGGTAACTCCCATAGCAGCTTCATCCCATCAGGGATGAAGATAACTTCTCATGTACTAAGCCACAGCAACTATTAGATATTAGGCCATCAATTCCTTTCCTTGCTGTGTTTGCCTTCCCCAACCCATGCATTAGCTACTCATTTATAGCTGGGTCAACTGTAGAAACAGTCTCAGGCAAGGAATTACAATGCAGATATTTGTTTCCTGGATGTGTTTTTAATCTGGCACGCTGTAACCCAGTTATAGTAAACAAGCTCACTATTAACTAAGTTACTGAGCTCCTAATGTATGCAGAAATATATGTGGACAATTTATGTTACCAAAATTATGCATGACATGAGTGATGTAATAGTAAACAAGTAATATGTAATTTACATTGACATGAGAAAATGTGACAGTAAACTAGTAATATTATGTAAGACATGGGACAATGTGACAGTAAACTAGTAATATTATGTAAGACATGGAACAATGTAACAGTAAACTAGTAATATTATGTAAGACATGGAACAATGTAACAGTAAACTAGTAATATTATGTAAGACATGGAACAATGTAACAGTAAACTAGTAATATTATGTAAGACATGGAACAATGTAACAGTAAACTAGTAATATTATGTAAGACATGAGACAAGGTGATAGTAATCATGTCCTGTTATTTAAGACATGGAACAATGTGGTAGTGATCAAATCCTGTTACGTAAGACATGGGACAATGTGATAGTAAACAAGTCCTGTTATGTGAGACATGGGACAATGTGATTTTGTATAGAAAAGCCATGATTCATGATTATGATCTTTATATAAATACTTCTACTTTAACTAAAAGTGTATATATACTTACAAGTAGCCTTATACAACGTGAAAGTTTGAGCAAGCTGCTTGTATGAGGCACCAATTTTACCATATTCTCTCTTTAACGCTGAAAATTTAAAACAAAATTGCAATGCACAATTATTTTAATAATAAGAACTATGCTATACCACAAAATTAGGAGAATATATTGTGTAGAGGAATATATTGTGTATTTTTAATCCAGAACCCTAAAGGTTAATTTATAGATTGCACATGGGGATCTCTAGAGATTGCACATGGGGATCTCTATGACAAAATTGGCAAGCCATTTACCTTGCATTAATAAAGATTTGAAATTGAGCCACAGTGAATTTTTTGTGAGTGCATTTTTCAAAGGTACTTGAGGATTACCACCTGAGCTATGGTGTTATGTGCTCTATGTGATACTGTCACTTAGTGATAATTCCACTGGTATTGTTCTGCCTTGTTAATAGTGAAATAGAAAGTGATAACACTACGGATAAGATAATACAATATTCATCATCATCATCATCAGGTGCCATCTCTAAGGTGGGCTGCAACATCTGACAGCTCTTGCCTTGGTGGTGAACTCTGCTAGACTGTAAACTGTCCATCCCTTGATATTTCCCTCCTACTTGTATCTTTGCCTACCTCTTGATCACCATCCTTTGACTCTTTATTTCAATTAATGCCTGCAACAAGGTGTCATGTCTTAAATATGTCCAAAATATTTTATTTCAATTAATGCCTGCAACAAGGTGTCATGTCTTAAATATGTCCAAAATATTTTATTTCATCACACACTTGCTCTGTATCAATATAAAATAAATGTAAATTTAAAAAAACAAAAGAACAAGGAAGTTCTCTTTTTACAATGTTGCCAATGAGTGAAATAGCATATATGGAGAAACCAGAGTACAATGTTGCCAATGAGTGAAATAGCATATATGGAGAAACCAGAGTACAAAAAAAATCAATTCTCTGCACCATTTCAGCTTTTCTTTTAGTCGATGGCACATGTGCTGGTCTGATGACTTGCACAATATTTCCTTTACTTCATCACATTAACAGTCACAAAACAATACAGACCTACTTTTGTTCATAAATGACATAATACTCAAAAACACTCACGCCCTATCTGTTTCTTTGAATACTCCTGGTTAACTGTGATAAGTGTTTTCATGTTGTCTGTCATAAGAAAAACAAACTTGCCAAAAACCTCCATTTTACTTTCACTGTGGAAAATAGCAAAACAATCATAATATAAATCAACAAATCAGAATAAACACTCCTTTCATTGAATAAGGTGACATACAAAAATTTGGCTATTGATCGTTGAACACTACTGCAGACCTGTAGGCGCTCTGTTCCTACCACAAACAGTGTAGTTATTTATTTATGCTTATAATTCTGTGGCATGTTGGTTACACCTACTTTGCTAATGTGTTGCAGTGGATCTTAAAGGGAGGAAAAATAATAACGTTGTTGCCTGCCATGTATGTTATAATAGACGACGAAGGAGACTGGGCTTGACATTCCCACCCTATGACCTCTGATGTGATAAAACCTGCTGAAAACCCATGTCTGGACTACTGGGATAGAATCTACATTGCATCTTTAGTGTGCCTCAAGATTGCAAGTCAGAAGAGAGTTACAGCACAGACTCATCAGAAGTAGAAATTGTCCAACTAAAGGGTATCACACAGCACAGCCACATCAGGAGTAGATAACTGTCCAACTCATGGCATCTGACAGTGCAGCCACATCAGTAGTAGATAACTGCCTAACTCATGGCATCTGACAGTGCAGCCACATCAGTAGTAGACAACTGTCTCATGGTATCACACAGCAGAGCCACATCAGTAAATAACTGCCTAACTCATGGTAGCAGATAGTGCAGCCACATCAGTAGTAGATAACTGCCCAACTGCCTCATGGTATCACACAGCAGAGCTACATTAGTAGATAACTGCCCATTTCATGGCATCGGACAGTGTGGCCACATCAGTAGTAGATAACTGCCCATTTCATGGGATCGGACAGTGTAGCCACATCAGTAGTAGATAACTGCCCATTTCATGGCATCGGACAGTGTGGCCACATCAGTAGTAGATAACTGCCCATTTCATGGCATCGGACAGTGTAGCCACATCAGTAGTTGATAACTGCCCAGATCATGGACAGTGCAGCCACATTGAGTAAAATAGCCACCTAGAACTTGTAAAAATTCAGGGAAACCTCATCATAAAAAGAACAAAGTAAAACTCAACTGTGTTGCATAGGAAACAACAGTGACTCCAACTAATACAACACATTCCAAAACTGAAGTGCATACATTTTATGTTTCTAAATTAATATTTATTATAAATTTAAAAACTATTCAAAGCAGTAGAATATGGGTTGCTTAACTTTCTGACTGACACTCATAAATTCAACATGTGAACAAAATTTGTACAAAGCTAGGCTTAGCATTTAGAACTATTTAAGGCAGAAGATAAAAGAAATGCAGAATATTGGGAAGAAATGACTGAGAAGTTAGCAAACTGTTCTATAATCTTGAAAACATAGACTTCCGCCGAAGACAGATGTGTCGGGCCATTGGCACAAATAAAACAGCAACACGACACATTTCCATTCTCTGGACTACATCTCCTGCACTATATCATGGAAATCTGGACTACATCATGGAAATCTAGTAGGACCATGGTCCTGCTACAAGGGAGATTCAGCGGGAGTTTGAGAATAAACACTGAAGAAGAAAACATGGATTCCAGGTAACTCAATTCCTTTCTGTAATAAAGAAAATAAAAAATCATCACTGGTTTATTTAAATCTCTTACATCATATATGATTTGGTAAATTTTCCTAAAAATAATACTTCCTTTAAAAAGATGTACCCCAATTGTAAATGAAATTTTGTCTAGCCAGGTACTTACGTTTCCCTTCTGTCTAAGGCTTGGTTTGGTGTCTGTAATAATAGAAAAAACTTTCCCCCTTGGCATTCATCCTTCTCTGCTTTCCTTTTACCAACTTTCCATCTCTGAAATCATAAACAAACCAGCTTTCATTCATTATATCATATTCAAGAAATGTCAATTAAATTTCAATGACTTATCTCTTGGTATCACAAAAGTTAGTGAGTATGCCAAAGTAGGATGTAAAGACATAAGCACAAATCAGGGTTGCCAAAATTTGACCATTTCATGCTTGAAATTCAGCAGAACCATTGTTCTGCTACAAGAAAGACCCAGTGGGTGTTTGAGAAAATTAGAAAATTTAATGGGTCTACATATTACACATGCTAGTGTGCCGGAATAATTAACTATACTGGATTTGTGGCTTCGTTCCCTCTACTGTTTCAAGTGCTCTAATGTAAACATTTAAGAAACCTGAAAAGTGCTAATATCCGTCAACATGTTAAATTGAAAACCCATACAAAAAGTCTCATAAAGCGAAGTAAACAAGAGATATAACATATTGATTCATAATGTGTGCAGTCAGAAGTAAACAAGAGATACAACATATCATTCATAATATGTTCAGTCAGAAGTAAACATGGGTCCTTTCCTAGGACAAGAGTCTACATATTTTCCAAAACAAAATATAGGTGAAACAGAATATACTACGAATGGGAGAATAAAATATGTTCTTCATGTTTTTATTGATTTCACTGGAGCTAAAAGCTAAACACCAACCCAGTATTTATTATTTACCCACCAGCTCAATCTGTTTTTCAACAGTTCAGTACCAGCAAATTCTTACAGCAGTGTAGTAGGTTAACATCATATTAAGTTCCTTGTGTATATCTTTGCATCTGGGAACACTCCTTGCATCGGTAATAACAGATTTATTGGTAGAAGCAGCCACTAGGAATACTGCGAAACAAATTACTTAAAATTTAGGATCGGTGCAGATTTCTTAAACAGTGAGAAATGTACCCTTCTCCTTGGAAAGGACCTAAACATGTGATAAAATATAACATTCATAATGTGTTCAGTAAGAAGTAAACATGATAAAACATAACATTCACGTGTTCAGTAAGAAGTAAGCACGATAAAACGTAACATTCATAATGTGTTCAGTCAGAAGTAAATGTGATAAAATGTAACATTCATAATGTGTTCGTTCAGAAGCAAACAAAACATAAAATATATCATTCATGTGTTCAGTCAGAAGTAAACAAGAGGGAAAACATATCAGTAACAAGAGATACAATATATCATTTACACGAGATGCAACAGATTAACAAAAGACACAACATAACATTAACAAGAGATACAACAGATTAACATTTAGCATGCTGTGTTTACAAACTGTGCGGTGTATACCGCTGTAAATGTGTCATTTCTTGACACAGAAGGCGAAATCATCCGCCCGATTCGGTGAACCCGAAACCGAACGAAAAAATCGAGATTGGTAACTTTTTGACAGAATATTTTGGCAACATCGAGAAGAGAATTTATCTAGCTTCCTGTTTCTATTGTCAAAATGGCGAAAGACGATAGTGTTTGATAATGAAATGGAAATCCAAGCAATCTTTAAGCATCTGCTTTCCTGCGAAGCGACATGACAGTGAATCGAGTTTAATATACTTTTCCATCATCAATTTATTCAGTGAAATCATTATTTATTCCGAATTCAATGTGGAATTATTGAAAGGTAAGTGTTCCATTGTTTTTAATTAGAATAAACCATGAGGCTCCAGAAGGTTCTCACTATGTAAAATATATAATATTCAACAGCTTACGATCGATCAAAAATACGGTAGGTCTAGATCGAGATAGGTCTAAATTTGACTTTATCACTTTCTCACACGTCTCATATCACACACATAAAAACAAAATTAACACCAATATATGCAGAATTTAATACTTTATTTATATGTGCAAATATTTAAATATCTGTAACAACGAAAAAGTTAAAAAGATATCAAAACAGCACCGACGATTGCGTAACATTTCCAAAAACAAATTAAATGGCATTCAGTGTCAGGAGAGAAATTGCATAATTGTAAACACAGCATGCCTACGGTTAACATGACATACAAAATATCATTTAAGAGAGATAGAACCTATCATTAACAAGAGATACAACATATCCCTAACAAGAGACACAACTTATTCATGAGTTAGTACAATATGCTAATCAGAACATAGCAATCAACTCAACATTTTTGTATGTTCAGTGGGATTCCATTGCTTTATGAATAATCTGGATGCACAACACTCTGCCGCAAAAATTGAAGCCTGGTACCTTGGCCACCTGAGGCATGCTCTGTATGTCTTTGCAACAGAACTTGATCATAATGTTTACAATTTCGTATACAATCTAGCATCGTGTGAACACTCACCTTGTCATCTTTACAGGTAAGAAAGTGGTGGAAGACATCACTCCTAGATATAACTGGGTGTCGCACTATTCTGTTTACCCAGGCTTGCAACTGACGCATTCTCTCTTGAATAAAGTCCTCCTCATACCTACCTGCACAGGTAAGACAAATATAAATATGAAATACATACATACACATGCATTTTGCCAGGGCGTGAGGCGAAGCAAAATGTAGCAACACTGTAACCTGCCATGCACATCATAAGATGTGACTAAGAAGGTTTTAGATGGCTATCCTATCTCATTGGTAAATATAATCCAAAATAAATGCTGAAGTAAGGTGAGTCAGGTCAAAAAATGAAGATATCTCTGCAAAGTGGTAAACCATGATACAATGCATCCTGTTCTTTGGACCCCACTCTATTAACCAGAATGTAAACCATGATACAATGCATCATGTTCTTTGGACCCCACTCTATTAACCAGAATGTAAACCATGATACAATGCATCATGTTCTTTGGACCCCACTCTATTAACCAGAATGTAAACCATGATACAATGCATCATGTTCTTTGGACCACATTCTATTAAACAGAATGTAAACCATGATATAATGCATCGTTCTTTGGACCACATTCTATTAACCAGAATGTAAACCATGATACAATGCATCATGTTCTTTGGACCTCATTCTATTAACCAGAATGTAAACCATGATACAATGCATCATGTTCTTTGGACCACATTCTATTAACCAGAATGTAAACCATGATACAATGCATCATGTTCTTTGGACCCCATTCTATTAACCAGAATGTAAACCATGATACAATGCATCCTGTTCTTTGGACCTCATTCTATTAACCAGAATGTAAACCATGATACAATGCATCATGTTCTTTGGACCACATTCTATTAACCAGAATGTAAACCATGATATAATGCATCGTTCCTTGGACCACATTCTATTAACCAGAATGTAAACCATGATATAATGCATCGTTCTTTGGACCACATTCTATTAACCAGAATGAGTGTGGGAACGAACAGGGAAGAAAATATAAAATCACAAAAGTCACACTCAGCATAAAATATTACATTTGTGTACAAATCTTCTTTCCTTTGCTTACTGTGTATGTTTGACATTCCTGATTGCTGTAATGTATCTCGTCTGGTTGCCTCTGTCTTCAGACTTTTACTTGCTAGTGCCACATGGGGAGCCAGTGGGAATATACTCAGTAAAGTTTACCAGCAAGGTATAAGACCACACCTGGAATATGGTTCAGCAGCATGGTGTCCTGCATCAAACACCACATTACAAGATCTAGATAAAGTGCAAAACCAGGCACTTAGAATAATGTTGGGAGCAATGAAATCAACACCCATAGCAGAGATGCAGAATATGGGAAGAATGCAAACACTTGGCGAACGCAGAGACACAAAAGTACTAATTCAGGCAGAAAAGTTTCAGTGTATGCCAAGTCATCCAATGAAGGAAAGATTCCAAAATCTAGCAATGGGACGACTGAAAAGAAGCAGCTTTATCCATCAAGCTAAACGACTCCGCAGACAACTTACAGACCTACCTGAAGTTGACAGCCCCTTAAGGCCTGTACCAGAACAAACCCCGTGGAGTGAAAGGCATGGAATGCCAATATACATTCAGACCCATGTGAAAGGAATACTAAGCGAGGACGAACAGAACAGTGTGCAGCAAAGGACAGTCACCCTCAGTTTCCTGGATGAGGAATATCCACAAGATATATGGGTCAGAGTATACACAGATGGGTCAGCACAGAATGCCGTGAGGAATGGAGGTGCAGGTGTATATATAGAATATCCACACAAGCCTAGAGATACAATCAGAACACCGACAGGAAAATTCTGCAATAATTATGATGCAGAAATCCAGGCAATTAGTGTGGCAGCTAAAAAAACTGCTGAACTTCAACTCTGACCTACAGCCTGTGGTATTCCTGACAGATGCAAGGTCAGTGCTTCAAGCTCTCCAGTCTGAACAACTAACAGACTTGAAAAAACTACTTCACGAATTGTCTTACCAGTATAGGGTAACCATGCAGTGGATACCCTCTCACTGTGGAATACCAGGAAATGAAAAAGCAGACCAACTGGCTAAGGAAGGTGCTGCCAAAGACCAACCAGATATACCAATCACATACCATCAGAAAAAACAGATGATCAAGTCAATAAGAAAGCCACAAACACCAACACAAGATGACTATCATATTATGAACAGACCAGAACAAGTTATAATTCTATGTCTCAGAACAGGACACAACCGATTCCGCAGTCACATGTATACAAAGTTCAAGATTGGCAACACGGTCATGTGTACATGTGGACAGGCAGCACAGAGTGCCAAACATATACTTCAAGAGTGTTCTGAGCATGAAACGCTGAGGCAGACATATTGGCCAGAGGAAACAACACTGGAATCAAAACTCTATGGGACACTGTATGAACTACAAAAGACAGTGAGTTTTATTAAGGAGACAGAATTACAGATATAGACATGTTTCAAGTGAACGAAAGAAGAAGAAGAAGAACTTGCTAGTGCAGACAATGTTCTTAATTTGGTTGCAGAACAGCCTGGTCAGCCTTGGCTTTTCACATCAAGATAGGAAGCATCATCATCAAGTGTCATCTCTGCATCGAATTTTGGCTGTAGACCTCTAGGTAGACCTCTAACATTCTCTAACTGTGCGCTTTTCTATACTGTACTTTGTCCATATCTTGATGGATCACATGGCCACCTTCAACTTGTATCTCTGCTTGCTTATTCTCTTGCTCATTACTTTTCAACTTTACCTTCAAGTATGATCTTCAACAAGGTGTCATGCCTTTTTATATATCCAAAATATTTTATTTGTTGGATTTTGTATTTATTTTAACAATACTTTTCTCATATGTAGTGTTGATATAACATCTTTGTTTTCTTCTCTTTCTACAACGTACTCCCTATTCTATTTATCCAAATCTCAAAAGCATCAATTCTTAGAGGAGAATACAAAATAACATAACAAAAGTCTTGATCAAAAAATTTTTTTGTATCATATAAATACACAAAATAGGTTTAGTTTAAACTGGCAACACTCTATACTAATACTCTACTGACCACTGTTTATCTTTAGTATTTACAGATGTTTCAGACTCACCTGTGACAGCCTTTTCAGGTAGCGGGGGGATAGGTATACAGGCAAACTTGCACTCTAGTCTCCCATGAAGCCAATCAAAATGTTTAAATCTTCGGGTCACTGGGACATTGTTGAACTGAGTGGGAGAAAGCAATATCTATTTTAGAGGTAGTTCCAGCTTGCGCATGAAAATACACATTTACGAATGATTTTTTTTGGATGAGACAATCATATTGCATATCTGTAAAAGGATGTAGTTGTTACTAAATAATTAAGCCTGTCTGTGTAGCCTAGTCTTTATGCTATTTTCACATGCCTTTTTTATATCCTAAGCTTCCTGTGTCTGTTTTCTTCTGCATCCATTCTAAAATTCCTACAGATCAGCAGGAAATAATCCATAGAAAAGAGTGCATTGCATATTGATTTACAGCTTAGCTGCGATATCTACGTCTTTCAGCGGGATACATCCAACTTCAACATGGCTTCTGTGTCACTTTGAACTTATATGGGACGGGACGGCCAACTCCACTCTCACACCTCTTTAGTCACCTCTTACGACATGCCTGGCAGGTAGCAGTGTCGCTATTCTTTTCTCCCCTTTGGGATCTTGGCAGCATATGGGCGACCTGAGTTTGTACCTCCAGCATAGCTTCAAGTATTCTTCTTTCTAGGTTGTCACGTTGTTTGATGTCGCCAAAGAATGTCATTTCATTAGTGAACACATTATCCTCACTGTATCCCTCCAGGGCCAGATAAATGGAACCCCTTATATAGAACAAAACAACAGCTCATAAACACATGCATATATCACACAATGGCATTGGGTCAAAGGGCATGAACCAATTTACCGTTGGATCAGCAACCAACAAACCATCCTCACTGAATATCAAACCATAAGTTCATAAAAAAATTGGTAGCATATCCTATCCAGGACGTAGCTATCAACCCAGCATTTGTTGGCTGTGGTGATTTTCTAGGCAATATAAATATGTTCAGTAGATTGCCATTGCTTTCTGAACGGTCCGGATGCACAATTGCCTGTGGTGAGGATCGAACTCTGTACCTTTGCCGTCACAGACGCACTCAGTACCACTTCGCCACAGAGCCGGACATAAGTTCATAAGTGCTCATATATCCCCCTCACTGCATATCAAACCACAGGTCCATAGTGCTCGTACATCCCCCTCATTGCATATCAATTCATTGGTCCATAAGTTTTCAGATACCCCCCTCACTAAATATCAAAACATCGGTCCATAAGTGCTCAGATATCCCCTTCAAAATATCCCAGTACATAGTGACTGACTACAAACACTTTCGCCTTCCCCCTCCCCCCCCCCCCCCCCCCGACATTATGTTCTTGCAGTCTGCTCAAGGTTGCAAATTCACAGCATTAGTTACATCAGTCACTCCTTCTAACCCTAAGCATAATCAGAACATCAGCTCCATCCATGTCAGTATTCTGGAGAAAACATTGTTATTCTTCTTTTTGTTGACTAGGAATGTGCTTATAACTACAGTTTTGTCTTTTCAATAAAGTTTGTGTTTTTTTAACTTGTACAGAGAGCTTTTCCTCTAGTACTTCTCTGGACAGTATGTTTACTTCAGCAATTCATATTTAGGAGATTCTTGAAGACTATGCTCTGCTGTTTATGTGCCTGTCCACGTGTACACACGGCTATGTTGCCAATCTTGAATTTTGTATACATGTACTTGCGGAGCTGGTTCTGTGATTGCAATGGGTTTATTCTCTCAGAACCGAGTTGTTTAAAGAGCCCATAAGGAAGACTACATTCTGCAAAGAATACATAACCAGAATAATATTCTGTGTCCATCAGTGTTTTGGGCTGCAATTAGTTTGGTTTCATTTTCATCTATATCTCCTGTTACCATGCATTCGCTGCAGCACTTCTTTAACAGCGTGTCACTATATCATTGTTTCTTTCAGCTTTCTACCACATGACATACGTCATACAGTCACTGATCTTGCTCTTGTCACTTTCAAGAAGACACAATTCTTTTGCCGCCGTCATGTTATCCCCATAGGCTTTGCCTCTCACTTCCATCCATCCGCCGGTTTCTTGTACCTGAGAGAGGAGCACTTACTCCAGACTCCAGCACCTTGACAATAAATGTGCGTTTCAACGCATGCGTATTATTTCTTCTAATCCCACTCATCTTTGATCTGACTTGGACACTTCTAAAGGTCTACTTCTACAACGTTTACGTTCCCTTACTTACAACAACAGTCTACTCTACACCCTCATTCATGGTATTATCCATGTTCTCAATTGTCAGTTATACCAATTTATGTGCACTCATCACAACAATAAACTTAATTCTCTTTACTCCACATCTCTCACATTTCCTCGTTCTATTCCTACTGCTATAGCTAATTTTTTCACTACTTTTCCTTAATACTCCCCCTGATATTCCTCCTTCTCACCAGACCACTAATGTTCATCTTCCTGGTCACTCCAATACCCAGGTGGTTTGCGTTCTTCCTGACCTCAGTCTCTCTGACAGTGAAGTTTCTTTCCTCAGCAAGGTCCTTAAGTTAGTCCTTCTCCATCCTGCATATAATCAATACTCTCTTCTTCAGAATATCCACCGCTACCATCATCGTCTTTGCCTCCATTATCATTTCTTTAGCAAAGAGTCATCTGACAGTGACGATTTGTTCTCTGGATATGAACAGAAGAAATATCCTTGGACTCCAAAGCCTGGTGCATCCCACGCTCTCGATCTTTACATCAAGAACACCCTCCATAATATTCAATCACTTCATCACATCAATCGCTCCAACATCACCCCTGATGAATCTCACGCCTTGGCGCATATTTGTCACGGTGATGGCATTGTCATCAAACAAGCAGATAAGGGTGGGGCTTGTTGTGTGGTGCAAGGACCTTTACCTCCAGGAGGGCTACCAACAACTCTCCAACCCTTATTTCTACAGTGCATGCACATCTGACTTGACGGTACCTAACCAGAAGGTGGTCAACAACACTGTGAAAACCCTTATCCGTGACAACCACCTTCCTACCACTGCCAAGGCTCTTTGCATTGATAAAAGCTGTTTAGGCAGACCTGTTTTCTATATGCTGCCCAAAATCCACAAGGAATCGAATCCGGGTAGACCCATTGTCTGTGCTTGCTCTTATCCAACTGAACGCATCTCTGACTTCCTTGAGAGAATTTTTCAGCCCTTAGTCGAACAACTGCCTTCATTCTTGAAAGACACCAAGCATGCCCTGACCATTTTTTCTTCTGTTCAGTTGTCTTCTGACCGTACTTATCGTCTGTTCTTGCTTGATTTTTTTTCTCTGTATACTTCTATACCCCATGCTGATTGTCTTAGGGCTCTGCAGTTTTTTCTGGAAAAGAGTTCTCATCCCTCTGTATCCACTCCTACTCTTATCTGCCTTGCTGAACTAGTGCTAATTTGATAGGCATTTTTTCGACAGATCAGTGGCGTTGGTATGGGCACCAAGATGGGACCCAGCTATGCGTGTCCTTTCATGGGACATCTTGAACATCTAGTTTGGTCGACCTATGATGGCCCGTTCCCATCTCTTTTCCACAGGTACATTGATGATGGTATAGGTATTACTGACATGTCAGAAACAGAATTGTCTCATTTCATCAACTTCATCAACAATTTCAACCCTGCTATTCAATTCACATCTAACATCTCTACTACTTCTGTCAACTCCTTGACATTATTGTCACTATTCATCCCCCGTACCTCAGCACATCCATCAAAATAAGCCTGCTGAAGCACATGGTTTTCTGCTCTACACTTCTTCTCATCCTCCCGCTTGTTGCAACTCTCTGCCGTAATCACAGCTTCTTAGCCTTCGTTGCTTATGTAGTGATGACAACGACTTTCTCAATAAATCCTCTATGATTGACTTCCGCAGACTCTCATTCCCGACGGCATCCTTTCATCAGCTTGGCTCTGTGAACGATAGTTATCTTGCCTTAATGCCTCGACTAGTTCACAGGGCTCTTACTCCTCCTCTGATAGAGTTAAACTTGTCCTTACCTGTCATCCCCATAACTCCACTGTCTGGCGCATCCTGCTTAAACATTATTGCCTTCTCCAGTCTGATCCTAACACCTATGTCGCTTTCCTGGACTTGCCTATGGTTGTCTATAGGCGCAACAAAAATCTTAAGGACATCTTGATCCACAGCCACCTTAAGTCTTCTGTTCCTGACCATTTTGGTACCGTTCATTGCTCACACAGTCATTGCTACACATGTTCTTATGTGGTTCAGATGTACTCTGTTTCCTTTCCCAAGGCCACTATCACCATTGATCAGGCCTTTACATGGGAATCCTGTAATGTCATTTACGTGACCATATGTAAACGATGCATCAAGCAATATATCGGTGAGACTGGCTTAAGATTGAGCGACTGCTTCTGTAACCATCTTCATGCCATCAAGCACAGAACATCTACTCCGGTTCCCACAAACTTCAACGACAATTACCACAGTGGTGTTCTTGATATTCAGGTCACTGCTATCAGATCCTGCACCACCAATGATATATCTACGTACGCTCTAGAAAATCATCTTATCTTTGAGTTAGGTGCCATGAAGCCATTTGGACTCAATTCCGATGTGTTTTTTAAAATTGTTCCGTCATTTACATCATCTTTTTGTTCATTTCGTTTCCACATATATTTATGTGTTTATGTACTTCCTGTTCCTATCCTTCCGGCATCTCACATCCACATTTCACTCGGACACGTGTGTGTGTCACTGGCATTTCTACTCGTCATCTTTTGATGTTATGGCCTTTTGGTTGAAATGTCGATTATGTCCTGCGTATTGTTATTTGTATGATTATTTCCGGTGTAGTATTGCGTGTATTATTATTTAACATGAGCATGCCACAGTGATTGTGTGTTTGTTAGTCGTCGTTCAGTAAGACTTCATTACTTCTCTCCTACATAAGTACAATTTTAATTAATTGTGCCTTTTTATATACCAAAAATTTTCTAAACCTGTGAGTCTTCTTGATATGAGGACAGTGTCATCTGTATGTCTAATTTATGGAGTCTCATCACCTTCAACACTAAGAGATTGGAAATATGAGTCACCAAGTACATTCCACATGAAACTGATCACCAAGTACATTCCACATGAAACTGATCACCAAGTACATTCCACATAAAACTGATCACCAAGTACATTCCACATGAAACTGATGTTATAAGAGGATACAGCCCTGTCTGTCACCTTCCCTTTTTAGTTTGATCCAATAAGTAAAGATGTATATTGCTCCTAGAAAACAATATTGATGAGCAACATCAATAGAGTTGTTTTAGTTTGTTTCAGTTTATTCAACATTGGTATTCCAAAGCAGCAGAAGCTCAGTGGTAAGTGCACTAGCTTCCTAGTCCGGTGCTGCTGGATTCATTTTCCAGTTCATCTGAAGACATTTGTTTAGAATTTCAATGACTCTTAAATCAACCTAGTCTAAGGAAATTAGGTTTCAAATCTTCTCATACAGTAAAGACCTTAAGAATATGTTGCACAGAACATTCCTAGGTATGTGTTTGATTAATGAAAATTACAGACCTAACACTGTATTCCCTACACATCTCAATGATGTGTAAAGAAAATACTTTACAATTTAACACTGTTATTCAGTTGGTCTGTAGTTCAGCACATACAATTGATTGAGATATCCACTTACTGATGGTATTAGCTGATAGGCCATGAATGATTTCAGTCCTTTCATTTTACTCTCTTTCTTAGGGTCTGAGACTGTACACGTGTAACCACTGTCTTGTTTCAACCAAACTGGGCCATCAATAGTATCCTATTGTACAATACAAACACAAGAAAACATTTTATTAAAAATATGAACAGAAAAAAGGGGTAACAATAATAATGTTATTCATAATAATAATGATGATGATGAAGTAACCCATTTAGTTATGAGCAGAGCTAGCTCTTAATAGCTCATAGCTATTCTGACAAAAGCATAGGTCCTCCTTAGATGAATAACCAAGGTGAAACTCAAAACACATACGGTTTGCTGTCTCAAAGGCATGATTGTTTGTTTGTGTGTGTGTGTGTGTGGGGGGGGGGGGTTATGGATGAATGTTTAGTCCCCAATGGGAGACATTCCAGCATGGTAGTATCCCAGGATCATCATGGCCTGGAAGGAGTATAGCATATACATCTGGGTCAACTAGTTTATCATACTTCAGTCAGATTTGATGATCTATCTGCAATAGTGGAATACCTAGTATTCCCCCGACCACCTAGGAGTGTGCCACAAAAGGACAACAGTACAATGTTGTCTCCATGATCCATGGGGGGTGATTGGACCAGTGTCTCCGTGATCCATGGGGGTGATTGGACCAGTGTCTCCGTGATCCATGGGGGTGATTGGACCAGTGTCTCTGTGATCCATGGGGGTGATTGGACCAGTGTCTCCGTGATCCATGGGGGTGATTGGACCAGTGTCTCCGTGATCCATGGGGGTGATTGGACAAAAGTAAGAAATTGAGGCAAGATGTGCAGTGCAATTATTTTCTTCACAGATGACAGGTTATCAGCTCATCCCCTCAACCAGGCCCCAGTTTCAATATGGGAGATTCATAACAATAAAAAGTGGATGAGATTACAACTAAAATAAGAGCCTAGGTAGAGGGGGAAAAAACAAGTTAACATTTCAGCAACAATTTCTTTGTTAATAACAAACACTAACAAGTATTTCTATTCAGAGCTGAAAGTATTCACTCTTGAGCAGCCCAAGCTAGTTTGTAAAATCTCTATGCTTTCTTAGTTGTGATAGAAAAAAAGGGCTCAAAAGGTGTAGAGGATTGATTTCATTGCACACTAGTTACCCCATATGCACTCTGCCCTCTCAACAAAGCAGCACGCCAACAGTCGAGAGTACCCCCATAGCACGTAACTCCATTACTTAAAAAGATAATCCCCAGGGATCTTAGAAAAAAATAAAATTTATAAAGATGTCGCAAGTGAGATTCAAACCCTCGGCTTCATGAGCACAAAGTGAATGGCTGAACCACCACTACCCAAAGAGAATTATCAATTGTGATATAAAATATTTTTAATAGATGGAGATGGTGAGAGGAGTTTTTATGTCTAGCTTAATGTAGTCATATATATATATATTGAAATAAGATACATTCTGTATTGTTTATAATACGTTTTAACTGGCATGAGATCTGAATTTGTTGCAGTGACATTTTCATCTCAAAGAAGCCATTAGATTTGGATCTTCTACTGGAAATTTAGTTATCCCTGGAATGAGTACATGACAGGAACAGTGTACCACATGTACACTACTTGCAGAATGTTTTCCTGGACTCTGATTCTGTGCTGCATTGTCTATGTCCATGACACATCTTGTGTTTAGGTGCTTTTTGCGAGTGCACCTTTCAACACTTTCCCCCCTCATACTGCCTCAACTGTAACAATGTATCATGGTAAGAGGTGTGATCTTTCTAGTTCTGTGTGATGCCAACTATCTCACACTCTTGTCACAACTTGATAATCTTTAGTCCTCTTTGGATTTCACTGCGCTAGAGCCTATAGTAGACAAGTAGTCTTGATGGGATGGGAGTTATCCCAACCCCTGGTGACATACTTAACACCAAGTCCATGACAAGGAGCTGACCGTGATGAAGAACACACAGAAACAAAGACTAAATAATTCAAATATAACATGAAACAATCTGACTACATGAACATCGGGTAGTGAATGTATACAAGAGAATGTTATATTGGACAAAAAGAATAGTGAAGCATAACATACTGTTAAAAAACATGATATAACTGGTTACAAAAATTATAAGATAATTGACATATTTTTGCTCAACTATTGACATAAATACAACTTCACTATTTACACCAGTAGCAAAATAATGTCAATTAACTTTTCTCTCTTAGACTCTCCCATGAGTTTGTGTCTAATTTGTTTTTGATCATAGTTCAATCCTACATGTCTGAAGAAGGTCCAAATATTCATCATTTATGTACAAGCTTTCTAGTCAAAGTTTGCACTCTTCTGCTATGGCATATTTTAATTCAATACTATAGTCAACCTGAAGAAGTAATGAATGCTTTTAGCACTACAGTTATAACAATCTCCACTAACATTATTATATATCCACTAACACTAACAGATTTTGATAATAATAATTGAATCATCATTAACTATATAGGGTATCATCTCTTATAATGAAATATATTCTCTCTAAATTAGACTAGTTTATCAAGACTTACAATGATTTTAATTTTTTCACTTTCTGGTACCCTGTCATTGGCCTGACCCATTAGGAAAGCTTCTCCACCAGACTTGGCAAATTGAGAAAACCTATGACAAATCAAAGTACATCTTGAATTCAACAATCAAGTTAACGAAAACAAATTTGAGAAAGTAAATGCAACACAATATAGAAAAATGAAATAAAACTTTGAGAATGCAAATGGGATAAAGATGAAGACTTATTAGTTAGTTAGTTAGTCGTCGGATCATCATCACTGCAAACTGGACACATCCATAGTTGCTCCGATCTCTCCTTGAGTGTATCCGCCATCACACTTCTGCTGACAGTACCGGTCCTATGCTGGTAGACCAACATTCTTCTGCGCCCTCCAAAATGTTAACCTCTAGCAACACCGCATCTCAATCCCTGATCTTTAATCCTAGCCATTGAAAAGGAATCATCATCCACATTCGTCTCACTCTCGCGTGTTATATCTCTTAAGGAGTTCAAAACGTCAGCGCGATCCATTGCCCCATCGCCCTTTGCCACAATCGCACACGATGCCAGTTGATCCGCTCTTTCATTGCCTCGAACGCCCACATGTCCCAGCACGAAAATAAATGTAACCGCTTCAAGCTCGCATTTCTCAAGGCCTCAATCCACTGTTCGCGAACGAGACCCACTTGTACCTTCTTAATCATACTCATGAAGACTTATGATCTGAAACAGTAAGTGCATATTAACAAATATTTGAGAAAATTAATGCAATAAAGATGAAAAGATTTTTTAGAAAGTAAGATGAAAAAAAAACCAGAGGAAGTAGGTGCAATAAAGAAAGATGAACTAAAATTAGATAAAGTAAGTGTAATAAAATACAAAACAAAAGATGAACAAAAATTTAATAAAATAATTGAATGTGGAAAGATGAACAAAGATGTGAAAACTCACATGAAATACAGAAGGATTTAGAGAAAATGGATGGAAAAATAAATGATGCAATACCAACGTCTACAGCAGGAATGTCTAATGATATTAGCTACGGGCCACAATTTATATCCAAGATAGTTGACAGGCAGAAAACATGAAAATGAGGTTTATACAGCATCAACAGTGTAGGTTTATGCTCTTAAATAGCACTTGTATTTTTTAATGTTATTTTGTATAACTGGTGATTTTTTCTTAGACTTCTCTAATCTTATTCATATTTTATAGTTATTTTTATAATTGATATGGCCTAAGAAAGAAGTTATACAAGAAAATATATGAATATTTACGGTGAATAATTAGTGCTAGTGATTTTGTGAACTCATGATAGTACACATGCTGGTCTTAGTAGATGGTGAACAGTATGTATGCTAATAATTCTCATAGTCCATTGATTGTATATCTTCTTCACTCCACCCTTCCTTCCATAGTATTCCTCTACTATCTTCCCAATGATACTCTAAACATATTTGGAAACAAATTGTTCACATTTACTAAACTATTTTACTAAATTGTTTTTTTAATGATAATGTTTGAAATATGTATTTGCTGTTAAGTTGTGTCATACAAAATCCAGTGAATTTTGTAGTGACAGATTAATTCACTAAAGACTCATCTGAGAAATAGTTTCTGTAACAGACATACATTTCTGATCTGAGAAGACAATATCTAATGAAAGTACATGCAAACATCACAATTGCAGATTTGCACAAAAAAGGTATTCATTGAAATGCCTGCCTCATTTATGTTGTATAGACCAGGGGTTGGTATTTGGCACAACAAGCAATTTCAGATGGCACGCAGACTCTTCACTTTCCTGTATAAAGTTTATTATAAATCGATTAGCAGGGTTTCCCCGCTCATTTCAGCACTTGGGCGTATCAGGGTACCAGCCACAGACTTATCCAGACATGTTGTAACAGCAGTCTAAGTAGGTCAGGGGAACAGTCTATATGCGAAATCTCAGAAACTAACAACAGTAATGTCAACTAGCGAGTTTTTCTTTCAATTTATAGATCAACCTATTCCTGTGAGAAAAATTTCTCTCACATAAAAGCAGTGCTAAATCCACAGCATAGTCGCCTAACACCTGAACATTCAGAAAATTGTGTCAAACTCAAAGTGACAAAGTATGTTGTCAATATTGAGCAACTGGT
The DNA here is from genome assembly GCA_034231615.1 of Meghimatium bilineatum. Classification (NCBI taxonomy): domain Eukaryota; kingdom Metazoa; phylum Mollusca; class Gastropoda; order Stylommatophora; family Philomycidae; genus Meghimatium; species Meghimatium bilineatum. The sequence continues at coordinate 32,883,932 of CM067305.1, read as the reverse complement.
CAAGACAATGCAAGGGCAAGGCTCCCATTAATAATAAAAAAGTTTTTTTTAAATCTTTCAAGAAACTCTATTTCTTTTAATGTTGTTTACAACTGAATATCACTGAATATCCATTCAGTGTCATTGAATATCACTATATATTAATTAATTAAAATATAAAAATAAAATATATGGTAAAATAAGAATATTGACCTCGACTTGTATAAAATGATATGTGATGTTGGTACTCTGAATAATTTGAAGCCTTAAGTTGGCACACAGTCAGCAAAAGGTTGCAGACCCCCTGGTATAGACTATTCCACCATGCTCATCTTCATTGATAAAGACTTTGCACAGGATGCAGACTTTCTCCTTGTAGTACATGCAAACAAAACATTGGGAGATTTTCTCTCACTCTATGATATGTTGACCTATCCTCTTCCTCTCACACAACTCTTGACAATAGTGCTCACCTACTGAAGCTACTTTTGCCAGCAGCATATTTGGATTGTTCATTGCTCTGTGATACTTGTTTTCCTTCTTGTATTGGTGGTCTTGCATTAGCTTTGACTTGACCACCTAAATCCTTGATGTTGATAAAAACGACATCAATTTTTACAAGCATTCACCAATCTAATGTTTACAATAATAATATTAATATATAGAATTATCATGTGCCCATGTGTCGCCAAGGCCTGAAAGGAGAGCAAAGAAGTGACACTGTTGTCAGTCATGCATGATGTAAGAGATGACTAAGGGGTATTGGGATGGAATTGGCTGTCTCATCCCAAAGAGGGTCAGAAGTTCTGCTGAAGTCTGATGTGTCATGACAAAAGGCACAGATATTGCGGTCAGGCTGTAAACCATGATACAATGCATTCTGTTCTCCTGACTAGATCTGCTCATTTTCAGGAGTTTGAGAACAAACATAGAAGAAGAAGAATATGATAAATGAGCATAGTTATTTTATCAGCAGAATCACATGTACGTGGTTACAATCTCAGGTATCTAAGTAGTCACATATACGTGGTTACAATCTCAGGTATCTAAGTAGTCACATGTACGTGGTAACAATCTCAGGTATCTAAGTAGTCACATGTAAGTGGTTACAATCTCAGGTATCTAAGTAGTCACATGTACGTGGTAACAATCTCAGGTATCTAAGTAGTCACATGTACGTGGTTACAATCTCAGGTATCTAAGTAGTCACATGTACGTGGTTACAATCTCAGGTATCTAAGTAGTCACATGTATGTGGTTATAATCCAGATATGTAAGTGGTCACATGTATGTGGTTACAATCTCAGGTATGTAAGTAGTCACATGTATGTGGTTACAATCTCATTTATCTAAGTAGTCACATGTACGTGGTTACAATCTCAGGTGTCTAAGTAGTCACATGAACGTGGTTACAATCTCAGGTATCTAAGTAGTCACATGAACGTGGTTACAATCTCAGGTATCTAAGTAGTCACATGTACGTGGTTACAATCTTAGGTATCTAAGTAGTCACATGTACGTGGTTACAATCTCAGGTATCTAAGTAGTCACATGTATGTGGTTACACCTCAGATATGTAAGTAGTCACATGTATGTGGTTACAATCTCAGGTATGTAAGTAGTCACATGTATGTGGTCACATTCTCAGGTATGTACGTACAGTCACATGTATGTGGTTATAATTTCAAGTATGCAAGTAGTCACATGTATGTGGTTACATTCTCAGGTATGTACGTACAGTCACATGTATGTAGTTATAATTTCAAGTATGCAAGTAGTCACATGTATGAGTCTAATGTGACTTCTCCGTTTTCTGTAGCCAGTTCGCAGTCTGAAGATAATGGTTTGCTCTTTGAATGACATTTTGTTGTAAGGATCATTAAGCACTGTCTTATTTGTAGGGTTTCTTAAAAACATTACCGTTAAATTCCGTGTATAACCCGAGAATTTTTGGACAATAAACAGAGATGGCTTCATACTCTTCGTCTTATAATCGAGTAACATCAAATTTTTAAAAAAAATTACGTCCAAATCACAGTAAAAATGGAGAAAAACACTTTAAAAAAAATTACAGTCACATGTCCCGATATATTAAGCCAGGATAAAATGACTAGGGCTCACCAGCAATCTAGAGCGTACTTACCATAATGCTAGGCCTCTAATTACATTAATTTCTATATATCATACAATATTTCCTTCAAAATCTCCGATATTTCTTGATAAAAACTCACTTACTAGGTCTATATCGTTATTTCCAACACGCCGCCATTTTTTTAGCAAAATTTCCCGAAAATGCTATTTTTAGCAATGGGTATTACCGGTTTTTTTTACCGTTTATAGTACATATATTTCTATCATAAAGGTTTCAATTGATCATCGAAATTGGTCAGAAAAGTATACCAGTATCTGATGTTATTTATTGACCAAAATACGGTAATGGTTTGTGGAAAAAACAAATGAAATACCATAGCCTAAGCTGATTGGTAGCTTAGGCCTAGTCTTGTTTGTGTAGGGAAACCCTACCAGTAATCTAAACACTGTCACACACTTTCTTGTTGCGGTAAAGCAAATGTTACAACAGTTACTGACCGTCTACTAGGCTATAAGACCTGTGTACAGAAAATTTAAAACAACACCTCAAAGGCAGATTTTGAGTATTTCCGTGCATGTCGCTGGTCGGTCTTGCCATTTTTTAACATGGGACTCCAAGTATATAAATATTGACCAAGACAACAATCAGAAACATAGAATGAAGTCCTAATTAATTCTGTACAGAGGTCTTACTCTTCATACTACAGTCTTGCACAAACACTCACATTTTTGACATCCAAAACCTTGCCGCTTAGGCAGTGTTGGAGGGATGGGAATGGGAGAGAAATCAATAGTGAAACTGTCTGAGCTGTGCCTCAGTTTAGATTACCGTATAAGGTAAACATACAGGTCAGACAAAGTTCAAACTCTTCTGTATCTTCTAAAAACAAACGTGATCTGGCATGTTTTTGTCTGGCCATTCATCTTCCCGTTTCCCGCTTACACAATAATAATGTATGAACTGGAAGCTAAACTACCGGTACTTGTGCAGTATTCTTGGCTAGCTAAGTCAGCCTTATATTCTATTAATTAGTCCAGCCCACTGAGGCTGCAGATGGACTACTGGCCCTACCCATTTCAATCGGCTCAACCAATCCAAGTTTCCCTCACATTATGTGATGCCATTCAGATAAGTGACTAAATGCAATCTTTCTTTATAGAAGATTTGAAACGAGGTTCCAAATCACAACACATCATAGGCATTTTGTAGTAAAATTGCGCCGCCGTAATTGATTCCCTCCCCCAACCACTGTACATTTAGTGGAAGACGAGATCAATTTCACAATCCTCTGTTATGTTTATTTTATTACCGTATTCTCCCCACACGGTAAACATAACCAGGAACAAAGTTCAAACTCTTCTGTATCTTATAAAAACAAAGGTGATCTCGCTGGCTTGCCTTTCATCATTTCCCACTTAAACGTCACTGTCAGAAGCTGGTGACATAATAGTTACGTAGTAATTACTATTCACTAGGGCTGTTCCGTGTCATAACGCCCAGACACCCAACACAGACAATTCATTCAGAAAAAACTTTGTTCCCCAAAGTCTCGCCACCTCATAAACCATCTATAGTCATGGATAGGGAAGTCAGCCTACTGGGTATTCATTATTTTCGGATATATTGATCCAGAATACAGTAGCCACCAGGGTTTCATTCCTTGATTCATTCAAGTTATGTGAGTGAAGCAAATGAAAGGAATGCTATTTTCTTAGAGTTGCAAAAGTTTGTGTTAATTTCCATTTAGCATGTAGGTTCTTTCTTATGATGATGAAGTTCATTATTGCCGGCTTTGTTAAGTTGGGGATGTCGGTCTATAGTCGGACTATCGACTTTCTCCACTTTTTGGAAGGGATAGTTAGGTTATCGGCCTACAATCGGATGGGTTTATATTCAGAATTTAACGGTACCTTAAAAAAAGGTTTTTTTCCCAGGGAAATCGCTTTCAACTGAATCCTACTGATTTGAAACTGCCAAGAGTTAATTAACTCATACTGCAAGTTGTCACCTACATGGACACCAACATCAACAGGCATTGCGAAATACCTAAGAATCACATTTAACAGAAGTCCGTCTACTGGGAAACATATTGACAAATCAGTCATGGAAGCCATCAGCAATGCAACAATGGACCGCGTTATTGTTGTTGCAGGCAGTAGTACTATCTGTGATATATTTTAGTCTAGGCTTATCCACACTGTTATAAACACAGATTGATAGAGAGAGTTTAGAATGAGGGCATGAGAGCAGTCAGTTCCCAGGCACACTCATCGTTGCCATTATGTAGAAGATATCCTTCTGGTAGTCTGGATGAAGTAGAAAGAAGCAGTGAATGGATGGATTCTGGCAAAGAGAAAGTCCTTAACAAACATCATGATAAAGATATGCAGTGCTGTGATTGGGCTGTATTTCCTAGAACATCTAGGAATTATTGTTTACAAAACAATTTGTGGAATCTATTTCTTCTTCTTCTTCTGCGTTCGTTCTCAGACTCCTGCAGATTAGCAGGATGTAGTCCGGAGAACGGAATGCATTGTATCATAGTTTACAGCATTGCTGCGATATCTGCGACTTTCAGCCTGACACATCCGACTTCAGCATGGCTTTGGGTCACTGACCCTATAGGGATGGGACAGCTAACTCCATCCGATAACCGCCTTAGTCGCCTTTTACAACATGCGTGGAAGGTAAACAGTGTTGCTATTCTTTGCTCCCCTTTCGGGCTTCGACAACACACGGGCAGAATCTATTTGAAATTCAAAGAAGAAGACAATTCATTGTTCATATTATATAAATTTCTTAGCTTACACTCAAGTACATACTTCTTCTTCTTTAGCGTACATTCTCAAACTCCTGCTGAATTCTCTTGTAGCAGGACATGTCCTCTAAATTTCCAGCAGAATGTAGTCCAGAGAATGGAAATGCGTTGTGTCACAATTTTATTTGCGCCAATAGCCCGACACATCCGTCTTCGGCGGCAAGTACATACAATTCTTCCAAAATAAATGCTGACAATAATAAATCTACCTGACTATGGCCTCCTGTACTGGTACTTGATCCACCATCATCATCATCATCATCCCAATCATCCTCCCAATCTTCTGTGATCTGTTGTTGGTTATAGCTGTACCCTTCCCTGTCAGGCGGGGAGCCTGAAAACCCATTACTGGAGAACAAAGGAGGTGCAGATGGGTTGATTACAGGCGCGGGTGGAGGTGGAAAATGTGGTTCAGGTGCTGAAATAATCTGAGAAAGATATAAAAAAATCAGCATTGGAGCTTGCATACAGACAATGAGAATATGATGGTATATATGCTAAACAATCAAATGAATACACTAAAATCATCATTTGTTGCACAAACAATCAAATGAATACACTAAAATCATCATTTGTTGCACAAACAATCAAATGAATACACTAAAATAATCATTTGTTGCACAAACAATCAAATGAATACACTAAAATCATCATTTGTTGCACAAACAATCAAATGAATACACTAAAATCATCATTTGTTGCACAAACAATCAAATGAATACACTAAAATCCTCATTTGTTGCACAAACAATCAAATGAATACACTAAAATCCTCATTTGTTGCACAAACAATCAAATGAATACACTAAAATCCTCATTTGTTGCACAAACAATCAAATGAATACACTAAAATCCTCATTTGTTGCACAAACAATCAAATGAATACACTAAAATCATCATTTGTTGCACAAACAATCAAATGAATACACTAAAATCATCATTTGTTGCACAAACAATCAAATGAATACACTAAAATCATCATTTGTTGTACAAACAATGAAATGAATACACTACGTCATTTCATTTGCCTGGTCTTGGAGGATGAAGACATATAATCGAGCACTTTACATTTGAAATGGTGGTCAACAGTTTCATGAAGATGTTTACATAGCTAGCAATCTGGAGTGTATTGTGGTTGGATACTATTCATGTGTTTATTAAGTAGCATGTGCTGGTTTCAGAATAGGAAGATGTGTTCTCTCCTTGCAAGATAACGGTTGATGTTGTCTTTAGAGTTTGCGTAGACCATAAGTCTGAATATCTCTCTAAAATGTGTGCTCCATTACCCATTCATTCATCCAGATTTATTTGTTTACTGTTTTTAATACAATCTACACACAATATCTACAAATCACAACTAGAAGTATTGAATTCATTCATTAAACTCAGAACACTTCAGGGTCATAGGGGTACCACTTTGGAAGCATGAACACAAAAATTATGCCATGTCTCTGTTTTTAGTTCTTTGTTTAAGTATGAGTTATGTAGTGCTATATAACTCCTATACTAACATATGGATGGGAGTCTTGGACAATAAATAAACAGGAAAATGGAAATTAGAGGCAATAGAGATGTGGTTCTACTTAAGAATGCTGAGAATACCATGAACTACGAAAAAAACTAATGTGGAGGTGTTGAAAGAATCAAGAGCTTAGCCAATAATATAAGAAAAAGACAATCAACAGGCAAGATTGAAGGCAAGAGAGACAGAAGGTGACAAAGTGAGAAAATATTAGACAGTTTAACAACCTGGCATGGCAGGGAAACAACAACGATCCTGATACATAATACTGGAGATAGAGAGCTGTGGAGAGCCATGATCGCATACACCAGCCAGCATGGCACCCGATGATGATGATGTTTAAGTGTGGAGAATCTTACTCCTGCATAGTTTTTAATTATATCAATCCATACTTTTCTTTGTTCTCTTTTTCTCCCACCCTCAACTGTCACCTGAAGGACAGTTTGGGAAAGGGAATCATGCCTTATCAAGTGCCCAAACAACACAAGTTTGTGATGTTTCTCCACTGCTACAAGATATTTTTGTAGTAAACGCAAGAGCATTTATTTTATTTTCTCAAGCAGGCTTATATATTGGCTTTTTGTGTTCTATATAATGGATGAGCAATATTCATCTGAAACATTTATTATTAAATGCCTGGACATATAAACTTTAACAGCATTCATTTAAAAAAAAAAATGTTTCTTATAGTACATGCCATGTGCTATTGGTTATCACGTCTGTCCAGAGCCATACGTCCTGCGTACTGTCAATTATTTCTGATACTGGTGTTCATCCATGTCACAGTGCTATGTTGTCTAGCATCTTCTCACATGGTTTTCCCCTATCCATCTTGCTTTCTAACGTGTCTATCGTCACACTGTGCTCCTCTTTTCTATCTCATTATGTATCCAAAGAAAGTGGACAATCTGATGCAAGTGAGCTGTTCTCTTTTTAAGTTACTTCTTTTGATATTCTCATATGTTGTTGTCTGTCCATTGTGGTTTCATCCTTTTTTTTTTCATGATTCACTTCTACACAACATGATTGGTTCAATATAGCTTTTAAGAATGATCTCACCTCAATGGACAAATCTATAATACATGATGATAATGATGTGCTATGTAATTCCTTTAATTTCTTTAGCTATGAGCAGGTAGCTCTCATCAGTCAATAGTCTTTCTAATAAAAGCACAGTCCCTACTCAGTGATTCACCTAGGCAACACATGCACTTGTATCAGGTTAGTTGTGTTGAAGTCATCGTTGTGTTAGGGGTGCATATTTAATCCCAAATGGAAGCATTCCAGTGCAACAGTACCCTGGGATCATCACATCCTGCCATAAGTGCAACATACACTTCTGAGACAACTACCTCATCATTCATCTGCTATGCTGGCACATCTAGTGTTTTGTTTTTTTTAATTGCCCTTTTTTGTACCAACCCTCATATCTTTAATGTGTGGGCTTGTTTCCAGATACTGAGGATTATTCCTAAATTTCCAGCAGGATGAAGTCCAGACAATGTATGAGCACTATGTTGCAATTATATTTGTACATATGGCCTGAAACATCAAACTTTGGCAGAATTCCTACAAATAGTGCACCAGCATACAAAAATTGTATGCATAAAATTTTTCTTCACGTTAAAAAATTTCATAAATTAATTTCTGGCCTAACAACAGTCATTTCCGTGCTAACAACAGTTAAATCTTTTAGAACTAAACACTGCAAATGAACATAAACACTACATCACATGAGACACACTGCCAAAAGAATGCTGACATAGTTGCATAGCACAATCAATCACCTTTAACACAATTATGCATACACAATAAACACCAAACTCAGTCTCAGACACACAAATGTGATAATATGCCAACATTCCCTGATATAACCACAATAGACCTTGGTCTTAGATTGAAAGGTCATAATTAACAAACTTAACTACTTAATAAATGGGAAAACTTGTCAATAAAATTAAAAATTTTATATAACAATTTTTATACCATCGGTCAATTTTCTGCATTATAAAAAATAACTTCCTTCGTTATTACATTGTGCAATCCATATGGTTGTGTTGCCATTTTCTACTTGTATATCAAGAACTTGACAGATAAGATTGCTAGTGTCAAGCAATGGATATTCAAATACATAACTCAGGAATAAAGTCTTACCTCCACATAAGTCTCAGGGATGAGCCCATGATTTCCTGCCTTATTCTTCGCCTCCCACCAGCCTTCTCCCACATCCTATAAAAAGAGAATGCAAACTTTAGATCAGTTGGTATTATCAATTAAGATCAAAGTTTTGGACTCTTGCTGATTAAGTCATCTAATAAAAATACATGATACTGTTAGATAACATGGAAGTTGTTCAGTGGCAGAAACTGATAACGCACACTTGTGACAGGAAGTTATGGGGGATTCATGATTGACTACATCAACTGGCATGATGCCTGCTATGATAATTGATGATGCTACTTATTAAACAAGAACACATTATGAAACTAAACAAAATTTGACTACCAACAAATGATCTTTGTCTATGGCATATACATACAAAGATGTGTAAATACACTAGGGGGATCCATAAGTCGCTGGTGCCTATACTTGTATGATAGTAATGCTCTTGGATCTTCTTTTCAGTCTGACTAGTCAGTAGGTGATTTGTTGATTGAGTTATATACTAAAAGTGTCCTGACTAGTCAGTAGGTGATTTGTTGATTGAGTTATATACTAAAAGTGTCCTGACTAGTCAGTAGGTGATTTGTTGATTGAGTTATATACTAAAAGTGTCCTGACTAGTCAGTAGGTGATTTGTTGATTGAGTTATATACTAAAAGTGTCCTGACAAAGTCTTTTGAAAGGAATATGTCAACCACGCTGAGTCCACTTTCTCTTTACCTGAATAGATTAAAGTTCCTCCAATAGAAGCTGAATTAAAATTTCCAATAGAAAATGTGCTTGGTTATCAATGTATGTACACACAACCATAGAATGTTTATTTATAATCTTGTGCCTCAAAATAAAAAAAATGCTGGTACCTATTTTCAATGAGGTGAATGAAGAATCAGCTATATTTGGAAATAAATCCAATCCTCTGATGTGTAAATTCAGCACACTGCCATTGAGTTGTCAACTCCTTTGAGGGTAAGGTAAAATATGTATCATTAATAGCCATCCATAACAAGTGATGAAACATATCTCTGGTGTACGTTAAGTCCACCACATTAGGCAACTCTGAATGTCAGATTCCCAGAAGGTACATTGATGGTGAAACTCCCTTTTTCCCTTTTAGAGTTCACCATACATCAGCTGCAATGGGGTGCATTTGTCAAGCATAAGAACAACATGTTCGGCCCATTTCAGTTGGGCTTTATTTAGCATTGAATGAATACTTCGGATATTGGCACTAATAGGGATTTCAGTATCAGCTACTTTATCCTGAGAAGTCTGCAGTTACAACATGTGTGGAGTGATTTAACACTCTGGCACGTCTACTTTACACAAGTGCATGTCTCAATCATACAAGAAGGTAGTGAGCACAATGGTATGTATGACAGATTTTGAATTTTTTTAGCCAGGCTGCAGACTGATACCATTCCACTTCCACACAATTTCACCGGCCTTTGTTAGATCTATGAAAGTCATGTAGAGATTGCAATGTTATTCCTGACCTTTTTTGGGAAAAAAATAAAGTAATAAGTTCATACAGGCAGAAAGGATACTAATATAGCCAAAAACATGCTTGAATGATAGCACACATTTTCCATGCTGAAATGTCAGGTTAAAAGGTGCAGATATCACAGCTAAACTTGGCACAAATACAAATATTTACGACTCTGTAGACAACTTACAGACTTACCTGAAGTTGACAGCCCCTTAAGATCTGTACCAGAACAAACCCCCTGGATTGAAAGGTATGAAATACCAATATATATTCAGACCCATGTGAGAGGAATAATAAGCGAGGATGAACAGAACAGTATGCAGCGAAGGACAGTCACCATCAGTTTCCTGGATGAGGAATATCCACAAGACATATGGGTCAGAGTGTACACAGATGGGTCAGCACAGAATGCAGTGAGGAATGGAAGTGCAGGTGTATATATAGAATATCCACACAAGCCTAGAGATACGATCAGAACACCAACAGGGAAATTCTGCAATAATTATGATGAAAAAAAAAGCAAAACAATGAAAAACTGCTGAACTCCAACTCTGGCCTACAGCCTGTGGTATTCCTGACAGATGCAAGGTCAGTGCTTCAAGCTCTCCAGTATGGAAAACTGACAGACTTGCAAAAACTACTTAATGAATTGTCTTACCAGTATAGGGTAACCCAGCAGTGGATACCCTCTCACTGTGGAATACCAGGAAATGAAAAAGCAGACCAACTGGCTAAGGAAGGTGCTGCCGAAGACAAACCAGATATACCAATCACCTACCATCAGAAAAAAACAGATGATCAAGTCAATAAGAAAGCCACAAACACCAACACAAGATGACTATCACATTATGAACAGATCAGAACAAGTTATAATTCTACATACAGGACACAACCGACTCTGCAGTCACATGTATACAAAGTTCAAGATTGGCAACACTGCCATGTGTACATGTGGACAGGCAGCACAGAGTGCCAAACATATACTTCAAGAGTGTTCTGAGTATGAAACGCTGAGGCAGACATATTGGCCAGAGGAAACAACACTGGAATCAAAGCTCTATGGGACACTGTATGAAATACAAAAGACAGTGAGTTTTATTAAGGAGACAGAATTACAGATATAGACATGTTTCAAGTGAACGAAAGAAGAAGAACAGCAAAGCGATAAACTGAGACACAACACATTCTATTCTCTGGATTACATTCTGCTAATCTAAAGGAGTGTGAGAATGAATGCAGAATATGAAGACGTGAATACTAAACAATGTGTGCATACATGTATAAATATAATAGATAAATAGTAAAATATATATATATATACCTGTCTTATAATTTGAATAATCTCTCCAGCTACAAAGGTGAGTTCACCATTATTTTCATCCCCATCAAAATCATACAGACAATATGCCTGAAAATTATGAGAGAACAAAAAAGCAATTATAAAACAATATTTGGATATGGTTGGTTGGTTGCTGATCCAGCAGTCCATTGGTTCATGCCCTTTGACCCAATATTTGGACATATAAATGATCATTATGGATAAATGGCTTTTTGCTACTTTACAGAGGATCAGATCAGTAAGCAGGCCAGTGTAAAATTTACAAAAGAACTATGAGGCCCGCAAATTGCAACCTCTGGCTGATAGTGTTATTTTTTATCCACAGGTACCAGAACAGAATATGCATAACAAATCTGTGTTTGATATATCATGCATATTCTGGCACACACATCCTGTGCCTGAGGACGTGTGTGCCTTTCATTTGCATCACTTGTCTTCTGTCTTCACCCTCAGACGACTGGATGTCTTGGCATAGCACAATACTCCATGATCAACATGATTGATAATTACATTCAAAAATATAAAATAATCCAGATTACAGTCATGTACACTTTATACAGATTATTTTTCATGAGTGTTTAGCATGTTTAACTCTAATTCTAATCAGAGATCTCTATGGTGCCATTGTGTACCGTTCTCTATGTCCTCTATTGTCTATTCCCAGGTGAATGATTGTTGATCGCATTCAAACTTGCCGTTAAGCGTAGGGTGGTATCTTAAGCTGTCGTTTCAAGGCCAGATGTGTTGCAGAGGTTGCATGTCCTCAAGGGTTTGAATCCCACTTCTAACATCTTAATTATTAATATTTTCTTTTTATGGTTCTTGATATTGTCCCTTGAAGCTACAAAGTTATGTGTTATGAGTGATACTCTTGGCAGGCTGTGTACCACTCCGTTGAGAGGGACAGAGTACTCATGGTGATAACATGAGTACAATGATGTCAATCCTCTACACCTTTAGAGCCTTTTAACTCTAATTATTCTTTTCTGCAAACATAATCTTTAATTATTCCGAATAATTATATTTGTAGGTAAGAGCAATTTTGAGCAATGAAAATTGTAAATTTGTAAAATTTAAAATTGTAGGTAAGAGCAATGTTTACTCACAATGATGTTTGTATGTAAGAGCAATGTTTACTCACAATGATTGTAGGTAAGAGCAATGTTTACTCACAATGATTGTAGGTAAGAGCAATGTTTACTCACAATGTTTGTAGGTAAGTGCAATTTTGAAAGTGTTCAGTGCAGCACTTGGTGATGGAAGGTGTTGACATGCTGATTGCTTTTTTTTATTATATGTGGCATGATGTTGAACTATACTATAAATTTGTTTAAACTTGCATTCATTGTTTTGTAGGTGTTCTACATGCACCAGGAAATTAAGGAAATGTTTAGGTACTGATATACACAGGTCATGCATTGCTGGAGTGAGATGATTACTGTCTAAACTTATATGTGTCATGTAAGAGTTGTGTTGTTGCAGCAGCCACGTAACGAGAGAGGGAGAAGATTTCCTTGAACTATCATATCTATCTATACGATGTGACCCTTTTGTGTCTCGCTGCATAAGGGGTAGAAGAGTTCTCTGGAGATGACCTGTCTGTGTGCTCTTTGTAGGCTTGTTGCCTTAGTCTCTTTTATTTCTGTGGTCCATTTTTTACATGGTCTTCCTCTGGCTTTGTAGCCATGGTGTCTATGTGTCATAGTTTCTGTTGGTAGTGTGTTTGTGTGAAAACCACTTAATCTGTTGTCTCTTTATATATATTCTAATACTGGTATTGCTTTGGTTATCTGTCTGATGTTATCATTTCCTTTAACTGAGGGAAAAGGCAAGACCTGTGTTGATCACATTTCTGTAATTTTCAAATGTGCGCATATCTCATTAACCTTTACGACTCTGCAGTTGCAATATTGCGCCTATGAGCACGGCTCCATTGTGCCTGCGGGCGCAATCCCGCTACATACGACATCGCCCGATTCCCGAGTACGGAACTTCACGAAGTAATGATCCCGTGACGTATAAAACCCGCCAAACGAAGCTAGGAATATGTCACAGTTTAAAGGTCAAATTCCTTTACACATTACGATTGCAAGAAGAGAGAAAGCCGGCTGATTTCTAGAGCGACGTTGGCCATTTTGTAGCCATATTTCACTATCAAATTGAGTACCGAGCGGCATGGCTAAGTGATCGTGACTACATGTTTTAATTGTTGTTTTTTGTGTTTAATATGTTGTTATTTGATAAGAATGTGTGTCTATTCATTCAAAAACACAAAAACAATAGGTATCAGGGGTACCACATGTGTGCATGGACAATAATTACGTTGCGTGTCGGCATAGACCTAGTGTTTGCCGGACGGACATTATATGCGATTTCTTCACGTTTTATTCGTTATTTTAGTTCATATTATATTAGTTTGGATATAAAACAATACATATACTATAAGTATAGGTATTTATGAGGATTTTAACAATGTTGCCACAAATTGCTCATGTATTAGGGTCGTCAAGAAGATACATTTGCGATTTTGAAAATGGCGTTTTGCGATTTTTCTAAAAATTTTCAACTTCACAACTTGCTCACAACTGTCATATCACACATACAACAACAACAAAAACATGATAATATTCACTACTTTATTTAGATATCCAAAAATTATTTTGATATCTTTTAAAACAAAAAAGTTATGACGTTTTCAAAACACCCACCATCAATAACGCAAATTTTCCAAAAAAGAATTCAGGCCCAAGGGGATGTTTCTTAATTTTTAATTCAGGGCTCTAAAGGTTAATATTCAAAATGGTTGATAATTAGCATAATTAAAATTAATTATATAACTATTGAATAGAATAAAATACCACAGAAACTATGTATTTTTTTTGTACTCAAAGACAAGATGCATCTGTTGATCACATTTCTCTCATTTTATGATGCGTGCAAAAATAATTCATATTTAAAACAGCAGCTTATTAACATAATTAAAATGGAAATAAACTATATGACTATTAAATATGATAAAATACCACAGAAAATGTATATTTTTGTATTGGCAAAGGCAAGACTATATTGTTGATTACATTGTGCTAATTTTCATATGAAATAAGTATTAATAAAAATTCAAAATGGCAGCTAATTTGCATAATTAACACTGAATTGTCCAATTATTAAATATTTCAGTTATTAACAATATATTCTACAAACTATACATTTTTGTATTCGGAAAAATTAGACGAATCTGCGGATTACATTGCAATTATTTTTAGATACAACCAAAGCTAATTAATATTCAAAATGGCTAATTTGCATAATTACAATTTATTTTAATATAGGATTGTTAAATATCTTAGTTATTTATGATAAAATGTGAGAAAACTTTTTATGGATTATATGCATAGTAATGTGTTCAGTTAGTTTTGTGAGCAGCTTGTGTGGAGGAATATTATTCATGTGCATCGACTGGTAAGTAGAGATTTTATTGTTGCTGTATTATCCCCCCCCCCCTACCATCCCATTTTATATATGTAATTATTGGTAGCATTATTGTGCATAGTCATGGTCTAGGAATAATATTTGATTTATAGTGAAATAGTGAAAATAAAATAGTAATAAAAGTAACTTGTAGGGCCTAAACCAGATTTTGTGATTATGAGCTTCATTTCCATGTCCTGAAGACTGGAAAACACTATGCCTAAATTCCCCCCCCCCCCCCCACACCCCCAAGTAAGGTAATGCTTACTTTTTTTTTAGTTCTGACATCTCATTATCTTTTTGTAGTTCTGATGTCTCATAAAGCTGAACTTTAAGTATGTGCTGTGTAATTATTAATTATCTTACATTGCTTTATAGTTTTTCATCAATGTTCCTTGGGATCAACAATCACACACAGCAACACACAAGCAAGGTAAATATATTTCTCATGCAACATATTTTTAAGAGTACATTTTGCAGAACTATAATACTGTAAAATGGTAATATTGCCATTTTAATGTTAATGACCCTAAATCCCATCTAAAAATGAACACAATGTAATCAACAGATTCGTCTTGCCTTTCCGAACGCAAAAATGTCTTACTTGTGACATATTTTATCATAAACAACTGAAATATGTAATAATTAGGCTGCAATTCAAAGTTAATTATGCAAAT
Source organism: Meghimatium bilineatum (assembly GCA_034231615.1). Classification (NCBI taxonomy): domain Eukaryota; kingdom Metazoa; phylum Mollusca; class Gastropoda; order Stylommatophora; family Philomycidae; genus Meghimatium; species Meghimatium bilineatum. The sequence goes on along the minus strand of CM067305.1, from coordinate 32,868,388 downwards.
TAGCCACCATTTTGAATATTAATTAGTCCTAATCGCATCTGGAAATTAGCACAATGTAGTCTTGCCTTTTTGAACACATAAATATATAGTTTTTAGGGTATTTTATCGCACCCGTGTGTTGCTGGGGCCCAAAAGGGGAGCAAAGAATAGCAACACTGTTTACCTGTTTTACACATGTCGTAAAAGGCGACTAAGGATGGAGTTGGCTGTCCCATCCCATATAGGGTCAGTGACCCAAAGCCATGCTGAAGTCGGATATGTCAGGCCAAATGGCACAGATATCACAGCAATGCTGTAAACCATGACACAACGCATTCTGTTCTCTGGACGACATCCTGTTGATCTGCAGGAGTTTGAGAACGAACGCAGAAGAAGGGTATTGTATCGTAAATAATTGAAATATTTCATAATTAAACTATTCATCTGAAAGTAAATTATGTAAATTAGCCACCATTTTTAATTAGCCCCAATTGCATCGGAATATGTATGCAAAACAATGCATTCAACGTGAGCATCTTGCCTTTCAAAACACAAAAATGTAGGCCTATAGTTTGTAGTTTGTTGCATATTTTATTGTAAATAACTCAGATGTTCCCTCAGCTGTAATTCTTATCTTGGTCACAACTTTCTTCACTAGTCCATTCATATTTTCTTCATTTAAATATCTTTTCGTTAAATTTTGACTAAAAAAAACAATTACGTTTCTCAGAATTGACCTACTTGGGACTTGGGGTGCAAGTTTCTTTTAATTCTTTGTTGTAACCTTTGCTCTAGTTTCGAGGTATTACCAAACCTTTGTTGTGTGATTTGGCAAGCTTAAAGTTAATTACTTAGACTTTGAGTACAGTTAGGATTAGAAATAATATTTCTAATGTATACGCGCACCTCGCTCCATGTGTAGCGAGTAGAAATAATGAGCGCTCAGTACAAATTATTGGACATTTTTGTTTTTAATATGTAAATTGGACAAGAAACAGATTATGCATAAGTTTGTCTGTGTCTGGAGTTGAACTCAGTGATTGTCCAGATGTGATGTCATGGCAGTCATTAATTTCATTGGTGTTACACGGAAATCCGTGACGTCGGCTAGTTAAAAATGTAAACAGTGTAGACTAGTGTAGTGTGGTGCTATTTATAGCAAAAGCAACTTTTACCTGGACTTGACATATCACAATTGTGAATCACATTGTCATTGAATTACAAATTTCAAGGCCTATCTAGGTGCGGTGTTTGTAATGTTGTCTGTACGGTAAACCCAGTTTGAAAATTTAGTACTAATACAATAAAGTCAGTAATCATAAGTAATCTCTACCTTCACAAAACTCAAAAGTGACAATTGAATTTTTACTACTTGAAGAGCTTGAACTGTCTTAACTTTGACATACTTCACATACCTTCAAATTTTCTATTTCCAAGAGAACTTTAGATACTTAAATTAAAGCTAATATATCAAAAGAATAACAGTCTACATATTTTTAAGCTATAATCACAGTAGTAGAGAAACAATGTATTGGCAGTATTGTGAAAGATAGGTTATTTTGTTTACATTTTGACTATAGTTACCTGTATAGGCGCCATTTTGATTCCCTGCTATTGCCACCATAGTTACCACCCAATATTTTGGAAAGTCCTCAGTTCGGAGGACAAAAAAAATCCAGAAATTCAAGTTTATATTATTTATATTGCGGATACAATAACAACAGTGTAAAGAAACCCAAAATAACAGCATGGTGGAATGAGAAGTCAAAATAGTCAAAAGAGAAAAGAAACAGAAATATAAGAAATGGGTCAAAAGTAAAATCCAAGCAGATTACATAGAATACTAGACAGCAAAAACAAATGCAGAGAAAGTCATTAAAAATGTCAAAATCAACTCATGGAGATACATGCTCAATGCAGATTATAAAAATGCACAAAAGTGGTTCTGCAAGAAAATTAAGAACATGAGAAACAAAGATGATATATGTGAAGGAACATAAATAATAAATGACGAAAATGGTAATGCACTAAAAGCACAGAAGCAAATAATGGAAAGATGGCAACAATATTTCAAGGAACTACAAAACATAAAAGAAGAAGAAATTTTTCATCTTTTTATGTAAATTTAAATCAGGTGGATCAATGTTTGACATATGGAGAGACAGTATAACGTCAGATTTGATAAACATGTCATGTCAAGTATATTTCTGTATTCATCATAAATGCTTGCAAGCAGTTTATGTACACACAAATGTTCTGACTGAAACTCGAAGTTCATTTTGTCAACCTTTCCATTAGTATAATTAAGGAATAGAAGTGTATATTTAGTTCCAGGTGTGGACAAAAGTTTAAACATCTCTGCTGTTCCATTGACTTTAACTGTTGTAGCTTCACTCCCCAAAAATAATTTTTAAGCATCTCATTGTTCAAGAATGTGGACGGTAACATCGCCCCTTGACAGCCAGCGTATTTGAGAAATGTTCATCATTCAGTGATTAGGAGGTATCTGCGCCCCAGAAGATATAGCTCCTGGCGAGGATTGAATACATATTCCTACATTCTTTCAAGAGGCAGTGAAGATCGTCATTACACTCAACAGAGAGTCCAGGAAACACAGCCGTGTAAGCGTGGATGCTGAGGTCAATGCCCTAATAAGCAAAAATACCGATGACACAGATGTTGTGATTTACATGGATGATGATGATGGTCGGTCAACAGTCACCGATTATGGACCTTTAGTATCAGATCAAAAGGAAAAACAGTACACGAAGTCAGTGGTGCCTTTACCACAACAACGAGCAGTCTAACTATGGAAGTATTCGCCGTAACGCAGGCACTTTACTGGTTGAAATAGTAAGCATATTCCCATACATGCATACTAAGTGATTCACTGAATATGATTCAGAAAGTCAAAGCATGTGATGTACGTAGGGAAATAGGTGGAATCATTGGAGAGGGCTAAAATGAGGACATCCCTACGAAAACTGATGCTTATTTTTTTCCCCAGACATGCGGGCGTGGAGGGAAACTAATGGGCCGACAAATTAGCTAGTCTCGCCACCACAACAGACGGTAAGACTATGGACCGAGCAGACATACTCACTGCTCTTCGTGAGTCCTCGCGATCAGAGGATTTTGAGATGAATAAGCATGAGTCAATATCGAGAATGCGAAAATTGGGAGTGAGGATTGGCGTGGCCCAAAGAGAACCCCGACAAAGATTGCAAAAAGAGCACTGAACCAACATAGAACTGGAACCATCAGCCGTTTTACCCTGAGAGATTTACTGAAACGGAGATCGGAGCACCTATGGACGTGTCCGGTGTGCGAAGATGATAATCAACATACCTAATGCCTTATAGGAATCTTCACAAGATCTTGCATCATCTGAAATGTATGGAGTCGCTTGCTACTACGAGTGAAATAACAGCACACATGTTTAAGGAACATTTCAAGTCGATGGCAAGCAGTTGCATGCATGTTTAGCACACAAAGTGAAAGAATGACATATGCAACCTATAGTAAATACAGATGGTACATTTTATTTCAGATGAGCAATAAATCCACTGTTAAGTCCTGTCTTGGTTGAACAGTTGTCACTGGCAAACGCAGTTATATTATTTAATGGAATGGATTTCTCTGCAAGCAGTCTTTTCAGTTCTTATGAAAAACATAACTAACCCTAACCCCTAACCCTAAAAATATATTTCAATCAATTATTGATTTTTTTATTGATTTAGTTCATAATTTTTAGACCAATTAACCACTAAATACGTAAATAAGGACTAATTTTTAAAAAAAGAAAGAAAACAGGGGTTGGACTTCGATCATAGTACCGAATTGCTACTACTGTTATATATGGTTACTATTATCAATCTTTCAGAATTTTTGAAAATCAATTATTGAAAATCCGGAAGTTCGACGAAGTAAATTGAAATAAGTGAGGGAAGTAACTAAAAACTAAAACTTAACAACCTAATACAGTCAACATGACTTATTTCGGAACAATTAGCGGTAATTTAAAAAAAAATTTTTTTTTTCTTTTTTAAGAAATTGGCCAAAATAAAGTTCAGTTTTTTTAGAAAATAACCCAAGACACCAAGGTGTCATCGAAAAAGCCCAGAATGTTGGGAAAAATTAAGGAGTGGGAATGTTGATTGACACTGCCACCTGTTGCTTGGAACTGATGTAACAGGGGAAATAATTAGGCAATTTTTAATCGATCTGTGGTATTACATCGCTCATGAGCGGTTTGTTTGGCTCTCTAAGTAAGTGTAAAGAGTTGACAGCATCTAGTTCAATATAAGGGTTCAGACGTAGGGCTGGACAATTGCAGCAGAAATTATATGTTTCAAAAAGTGCTAAATCATTAAAGTGATGGACAAAAGTGAAGCCGATATCATTTTTGAGGTGGCGATGACTTCTGTTATCGCTGAATTGCAGTTATCGGTTATGAATCGACATCATTGCACTCCTGGTAGACCCATAGGTACTCAGCCTCTCTAGCACATGTCGATTGATATACATGCTAACTAGTGGTTCCAGTGAGTCGCTGGTTGTTTCTAAAGTTTTCTTAATCTCAGCTTCGATGTCTTGTCAGTCCATGTGTCCGCATCCAGTAGGGCTTGTGAAGCAGTTTCCGTAAGCCCCTTTATCTATTGTTAACTCATCGTTTATTGATGTATTGATGCAATCATATTTGATATATGTTCTCTCAGAACTGCAAATGGCTGCTTTATTTGTTTGTTTATTACTGGATTTGCCTTTCTTGAGAAAGTCACTCGCTTTTCAACCGTGAAATAATTTTCTTTGGTTATATCGGGGCGTATCTTGTGATCGAATGACCTGGGTGGTGTCCTGTTAGGGACTGAGGGAATGATTGGGTTCTGGTCTGTCATGAAAAGGACATTAAATAGTGGGGGGGGAGGGGGGATTAAAGGTTAGCCCTAAAAAGGACTTTTAATAAATCATTGAATGGTGTTTTGGATCCTGGTTTGCTGTTACTTGCTTTCTTGGTTTTTCTGGATACTTTTGGTCTGGTGTCTTGTTTTCTTGATAATCCTGGAAGCTATTGATTGCAAATGGCTGCGTGTTCCGGCCAACAAAATTCACACGATGTCGCGGATGTCAGTGGGCCAAAGTAACAAATACGACAATAACTAACTGGTAGTCATAAAAATATAATAGAAACAATAGTAATAAAACGAATCCATCAGTCCTTCAATTGTCCACTTCACGAACCATTTGCATTTTAAACATGTTTTTAAAACAACTGTTTTCCTGCATTGCTTTTTTCTTTTTATTGTATGTTTATTCTAACAAAGATATTTGATCGAAACATCAACTGTTTTCGTCATTATTCTTATTATTACAAGTTTCTATCATATTTGTATTATTAGCAGCAGGGTTTCAACACATATTTACTTATTAACACTGCGTAGCTATTTATGCTATTTACTTATTTACACTATTTTCTTATTTACTATTTAGTTATGTACATTATTTACTTATTTACACTATTTAGTTATTTACTAAGGTTTATAATAATCGGATGTCGGTTGATTTCTGCTGCAGACATTTATGTGCCTGGTCTGTTAGAAAACAATGACAACCTAAATGAAAATATTACCTAGAAAATCACTATATCCAAAAAATGCAGATCCATGCATCCTGAATATATTATGCTAAAGATCAAAGCAGAAGAACTTCAAACAGATCTACCTACCTGAGCAGCACTCTCTCACAGATCCACCTACCTGAGCAGCACTCTCTCACAGATCCATCTACCTGAGCAGCACTCTCTCACAGATCCATCTACCTGAGCAGCACTCTCTCACAGATCCACCTACCTGAGCAGCACTCTCTCACAGATCCATCTACCTGAGCAGCACTCTCTCACAGATCCATCTACCTGAGCAGCACTCTCTCACAGATCCATCTACCTGAGCAGCACTCTCTCACAGATCCATCTACCCGAGCAGCACTCTCTCACACAATGTAAACATCGACTATGAGGTCAACAAAATAATAGCGACAGCTAGTGCCACATTTGGAAGACGGGGCAAAAACGCATGGCCCAGCCGGAGAACTACGACTACCACCAAATAATAGATTACAAGGCACCAGAAATATCATGGCCACACACGCTAATGGAATTTTCAATAATTCCGTTGGATACGTTTGCTTCATGTGATAATTTTTTCATTCGTCGTTTTTTAATTTTTGTGTGTATCTTGATAAAGACCTATTGGTTGAAACGTTGAATATGATTTGTGTATTGTAATTTGTATGTTTTCTTGTGTGCGCATCATTACCCACTAGTTTTAGTTATAGTCTGTCGTGTCTGATTGAAGAGATTATATAAACCTGTGTTTTACGTAAGTACAATTGTTGTTACGTTTCACGCAGTTACATTGTATTGATTGTCACACACGCTAGAAGACTCAGATATTTTCATCAATGCTGTCTTCGTAAGATGCTTAACATCCATTTGTGGAATAAAATACCAGGCAGTGGAGCACTGATGAAATGTAAATCTTCAAGCATATAAGCCTACACAATGTTGATGAAGGCACAAACACGCTGGGCATGACACATGGTCAACATGAAAGATCATCGTTAACCAAAAACAGTTGTGTGGAGAACTTTAGGCTGGCTCCAGGAAAGCCGGAGAACAGAAGAAGTGTTTTGGTTCTTTTTATAAAGTCGGTGTTACTGTTGCACGGATTGTGCCCAGATGTTCAACTATACATGGGGGACATACTATGATCTTAACCTACTTTGCAGGGTGGGGGGGGGGTAGTATAACCAATCTATACTACGTTAAGACTGAGATTGTGGGGTAAATAATAAACACCGGCCTGGTGTTTAAGAACCGTAAACTTATATGCTTAAACTTTTCAAAATTGTCCCGCTGTGATAAGCATCATTGTTCTTACTCTTTTTACTGCTGCTATTGTTTGGTCACTGTTTGTTTTGTATATTCTTGAAGAAGACCAAATGGTTGAAAATGTCGTGTATTTTGATATGTGCATGATTTCGTCTATATATCTCATTGTCCGAATAGTCTGTTGGTGATAGTAAAACTACATTAACGTATGTTCTACGTAAGTACTATTACTTCTGTTACATGGCACATTAAATTTAGCATTGCGCACAAAATACTTACCAATCTAGATGTTTTAAGTGCAACAATGAAACGATATGTGCTATTGTTTTTCTTTTAATTTCTTAGAATCCCTTTAAATTAAATGACGTTGTTTGATGTTTTATAAATCGTTTACTTAATTATGTTTTATTCAGAGCTGACTCATTCTCAATTGAATTGTTTATTGAAAAATATCGTTATTTTCTTCATCACCCACCAAACAATTATATCAAAGTCATCTTCTTCTTCTTTCTGTCCTCATGTACCTTTCGGTGTTGAGGGGAGAGTGAGTGTACGGTCTTTTGCCCTTCTATTTGCCTCCTCTGCTGTTATATTTCCGAGTGTCTCTAATACACTATCTATCCACCTTTTACGAGGGCGTCCAATAGGTCTCCTGTTTTTGTATCGTTTGTTAAGTGTTTTTTGGATAATACTTTGCTCCTTCTGTCTGGTTATGTGGCCGTACCATTTAACTTGTTGTTTCTGTATGTATTCTATTGTTGGCTTGATCCCTAATTGTTTCCTTAGTGCTTCATTCCTGATTTTGTCTCTCAAGCTAACTCCAATCATACGTCTCACACATTTCATTTCAGTGGTGTTAATCTTATGTATTGTTCTAGAATCTAATGTCCAAGTTTGACACTGATAACACAATGTTCGTAAGAAAATGGTGTTGAAAAGCGCTTTCTTTGTTTCTAGTGTAATATCTTTGTTTCTTAGTAAAGGTGTTAATTGACCAATGATCTGACAGGCCTTATTACATCTTGCGTTTATTTCTGCTTCTTGTTTATTGTCATATCTCAATGTGCTGCCCAGATATTTGAATTCATCTACTTGTTTTAGTTGTTTATTGTTTATCTGTATGTTGATGTTCTCCTTTTCTCTTGCAATATTCATTACTTCTGTTTTGTCTATGTTGATTTTCATTCCAAATTGCTTGCCTGCTGTGTCTATTATGCTTAGGTGGTCTTGCAGATTTTTAATGCTGTTGTGGAATAAAACCTGGTCATCTGCAAAAAGCAGTTCATTTGCTTCATTAGAATTTGCTGTTTTGTTTATATGGTCCATATGTTTATATGCCAACTGTTTCAGAATAAATATTGCATCAGTACATCCTCTGTTTCTTTTAAAACCCATTTGTGTATTGCTAAGTTGTTGTTCGATTACAGGTCTCAGTCTTTTCTCTACTATTTTTGCATATAGTTTTCCTGCATGACTTAACTTGGCTTATCAAAGTCATCGTTTATTTATTTACAATTTTTTATATAGAATGTTCATGATTGTCATCGCACATAAAACATGCCCAATCCCAGCCAAAAATGTATAAAATGAAATATGTGCTCTATTAGTCATAATTTCTGGGAATCGAAACAATAAAAGCAAACTTCTCCTGTTCAACTGCATAATATTCTAAATATGTGAATGTGCTTCTATTCTTCATCTGTTACATACAACTTGTGATTATACATTATTCCAGATATTTAATTTATCTGCTACACCACTTAAGCGCCATACCCTATTCCACTTGTTTAATTCATCAGTTACATATCGCAGTATTATCTTCTACTTATTTCCATCTGTTACACCTGGTCATCATGGGCGCCATCTTGATATGTTGAAGGAAATCGATAATAGGGGAAGATTACAGCGAAAGTGTCATCCAACTGGCAAAATTGGGAACTTACAAATGAAAGGCGAATACGGGAAAATGAACTCACATTCCAACTTTTTAATATATATAGGGGCAGATAAGCAGTGTTTGCATAAATATTACATGTATCATTTTCCTTTGTCCAGTAGACATTTTCCGTACAGAGGCGAGAGGTGTAGAGATTTATTATTTGATTTATTTTTTGTGGAAAAAGGGGGAGGGGTAGATTTAAATTCTACAGTTATTGTGTGGGAAGATATAGTAGAAATGCAAATACGACACCAACAGTGCATAAATGTAATGGTCGGCACGTGTTTACAGTTCACTAATATTCCGTTAGTGAAAATATGTCGATTCGTCTATGGATGGGCATTTAGAAGGACGTCTGCCGAATAGTGCGCGCGAGAATGGCAGATCCTAACCCCTCTCCCTTACCCAAAATTTATACATCCGTCTCTTCCCGCCACGGAAAATATGTCTACTGGGCACTCACAAAGGAATATAATAAATGTAATATTTATGCTAACAATGCTTATCGGCCACTAGCTCGTATCGCTAAATTATGTGGACTCATCTTCCCGTATTGTACTTTATATTAAGTTTTGCTAATCCATTGCAACACAACTAATAATACACACAAATCGACGTTTCGATCAAAAGGCCATTATCAAGAACGCATTCATAACAAAATACAACGAGTAAGAACGAAAATTCACGTTCACATGACATATCTAAATATAGGTAAATGATCATGATAGCTGTTTTTTTTCCCTTTCTTTTAATGGATATTTGGTTGTGTGCAATTAGTTTTCAGTATGTGTTGTTTCACCTCTGATCTTCTAGTTTTTATGTTTTCGTTATGTATGTATATTTAAATCCGACATGTGAACTTTAAATGTCCTTACTTTACTACTCATGGTATTATGTTGTGAATGAGTTATTGATAAATTTGTCTTGGTAAAAACGACGATGTATGTGTGTTATTATGCTTATGGACTATGTGGTGTCTTTTCTGAATGGGATAGATTAGAACACGGTTTAACCATTTGCAGTCACTGAATTGACACTGTGACTGGCTTAGCAAACCGACAGCGTAGAAGCTAGTACTAGTAATATCGCTCGTAGAAAACAAATATGAAGAGTTCTCATAGCCAGAGGAACAAGCTTACAAACAGCACACAGGAAGGCCATCTCCAGAAAATTCTTCTACCCCTGACGCCGCAAGGCAAGCAATGGATACAGCGTATAGATAGATAGATTATGCTTGTTATTAGTGACTAGCAAAACATTTTTATCATGTTCCAAGAATTTTGTACATATGTGTTTGGGGTATGTCAGTCACGGGCGGAGGCTTAGTTAGTTATATTTAATGTCAGTCAAACGTAAAAGAATGACATAATTACGTTCTCTTTATATTATTTATGACTATTAGACTTATAGAACCAAACTTATCTTGAATGTGTTTTATTGTAAATTAATGTCATAAGAAAATCATCGGCAGATACAAGAATCTTAACAAGAAACTTGAAGTGTTCATATTAACATGACATGTGAAACTATATAATATGTGGGCCCTGCATTTAACTGAGCGTCACTGAGAGTTTCTAAAGTTCTAGTTAATTATGCTGTTAAGAAGCTATATCTTTCCAGTGTCAACATATGGCTGTGAGAGGTGGTCAGTGACATCTGCAACGGAAAAGAAAATATGGGCATGTGAAATGAAATGTTATTGAAAAGATCATAAGAATATCATGGACAGAAGGACGAATCAACACAGACTTCCGCAAAGACCTGAACATAGAAGAAGTATGAGGCTCCTCAAAACTATCCCCCCCCCCCCGCCCCTAAAAGACCCCCTATATTTCAGACATATAAAGAAACACAATAGCTTAGAAAGATTAACCATAGAGGAAAAGTTCGAGGTAAGAGAATAAGAGGCAAACCAAGACTACGTTAGACACATGGCATCAAAGACATTCTGAATATGACACTAGAAGAAACTAGACAACTTGCATAGAACCGAGAGGCTTGGCATTGAGGACAATGTTCTGTAAAAGACATATCACTTAGATAGTTAATTATTAAGTTAATTTTTGTAGTTTTGATTTATCTTATCATTTATCATCAACACTAGTTAGTAATACTAATAATATCAGGATAGGGAATCTTTGACCTCCTGTTGTCTATGTTCCGGGTGCATATGTTTGCAATATTATATTATTACTTGTACTCAATAACTGTTATACCACCCATACTCATACGTTGCGTCTTTTCTTCCAGTTTTTATAAAAATTTTACTATAAGCAAAACAAAACAGCAATAATATCAGAAAAGGATATTCCAGTTAAAATGATAGGTATATGTACCAGCTGTCCGGCTCTGTGGCGAAGTGGTACAGAGCGCACCTGTGACGGCCAAGGTACCGAGTTCGGTCCCCGCCACATGTATTTGAGCATCCGGACTGTTCAGAAAGCAATGGCAAACGACTGAACGTATTATATTGTCTAGAAAATCACTACAGCCAAAAAATGCAGGATTGATGGCTACGTCCTGAATAGGATACACTACCAATTTTAAAATGTATGTATCAGCGAATCACAATATTTCAAATTTCATCGAATAAACATGTTCTTCTAATTGCTTCTTCCGCTGTTATATTTCCGAGGTTCTCTAATACACTATCTATCCAGCTTTTACGAGGGCGGATAACAACTATGATAAAGTATTACTATCACTGATTACTAATAGGCCTGAAACGAATACATAGAAAAATAATGTCGATTAGAAACAATTCAAAACACATGAAGAAAATCAAACCAGGTAAGTGGAATGCTAGAAGAAAATGAGTAATGGGTGTCAAAAGCTGATTAAGTGACCACAACTATTGCTCATAATTAAACACGACTGCACCTCTTTCTTCAAATACAATGAGATACGTTTGTAAGTCCATTTCATTTTGTTGACCTATTTCGGTGTTTACTACTGGTTCGTTGTTGTTAATTAAAATAAAGGTCCTTATTGGATTGATACGTGGAAAAAGTCATTGTTCCTTTTTTTGCATCAACATTATTTTTGCTATTTATTAATTATATTAGTAGTCAGTGACAATAATATTTTATTATAGTTATCGCTTAGTTAGTCCTTAAGTATTCGGTGGGAGGAGTACTGCAGTTAAGTATTCCAGCAATATTTTAACTTACATCGTGGCTATCGACAGTAAAGACCTACGAGAAGAATCGAAGCAATCCTTCATACGTGATGATTTATATTATTCTTATGATTTTCGTTGGTCATTTTGTGTCGCCTGCAATCGAATTGCACGGAAATAGTTAAAAACATGACGTAGAAAGGCTTGTTTTGATTCAGCTCGTAAGCCTTTACCGTGGTCGATAGCTATGACTCAAGTTATAATATAGCTAGTGGTATGCTACAGGTATAAAAATACAATGAGGAGATCGCAAGGGATATGGCATAGTCTACAGGTTGAGAACTAAAAGGGAAGAGGTTTCTATGAAACTAATTTAGGTAAAGAACAGCCAAGAGAAGGGTCACTGTCGGGAAACTATTGTTGACTGCGCAGTAGAAGTGTGACCATGTCTTTTTAATTCTATACCTTATGCTTGTTTACATCGAGGAGTTTATATTTGAGACGGATAATTGAGACCGTGTCTACACAGAATTTGAACTTGAACTTTATATACACGACTTGAATACACAGTTTGAATGTTTTGACAAACGAATATTTTTTGGGCATCTGGTTAATCAAAAATCGGTTTACTCGAGTTGCAAGGCGATTCGGTGCCGCTAGAAAGGCGGATCTAGTTCAATTCCCGTTAGTCTCATGAATTAATAAAAAGAAAAAGCACAATCTTTCTCCTGGAACGAATATGGAGAACATAAAACAGAAATTTTCAAGGCAAGACCTCGAGAATTTTCAAAAGCATCAAATCAATGGGAGCGAGAGACGAAAGCTACAACCCCCACCATACATTGCAAATCATAAAAAAATAGCAATCCTATGCTGAATATCTTAGAAATGACATTAATGAAAAGAATATTTCCAAGAGTTATAGAATCCCACCATAATTATTGTCTATTGTCTTTCCCCAGGTGATTTGTTACCCACTCTTGTCGTTAAGCGTAGGAGTTATTTGAGCTCGGCTTGTGTTCCAAGGTTAGCTGTGTCGCCTAGGCTGTGCTATGTTCGTGTTTGTTCAATAAGTCACTGTAACAGTAACATGGTCTGCACTAATGTGTGACAGTAACATGGTCTGCACTTATGCGTGACAGAAACAACTTGTTACCGAAAACATATAGTTGACTGTCTGTCCTGGACAGACTAATGTGACAGAAAGAAGATCTGCAGCGTCACAATAATTTGCGACGGAAGAAAATGCCTTTTAGGACTTACTAGAATACTGGTGCTGTGACCAGGTCTAAATCTGTGTAATACTGCTCGACATCAATCAGTTAACCAAAGCACTCCTTCACAATAATATGAGGTTTATTTACACAAGTTGATATACATCAATTAATAGCATCATACTCATAAGAGAGGCAAATAAACACAAGGCACAAGTCCCAATCTAGCCTTATTCGAGTCCGTCCTCAACTCTGCAGACTAATCCTAAATTATCTGCAACTGGGCAATAATATAATCATCTCAGATTACAAATTACGCAAACACATCCAGGAATTGCTTCACTCGGGTTATAAGCTAAGTCTTAGAGAGTATACCGACTAACTATCTGGCTATCTATCTTCGTATTTTCTGGGAGACCGAAGACTCTGACTGTCTCAGCTGCGAGACTAAATTAGGACTTGTCTCTCCTGGGAGACAAGTACTGACTGTCCGAGACAAGCCGGATCGAGACTGACTTCCGATGACTACCTGGGGACTACTTCCCCAGGAGTGAAAAATGCGACCGCCTTCTGGAGACCGTGTCGGGGCTCTGTCAAGTCCTTCTAACTTATCTCCCTCCTCCTAAAAAACTTCCGCCAATCAGAAGTTATGGTTTTCTGTCTCCGCCTATCCTCTTCCGTTTCGACGACACGCAGACCCTACTCGGGAACTGTCATCCGCGTTATCACCTGTCAAAACTCCTGTATGCGTTTATTATACCATGCGTAACGTTAGATATTCCTCTCTGGTAAGAGGCTATGCCCCTAGCGTTACGCAACTTAATACTTTTGCCAATTCTATTGTCTGGTTGTTGCGAGTATCCACGACTTCAGATGGACTCTGTGTGAGTTTGTAGACACTCGTCTTATCCTAGTCCAAACATCCCATTATCCTTCCAGAGCACAGTCACAATAGTTTATTTCTGCTTCTGTAGTTTCGTCGTGTCCGAGTGCGTAAAATGCAGACTTGTGATGAATAATATTGCCTTTAGCTAAAGCGTACTAGCTTGTCTCAGACTTTCTGTCTGACATGTGCGCGAACAACTCGTCTGCCATTTAAAGTATTTGTACCAACATTTATACAAGAGCAAAACATTCAATGTGTTGCATTTCTCGCCGTCCATCTCTTGCTATCTGTGAAGGGTTCTCACTTCTTACATGAAACCCCCTGCCTGTGAATGGTTCCGCAACCAGATACTATCACATCACTGACGTTTTCTATCCATCTTTTTTGTGGTCTTCCTCATGCTTTGTACACTAATCTCAACATAACAACAGAGTATAATTACATTAAACCAAGACATCGCAGAACCTGACATACTAAACCAAGACATCGCAGAACCTGACATACTAAACCAAGACATCGCAGAACCTGACATACTAAACCAAGACATCGCAGAACCTGACATACTAAACCAAGACATTACAGAACCTGACATACTAAACCAAGACATCGCAGAACTTGACATACTAAACCAAGACATCACAGAACTTGACATACTAAACCAAGACATCACAGAACCTGACATACTAAACCAAGACATCGCAGAACCAAGACATCGCAGAACTTGACATACTAAACCAAGACATCGCAGAACTTGACATACTAAACCAAGACATCGCAGAACCAAGACATCGCAGAACTTGACATACTAAACCAAGACATCGCAGAACTTGACATACTAAACCACGACATCGCAGAACTTGACATACTAAACCAAGACATCGCAGAACTTGACATACTAAACCAAGACATCGCAGAACCAAGACATCGCAGAACTTGACATACTAAACCAAGACATCGCAGAACTTGACATACTAAACCAAGACATCGCAGAACCTGACATACTAAACCAAGGCATCACAGAACCTGACATACTAAACCAAGACATCGCAGAACCTGACATACTAAACCAAGACATCGCAGAACCTGACATACTAAACCAAGACATCGCAGAACCTGACATACTAAACCAAGACATCACAGAACCTGACATACTAAACCAAGACATCGCAGAACTTGACATACTAAACCAAGACATCACAGAACTTGACATACTAAACCAAGACATCACAGAACCTGACATACTAAACCAAGACATCGCAGAACCAAGACATCGCAGAACTTGACATACTAAACCAAGACATCGCAGAACTTGACATACTAAACCAAGACATCGCAGAACCAAGACATCGCAGAACTTGACATACTAAACCAAGACATCGCAGAACTTGACATACTAAACCAAGACATCGCTGAACTTGACATACTAAACCAAGACATCGCAGAACTTGACATACTAAACCAAGACATCGCAGAACCAAGACATCGCAGAACTTGACATACTAAACCAAGACATCGCAGAACTTGACATACTAAACCAAGACATCGCAGAACCTGACATACTAAACCAAGACATCGCAGAACCAAGACATCGCAGAACCAAGACATCGCAGAACTTGACATACTAAACCAAGACATCGCAGAACTTGACATACTAAACCAAGACATCGCAGAACTTGACATACTAAACCAAGACATCGCAGAACTTGACATACTAAACCAAGACATCGCAGAACTTGACATACTAAACCAAGACATCGCAGAACTTGACATACTAAACCAAGACATCGCAGAACTTGACATACTAAACCAAGACATCGCAGAACTTGACATACTAAACCAAGACATCGCAGAACTTGACATACTAAACCAAGACATCGCAGAACTTGACATACTAAACCAAGACATCGCAGAACTTGACATACTAAACCAAGACATCGCAGAACTTGACATACTAAACCAAGACATCGCAGAACTTGACATACTAAACCAAGACATCGCAGAACTTGACATACTAAACCAAGACATCGCAGAACTTGACATACTAAACCAAGACATCGCAGAACCTGACATACTAAACCAAGACATCGCAGAACTTGACATACTAAACCAAGACATCGCAGAACTTGACATACTAAACCAAGACATCGCAGAACTTGACATACTAAACCAAGACATCGCAGAACTTGACATACTAAACCAAGACATCGCAGAACCAAGACATCGCAGAACCAAGACATCGCAGAACCAAGACATCGCAGAACTTGACATACTAAACCAAGACATCGCAGAACCAAGACATCGCAGAACTTGACATACTAAACCAAGACATCGCAGAACTTGACATACTAAACCAAGACATCGCAGAACCAAGACATCGCAGAACCAAGACATCGCAGAACTTGACATACTAAACCAAGACATCGCAGAACTTGACATACTAAACCAAGACATCGCAGAACTTGACATACTAAACCAAGACATCGCAGAACTTGACATACTAAACCAAGACATCGCAGAACCAAGACATCGCAGAACCAAGACATCGCAGAACTTGACATACTAAACCAAGACATCGCAGAACTTGACATACTAAACCAAGACATCGCAGAACTTGACATACTAAACCAAGACATCGCAGAACCAAGGCATCGCAGAACCTGACATACTAAACCAAGACATCGCAGAACTTGACATACTAAACCAAGACATCGCAGAACCAAGGCATCGCAGAACCTGACATACTAAACCAAGACATCGCAAAACCAAGACATCGCAGAACTTGACATACTAAACCAAGACATCGCAGAACTTGACATACTAAACCAAGACATCGCAAAACCAAGACATCGCAGAACTTGACATACTAAACCAAGACATCGCAGAACCAAGACATCGCAGAACCTGACATACTAAACCAAGACATCGCAAAACCTGACATTCTGAATCAAAGGTCAATTATTAGCAAATATAAAAGCCCTTTACTTGAACTGCCAAAGTTCAGTAAGAACTACCAACGGGCTGACTTCATCTTTCGAAACAAAATCATGTATAAGACATGGGTGTGTATTCCTACCTATACTTTTTAATATATTCATGGACAGAATAACAAAAGAATCCCAAAATAAGAAAGTAAACAGTACAGTAATAAGACAAGAATCTGAAGAGTTATTAAATAACTCAGTCAACGAATTGCTATTTGTTAATGATCAACGCTTTATTTACGAAGAGGAACAGCAGTTACGGCATCATAGTGATGTACTCACAACAACAAGCACCAAGTATAAAATCAAAACTAATACACCGAAAACAGAAGCAATGAAAAACAAGCAAGTCACCAAATCCAGTGAACATCGAAATAATTAGAAAGATTAAGTCAGGATGCCACAAAGCAAACATAGTGACATACCAGCTATCACCATTACTGCTCAACTCAAAGATCAAGATAGAAGTCAAGGGACAGATAATAACAGCATTTTTATGTCAACATTTTGCTATCAATGCTAGATATGGGTGCTGACAGCAGCCCAGTAGAGAAAACTTACATATAAGATGAAATGCCTGAAAAAAGCCGCAAGAGTGACTAAACGAGACAAAATGAGAAATGATGAAATCAGGAGAAGAATCGGTATAAGACCATGCACAGAATACATCGAGAAAAAAACAAAAAGGTTTGGACACCTTGAGAAAATGAACCATAACCAAGTACCAACAACAAGATCCGGATAGAAGGCCAGAGGAAGACCTAGAAAAAAAAATGGATGGATAAAATCAAGATAACTCTGATGTTACGGATTTAACGCAGCCAAGACAACACACCTGGCCGTGGATAGACAACTAAAGTTCCCACTCACCATCTATACGCTTAACGGCAAGTGTGCATAGTCTTCATCACCCATCTGGGGATAGAAAACAGACAATGGTCAGAGGTGAAAGGTTAATTAAACATTTTAATGGTCACCTGTGCCGGCTACAGGACAATGATGGTAAACTTTTAAGATTTCTAACGTTCGCTCTCACTATGCCCAAGATCTCATTAGTAACAGTGCCAAGTGCCAGTGTCATGTATTTTATGAATCCATAGCGAACATACTACATATGTTTGTTCTTCCTATTTATATCTGTGTGTTTTTTATCTCAATGAATTGCCAGCAATACAGCTCTCGTATTCTTTTATACAGTGTGGAGGTTTCCCCAGAATAGCTTCCCCGTCATCTAAAAAATAATCCAACTCTTAAGTACAAGACTAATTGGTAACAACTGCAGCAATATGTAATCTCACAGACGAAAATTGAAAACAGAGTGATGTAGTTTCGCTAGTCACTGGTAACACACAGGACTTCCGACAAGTATTCCATTTAACTATGCTTTATGATATATAGTGGACAGTGCCGTTCTTTTCTCGTTGTTTATTAGGACGAGTTATTGAAGTAGACCTTTTGATCACAACGTCGACGTTAGTGCGTTTTCCTGAATGTTTTCAGCGATTACAAAAATTCAATGCATTGTTTTGACTTTTCACCTCCCAGAAAAGGAAGTTCACGTGTGATGTTACAGACATTTATCCATATTGTGTAGGCAGTCATCTAATCACGCCAATGTCTGTATCCAGTTGAATTATATAATACAAGACAATGTCTGTATCCAGTTGAATTATATAATACAAGACAATGTCTGTATCCAGTTGAATTATATAATACAAGACAATGTCTGTATCCAGTTCAATTATATAATACAAGACAATGTCTGTATCCAGTTAAATTATATAATACAAGACAATGTCTGTATCCAGTTAAATTATATAATACAAGACAATGTCTGTATCCAGTTGAATTATATAATACAAGACAATGTCTGTATCCAGTTGAATTATATAACACAAGACAATGTCTGTAACCAGTTGAATTATATAACACAAGACAATGTCTGTATCCAGTTGAATTATATAACACAAGACAATGTCTGTAACCAGTTGAATTACCGGTATATAATACAAGACAATGACTGTAACCAGTTGAATTATATAATACAAGACAATGTCTGTATCCAGTTGAATTATATAACACAAGACAATGACTGTAACCAGTTGAATTATATAATACAAGACAATGTCTGTATCCAGTTGAATTATATAATACAAGACAATGTCTGTAACCAGTTGAATTATATAATACAAGACAATGTCTGTAACCAGTTGATTTTTATATGACACAAGACAATGACTGTAACCAGTTGAATTATATAATACAAGACAATGTCTGTATCCAGATGAATTATATAATACAAGACAATGTATGTAACCAGTTGATTTTTATATGACACAAGACAATGACTGTAACCAGTTGAATTATATAATACAAGACAATGTCTGTATCCAGATGAATTATATAATACAAGACAATGACCATATTTCATGTCATTATGCGTTGAAAAAAGTACGCGAGAAAACATATATAACATTTGACCTTTCAGATGAAACATAATAGTACCAAACAATGAATGAATGTCAGGTCAATTGTAGGCGGACACTCAACGGTCTTTTTCTTCTCATCCTTTGTTCATATCCCGCCCTGTACGTTACTACTTTTGACTAAAGAAATCGTAAGACCTATATTATGTCCCAGTTTGTTGTGAATCTAAAGCTTTATAGTTGTAACTTTTTTCTGCTCTGATAGTTGTCTCATATGACAGTTGCTTGTCAGATCGCCTACGCCAGACGACCTGATAAATAGAAATTCTTGAGACTAACGGGAATTGAACCAGTCCGTTCTACGGCACCAAATCGCCTAGCAACAATTGCACACGCGTTTTTCAGCACTTGACTAACCGCATCTCCAAAAAATAAATGCGATTTCATCAAGCCATTCAAATCGTGCACACAAAGTCACCCGAACGGACCAATCGAGACAAGGACTATTACAACAACAACAAACATCCCGTACAGGTATTGAAATATCCTCAGTAACAACAAACACATAACTTAATATCCGTATTAGTTATACAAGGGTCGATAGGTCTTCTTGTAAACATGGATAACATATATAGACAATACAATTTTGCTTCAAATAATTGTTTATACACTCGATTTGGTGCCGTAGAACGGGCTGGTTCAATTCCCGTTAGTCTCAAGAATTTTTAAAAATTGTCCCCTGGCTTCATACTTAAATTTACTCTGATAAATAGAAGACGTTAAGTGTAAAAACTATATATAGTCCAGTCAGACATCTTTGTGTTATTCTTTTTTATCAAATATCTAAAAATGTATCTGATGTATCAAGTTTATTTTTTGATGTGTTCTCTTCTTCCTCTTCTTCTGCGTTCGTTCTCTTATAATCACAACGAATAAATCGTGTGATTTCCGCCGTGGAGCGTGAAGCACGTTGCACTGCAAGTTCCACAGTTGAACTGTATTATTTGCACCTCGGTTTGCTCACTTTGTGGCCCGGTAATCCGAGGACCCGCACACCCGTTTTCGTCATGCCTTTAATTCGGGTAGTGGGCTTCCCTAGCTGTGACGGCCTGCATATCTATAGACGGGCGCGCGGCTGTGTAATGACTCTTCGCCGAGACGATTATCGTTCACGTCTATCTCGTACGAGGTGTTCCCCAGTTCGTGAACTTGCCACATGTAATTAGACGTTCTGTGCCTGTACCCATCGGGTACTGAACCTTTTCTCATCCGCAAGCCTGGTCCCAGTTAAGAAAGAACTCCACATAAGAGTTGGACCCGGGCTCTTTCGCCTTCTTAGCCGATTTGTTGTTCACCGACATCGTGAACCCCTCGTCCAAGTCCGATTCTTACCACGCGTTTGGGAGCAAGGCGTGTTCTAGAACTGAACAACCTTGTCCCATTTGTGCTTGAGCCCATCGGGCACAGAACTGTTTCTCTTCCCGAGCATGTTTCCGGTATAGGAAAGCTGGACATTACAGTTGGGCCAGGGATGCTTATTTTGACGGGCAAAAAATGTATAAACGTTCGTAGGTGTGTATGTGTGTGCGTGCGTGTGAATCCATGTGTATGTATGTATGTATATGTATATATATATATATATGTTAGGGCTAGTACTGATAAAATTTTCTTGTTTGCTTAATCTGAAAAAAATTTAATCGAGTAATTTCTATTAATTATAACGAATATATATATATATATATATATATATATATATATATATATATATATATATATATATATATATATATATATATATATATATATAATAGGGCAAATTGTAAGTCTTGTTTTGAAGAGCTATACGTAGTACTGTCTGTAGTCCATCATCTTCCATAATTGCCGTTGGATGTCCTGAACTGGCAATCCACTGTGCAATAGCAACTTTCAAGTCCGCTGAAACTTTGTCGCTTACAGCCTTGTTTGACTGACACAATAAAAAATTAGTTATTAACTGTACTTGAGATTTCTTCTGCAGGTCACTGTCAACAACGTGTCATTTTTTGACAATTCGTCATTTTTGTTTACGTCTGCAGATCTAAATAAATAATAATAATATGCGGGAAAAGTCTGTAAGCAACAAATAAAGAAAAATATTAAGAAACTGAGAAAAAAATATTAAAAATATTTTCTTAAATTTTAATCGATGAAATTAATTTTAATCGATTAAAATTTTTAACGGCTAATCGATTAATTAATCGATAATTTCTTGATTCTTGATTGGAAAACTGGCTTCACAGCACGTGGGGCATTCCCATTAGGGCTCCACCCTCTGTTCCAGCAGCCATTCAACCCTCAGTTCCAGCAGCCATTCAACTCGAGTCCAATGCCACCGAAACATACGTCGACATCAGGGCACAACTCTGGCCCTTGCGACAGGTTTCTTTGTTGTTGCGCCCACCCACGCCGTGCCCGTAACTAGTTCAACCACAACGTCGGCATGTCAGAACAACATGGTAACTGTTATCGAAGGTTACAACTACGGGATTGTATAGATGACGTGCCATGTCGTTAATTTCCGCAGCCCCTATATATATATAATACCCTCTTCTCCATTCTTCAATGCCTTCTCTGCTGACCCAGCCGTATATTCTTTGACCCATATGACCTGAAGGTGTATGACTAACAAGTTTAGGTCAACCTTTTCTGTTATCAAACTCAATACTGTGCCAGCAACTCTAACGTTGCACAATAGTCTGTAATCGTTGCTTTTTTTCAAATGGATTCATATTGCAGCAAATAAACAAACATGCAGGTTATAAAGAACAACTTCTGGCAGTAATGGCGTAAACTTGTTTGGATTGGACATGCCTGAGACGGAACTATGTTTCTAAACACTTTGTAAAACTATTTTGCAAGAAAGAGTCGAGGATGGAAGAAGAGCAGGCGAACACCGCACTCGGATCTGATGAAATGCACTAGTTACATGTTTGTGCAGTGTGTGTTGTTTGTGTGTCGATCGACAGGACCATATCCATAGAGGCGTAAAAATAAACACGATACAAGTCATGACTAAAATTGCATCTTTTGGTCGAATATGAAAAACGTGCTGACTCAAGTTGTGAATAAGTGCCAGCTGAACGGACCTGGTTCAAATCCCGTTTGTTGCCTTATAATTTTTTCTCCTATATATATATATATATATATGGGTAGGTGTATGCGTGCTTGTGTGTGGACGTGTGCACACATATGTGTGTATGTAGGAAATACTAAATGAAGTAGAAATGTTACTGTGAAATGCCTAAAAAAAAAAGAACTAGGACAATTTTCTATGTTGCGGTCCAACCTATTAGACTTAAACGTAGAACATTGTCCTTGTTCTATGTCTTATTGTTATTTATTTATTTTTTGCTGTTGATAGTTTAGTATTTCACGTTTGGTTACTGCGGCACTCTCCATTTTGTTGGAGAACCTGCGATATTTTGGTTATTTATATTTGTGTATGTGCATGTTTGTATTTCACGAACTAAATTGTCAATATATTTCCTAGGCACACTTGACTGTTGCTTCTATAATGCTACAACCGTAATACAGATACATTCATAAACATATTATTATTAATCTAATGCGCAAAATATTCTTACAAGCAGCAATGACACTGATTTAATAGGTGCATACTATGGACTTCATGTCTAAAAATAAACAGGACATATCTGTCTAGGTCAAACCATTCCCATTTTCCGGATCATTTATCCAGGATGTGACTGAAATGGATTATTTTTTTTCCACCTCATCGGACAAGGTCACGTGTCTACGGACTTGCCTATAGAAGTGTGCTATAGGTATTATTTTATTTAAAATCACATGAATGAGGCGAGTCCACATATCACATACTCACCTAAAGTAGCTTGCAGAAGCTTACATGTTTGCATTAACCCCATATTACACGTTGTAGCAGTGTTTACAACAAACCATTTTTACTTGTATATACAGTATTTACAATTTTTGAGTTCATAATTTTAACGGTTATTTCCTTTTAAAGCCATATGTTTTTTTTTTTTAAATGATCCTTGTATTTTCAAGATGACATGATTTGTATTATATTTTGCATGCATTAAAATCTGTAAAAGCAATTTTTTCCCCCTGAAAATTGTGTAAAATAATATTTAGTTTTGAATTTTTACAAGGTATATTTTTCTTACTTTTCACTATAGTTAGTTTTCTAAAATAAACTATTTAGTACTGATAACACTTTAGTTATTTGTGCATTCAGTTTTTGTAAAATTATACTCCTTTCCCTCCAAAAATAATATTATAATGAAATGGGTACCACGCCCATATAAACATTAATATTGAACTTTTACAAATTTAAAAAAAAAACATATAATACATACCTAAACCCAATATTCTTGTATGGGTCGTCAGAAATAATCGTACGTGGGTAGTTAGACACACTCTTACATGGGTGGTTAGACACACTCTTACATGGGTGGCTAGACACACTCTTACATGGGTGGATAGAAACACTCTTACATGGGTAGATAGAAACACTCTTACATGGGTAGATAGAAACACTCTTACACGAGTGAGTTTAGTTTACGTGTACTAGCTACTTACTTTCAGCTTAGCCATTTCCCTTCTACAAGAGATGTGAGTGGGAAAACGAGAGGGAAAGAGAGTAAAAGAGTGGAAGAGAGTGGAAGAGAGAGCATGCTAGAACATAATATCGAACATTTCCTTCCTAGTGTGGCTGCAACTTCAATTCACAGTCCATCAGTGACTAAGTTGTTTCTGATCTCTGGTGTAGATGAGTTAAGTGTTTCAAGTGAGACATTGTAATTGAGACAGGAACATAATTGTTTTTACAAGATTATAATTGCTGACAGAAATATTACAGAAAATTAAGGCGCAATTGCCTAATTGACTAGTCTCGAGAATCTGAGGACAGACTGAATACTTGTAATTACCACAAAATACTCGTGCAGACAGACAACGAGGTGGACAATTTTTGAATGAACAATCATCAGTTCTCATTTTCGAAGTCTACGGAGAGGATGTGTAAAATGTAGTCTCAAGCGACCCACGGAAATATGTACATTGGTAGTTACAGTTTCGATCTTGTCAGTATAAAATTCTGAGATTCTGAGTGTATGTGAGTAAATTATGGAGAGATGAGTGCATTATTTATATTATAAAATTCCGAAAAATTTCGTGTTACACCTGGTAAGATGTATTAATTGTGTAAAATTGTAGCCACAAGATGCTTTCTTTCAACGTCATTCGTTGGAGAGCTGTAGTTGTAATATCAGTATTGCTGAGTGCTTCACTGCAGTGAAATTGTCCATACTTAACAATTGTAACCACAAGAGGCTTTCTCCATTTGATCGTTCACTTAGAGAATGATCATCATACCATTAATGTGCTACCAATGTCAAACGTGGACAGTAACAACAAAACAAACAAAAGAAAATTTGTTGCAATTCTTGTGTACGTAGAATTCTTGGAGTAACCATAAGAGACAGAATCTGAAATGAAAACATCAGACAATTAACAAACGTAAATAATGCCAATCCTGGATTATATCAGAAGACAGCATATTAAGTGGTTTTCACACTCTTCTAGACTACCATCAGATACTGCCTCACAAAAAACATTACTACACAGACACAATGGGTACAAAGTCAAAGGCAGACCATGCAAAAGATGGATTACAGAAATAAAATAATCAACACAAACAAATATATACGAGGCACAAAAAGGCCATCTCCAGAGAACTACTCTTCTATCCCTAACGCTGAAAGGCATAAAGGGGTTTTTAGCGAAAATAAAGTAGTAGAGTTCCAGTATAAATGTCTTTGCCTGGAATTTTCTACAGAAATTTATTTATCAAGTCTGTTGTGTGAATGATAGCACGCAGATTGTCTTTACCTATGAGTTGCTGATTTGCGTCAGGATTTATTTGCTGATTGTCTGCAGGAGTTTATTTATCAATGTTGCTATATGCAGGATTGCACGCATATTCTCTTTGCCTAGGATTGCTGATATGCAGCAGCTCATTTATCTATCAATGCTGTTGTGTGTAGGATTTCAAGCAGATTTATCTTTACCTGAAATTTGCTGATTTTCTGCATGATTTGCTGATTTCCTTCAATATTTGCTGATTTCCTTCAATATTTGCTGATTTGCTGCATGAGTTTATGTATCAATTCTGCCGTGTGCAGGATTTCACGAAGATTTGTCTTTACTTTGAGAATGCTGCTGGATTAGCTGATTTGCTGCACGATTTGCGGATTTATCTTGAATTTGTTAATTTGTTACAGGATTTGCTGATTTTCTGCAGGAGTTGCTGATTCGCTACATGAATTTATTTATCAATTCTGTTGTGTGCAGGACTCATACAGATTGCCTAGGATTTTTTTTGTCAGTATTGTATTTATCAATTCTTTTGTGTGCAGAATTTCACGCAGAATATCTTTACCTGGAAGTTTCTGATTTGAAGATATTTACGACTGCTTCTGAGGGTACGATCACATGAAGATTTGTATTTACTTAGAAGTCATTATTGCTGTCGCTGAGCTACCATATCTTTACAAGAACCCGAGACACTTTACCTAGAGACGTAGACATTTACGAACATATCTTCTTCTTCTGCGTTCGTTCTCAAACTCATGCAGATTAGCAAGATGTAGTCCGTGACACATCCGACTTCAGCATGACTTTGGGTCACTGACCCTATATGGGATGGGACAGCCAACTCCAACCCATAACCTCCATAGTTGCCTCTTGCGACATGAATGGAAGGCAAACAGTGTTGCTATTCTTTTCTCCCTTTTCGGCCCCGGCAACACACGGGCGACGAACATATCTAAACTATACTCCGTTGCATAATTCATTTTTTTTGTCAGTTGAACTAATTTTCTCCAAAACTACTTGTTAGATCGAAAAGGTTTTCTGGATTCTCCGTGACACTATAAAACACTTTTTTGACCTAATGTAATTGTAACTATATTAAAACATTTTATCTGTAAAGTATACGTTTATAAAGATTTTGTAAATGTCACGTAATTTGTCATTTTTTACAATATTACACCCGAGTCCAGCTGGATGATGAGAAATAAGGCTTATTTATTTGTTGTAAAATTCAACCATATATTTGTATTTCATGCGCATCAAGTCGACCAACTGTGCAAATCAATATTTACAGAGTGCGAAAGTGTCGTCGTTTCTCGTTTATTTAAAGATTTCATTGTTATTGACATATTTTGTGAAATTATGAGACATGCGTATCTTCGAGCTTTGAATTGGTTATTGTGATGTGTTGTCAAGATTGACACCAATGAAAAATACGGAAATACGATGGTGTGCCTATAGAAGAGAAATTATCTGGACATTTAATGTCAGTGGTGTTGTATGTTTTGTTGGATGACCTAATTGTTAAAATAATAGCTTAACTCCAATTTACTCAAAGACGTATCCCATATTCTTCGTGTTTTTTTATTATTGTATATTGTTTGATTTAGCCAATGTATATTTAAGAGTTTTATTACAGTATGAGTTTGAAATGTAAATTTGCTACTATGCCAGATGTAACTACACAAGTGTACAGTTACTTTTGCAGGGAAACTAGAAGTGGCAGTATATATACAAAATCCTAAAAAGATATCACAGCATGTTCTCAGCTAAGTAAAATGTCATGTAACCGTTGTAAATTACAAGGGAGATATTAAAAGTATGAGTGTTTACTTTTGGATTTGATTTATTGTAGCTATCGATTAGAAATTGGTT
This sequence comes from Meghimatium bilineatum, assembly GCA_034231615.1. NCBI lineage: Eukaryota > Metazoa > Mollusca > Gastropoda > Stylommatophora > Philomycidae > Meghimatium > Meghimatium bilineatum. Next base: position 32,841,192 of record CM067305.1, on the reverse strand, counting down.
TCAGATTTACGAGGGGCCGTAACACACAACGTAGAGAAGTACTAACTATATACAGGAACCAGATTATGTGTCATAGATGAAGAGCGTTATGGTGTTTCCTAAGTATTATATATATCATCGTTCTTACCAACGTGCCTTAGAATACATTAAGGAACATTATAGCTTACATTGGGGTGCAAAGGGAACGCATTGCTCTCGGCGGACCAAGGGTTAGCAGATAACCAAGATCCCAAATGTATCACATCTCGGTGCACCCTGGCAATAGAAATACAGCGGCTCGTGCTGATTCTGGCTAAATCATTTGGGGATCGTGTCTGAGAATGTGGAGGTAGCAGGTGGGAAGAGATTTGACTGCATAAGAAACAGACAATATCTCCAACATCACCACATGCAGCAATACTGTCGACATACAGTGACGCTAGTCAGTTCAGTCCGAACATTGGAGGAGCAGCCAATGTAAAAGGCACGTAAAGGTAGATGCATGGCGAGAGACACATATATTTCATAATGAGTACAATTAAACAATGAAAGGGCAGAACAGCGCCAGAGGGCAGCGCGAACTGCAAATAGAAAGTGAAAAGTTCATAGGAAAGGGGAACTACAAGCTCTGTTAGCTCGAGACGAGCTTCTAGTTACTTGTGCTCCTTATTGGCAGAGACCCAGTCTCAATCATGGGCGTTCGGAAAAGCAAGAAGACCTGACCCAACTCTAATGTTGAGCCTTCCTATACCGAAAACATGCTCGAGAAGAGAAAGAGTTCCGTACCCGATGGGCGCAGGCACAAAAGGGACAAAGAATTTAGCTCTGGTCCAACTCTACTGCCAAGTTTTCCTATACCGGAAATACACTTGCAGAGAGAAAGGATTCAGTACCCGATAGGTTCAGGCGCTATTGTGACAAGGACGCTCACCTCGAGAACGCCTTGCTTTCAAACGGGTGGTGTGAGACTCGAACTTGGGCGAGGGGTTCACGATGCCTGTGAATGACACCTCGGGTAGGAGTGCGAACGAGCCAGGGTCCAACTCTTCTGACTAGTTCTTCCTCATACGGAACCGGGCTCGCGGATGAGAAACGGTTCAGTACCCAATGGGCACAGGCACAGTACGTCCAATTGCACAAGGTAAGTTCATAGACGGGTGGAACACCTCGTGAGATAGACGTGAACGACAATCGTCTAGGTGAAGAGTCACTACACACCCTCGTGCTAGGCGACAGATAGGCAGGCTGTTACGGACTTGGAAAACCTACCCGAATTATAGGCATGACGAAAACGGATGTACTGGACCTCGGACGTCCTGACCACAAGTGGCCAACCGAGGTACAAATAACACTGTTCTACTGTGGAACTTGCAGCACAACGTACTTCACGCTCCCCGGTGGAAATCACACGATATTTTCGTTATGGTTATATGAAAGCGAACGAAGAAGAAGAATAGCTTACAGTATTACACTGGTTCATAAAATAGCATACTTGTAATATATAATCTACCTACATAACGGTTTCTCGAGGCGAAACCGTCCCCTAGGTGGCGGCGAAAGACTTCAGGAGGCACTACAGAGTCAAATGTGGCAGGGTGTATTTAGGGTCAAGGGCAGGAAAGAGCTTCAAGGAGCAATAGACACATTAAACTGTAACAAAACTATTAAAGTACTTACTATTTTTTATGAACAATATGGCACGAGATGTAATTATGTTTCTAAAATCTAGCCAAAGTATAATTATTGAAACCAGCGATAAGCTTCTGTTGAACATGATAAGTTTTTAACTGTGTTAAAATAATCTAAAACAAATCAACAACGGCAAACATTGAATCAGTGAAAAGTGAAATCATTTACTAGACTCAATATAGCACAGAACAGGAGAACGTGTTCTAGCTTTCAACGTTTGTTTGTTATAGCTATTCTTGGGAACAAATTATTGTTGAGTGCCTTTTTTCATAGTGAGTTTGACAGTCTGATGTGGAGTTTTCGTAAGTCATACTGTTATTTGTATAATGTATATCCTCAGCCATGACAGAAGGAACTCCACAAAAATAAGCCTCATCAGTAAAATTCCCTAATACTTTAAATACGGATTTATTGCTTTTCCTCATTTAAAAAAAACGATTGTCATTGTGTCTGATGCGGGAGAACTATTTTTCAACAAGTCTGTGAAACCGTTGAGATTAAGTGGACATTCGTGATAAAGTTCATCAATAGTTCCATAAAAAACGAAGACAACGACAAGATGTCTGAGGTTTTGACACAACGCCATGATATCTACCCGTAGGAATGACGGATCTGTCATTCTTATCGGTAGATATCCTGTAATTCTGTCAGTTTTCTGTTTATTTTGTTCCACCTCTATCCTTCTAGTATTTACATTTCCGGTATGTATTTATATTTATATCTATCATGTGACTGTGGGCAGTACATGAAAATTCATGGGAGAATCTTGCACAAGACTGATCTGACTGGCGTCGCAGAATCAAAAATGGTGCAGCAGCTGCAGAAACCCTCAGACATTAAGTTGCGCAACAAAAACGAGCTAGAAGAAAGGAAAGAGCTGCTCAATGTCTCACAGACTCCTGCCACACATGCCTAGAGTGTGATAGACAATTTCAAGCTCGCATTAGGGCACATTAGTCACAGTCGGACACACTGCAGATATCATCATCCCAATTTAGCTAAATTATCATCGTCGACTTCGACGGATAAACAGCTTCATATGAATATGTACAGTGTCGTTCGAACTCGTTGTTTGTTATGTTATGAATGTGTGCTTGATTAAAAACCTTTTCATCGAAACGTCGATTGTTGTGTTATCCAGTGATTAGCAAAACTTCACCATTTTCCCCTAGAAATTGTAAATCTTGGCGTAATAACAACAACATCAGTAGCTGCAGCAACGCAACAGCAACACCAACAACAATAATTAATAAATAAGACATATAACGTGTCCGAGTCGTAGAGGTGGCACATTGGAGATAGCACAAAAGAATCTCCAAACTTTTTGCACTAAGAAAATCAGTAGTACGTACGTAGAACAAGGAGTAAAAATACGAAAAAATACAAATTACAATACAGAAGACATTTTCAACGTTTCGAACCGTTAGGTCTTTGTCAAGAATGCACAAAACTGTGAAACGACTATAAAAGCAGTGTTACCATCAGAGGCATTAGAATGCAGACATGTGAGCAATACTATTCTCAAGGTGACAATGACGTACGTGTAAACATGTAGTATTGGAAGCGGATTTTTATGAAAACGGGACAGGGTATGAGAACAGAAAGAAAAAAATATAACCCACAACAACATGGATAGCAATACAACAAAGACCACACCAACACAAATTTAAACAAATGAATGTTCGGAGTTAAGTCCAAAATGCTTGAGGGTACCAAACTAAAAAATAAATCGATTTTCAAGAGCGTACCTAGACCAGTCATACGTTGTGCAGGATCTGAGGGCAGCGACCTGGATACCGACATGGATATTATGACCTTCGGATACATAATCTAAGCAAATCAGATGCTATTTATTTGTGTGGAAATCATGCCTCGACAATTATTTCATATTGTCAATTCATTTTGTTGTTGTTAGCCACCAGTTCTCATTCTAATCTAAGCTGTGCCTTTCAATATAATTTTAGAAAGTGAAAAATGTGTCTCATCATATATTTAATCGAGACCAGCTCGCATTGTTTTAACGCTGACAAAAGTGCTTCTTGACAAACTATAAGCTAGTATATTTGTGGAAACAAATATATTTAACTTTCAATATAAATGATTTGTAACATATATATATCTGTATAATTTATATTCAAACGCTTGAATATTTTCGAGTTTACATTTAGTGTCTGTCACATTCGCATAAAATAAAAGTTAACATTTGATCCATTTTATTTTGATATTTGACTAGTGGTATTTCAATGGGTACAAATTTACTTGGTGGTGCCCGTCCCCTGTTTCAAAACTTCGCTTATCGACAGGATCTTGACGTATCTTAATGCGAATAGTGGCGAAACAAGGCAGGTGCGAAGAAGCAATCCCAATGAGCACCATAACTCAAACGAATTTATGAGCGAGGCGTCCGAGCAAGAGTTTTTCCTCTACACTAAAATTAATGAAAAGTGAGACACAACAGAAATGCGTTTAAGTTATTGGGTGGCATCAGAGCTTGCCAAGGGAGGATGTCTAATTTCAAAACTTTCAACTATATTTTCTGTAGTTAAAATTTAACTACTTTCTCTCATCATCATCAGGTGCCATGTCGGTTGGCGTAGGTGATCACGGCTCTACACAGCTCTCTATATCTAGCATTATGTATCAAGAACGTTGTTGTTTCCCTGCCGTGCCAGGTTGTCAAGCTGTCTAATATTTTCTCACGTAGTCACCCTCTGTCTCTGTTGCCTTCAATTTTGTCTGTTGTGACTATGTTCTCCAAACCTCCCTGTCTCATGAAGCGACCAAAAAAATGAAGATTGTCTTCTTTCTTATATGATTGATTAAGGTCAGTTTTAAATTTGACTCAACACCTCCACGTTAGTTTTTCTGGCAGTCCGTGGTATTCGCAGCATTCTTCTGTAGAACCACATCTCTTTTGTCTCTAATTTTCTACATTCTTGTTTGTTTATTGTCCAAGACTCGCTAGTGCGTTCATCAATAGTTGTCCACCGATATTGTCTATTATCTCCGTAATTACTGACTCCATATTTTGCATGAGTGTATTATTTCATAACCACGTTAATTATTTATGATTAATTATTACCTAGATTTAACGGATTTATCGCAACAGTTGCTACGAATGTCATTTTTAAAGTAGCAATTATTGTTTGTTGATTGACAAAAAAATAGACAGAGTACAGTACCATTTACCATGTTCTGTGTTTTGTTTTACACGGTCTCAGTTGATATCGGTAAGAAACACGTGAAATACTAAGAAGTAGCACCAGATTATTTTTTTTTCACAGTTATATATTTAAAAAAAATAGCTAAATGTCAGTTTCCTCAAAGGCGTATCTCATATTCGATGTGTTTTTTATTGTGATGTATTCAACATATCACGTTTGTGTAAATTATTACAGCGTTTTATAAAGCAGCATTTATAACTATAATATAGCCATGCCATTGAAAGTTAAATTCGTTTCATTGAAAAGTATAGCTATTAGATTGTACAAATATTTTCACAAGAAGCGCGACGTGGTACTCTATTTCATAGTATTTCTAAGCCCTAAAAAGAGCACATCACGCCATGGTTATAAACTTCAAAATACTATCAAGGTGGTTACGAGAAGATAAGCATAATTTAAAAAAACCAAAAGAAACGAAAGGAAGAAAAAATGTTGTAGATAGTTTCGATGAAGAAATTATTAAGAGAGCAAGTCATAGACTTTTGGAATGCAAAGTAACAGTGACAATAAAGATATTGAAAACTTATCTAGAAAAGAACGACATTCACATTTCGAAAATTATATTATGGAGATCTGTAAGGGGTTCAGAATTTACATTTCGCAAATATACATGTGGCAGTAGCGTTATATTTGAGAAACCTCATATAGTAACTATCAGAAGTAAATATCTGAGACAAATTAGGGAGATGAGATCCTCTCACTGTGGAATACCAGGAAATGAAAAAGCAGACCAACTGTCTAAGGAAGGTGCTGCCGAAGACCAACCAGATATACCAATCACCTACCATCAGAAAAAACAGATGATAAAGTCAATAAGAAAGCCACAAAAACCACCACAAGATGATTATCACATTATGAACAGATCAGAACAAGTTATAATTCTACGTCTCAGAACAGGACACAACCGACTCCGCAGTCACATGTATACAAAGTTCAAGATTGGCAACACAGCCGTGTGTACATGTGAACAGGCAGCACAGAGTGCCAAACATATACTTCAAGAGTGTTCTGAGCATGAAACGCTGAGGCAGACATATTGGCCAGAGGGAACAACACTGGAATCAAAGCTCTATGGGACACTGTATGAACTACAAAAGACAGTGAGTTTTATTAAGGAGACAGAATTACAGATATAGACATGTTTCAAGTGAACGAAAGAAGAAGAAGAAGAAAGGGAGATGCGTAAAGAAACATATGATATTTTATATATAGATGAAACATGGATAAACGATCACCACACTAATGAAAAGGAATGGCAATCTGTAGATGGAGCTATTAAGAGATACCAATGTACCGAACAGTAAAGGTCAAAGATTAATAATGGCACATACAGGTAGCAGACAAAATGGTCTTTTGAAGATTGCTGAAACAATTTTCATTTCCAAATCTACCGATAATCGAGACTACCATGCTGAGATGAATGGTCATATATTTAGAGAGTGGACAGAGAAGACTCTACTTCCCTTATTAGATAGACCCTCCTGTCTGGTTATGGACAACGCTTCCTACCACAATGTAGTTGCATGTGAAGATAAGATCCCTACAACCTCGTCTACTAAGGAAGAGATTAAAATATGGCTTAGAAAAGAAAATATTTCATTTACTAAACTGCACTTGAAACCTGAGTTGCTGAGATGTTGGTAAAGAATGCACACAGAGCGAAGACTTTCCACATTGATAAAATTATAGAGAAGCATGGACATAGATGTATAAGATTACCACCGTATTATTCACATTTAAATCCAATATAATTTGTTTGGGCTAAAATTAAAGGAGACTCGGCAATGGACAATAAAGCCTTCAAACTTAATGATGTTCATAAAATGGCATATTCTATGCTCTCCGACATTAACAAAGAATTCTGGATTAAATGTGAGGACCATGTATTGAAAGTGGAAGAAGAATATTGGCAGAAAGATGGTTTACGCTCTATTCAACCCATTACAATTATTGATCTTTACTATTCATCGGATTCAGAATGAAACAAGAAGTGGAGAAATTTTTGTTAAAACAAATGATATTATAAACAACACAGAAGAATAATTATTCGTATTACAAAATGTCCACACACAATTGGAACCAGAACGAAATGAAATATAAGGATGATTTGGATAGCTCGGATATGAAGTAAACAAGAAAACATGCAACAACTACAGAATAATTAAAATGTGTATTCAGAAAAACTTATTTAAACAATCACATTCGTCAAGCACATAAATACCCAAGTTTATGCTTGGTACAAGTATAAATATTTAAACTGCAGAAGCCCGATAATATTTATATTAACAAGAAGAACTAACAGAAGTAATATAATGTACTCAAGAGCCATACTAAACATGTGAGTAGACAACGATAATAAAACAGTACAAGTAACTGTAAAATCAAATTTAAAAAGAAAGAGGAAAGGCATATGAAATCGGAGGCAGACCATGCAAAAAAATTCAGATATGAAGCTCACAAGCAGCACATAAGAAGGAATTCTGCAGAGAAACCTTCTACTCATAACAACGAAAGTTAAACACGGGCCATAACATATAGATAGAGATATAGATAGACAACAAAAATGATTATAAACGAATACTAGGTATAAACGAGAATACATTGAATTTTGATAATATCAATGTAATAGAGCACATATTAAAACAACACAGTCAATCTGAGATAAATCGAACAGAAAGGTTTCTGATAAGAGGTGAAAAACGAAAGGTCTAGACTGATAATATTAAATGCTGGACAGGTATAGTTTTCTCTGAATTGTAGAATGCACTAAGAAAATGGTTCGTCGAAGATTTCGGACAAACAACATTAGTACTGAGATAGATCATACTAGGACAAATATGATGATGATGAGGACGATAAGTACAGTGTTCGTTGTCGTTTATTTTAAATTCACAAGTTCGCAAATAATAATACAATTTCACTGTTAACTATATATCTCGTTGCATATATTGTCATTGCAACGAAAGAAAAATATTATTCTCGAAATATCTAATTTTACCCACGTTATGAAAGATGTACGATACGCTTATACATGCAATTACTGTAAAATTTATTTGCCACATACATTAAAATCGTTACTACCTAAAGAACGACATTCGTAGCGACTGCTGCGATAAATCCGCTCAATATAGATAATAAATAATCATAAATATGTAACGTGGTTATGAAATGATGCACTATTGCAAGCTATGAAGTCTATACGCTCAGTAATTACAGAGATAAATGTAAATATCGGTGGACACGTATTTATGAACGTACTATGAGTTATATAGCACTGCACAATTCTCTAACTTCGTTGCAATTTTAACAATAAGTACTGTAGGCCTACTTCTGTGTGTCGCCATGACTTTCTTCTTGGGGGAATAATGTGGTAGTTTCCCTTTGTTTTCCCACATTCATATGGTGGATATCCATTTATATCCGCTACCTCTGACAATATTTTATGTCCGGACAAATGGGAGCTTTGTTTAGTTCAGTTATATACCAAATATTTTTATACTTTCTTTAGTTTAGTATATAAACTAAGCATTTTTATATAATTTCCTTAAGTCAGGGTGCAAACTATGTTATTTTTTCTACTTTAATTAGGTTATGAAATATGTTATGTATTTTGGCGCCCTGAGTAAGATCTGACTCCGGCGTTCCCTCCTCATTTAAACATAATTCGTTCAAGTTGTGGCGTTAATGGTGATTATTTTTGTATCGTCTACTGTCTAGTTTTGCTGCTGCCTAAGATATCTAAAAGAGAAGATTAACGTTATTGTATTCCAGTTTCACCAACCCTTTCATCAGAGTTGCAGGCAGCCGTACCGAGATCATCTTACAGAGACCGTAATAGAGTTGAACACCGACCCTCTTAACAGAGTAGCTGGCAGCCCTGCCGAGACCACGATACAGGGCGTGTAATAGAGTTGTACACAAACCCTCTCATCAGAGTAACAGACATCCTAGCTGAGACCGTCTTACAGAGCGTGTAATAGAGTTGTACACAAACCCTCTCATCAGAGTAACAGACAGTCTAGCTGAGACCGTCTTACAGAGCGTGTAATAGAGTTGTACACAACCCCTCTTAACAGATTATCTGGCAGCCCTGTCGAGACCATCTTCATCATCATCATCAAGTGCCATTTCCGCAACGAAGGTTGGTTGCAACGGATCTCCAACATCCTCTGTCTCTTGTTATCAGTGGTGCACTCTTCTAGACTGTAACATGTCCATCGTGTGGTGTTACTCTCCCATTTGTATCTCTGCCTACCTCTTGCTCGCTTCCCTTTGACTTTACCCCCAAGTCCATCTTACATTGCACGTAATAGAGTTGTATACCAACTCTCTTAACGGAATAGCAGACAGCCTAGCCGAGGCCACTTACAGGACGTGTAATAGAGGTGTACACCAGTCCTCTCAATAGAACAGCAAACAGACCTGCCGAGACCATCTTACAGGATGCGTAATGTACTTGCTTAAATACTAATTTTCTCTGAGCTCTGAACAAATTAACTAGAAAATAAACGTCACTGTCCGATTTCAAATCAGCAACTTCGTGAACACAGATCAAATGCTTTTACCACTTCGCCAAAGAAATTATCATATGTCCGTGGCATGGTAGAAAGAAGTGGTACATTCCTAACCTGTGGCCCACTTGTGGAAATATTATTTTTTGTGGTTCCCCTTCTACTCGAGCCTTAAAAGAAAGGTTGTAGACTTTCCTCAAGACATACGTCTTGTCAGTAAGTATCTTTTTAAACATAATTCAAATTTATGTGATCCCCTGCGTCCACAATTTCTTCCTCAATTAATTATTTCCTTCTTGTCCTCCCTGAAAATGTCTTTTCTATACCCCACCCCCTTGGGTTATATGGCCTACTTTGAGAATCACTGCTTATAGAGTTAGTAGATTTCTTTACTAAGATTTAAACATATTTTTAAAAAAATTCTATCCAATATCTAATATCATCTCACGTTTAACAAGCAATTCTCAGTGTTGTTCAATAGCGCACTGTTAAGTCAAATGGGATATGTAGTCACGAGTAAGTCAATATCAATAACTTCCTTAAGGCCTCTGTGATGATTTTACAACCAGTGGGTGCATAGGCCATAGACAATGATTTCCATTGTTTATCCTCTGATATGCTCTCTCATTAACCTGATTCTCATCGTTGTTAAATTCTTCATAGGTCACCATCAATCACCATAGCTCTGGGTTCCCTAGCGTACTTACATATACTCGGGTACATAAGCCATGGACAAGGATGCTTTATTGTCTCCCTCTGGTACATAATCTATGGTCAATGATGTTTCATTGACTCATCCGGGTACATATGTCATGGACAAGGACGGTTCATTGTCTCCCTCGGGTACATAGGTCATAGACAAGGATGTATCATTGTCTCCCTCGAGTACATAAACCATGGGCAAGTATGTTTCATAATCTCTATTACTGGATACGTTCTCAATTCCATTACATGCAAATCCCATCTTTGTCAAATTCTGCATCGTCGTTTCTTTTCTCCTTGGTCTTCCAAATTTCATTTCTCCCTGCGGGTTTCATATCATTAATAGAATAACAGATATCTGCAAATGGTTGCAGTTTTGTATGTTATTGGATGTTTTCATGCAGAATTGTAGAATATGCCTTATATATATATATATATATATATATATATATATATATATATATATATATATATATATATATATATATATATATATATATATATATATATATATATATACATATATACACATACTCTCTCTTTGTTGGAGGCTTCTTTTGAAAGCAGCACCCACGTCAAAATTTATAGTTTTATGTAGGTATGCAGGAAAACATCAGGAGAAACTCTCAATGTCGTCCTTCGTAATTCTGTGAATGGAAACAATTTAATATCAGTATACATTTTTGTGGTTTCTATGAGTCTATAAGTATTTTACATATTTTATCTCAGTTGTTAATTCTTTAATTTTAACAATATCACCGCCTTGACGACTATCATTCATATTATCATCATCAGCGTCATCAATCCCATCATCGCTGTTGCAATTGTCAGTTTCCTCACCATTATTATTTACAACATCATTTGTCATTATTATTATTTTATTATGATCACTGAGGGGCAGCATAGGGCTTAAAATGCAATGAAAATCTCATTTTATAGACATTTAATAGGGATCTGCATGGTAGTTTATCAACAGGACCACTAGCTCGGAGACCTTCAGGCCTCTTCTACGCTCTGTGCCATATACACTGGCTAGTAGACCTTCAGGCCTCTTCTACGCTCTGTGCCATATACACTGGCTAGTAGACCTTCAGGCCTCTTCTACGCTCTGTGCCATATACACTGGCTAGTAGACCTTCAAGCCTCTTCTACGCTCTGTGCCATATACACTGGCTAGTAGACCTTCAGGCCTCTTCTACGCTCTGTGCCATATACACTGGCTAGTAGACCTTCAGGCCTCTTCTACGCTCTGTGCCATATACACTGGCTAGTAGACCTTCAGGCCTCTTCTACGCTCTGTGCCATATACACTGGCTAGTAGACCTTCAGGCCTCTTCTACGCTCTGTGCCATATACACTGGCTAGTAGACGTTCAGGTCTCTTCTACGCTCTATGCCATTTACACTAGCTAGGAGACCTTCAGGCCTCTTCTACGCTCTGTGCCATATACAATAGCTATGCAAATATTCCTCATTAAACTACTCTATTTTGCACAATATGGTTCAATCTCAAGCTCTCCCCAGTCGTTGTCAAATATTCTCATTCTCTAAATTATTGAATTCTTCAAAGATACACGTGTATGTATGTGTATCTAGAAAAATACCGGCAGGGACAATCTGCTACTAAAATAATACTTATTCAAATATTGCATACTAAAATTACTATTCACAAGGATACTCTCACAAGTTAAATGTTACATATAACTGAAAAACATCCCAGTAAAGGGTTGAATGACATCAACAATTGGAGGGAGGGGCGGGGACTGAAGGTCTCCTAGCTAATGGTCCTCTTGATGAACCACCAAAAGTAGCAGATCCCTAGTAGATGATTAAATATATATATATAACGAGACTTTCATTGCTTTTAAGCCATAAATCATTTTATTAAATGTCTATATAACGAGACTGTCATTGCTTGTAAGCCATAAATCACTTTATTAAATGTCTATATAACGAGACTTTCATTGCTTTTAAGCCATAAATCACTTTATTAAATGTCTATATAACGAGACTTTCATTGCTTTTAAGCCATAAATCACTTTATTAAATGTCTATATAACGAGACTGTCATTGCTTGTAAGCCATAAATCACTTTATTAAATGTCTATATAACGAGACTTTCATTGCTTTTAAGCCATAAATCACTTTATTAAATGTCTATATAACGAGACTGATATTGCTTTTAAGCCATAAATCAATTTATTAAATGTCTATATAACGAGACTGATATTGCTTTTAAGCCATAAATCAATTTATTAAATGTCTATATAACGAGACTTTCATTGCTTTTAAGCCATAAATCAATTTATTAAATGTCTATATAACGAGACTTTCATTGCTTTTAAGCCATAAATCACTTTATTAAATGTCTATATAATGAGGCTTTCATTACAGTGACGTCCCACATAACTTCAACTGTGTAATTACATCCCTCCCTCTTTTCGCATAATATGATTCTTCTTAAAGCATTGCACACTTCTTATAGTTAATCTTCAGTGTATGAAGCAATGGTTTTACAACTCCCCATTGTAGAGAAGGAAGGATACACAAGCTATATTTCTCACAATCCATGGGGATAGAAATAAATAACAGAAACAAACAATAAATCATACACTCTATATATTTGTACATAAATACTACTACTATGAATACTACTACGAGATCTACTACTATTATTACTACTACTATTATTACTACTAATATCACTACTACTATTATCAATACTTCCCCTGCTACTGTCACTACTACTACTGACACTACTAGCACTACTACTATTATTGCTGTGACTACTACTACAACTACTACTGCCACTACAACTATTACTACTACTACTATTACCATTATTACTATTACTGCTACCATTACCACTACAGCTACTATTACTACTTATACTACTAATAATAGTATTACTACTACTACAACTACCGCTATCACTATTTACACTACTACAATCATTACAAGAACTACTAAAATCTTACTACTACTGCCTCTAACACTATTGTCACTATCAACTATCGCGATCATTACTGCTACTATTACTTACTCTATTACTTACTCTATTACTTACTCTATTACTTACTCTATTACTTACTCTATTACTTACTCTATTACTTACTCTATTACTTACTCTATTACTACCACCACTACTACTACCACTACTACTACTTTCACAACTACTACGTACGCTACTACTACAATCACCACCACTACTAATACTGCCACTATTGCTGATGATGTGTTACTACTATTATTATTACTACAACTGTTAACGCTAGATGAATGTTACTTGCCCTGTCTTTGAAATGTCAATTTTGCACTTTGACAAAATAATCTACAGCAACTTTGATTTATTTAAATCTTTGACCATTTTTATTTACACCAACATTAGGTTTGTAATTCTGTACAGACATGAGAGTAATACAACACTCTCACCATAAGAAGGCTTAAGCCCGGGATTAGGTAAACCATTAGAATATAAATCTAGCATAGATCACGTGATATTTTTAAGTGCGTATTGTCACAACGACGGTGTAAGATGTACCGAGTCTGTGTAACTGGGGATACGTGTATTGAGTATTGTGCGTGTTATAGGTCCTAAAACTGTGTAAACAAGTATTCAAAGACCTGACATGTTCCGTTTACGAAAACCAAGTGTGGGTAAACGGAGGATAGGCTTATACACTATAACAGCAAAGTAGATGTGCGACAAAATATATAGAGGGCACGTACGGTCAGGTAAAGAAGATTGTCAGCATTAAAAACACACGTGGCACATCAAGTATTATTGAATAAAAGTACTAGTGTGTATTTCCACTAGTGTCATTAACTCGTCTCGTCAAAAAAAAGCACTAGTCTCGAGTCTAAAAAGCGTTAGAAAACACTAATGTTTGTTAATAAAGCACTATAAAAAGCACAAACCTTTTTTAACTTAAAATATTACATGATACAATATTATAATTTATTCATATAAATTCTTATAATTGATATTATTGTAGATAAGGCGAAATGACAGTCAGATAATACTTCGTACTTCAATTTTCTGTAGATTATTTTTGATGTATTTAGGTGTTGCCATTTTTTTAATATCAAAAGACACTACAAGAAATGGAACAAAATTCATGAAAAAAAACAACTTTTATTTAAAAATGTGCTAACGGTATTCATAAAATATATAACATGATAGGCCTCTATCACATTAAAATCCTTCACTATTGGTTAATAGAAATATGCCTATTCCAGATCTACCATAATTAACAAGATTAAGTAATAGTTCATTAGCTTCAAAAGGTCGTTAAATATTGCCTGGTAAGTGATTCGATGGCAACTTTTTTTTCTATAGTATTCACAGTATGACATTTTAGTGCTCTTAAACAAACTTGTTCGATGAACAAAAACCACCAGAAAGCGACAAACAAACAAATAATAAAGAAAAGGAGAAAAGAAAAAAGAAACACCAAATATTCATTTTTATCACTAAACTAGTGCGTCTGCTCTATGAAAAAAATGTTGGCACCAGTTGACATGTAAAAAGCACACTATCTGGTGCGAAAAGCGCCAAAATGGCAACTATGGTTTCAAAATGTTTGAAAACAACCCGCAAACCAGTAACAATTTGACCAAAATTAATGATATTTTTTAAGCAACCCTAACAAGCATAATGTCCCAAAATAATTTCAGCAGATATGAACAATGGATCGTTAATGTATTTTTTGCATTATATAAAATAACAAGAAACAATTATGCTGTAAATTGACAGGCTACAACTCTGTAAATGTCTTTTAATGATTTATTTCGAGTACAATAACAAAATATGTGTTTATTTTTTTTTGTTCATTTTAGAACAGGACGCGACTCTCAAGTGTTGGGAGGGGCTGTCCATAAATTATGTTAACTATTTTTTGTCAATGTCACACCCACTCCCCGTTCCCCCTTCTAATGGTCCTCTTAGTACTTGTCAATGGTTGTCAAGTACTAGGGACCCCCAACCCTTCTTGCTTAAATATATTAAATCCCCTTACCACACCTAAAAACGTGGAAGCAGAAAATGTACGAAAGAGGCCACAAAATTAGTTTCACATTTTTAGAAACAATTTTGCAATTCAGACGATTTAATTAGTGTATAAAAAAGAAGTAACGGTGATGTCAACACCCCTCCCTCTTGTCAACACACCTCCTCCTTGTCAATACACCTCCTCCTTGTCAAAAACTATACAATAATTTTTTCAGATCCCATCCCCCCGTAATTGTTGATGTAATTTATGGACAAAGTCTTATGTCATATTTTGAAAACATAAGGTCAATGTCACAGAAACAAAAATAATTCACAGATGTGTTCAGTTGTAATAAAAGACAGGTACATAAAGATGGACATCTATATACATTGATATCCACGTATTCACACGAAAATGATCCGTACGGCTTTAACTCGTAAAATTTGAGCCAATTGTTAAATTTACATTCTTCAACAAATTACATTCTTCTCAGACATTAATTATTTTAATCCGTTTAATTGTTGTGAAACCAAGGCAGTGACACCTGAAATCGAAGAGAAAATATCAGCACGTGAACTGAAATGCTGTAGAAAGATCCTAAAAGTATCATGTACAAAAAAACGATCCAACAGAATCGTGCGTAAAAATCTCGTGCTTAACAGAATTATGGCTTCTCAAAACTATCAGAAAATAAACATAATTATTACATATAAAAAGACACAATGGTATATACAGATTAATAATGGAAAGGTTCCAGGAAAGAAAACGAGTTTATAATGGGAACAGGGTATAGAAGACCGCTTCTGAATATGACACTGGAATAGCCTGGACAAATAGCACGGAACCGAGAGGATTACAGAGTGGCAGTGAGAACAGCGCTCTACAAAGGGCAAAGCACACCGTATACGTACGTAAAATCACCTAAAGTTGCCTTGCGAGAAAAGGACAAATAACAGCTGTATTTTAAATTATAAAGTCGAGGAGACATCAGAAATGGAAATTAGTTTGCAAAAATTCTTGTAATTGCGATTACGGTTTGTTTTGATCATATCACTACAATAGTGACTTCTTTCTTTTCGCTTTATACCAATTTATGCCTTGCAGCGTAACGGATAGAAGGGTTCTATGGAGACGGCCTTATCTCCTTCATATATGCTTATGTTCATTGATTCTTTTATTTCTAGTATCCATTTTTTTGCATGGTCTGCCCCTGGTTTTGTATCCATTGTGTCTTGCGCATGCGGTTGCGTCTGTGGGTCTAACCAATGGCTCACTAGACAAATCAACCATGCAACACAAAACCTTAGTAGATGACATGCCTTTATATTGAGGTTATCTTCTTATAGAAGCTTCATGGCACGTCATCTATACAATCCCGTAGTCGTAACCTTCGATAACAGTTACCATGTTGTTCCGACAGGCCGACATTGTGCTTGAACTAGTTACGGACACGGTGTGGGTGGGCGGAACAACAAAGAAACCTGTCGGAAAGGTCAGAGTTATTCCCTGATGTCGACGATTGTTTCGGCGGCATTAGACGCGAAACACCGAGTCTAATAGCTGCTGGAACAGATGGCGGAGCACTTATGGGAATGCCCCACGTGCTGTGAGGCCAATTTCTAATCAAGAATCAAGAGAACCATTGTGTCTATATAGCAATGTTTTTAGGGGCACTATTAGATGGTAGTCTGGAAGACTGTGAGAACCACTTAATCTGTTGTCTTCTGATGTAATCAAGGATTAGTATTGTGTTTGTTAGTCTTCTGATGCTTTCATTTCTGATTATGCTTCGTATTTTTACTCAAGTATTATTCAAGTAGACAAGTTATAACAAGTTTTCTTTTGTTATTAGTGTCCACGTTTGACATTGGTAGCATAGTGATGGCATGATGAACGTTTTTAAACAGTGCAGTTGTGGTGTTTAAGTTCAAGTTTTTTTTTGGAAAATAGAAGACATCTGTCTTAAGATCTGGTTATGCTATGTTGCATCTATGTTGTATTTATTTATTTTTTCCATTTGTTGATATGCTTCCAAGATAAATTCATTGTTTCACGTGTGTAGGTAGTCATCGATGAAAATATTAGTGTTTCTTCATGTTTTTGCGATTGAGATTACTTCGATATTTTCTGTGTTTATCTTCTTATCAAAGTCCCTACATGTTGTGTGGTCTATTTATAGGTTGCTGTAGTTGTTCTTCTGATGTTGATATTGCTTGATCGTCTGAAAAAAAAGAGAAGTTCGCTCAGAACGTTGCTTATATTTTCGTCTTCATTGGTGTTGACAATTTGACATATACAATCGATATGTGTGATGAATAGCAAGGGATATAGAGCACATCCTTGCTGCACGCCAGAGTGCATTTGTCTGAAATGTCTGAAAGCCCTGCACTTGTTCGCACTGCACATTAACTACCTATGTAACTACTCCTACACAAGTTGATTAAGTGCTGTGGAAGCCCCCATATTGTGATAGTATTTTCTATAATTGTTGTCTGTCTACTCTGTCGAAGAATTTTTCTTGGTCAACAAACACGATACGCAATTCTTGGTTCTTCTTCTTCTTCTACGTTCGTTCTCAAACTCCTGCAGATCAGCAGGATGTAGTCCGGATAACGGAATGCGTTGTATCATGGTTTACAGCATTGCTACTATAACTGCGCCTTTCGGTCTCACACATCCGACTTCAGCATGGCTTTGGGTCACTGACCCTATATGGCATGGGACTCCATTCTATAACCTCCTTAGTCGCCTCGTACTACATGCTTGGAAGGTAAACAGTGTTGCTATTTTTGCTCCCCTTTCGGGCCCAGACAACACAAGGGTTGTTTTTTCTGCCAGTTGTCCGAGTGTAAAAATGGCATCCTTACTTCACTTATTCTTACGGATTCCTTTTGAGTATTTTTAAGGTGTTCTTCATGAATGCTCGTAATCTACTTTGTAGAATTCTGTTGAAAGTTTTTCCAATGTGGTGTAACAGTGAAATTACTCTGCATTGTGTACACTTTCTTTTTCTGACATTTTTCCCTGTGAGTGTTATTGCCGCGTTTTTCCAATCTTCTGGTATTTTGCGGTGTGTTGTGATAATATCATTACGCTACAACTTGTTTGTTGTGATACCCATTACAGTACACATGTAGTTTACTGTGTTAAAAAAAATCATTATAATATTGGTAGCATATCCTATCCAGGACGTAGCTATCAACCCAGCATTTGTTGGCTGTGGTGATTTTCTAGGCAATATAAATACGTTCAGTAGGTTGCCATTGCTTTCTGAACGCTCCGGATGCACAATTGCCTGTGGTGAGGATCGAACTCGGTACCTTTGCCGTCACAGACGCGCTCTGTACCACTTCGCCACAGAGCCGGACCATTACAATATACCGGTAGTATATTGTGTATACAATATATTTAGTGGTTTGTTGTGCGAACACTACAATACACTGGTAATATGTCGAGTTAAACTCACTGCAACACATGCCTAGTTTTAATTTCTAGTAGCATATCACATTATTCTTGTATTGAATTAAATTTACAACCATAATACTGAAAAGAGCATTGCGTTTTTGTATAACACAGTTTTGTATTTGTTATCTGGTGATATTGAAAGCATTTCTATGTACGGTCGCGAACCAGATATGCCAAAGTTAGTGTGTTTTATAACTAGATCTTTAAATAGAGATTATGATCGGTGTCTGGGGTCCTGTGGTTATTTTAACTAAATTTGCATTCAACTGGATTTTGTAAAGGAAATTCTAGGAATGTAGCTCAAAGACGGATAATCCCTCCCCATCCTTAACGATTTTCACAAAAAGTTTCATGGAAAATATCGAATTGTGCACAAAGATTATCTACAACTTGAATTGGATATGTTACCATTTTTAATAGCTAATTATTCAATTAATATATTACTATTAATAATATCGGTAGTCTATTATAAACACACAGAATGTATATATTTAGTACTTTACCGGATAATGTGTTCACACCCACGTGACAATTCCATCTTTTCAATGTTATGCTCGGAACCATTTAAACTGTTATAGTTCGCGCATGTTTCGTGGCGTCAGAGTAATCTCAATGCTGTAAACGGTCACCAAAAGAGACCGAATGAGATGTGAAGGCATCAGAAAGATGGTAAAGAACATATCATGCACACAATATATAGAATGACAGCAGATCAAATGGTTCGACGTCTTATGAAAATTAAACCATCACACGTCCGTGTGTTGCCGGAGCCCGAAAGGGGAACAAATAATAGCAATACTGTTTACCTTCCACGCATGTCGTAACAGGCGACTAAGGAGGTTATGGGATGGAGTTCGCTGTCCCATCCCATATAGGGTCAGTGACCCAAAGCCATGCTCAAGTCGGATGTGTCAGGCCGAAAGGCGCAGATATCGCAGCAATGCTGTAAGCCGTGACACAACGCATTCCGTTCTCGGGACTACATCCTGCTAACAGCAGGAGTTTGAGAACGAACGCAGAAGAAGAAGAAGAAGAAGAAACCATCACAACCAGCCATACATGTGTACAGTAGCAGAAAGAACGGCTACAGGGCAAGAGGAAGACCAAGAACAAGATGGGAAGATTCAATCAGAGAGATTGTTAATAACCACGGCCTGACCATAGCAAGCGCAACGAAGTTGGCCAAAGACATAAAACTTTACTCCCCACGACGCCTGACAGCATATTTGGAAAAAACTATATATATATATATATATATATATAGAGAGAGAGAGAGAGAGAGAGAGAGAGAAAAATCTCACATGACTAGCAGACCTAGCCCATTACGATGGGCGTATTCATCCTTTAGTTAAACCTAATCCCAACCGCCACTTCCGAAATACTAAACATCCCCCTCCCAAAAACTAAACATATAACACCAACTATGACCCCAACCGTAAACTCCTCTAATCCATTTCCCTCCCAAAAATTAAAATACGATGTCTTCCCTCCATGATATAAATGTTTCGTAATATAAATAGGCTACATGTTTATAATTTGTTTCGTAAAACATTTCACGTGGCTGTGGACACATTATCCCGTTGAATACACGATCCATCATACTCTGACGACTGCGAGTTTCCACAACTCCAAAAATAACATTATTTTACTTTAGTTCCAACAGTATGACGTCATTTCGGTACGCTCTTTTTAAAAAAAAAACCGGTGTCACTGTGATAAAAATATATTTGTCACAGTGATAATAAATTACTAATAGCGCCTTTGCCGTCTTGAAAACAAACAGTCTGGGCGGCAATCCAGCTTCTTCAAGAAAATGACATGCTGTATGACTTTCGGAAATGTTCCCAAAGACATTCATTATCTTTGTCATTACCCAGAAAACATGATAGACGAAGGTTCAACAAGTAAACCAACATTTAATTATACAAGTAACACAACTTAATATGGCATTCTGCAACTAATGCAGCTTAATATGGCATTCTGCAACTAATGCAGCTTAATATGGCATTCTGCAACTAATGCAGCTTAATATGGCATTCTGCAACTAATGCAGCTTAATATGGCATTCTGCAACTAATGCAGCTTAATATGGCATTCTGCAACTAATGCAGCTTAATATGGCATTCTGCATCTAATGCAGCTTAATATGGCATTCTGCAACTAATGCAGCTTAATATGGCATTCTGCAACTAATGCAGCTTAATATGGCATTCTGCAACTAATGCAGCTTAATATGGCATTCTGCATCTAATGCAGCTTAATATGGCATTCTGCAACTAATGCAGCTTAATATGGCATTCTGCAACTAATGCAGCTTAATATGGCATTCTGCAACTAATGCAGCTTAATATGGCATTCTGCAACTAATGCAGCTTAATATGGCATTCTGCAACTAATGCAGCTTAATCCTAGTCGGAATAAATCAATACGCAAAACAAAAACAAAAAAGAATAACAAAACCACCTCGCCCTTAAAGAGAGTCCACAAACTTAAATACCTACTATAGTGAGTATTTAGTGCAGATCTATGTGACACGACGTCATATGAACTGTATTTTGTGCAGATCTATGTGACACGACGTCATATGAACTGTATTTTGTGCAGATCTATGTGACACGACGTCATATGAACTGTATTTTGTGCAGATCTATGTGACAAGATGTCATGGTTTACAGCACTGCTGCGATATCTGCGCCTTTCGGCCGGACACATCCGAGTTCAACATGGCTTTGGGTCACTGACCCTATATGGTATGGGACAGCCAACTCCATCCCATAACCTCCGTAGTCGCCTTTTACGACATGCGTGGAAGGTAAACAGTGTTGATATTCTTTGCTCCCCTTTCGGGCCCCGACAACACACTGGCGCTATCAGCCGTTATACCCTGAGAGATTTACTGAAGCGGAGTTCTGAGCACCTGACGTGTTCAATGTGCTAAGAGGATAATCAACATGCCTAATACCTAATACCCAAATTAAGCCTTTCAGGTCATGTTTATATTTTCTGTCTTCCATGTCTCCATGACTGGAGACCGGTCATGCGAGACCGTCAGCGGTTATTGAAGATGCGTTCGCTAAATTAAGTTGGACCCCATACGTTACGTGTTGTGATTATTGTTTGTCCTTCATTTGGTTACTATTTATATACTTGGAATTGCCATAGCTATTTTTAGCATGTGATTCCATGTATATAGGCAGGCCTATAGTAATCAGCTGAAAACCAAACAATAGTCACAAACGAAACGCATGAGATTCAACTTAATTTAGCGAACAGGTCTTCTATGCCGAGATCGATTACAGGTCATGGTATACTGGTTCCTGATTTCGTGGTTTCAAAAGGGCGTTCCCAGCTTTTAGAGGTATGTCACATTGTCCCAGATAACGGTCTGTCACTAAGAGTCAAATTTTGTTCTCACAACTGCCATTATTTTTTAAAAGGAGAAAAGAAATGAAAAGAAAAGAAAGGATACCCTCTCACTGTGGAATACCAGGAAATGAAAAAGCAGACCAACTGGCTAAGGAAGGTGCTGCCGAAGACCAACCAGATATACCAATCACCTACCATCAGAATAAACACATGATCAAGTCAATAAGAAAGCCACAAACACCAACACAAGATGATTATCACATTATGAACAGATCAGAACAAGTTATAATTCTACGTCTCAGAACAAGACACAACCCACTCCGCAGTCACATGTATACAAAGTTCAAGATTGGCAACACGGCCATGTGTACATGTGGACAGGCAGCACAGAGTGCCACACATGTACTTCAAGAGTGTTCTGAGGCAGACATATGGGCCAGAGGAAACAACACTGGAATCAAAGTTCTATGGGACACTGTATGAACTACAAAAGACAGTGAGTTTTATTAAGGAGACAGAATTACAGATATAGACATGTTTCAAGTGAACGAAAGAAGAAGAACATCAACATGTTTTTGCCACATTTTAAAATTCCTACGCTTCCCTCTGTCAATTTTCTTTTCTTTGTGTACTTTCGCTTTATACCCTTTGTACCTTGTAGCGTCAGAGGTAGAAGAGATATCTGAAGATGGCTTTTTGTGTGCTTCATATGTGTATGTTGTTCAACCTCCTGGGAAGGGAAGGAAAGAACAGAGTATCATCTTCCGACTCCCCATCAAGGCCAGCACCGTGCAGTGGTGATGGGGCTTAGTTCAGCCATCAGGGGCTGGAAACTAAGACTGGTCGGGCAGTCCTATTCGAGCAGGACCATAGTCCTGCCCAAGTAAGCAGAGTGCTGAAGACGGAGGCATCCAGCCAAAAGGCGGACATATAATCAGGATGCCACGCACAAAACACAATGGAAACATGTCTGTATCTATAAAAAGTTATGGTGCCTGCTCTGTGGCGGACGTTCAGGCAGGGACGGTGCCGGACCTTATACCTCGAAAGGGCTCATCCTCAGTTACTGAAAGTCCTTCTCAATTGACTCGAGGAGCCAGGAGGCAAGGGAATAGAGCTACTGGCCAAACAAACAAACGACCAATAAAAATAATGCACTGGAATGCTGAGGGTGTCAACAGTAAAAGAGATGGATACAGCACAAAAATGGAACTTGAAAATGTCCTCAGTGAAGAACAAGTTAATATATGCTGTATCCAAGAAACACACCTCAGCAGCGACATAGCCTTCAAAATTAGAGGCTACCAGTGCTACCGATGTGACCGAAAGGACAGGCGAAAGGGTGGAATTCTGACACTTGTTAAAAACAATAACAGCGCATGTCAGCTGGAAGTATATATGGAAGGGGCAGAATACCAGATGCTCCACCTAAAAACAGACAGTGCAGAATTCCATCTCCTGAACTACTACTGCCCAAATGATAAACCATTGGCACTAGACACAATTCCAGATAAAGAGAGACGTATGGTGTGTGGTGACTTCAACAGCCACTCTCAGAGCTGCGGCTATGATCATATCGACAAGAGAGGTGAGGAACTTGAGAGCTGGCAGGATGAAAATAATCTCATCCTTATTAACCAGCCAGCAGACTCACCAACCTTCTACTCGAGAGCATGGCACACCACATATACACCAGATATGGCATTCCACTCACCAGGCCTGGAATGGAACATCACACGTGTCGTTGGAAAGCAGCTTGGGGGTAGTGACCACAGACCATTATTTCTGGAAATCCACAATAAATTTACCAAGGACAGCAGTACGCTCACTAGGTGGAACTATAAAAGGGCAGACTGGAAAATGTACCAGCATTTATAACCTGTGTTCTAGATAAGGACATGAACTTGGACAAAGACATCAATAGAGCAGTGAGTGAATTTAATAGATGTATACTACATGCTGCTAGTAAAACCATATCCAGGGGGGGGGGCACGCAAAAACTACAAACCCTACTGGAATGATGAACTGGAAAAGCTGCAAAATGAGATGGAAACATCTAGACAGCAGGCTGAGAACAGACCTAGCCAAGAACATCACAACAAATATCAGCAAACAAAGGCTAAATTTCAAAGAGCCAAGTTACAAGCCAGACGGAGCAGCTGGAAAGAAAAAACAGAGTCGCTGAACCTAGAAAGAGATACTAGGAAATTATGGAAACTTGTAAAACAACTAAATGATGAAGGTACAGGGAGAAATACCAGGATCCCACTTTATAAAGATAGAAACATTTTATCAGGTAGGCATGCAGCTGATTACTTTGCAGATTCCTTTGCAGAAGACAATAACATCAAAGTCAGCCCAGACAAACAACAGGAAGTTCGAGAGAACCAGCAAAACATTGGATAAGGCGAACCTATACCTGAAGTCATGGAGGCACCAATCACAATGAGAGAACTGGAGCATGCAATATCCAAATTGAAAATGAAAAAGTCCCCTGGAGCTGATGGAGTGTCCAATGAAATGATTAGAAAACTGGTAATTGCAGCAAGAGCAAAGCTACTGCAGATCTTTAACACAAGCTGGTCCACAGGTAATGTACCACAGGCGTGGAGAGAAGCAATAATGATACCACTCCTCGAATCAGGAAAAGATAGCAACACAGTCTCCAACTACAGGCCCATCAGCCTCACAAGCTGTCTATGCAAAACAATGGAACGCATTATCAATCTTAGGATGCAGTGGTACCTTGAAAGTGAAAACCTTCTGGTATCACAGCAAGCAGGTTTCAGGCAGTGCAAATCTACTGAAGATCAGGCAAACTACCTCTCCCAAGAGATTGAGGATGCCTTCCTAGATAAGAAACTGGTACTAGCAGCATGGATAGACCTCAGAAAAGCATTTGATAAGGTCTGGAAAGAAGGGATCCTAAAGAAATTGCAGGGTTAGCTCAAGAATGTACAAATGGGTAAAAGCATACCTACATAATAGAAGAGCCAGGGTACAATTAGATGGTCGCAAGAGCAAGAAAGTTCTACTGCGTCATGGAGTCCCCCAGGGAGGAATCCTGTCACCCACACTTTTCTTGGTTTACATCAATGACCTAGTTGCTGAACTACCACACGGGATCAAAGTGGCAATGTATGCTGATGACCTGGTGATCTGGTGCATGGAAGAACATGCAACAGTGGCCACTAAACAAATACAAAGAGCTATAGATGCCCTAACCGTATGGGCTAAGCTAATAGATGGTGCATCAGCATTAACACAGATAAGTGCAGCACTACACTCTTTACCCTCTCACCAAAACAAAAAGCCGGTCATATCAAAATAGATGGAGAGCTCTTGAAAGAAGACAAACAACCCACATACCTCGGAGTTACTTTTGATGATAAACTGACATGGAAGCAGCACATAAACAACGCAACAACAAAAGCCAGGAGGAAGTTAGCTATCCTGAGAAAACTAAGTGGAACCACATGGGGAGCCAGTGGGAATATACTCAGTAAAGTTTACCAGCAAGGCATAAGACCACACCTGGAATATGGTTCAGCTGTGTGGTGTCCTGCATCAAACACCACATTACAAGATCTAGATAAAGTGCAAAACATGCACTTAGAATAATGTTGGGAGCAATGAAATCAACAGCCATAGCAGAGATGCAGAAAATGGGAAGAATGCAAACACTTGGCGAACGCAGAGACACAAAAGTACTAATTCAGGCAGAGAAATTTCAGTGTATGCCAAGTCATCCAATGAAGGAAAGATTCCAAAATCTATCAATGGGGCGACTGAAAAGAAGCAGCTTTATCCATCAAGCTAAACGACTCCGCAGACAACTTACAGACCTACCTGAAGTTGACAGCCCCTTAAGGCCTGTACCAGAACAAACCCAGTGGAGTGAAAGGCATGGAATGCCAATATACATTCAGACCCATGTGAAAGGAATACTAAGCGAGGACGAACAGAACAGTGTGCAGCGAAGGACAGTCACCCTCAGTTTCCTGGATGAGGAATATCCACAAGATATATGGGTCAGCGTATACACAGATGGGTCAGCACAGAATGCCGCGAGGAATGGAGGTTCAGGTGTATATATAGAATATCCACACAAGCCTAGAGATACCATCAGAATACCAATAGGAAAATTCTGCAATAATTATGATGCTGAAATCCAAGCAGTTAGTGTGGCAGCTAAAACAAATTGCTGAACTCCAACTCTGACTTACAGCCTGTAGTATTCCTGACAGATGCAAGGTCAGTGCTTCAAGCTCACCAGTCTGGAAAACTAACAGACTTGAAAAAACTACTTAGCGAATTGTCTTACCAGTATAGGGTAACCATGCAGTGGATACCCTCTCACTGTGGAATACCAGGAAATGAAAAAGCAGACCAACTGGCTAAGGAAGGTGCTGCCGAAGACCAACCAGATATACCAATCACCTACCATCAGAAAAAACAGATGATCAAGTCAATAAGAAAGCCACAAACACCAACACAAGATGACTATCATATTATGAACAGACCAGAACAAGTTATAATTCTACGTCTCAGAACAGGACACAACCGACTCCGCAGTCACATGTATACAAGGTTCAAGATTGGCAACACGGCCATGTGTACATGTGGACAGGCAGCACAGAGTGTCAAACATATACTTCAAGAGTGTTCTGAGCATGAAACGCTGAGACAGACATATTGGCCAGAGGAAACAACACTAGAATCAAAGCTCCATGGGCCACTGTATGAACTATAAAAGACAGTGAGTTTTATTAAGGAGACAGAATTACAGATATAGACATGTTTCAAGTGAACGAAAGAAGAAGAAGAAAATCTTCCGACTTCGCACACAACATGTACAGCTTAACAATCACCTGAACAAAATACAGCCACAATACACTCTAGGTTGCCGGATGTGCACTCTTCCATGTGAAACTGTTGACCACAAGTCTTTTTAATGTGCAGCACTGGATGACATCAGGAAAATGCTTCTCCCTCCAGGGCCAGATAAATGGAACACATTATATGGAACAAAACAAAAGCTCACAAACACATGCATACATCACACAATGGCATTGGGTCAAAGGGCATGAAGTCATGGATCGCTGAATCAGCAACCAACCAACCAACAATATATGTTTGTTTTCGTTAATTTTTCATTTGTTTGTTTTCTCCTTGTCAAAAAATGTCAATTATTCAAGGACCCCACCCCCTTCTTCATTTCCAAGCCCATCTCTGCCCCCTCCTCCAATAATTTAATAAATAAAATATGAACAAAAATCAGTTTTCTTCACATTCTAATAAATGTTTCAAATTTATACATAAAACTCTAATTAGTACACGTGATAAGAAGATGAGCACTTGGATTGTACTTGAAGTTTTATAAAGACCTATAGTGTCAAATACCGCCCATGTGTTGCCGGGGCACGAAATGGGAGCAAAGAATAGCAACACTGTTTACCTTCTACGCATGTCGTAAAAGGCGACTAAGGAGGTTATGGAATGGAGTTGGCTGTCCCATCCCATATAGGGTCAGTGACCCAAAGTCATGACGAAGTCGGATGTGTAAGGTCGAAAGGCGCAGATATCGCAGCAATGCTGTAAACCATGACACAACGCATTCCGTTCTCCGGACTACATCCTGCTAATCTGCAGGAGTTTGAGAACGAACGCAGAAGAAGAAGTACCAAATAGACAATTAGAAAAAAGGAGGTTAGGTTAAACACCCCTGTCTAAAAGATTAATTCAAGCTATATAATAATAATAATAATAATAATAATAATGAGTTCGTGTGTGGTGTGTGGTGTATGCGTGTGGTGTGTGTGCGTGTGGTGTGCGTGCGTGTGTGCGTGCGTGTGTGGTGTGGTGTGTGTGCGTGCGTGTGTGGTGTGGTGTGGTGCGTGTGGTGTGCGTGTGGTGTGTGTGTGTGTGCGTGGCGTGTGTGTGCGTGGCGTGTGTGCGTGCGGGCGTGTGCGGGCGTGCAGGCGCGGGCGTGTGGTGTGTGTGTGGTGTGGTGTGGTGTGGTTGGTGTGTGCGTGTGGTGTGCGCGTGTGGTGTGGTGTGTGTGCGTGTGTGGTGTGGTGTGTGTGCGTGTGTGGTGTGGTGTGGTTGTGTGCGTGCGTGCGTGGTGTTGTGTGTGTGCGTGCGTGGTGTGGTGTGGTGTGTGTGCGTGGTGTGTGTGTGCGTGTGGTGTGTGTGGTGTGTGTGTGCGTGTGGTGTGTGTCTGCGTGTGGTGCGTGCGTGAGTGCGCGGGCGTGCGGGTGTGGTGTGTGGTTGGTGTGGTGTGTGTGTGTGTGTGTTTGCGCGCGCAAGCGCTCGCATGTGTATATCGCATATGAAACATAAATTTAAAAAAACATTTCTCATTATTATAAATAATGATTTAACTGTATGACAACATTATTAACACACAAAATGTGTCCAGTATGACTTATATGTGTAATAAAAGTACGAATATATAATTATACACAAAAAAAGGATTTCAAATACATACGATTAGCCTGGTCATCACCATTTCTTACGGAATCTCTAGAGTCCATTTGCGACGCCCAGTTTGAGAAACGCTGAAGTACACTATGCATAGAGAAAGGTTTGTATAGAAAGAATATGTTTAACCAACTTCTTGATGTCATCATTTGAGAAAGTATGAAACTTTTAAAATTCAAGTAGTCTTTTATTTATCAATATAAGAGCGTAAGCCTACGATCATGAATGCTTGCCTGAAATCATGATGCTCGCTCAATGTTATAATAGTTACAATTCCTTATATTGTCTTCCACGAGTACAAGTTTCATTATTTAATGAACCATAACAAGTCTAGGGGGAAAGTATTAACTTTGTGTAGGTAAAGTTAAAATCATATCTGGTAGTTATGATATTGTGATCCATAGAGTTTGAAGTGTGGAAATAAATTGTTCTCAAACTCCTGCAGATTAGCAGGATGTGGTCCGGAGAACGGAATGCGTTGTGTCATGGTTTAAAGCATTGCTGCGATTTCTACGCCTTTCGGCCTGACACATCCGACTTCAGCATGGCCTTGGGTCACTGATCCTATATGTGATGGGACAGCAAACTCCATCCCATATACTCTTTAGTCGCCTTTTACAACATGCGTGGAAGGTAATCAGTGTTGCTATTCTTTAATCCCCTTTCGGACCCCGGCAACACACCGGCGTAAATGTGACTGCATGTAAAATGTGTGATACAATTAGTTAAAAAATAATGTCACATTCTTCTTCTTTCGTTCGCCTAGAACAAGCCCAAATCTGAAGTTTTGTTTCTTCTATAAATTTGATTGTGTTCTGTAACTCGAACATGATTTCGTAGAAATTTTCTTCTACTGTTGTTTCTCTGGGACAGTGTATTTGCCTCAGAATTTTATATTCCTTGCATACCTGAAGAATATGTAGTGCTGTCTGAGGTGCCTGGCAGCATGTTCACATTACCTTGTTGCTAATCCTGAACTTAATATACATGTCGTTGCGGAGTCAGTTATGTCCTGTTCTGAGGCGCAGAATGATAACGTGTTCTGGTCTGTTCATAATTTGGTATTCATTTTGTGTTGGAGTTGGTTTTCTAATTGCTTTATCCTCTCTTTCTTTTGATGGTACGCTATTGGCACATCTGGTTGATCAGCAGCAGCTCTCTCATTAGCCAGACAATCTGCTTTCACGTTCCCTGGTATTCAACAATGTTATGCTACCCACTGAAGAGCTACTTTACGCTGATTTCATGATTCTTGATTAGGAACAAGCGTCACAGCACTGGGGGCATTCCCATATAAGCTATTCTTGCCCTTCCGTCAGACATCTAAAAGTGTATAAGCTCAGTGTCCCAGTCAGTTGCTGGTTGTGCGTTCTTCTGATCTTTCTGGAGAGGGAGCAATTTCTCCCATCACATCTAGTCACTCCCATTTCTACCATTCTCTGAATATGTACATTGTCACGTTCGACTTCCTCCTTGTCTTCTCGTAGGGTATCCATGACTTCTCTAATCAATTCAATCCTGTCTCTTCTTATCTCGGTCCCGTTAACCAAAGCTTTACTAGCCAACACATCGGCTCTTTCGTTTCCCCTGACCCCAGCATGACCAGGACAGTAAATTCATGTAATGCTCTGCTCATTGTCGAGAAGAGTGACCCATTCAGTTCTGATCATACATTTTTCTATCTTGCGCAGCATACTTTGAGAGTCCGATAGAATAACTGAGCCTGTTGGTGGTTGCGTCGCCAGCCAAGTGAGAGCTGCTGTTACCGCTTCTATTTCCATTCTCATACTCGATGTTGTAGTGTGGTAGACGCTGATTTCTCATTTAAGCCAGTAGTATCCACAGATCTGGTAGTTTTCTGAACTGGAGTGCTTGGAGTACTGATCTTGCATGTCAAGAATACTACATGCTATGATTCAAGATTAGTGCTCAGCAGTTATCCAGTTGCAACCTTGATTGCCTGGATTTCTGTCTCCTAGTTATCGCAGAATTTCCCGTTGGTAATTTAATTGTATCCCTACCATTGCTTTGGAACTGTATATATATTCCTGCTCCTCCAATTCCCACTTCATTCTTTGCTGACCCATCTGTTTAGACTCTGATTCAAATATTACATGGGTAGACCTATTCTTCATCCAGTAGACTGAGAGTAACTGTCTTTCGTTGTATACAGATCATAATTGTTACTCTCAACTTTTATTTTTGTTAAAATAACCTCCGCTTTCCCCTGGTTTTACTGGTCCTGCACTATCGTGTGTTCTCGATAAAGATCTTTCGATCTCTCGACGAATTGTGTGTGTCTTTCACTGTGATTCTTGTGAATAACAAAACTTATAACGTGTTGTCAATTTTCGTAATCTTACTTATTTACTGAAATACATAATGGCACTATTTGACTTTTCCCGTAATTTTCATTTGCTGTCGACACAAAGTATATATAGTGACCAATGAAAAAAAAGGAAAACGTCCAATGAGTCATTTTAGAAGGCTGTTTTCCAATGAATCATTTTAGAAGGCTGTTTTCCAATGAATCATTTTAGTAGGCTGTTTTCCGATGAGTCATTTTAGAAGGCTGTTTCCCAATGAATTATTTTAGAAGGCTGTTTTCCAATGAGTCATTTAGAAGGCTGTTTTCCAATGAATAATTTTAGAAGGCTGTTTTCCAATGAGTCATTTTAGAAGGCGGTTTTCCAATGAGATTTTAGAAGGCTGTTTTCCAATGTGTCATTTTAGAAGGCTGTTTTCCAATGAATCATTTTAGAAGGCTGTTTTCCAATTTGTCATTTTAAAAAGCTGTTTTCCAATGAGTCATTTTAGAAGGCTGTTTTCCAATGAGCAGATACTGTTGTGACAGGCAGTCATTTATTTTCACAACCAATTGTTATATTGTAACGTATCACAACCCGTGGTATACCCAAAGCTGGTGATAACATTATTTAAGTATACACGTCTCAGTATCTCCTATCATTTGACAAGTTCAGTCAGTTCAAATCTATTTTTAACAAAACAGTCACCAATAAACATTGGCACATACATCTGGAATGTCGGTCCGACCTATCTTGTCCCACAGATCATGACCGTCTTCATCGTATCCTAGATCACTGGTTCGAATCTATTTTTGCTCATGGCACACTTTTAAAACAATTAATCTTCCGTCACCCCTCCAGTCCCACCCCTTGCGTTATGCATTAAAAAAGGTGGTTGCTTTCCTCACAGAAAACTAATGTTTTTCAAGGTTAGTGGATCTGTTATTGTTATTCATCATTCACAGTCACATGCATTCACATTCACACAGTCACATGCATTCAAATTCACACAGTTGGATGCAGTCAATTTCACACAGTCACATGCATTCATATTCATACAGTTACATGCATTTACATTTACAGTCACATGCATTCACATTTACACAGTCACATGCATCACACAGTTGCATACAGTCACAATCACACTGTCAAATTCACACAGTTACATGAAGTCACATTCACACAGTCATATTCACAAAGTTACATGCAGTCACATTTACACAGTTACATTCACACAATTAAATTCACACAGTTACAAACACAAATTGATATTCAGTTACATTCACACAGTTACACTAACACAGTTACATTCACAAAATTACATTCACACAAATACATTCACACGGCTATATTCACACAGTGAGATCCACACACTTACATTAGCAGTTACATTCACACAGTTACGTTAGCAGTTACATTCACACAGTTACATTCCTCTTGCCTTTTCACGGATCTGTGACCCTCTCAATTTTAAATTGTATTTTACATTGTCCCCCAAAGTCTGTGTGGTCCGCAGAGGAGGGAGGGAGGCTATATGGCCCGCTTTGAGAACCACATACCTGGATCAAGGAACGTGACTTAGATTAACTGGGTTGTGCTGCAGAAAAACAAATATGGCGGTAGGTTGACATAGGTAAGGTGAAGGCCGTACATATTTGAATTGGAAAACAATTGTGATCCCGGACATGACGAATACACTCATTAGAATCAGCCATGGGCGTCCACTGGATTTTTTTGTTTTGTTAGTGGTGGGGGTTCAGTTCGTCAGTCACAGTCTGGAGACAGTTATTTTAGTATTTCTTTTCTCAATATTCAGTTTTAGTAATTTCTGGGGGGCGGGGGGGGGGGGGGTGGAGCCGATCAGACCGATTTTGACAAATGCTACATGTGCGTATAAAACCAGCAGATACTGTTGTGGCAGCCAGTCCATTCATTATAATAAGACTCACAATCCGTTAGGTTCGTAGTGGCACCACACTAGTGTCATCAGCACAAGCACCCCCCCCCTCCCAAACACCTTTGTCTTCAATTCTTCAAATGAGTGCGGAAAATTCTTACCCAGACCATTTCTTGAGGATGTTAATCCATAAATTTCTTTGTCTTCTTTTCTTCTAAAATCCTCGTCTGTTCCTTATATATATATATATATATATATATATATATATATATATATATATATATATAGCAGAAAATATTTTACACCGGAGTTGTTGATTTATTTTACACATGAGTTGTTGGTCTATTTTACACGTGAGTTGTTGGTCTATTTTACACATGAGTTGGTCTATTTTACGCATGAGTTGTTGGTCTATTTTACACACGAGTTGTTGGTCTATTTTACACACGAGTTGTTGGTCTATTTTACACACGAGTTGTTGGTCTATTTTACACACGAGTTGTTGGTCTATTTTACAGACAAGTTGTTGGTCTATTTTACACACGAGTTGTTGGTCTATTTTACAGACAAGTTGTTGGTCTATTTTACACACGAGTTGTTGGTCTATTTTACACACGAGTTGTTGATTTATTTTGCCTAGAATAAAAATACTGATTATGAAGCACACATTACAAGTACAAGTGAGTTCCTAGTCAATTATAGTCATGTGGACTCACCAGTGGTATCCTTAATTTTGACGCTATTTGACTTTTTCTGTAATTTTCATTTGCTGTCGACATAAAGTATACATAGTGACCAATGGAAATGACTGTAAAAGTCCAATGAGTCATTTTAGAAGGCTGTTTTCCAATGAGCCAACCTGTCTTATATTCTAGATGGCCTTGGCCGAGTCTCTGCTCTTGGCTTATTCGGTTAATCAGTTTTCTCATTGATTGGCTATACGTTAATGGCAAATGAAAATAAGGTGATCAATCAAATCCTCCAAAAACTGTGCCGCTACCATGGGTTAACCTACACGTTATAATGTAAATGGGAATTGTCATAAGCTCTCATTCTTTAAAAAAAAAGTACCAGAAAACCATTCATTCCATTCCATAACAAAACATCACAATTAAGCTGTAAACCATAACAAAATACATTCTGTTCTCCGGGACTACATCCTACTGAACTGCAGGAGTTTGAGAACGAGCGCAGAAGAATAATAACATCAAAACAAACCAGCTATTTGCATGAATATATGAAGTCCAATCAAGTGCTCACTTCTCCTATACCATTGTTTCGGTACAAGTTGGAGTCTCCCACGGCATGTCTTAGAATATCGCTTACTAGTGGTTCAAGGGGGGACATTAGGAAGAAATGTGAGAGATATCACTTTCAAATGACATGTCTGGTACAGCATTGCTCATATTCGTTGTGTGCATATACGAAAACATGCACGTATATTCTCATAATAATTTATATATAATTTATGTTTGTATGTTCTCATACATATACGTAACATGAACATACCGATATATAATTACATTACAGTGCGTAAATAAACCGCGCATACGGTTGTGTCTGTGGGTCTCACGAATGGCTCACTAGACAAACCAACCATGCAACAGAAAACGTTAGTAGATGACATACCTTTATATTGAGGTTATCTTCGTATAGAAGCTTCATGGCACGTCATCTATACAATCCCGTAGTCGTAACCTTCGATAACAGTTACCATGTTGTGCCGACAGACCGACGTTGTGCTTGAACTAGTTACGGACACGGCGTGGGTGGAACAACAAAGAAACCTGTCGCAAGGGCCAGAGTTGTGCCCTGATGTCGACGTCTGTTTCGGCGGCATTGGACTCGATACACCATCGAATCGAATGGCTGCTGGAACAGAGGAAGGAGCACTTATGGGAATGCCCCACGTGCTGTGAGGCCAGTTTTCTAATCAAGAATCAAGTGCGTAAATTCACACACACATATAAACAGACATGCATTATACTCTTACACAAAAAGAGCTTAATGTCGTTATCAGTGCGTAATATACAAATTAAATGTGTAGCCAAGACGACACATCTGGCCTTGAATATACACATAAAGCTCCCAGTCACATCCCCTACGCTTAACGGCACGTGTGGATATTCTGACCATCATCCACTTGTGGATAGACAATAGACTATACAAACGTCACAATCCACAAGCACATAACAGTAACTATACACTAGCGAATATTCAGCTTTCAACTTATTTTCTGTTGTTATGCTGTTTGTTGGTTGGGTCTGCGTACACATGAACTCGCGGAAACACGAGTTCAACTCTGTCCCTTTTAAACCATTTTTGAACTTGTCCTCTGCATTAAGTAGTGAGGTATGTTCTTATTCCATCTCCATACCAGGAAGTTGGGTGCTTTCGAGTTCTGTCTCTACAGTAGGTAGTGGAGTGTTCTTATATTCTATCTCTATACCAGGTGGTGTAGTGTGTTTTTTTCCACCTCTATACCAAGCAGTGGAGTGCTTTCTTATTATGTCTCTACCATGTATTGGCGTGCTTTCTTATTATGTCTCTACCATGTATTGGCGTGCTTTCTTATTATGTCTCTACCATGTATTGGCGTGCTTTCTTATTATGTCTCTACCATGTATTGGCGTGCTTTCTTATTATGTCTCTACCATGTATTGGAGTGCTTTCTTATTATGTCTCTACCATGTATTGGAGTGCTTTCTTATTCTATTTCTATATTATGTAGTGGGGTGCTTTCTTGTTCCATCTCCATACGTAAAGTTACCCATAGCATTTATTAATGCCGTAGGGGTGTGAGATGTTAGCGATCTCACATTTCACAGGCTCTGTAAATGAGGACGGTAGCCATCTCCTCTCCCTCGCAGTCTTTACTTCCCGGATTAATCCGGTACCCATTTAAGGCTGGGTCGACCTGGGAGCCGTTGCGATCTGAAAACATTTACGCCTCAGCTGGGGAATGAACCCAGGACCACTCATATGCGAAGCCAGTGCGTTAACCACTGAGCTAACGCGGCTTCCAGCTCCATACCGTGTAGCGGAGTGCTTTATTATTTCATCTCTATACAAAGTAGTGCAGTGCTTTCTTATTTAATCTCTATACAAAGCAGTGGAGTGCTTTCTTATTTCATCTCTATACAAAGTAGTGCAGTGCTTTCTTATTTAATCTCTATACAAAGCAGTGCAGTGCTTTCTTATTTAATCTCTATACAAAGCAGTGGAGTGATTTCTTATTTCATCTCTATACAAGCTAGTGAGCGTGTTCTTCTTCTATCTCTACACCACGCAGTGGAGTAATTTCTGATTCCATCTGTATACCAGGTAGTGAAGTGCTTTTTTTGTTCCATTTCTATACCAGGCAACGTAATGTGTTATTTTTCCATTTCTATACCAGATAATAGAATTTGCTCTTGTTTCCTATACTAGGTAATGGAGTTCTTTCTTGTATTCAATACCAGGAAGTGGAGTTATCTCTTGTTTCCAATACAAGATAATTCAAGTAGGAAGCATGAGGATAAGTGAAAATAATTATTACAGCAGACGGGAATTGAACAAGGTCCGTATAAATTCCTGTCAGCTGTAAGACTTGTTTCCAATACCAGGAAGTGGAGTTCTTTATATTTTCCAATTCCAGGAAGTGTGTTTATTCTTGTTTCCTGAATCATACAGTGCAGTTTGTTCTTGTTTAATATGCCAGGTAATTGAGTTTGTTCTTGTTTCCTTACAATACAGTGGAGTTTGTTCTTGTTTCATATACCAGGTAGTGGAGTTTATTCTTGTTTAATATACCAGGTAGTGGAGTTTGTTCTTATTTCTTTACCATTCGGTGGAGTTGGTTCTTGTTTCCTGTACCAGGAATCAGTCTTCATATATCATGTAGTATAATTTATTTTTGTTTCCCATGCCAGGTAGTGGTGTTTGTATATGTTTCCTATACAGAGTTTATGAATTGTTCTGCCTCTTACACAGACAACAGATAGACAGACAGACAGACAAACAGACAGACAGACAAACAGACTGACAGATAGATTGACAGATAGATTGACAGATATATTGATAGATAGATAGATAGATAGATAGATAGATAGATAGATAGATAGATAGATAGATAGATAGATAGATTGATTGATTGATTGATTGATTGATTGATTGATAGATAGATAGATAGATAGATAGATAGATTGATTGATTGATTGATTGATTGATTGATTGATTGATTGATTGACAAATACAGACAGACAGAAAGACAAGAAAGACATACACGTATTTCGGTTCTTGCTATTTAATACAACTAAATTTTGCCAGGTAAGTGTGGACTTGTTCATGTGTTGAGCTAACATATACAATTTCCGTGTCAGTACACAAATAAAACAGGACACTAAGAAAAGTGTATGCAACTTATTGACAGTAGAACTGTGAATAGTTTTTGTCGTTTTGGCTACCCTGTTGAACAAGTTTCCAGGAAAAACCTTTCTATCTTTTTTAGCCAAAGGTGAACTCGATGCGGAAGTACGCGACATATCAGATCGGTTATCATGCAATCTGAATGAGTATTAGTATGCCAGACCGACATTGTCAGCTGCACCCTTAACATTGGTTGTGATTTATTCTCCAGTCTAGGATTGGGTGACAAGCAGGGACGGGTGGGGGTGATAGTAATGAGACAGGAGTGAATGATCATTATTTTATCAATAGAATGGGCTCTGGGCACTGACAAAATATCAACAACCTTTTAACCTATTTTATTTTTCTTTTAAATACTGCAGTCTCACATTCATTCCATTTTTTAAATATTTCACTTTAACACTTTTTTGTGTGGTCTTTTCGAGTTTACTGCCTTACCTTTGCTTCTGATTCACTCTTCTCTTATGTATTTTCTAATTTCCGCATTCTCTTTTGTTTTCAGTTACAACACTTGGTTTTTCTTTTTGTATTAGTTTTGTGTTAACTCCTGTGTAATGTCGGGGCCTAAGATGGGGAAAAAATAGCAACACTTCTTACCTTTCATGCATACTGTAAGAGGTGACTAAGGAGGTGATAGAGTGGGGGTAACTGTCCCATTTCATATAGGATCAAAGAGAACCTAAGCCATGCTGAATTCGGATGTGTCAGTACGAAAAGCGCAGATATCGCAAAATGCTGTAAATAGTGACACAGTGTATTCGGTCCTCTGGACTACATCCTGTTAATCTGCAGAAGTTTGAGAATGAACGCAGAAGCAGAAGAAGGTTAATGAAGACTAGATAATTATATGCAGTCCCCTTTTATATATGTGCCCTTTTATTTATTTGTTTGTCCCTCTCTCGATAAAGACCTTCCGATGGAAACTTTTTTTTTATTTTGTAGATTCTCTGTAAAATCTATATAACTTATTAATAATATATTTATCTTAAAAAATATGTTGAGTAAGGTAAAACATAGTGGAATGCATTATCGAATGGTTAGAACTCCTATCTTACACTCGTAACAGATGTGGTTCACATCATGATAGTGACTAGATTATCTCTCTCGGAATTAAATTAAATTACAAATAGTGCACGTCGTAGCTATTACTATTGTAATGTGGTCTTTATTTTGACAGCTTGCTCCTTGCACTCTCGTAAGAGAAAAATATGTCATAGCAAGAATTTAAAAAACAACAACTGTGCACCGAGATATCTGATATCTCTCTCTCTTTCTCTCTTTCTCCCCCTCCCTCATTCTCTCTCTCTCTCTCTCTCTCTCTCTCTCTCTTCCTTTCTAGGAAATTCAAACACAAAACTAGTACAGCTTCAGAAAAATATTATGACATTATTGAAAGCAGTGAATATTATCAATTACTTGCGGTCATTGAACTTGTAAGACCAGGCTAAGTCTATATTCAGTTTTATATTTCAGTTAATCCACTTGAGTTTAATTTATACAGAAAATGAAAGCATTAAACATATTTAATATGCAGAAATATATAATAAGTAAGACTCCAGTAAAACTGTATAACAAAGCATTTACTTAAAACACAAGGTCAAGCAGCTTGACAATGTACGCACAGACTATATGACTGGGTTATGTGTACGAAAAATAACAGTTATACAAGACAGTTTCAGGATGAAGGTATTTTCAAGAAAATACATAACAGTAAAAATAAAGTCACTATGACAAAAGCATTAGACCGCAGACACTTAACAGTAGAGATATACAAAGTAACGATGTCGTAAGCACACGACAAGTATAGTCATATAGACGCGCAATAATTAAATATTGGGAAAGAGAACGAAATAAAACACAAATGCCTAATAATACCATGTACGACAGCACAATAAAGCCCCCCCCCCCCCCAATATAAACAAATGAATAAGACTAAATGGCTTAATTGTACTAAACTACATAATATAGCTATTCTCAATGGTATATCTAGCACTATCATCAGGGATGCAAGATCTTAACGCAGTAACTTGAATATCACGGGCACCACTATCATCATGGATGCAAGATCTTAACGCAGTAACTTCAATATCACGGGCACCACTATCATCAGCGCTATCGAAATGTAAAGCGACAGGTGTAGGTTTTCTGTTGCTAATGGTATAAAGATAATGGGCTCCATGGTATAAAGATAATGGACTCCATGGTATAAAGATAATGGGCTCCATGGTATAAAGATAATGGGCTCCATGGTATAAAGATAAAGAGATAAAACGTTCCAAGAGGACATATGAAGCGTCATAAGAAAACGTACATGGAACTACCTGGGACACGTCCTAAGACTCGTGAAAATAAATTGACGAACAAGCACTCAAGTGAATACCGGACGGGAAAGAAAACGAGGAGGCCCAAATTACTGTAAATACAATGGGCTGCAGGTCATTAAAAAAAGTAAAGTTGCAGGCAGCAGACTGCAAAGCATGGAGAATACCTCTGCCATATGTGCCGCCCATGGCACGAAAGGAACTATTTAACTGTTCCTTGGCAGTGTTTTCTCATTAGTTCTTGAACTTCCACTAGGATTTTAGCATGATGTAGTCCAGAGAAAGGAAGTGTAATGTTTTGCGATATTATTTGCACCAATGACCCCATACATCATATTTCGTCATAAAACTAGTATTTGACAAGATGAAGTCGAATGTGTTGGACCGGAACACGCATATATCGCAAAAATATGTAAACAATAACACAATGTATTCTTTCTCTGGACTACATTCTACTAATCTGCAGGGACTTGAGAATGAACGCAGAAGAAGATATCTGTCAACTTTTATACAAAACACATTTACTTTTTGATGCACTTTTAATTAGAAACTAAGTTAGCTCCACAGTGTCACTAAAATATTGTCACAGGTGAGAATTTGAAGTTAGAAAACCTGATTGTAACTATATCTCCACAGCCGACAGGGACACGCAACACATTTTGAGTTAAACCGTTTCCTGAATTCAACCAATCAGCATCCCCCCCCCAAAAGGAAATTTAGTTGCGTCATACACAGTGTATATATTCGCCAGTTTCCATAAATTTAATCGATTGATTGCGACACATATAACAACAACAACACACCAACACACACAGGTAACAACAACACACTTATAGACACAAATAACAACAGCACACACACAGATCACAAAAACACACATGTAACAGCAACACGCACATCGCCACTGATAACAACACACACACACACCTATCAATACATAACAACAACAGACATAGATAACAGCAACACACACAGATAACAACAGACACATCGACACATAACAAAAGCACACGCACAACAACACACACACACACATCGACACAGTTAACAATAACACATACACACATTGCACAGATTTGTAAGTTTGCTTTACCTTCAAATGTTTTCAGTGTTGCACGATGTTTTCCATCTTAATTATTCGCTACCTATAACGCGCTTCACTAGCTTTGCCTTCAAACTAAAGTAATTATCTGAGTAACCGATCTAATGTGTCTCAGCAATGGTCCACTAGACAAACCAGCAATGCAACAGAAAACCTTAGTAGATGGCATGCCGTTATATTGAGGCTCTCTTATGGAAACTTTGTAGCATGTCATCTATATAATTATCAACCCCCCTATGAATAAAAGGATCATTCAATAGGCATTGCACTAAGTCGAAAGTTGAAGTCTCCTGGGTAGGAAATAAAGCTCAGAAAAACCACTACACTGCACATAGGAAGTAAGATCTAATTCCTGGGGTTCTCAATCAATCAATCATCAATCTATCAATGAGTGCTGTTTTTCTGTCAGTTGTTGCTGTGAAGTCTGTGATGTCGAGTCCAGTGCAGATAGTTTTAACATTCCATGTGTCAAATTTGAGAGGCTGTTGTTGGTTTCTGCTTCTCTCTAGACGATTATGGCTAATCCCGGGCGGCTTGAATGGAGAAATTGCCCTGCCGATTTTGCACTAACCCTCTCCTGGTTCCATTGATGAAGTCCAAGGGCAAAGCAAAGCCGATACGCCTGGAATCAAGCAGGACTGCAGGAGATACCAGAGGATGCTTGGATACTACATCAACTGCCTTTAGGTACACCCTCTTGATATTTTAAGGAAAGTACTCTCCTTAGTCTTGGACACTCAGCAACAAACCGATAGGCAGGGGGTTTTCTATCAGGGTTTGCTCATGGTTTATATGACGTCATATAATTGATTGTAAACATCCTAATATCTGTATGTAAGATGTGTCTTGAAAAATAGATTTGTGATCTATATTTCAAATACGAGGAAATTGAAACTAATGAATGCATTTTAGTGAAACAAATAATTTATAGAGTCTATTTTAAATTTACACACACAATTTCAATGAAAATAGTTATATATTTGTTGATATACATGATCTTAAAGTAGAGAAAAGTTGATGAATCGTGTTACAGTAGGTGTTTCCACAACCGAAACACACACATATTTCTTACTCCCAGTCCGGTAAGCATTTTATAGCCACAATTCTGAAACATCACATATATCCATGCCACAATTCTGGAACATCACATATATCCAAGTGTGGCGATGGCCGAGAGGTTAGAACGTTAGTCTCACACGAGTGAGGTCTAGAGTTCGATCCCCGGTAAGGACTGGGTTTTTTTCTGTCGGAGGATAAATTAAAAAACTCACCCTGTACATGACGTGGCGACAGCAAGATCATGCGGCCTTTATCACACAGCTATTCAATCCCCTCCCTGCAACGCCTGAACTGGTAAAATGCAGTATTTACAGTTTTTTTGTGGACATTTATCCATGCCATAATTCTGGAATATCACATATATCTATGCCATAATTCTAGAACATCACATATATCTATGCCAAAACTCTGAGAAACCACATATTTCCATACCACAATTCTGAAACATCACATATATCTATGCCACAATTCTGTAATATCACATATATCTATGCCACAATTCTGTTTTGTACTTAACGGCCTCTTGCTCTAAATTCAATAGAAATTTATAGGATAAACTTGGAAAAACCATGTTGTAACGGATGTCACGAATATCGCCATGAAAATCGTATCACCCTAGACAAGTATGTGATGTAAACAAAGATTCCTTCACTTGGATTTGCTGATGTGTTCCGCCTCTGATTAAAACCCTACAAGTTGTTGAATAATTGTGAAACTGTTTTATTAGCTCTCCCTTAAGAAATTTATATCAAGTTAATATTCTATAAGAAGAAGGAAGTATGCGAGAGGCAAATATTATGTTTGATCTCACGACCATGTCATTCACCAGGAAGTAAAAATTTGCATTTCAATGTGAATAATCCCATCAAGAAATACTAGGAAAACTCTTCTGTGCTTGTCATTTTATAAAATGGATATAATTACTCTCACAACTTCAGTAAAAGAAGAATAAGTGCGTAGAGTAATACAAAATATGATTTACTTCAGTCCGTAGTGTCACACAATAATGATTGTCTTCAGCCCTCAGAGTCACACACTTATAATATATACCTCAGTGATTGTCTTCAGTCTGTAGAGTCACACAATTATGATTGACTTCAGTCTGTAGAGTCACAC
The DNA here is from genome assembly GCA_034231615.1 of Meghimatium bilineatum. NCBI lineage: Eukaryota > Metazoa > Mollusca > Gastropoda > Stylommatophora > Philomycidae > Meghimatium > Meghimatium bilineatum. The sequence goes on along the minus strand of CM067305.1, from coordinate 32,798,575 downwards.
AATTATGATTGACTTCAGTCTGTAGAGTCATACAATTATGACTTCAGTCTGTAGAGTCATACAATTATGACTTCAGTCTGTAGAGTCATACAATTATGACTTCAGTCTGTAGAGTCATACAATTATGACTTCAGTCTGTAGAGTCACACAATTATGACTTCAGTCTGTAGAGTCACACAATTATGACTTCAGTCTGAAGAGTCACACAATTATGACTTCAGTCTGTAGAGTCATACAATTATGATTGACTTCAGACTATAGTCACATAAAGATAATATACTTCATTGATTGACTTCTGTCTGTAGTTGCACAATGATGATTGACTTCAGTCCGTGGAGTCACACATGAAAATAGACTTCAGTCTGCAGAGTCACACAATGATGATTGACTTCAGTCCGTGGAGTCACACATGAAAATAGACTTCAGTCTGCAGAGTCACACAATGATGATTGACTTCGATGGATTATGATGTTGCCACTCTTAATCCTTGCGTCAAGCAATGTACTCTTACTTGTATCTCCAGATTTAGTGTTTATACAACATTGTGTTTCTTAATGGGGAAATTTTCCAGAAAAGTTGCGAATTCCAGACGATTGTTGAGCTAATAGCGGATTTAGAGAGTAATACCAAGAAATACAGTTCCTACTCCACAAGCAAATTTATTGCTTTTCATTTTCGAGGCATTTTACAGATGGTATTAATTTATTTTCTGCCAGCAATCCAGGATTGGGTCTGTAAAAATTTTGAAAACAGTGATGATGCTGTTGTAGTGTTACCTAGCTCAAATTTCATCTTCCTTAGGCGCCTTTTACAACACGCACGACAGTCTGCAGTCATATACACCACTATAGAAATTCTTGTAAACAAATATTGTTGCAGTTTCTTCACAGAATATACATTTTATTAGTATACACATTTTCTATCTATACTGGTGAACACTATCTTAATGACGTTATAACTAGTTTGATGATAGGTTTCACCAGTAATTCTAAATAAAACGCATTGAACAATTATAGAAATGTAAAAGCACACCTGGCAATATTTGTTTGCAACCAACTTTTATCGTGATGTAACAAGACACTCAGCACAGCAATTCATAAACGTTGGTCTGGGTGGTCCCCTCAGGGGGGCCACGAAGACGTGAAGAAATATTATAAGCCTCTACTTTTACCCCAAAAAAATCAAAAATCAGTTCAGTGCCAATTGAAAAAAATAACGACGAAAACACAGACAAATACAGAACAAGTTATTTTTTGCAGAACAAATTCACATATTGAGATAATGTCTATTACACAGAGACACCGTGGACATTTAAAACCGCTGTGCTAGGTACGAGCATCAAAACACTGCCTGACTAAACGAAATCGTCTAATTAAGAGTGCCAAGCATCCGTATATCAAAGGATGCAGACCAAGAAACGTCTAGCATATACCGAACTGATAGAAAATAATTATAATTATAGTTTACTATTTATTAGCAACACACATCACCATTCATCATCATCAGGTGCCATGCCGGCTGGCGTAGGCGGTCATAGCTCTCCACAGCTCTCTGTCCACAGTATTATGTATCAAAGTCGTTGTTGTTTCCTTGCCGTGCCAGGATGTCAAACTGTCTAATATTTTCTCACGGTGTCACCCTCTGTCTCTGTTGCCTTTAATTTTGCCTGTTGTGACTATGTTCTCTAAACCTGCCTGTCTCATGAAGTGGCAAAAAAAAGAAGATTGCCTTTTTTTTATATTGTTGATTAAGGTCCGTTTCGCATTTGAATCTTTCAACAACTCTACATTAGTTTTTCTGGCAGTCCATGGTATTCTCAGCATTCTTCTGTAGAACCACATCTCTGTTGCCTCTAATTTCCCACTTTCCAGTTTGTTTATTGTCCAAGACTCGCACCCATATGTTAGTATATGGATTATATAGCACTGCATAACTCTCTTTCTCACCTCTAATGACAAGTTCATATTACACAGTATATTTTTCATTTTTCTGAATGCTGTTTTTTGCCTGTCCTATTCATATACATCACCATTACATTTTAAATTGTATTATCGTTAGCACACACAGTTCGGAACACATTGTTAACACACGGCAAGTTGAATAGTAAGAGGAGTAGAGGACGATCGAGATACTTGACAACCTAGCATTGTGATATTATGACATCTATGTGGAAAATTATTGACAGCAAACAACAAGGCTGTGGAAAGACATGATAACAACCGCCACACGTCACGAAATATAAAACAACATAGATAATTTTTTCCTGAACTTTTTTAAAATATGGAATATTTTGAGATGAACGGTATAAAAAATATACTATTCAAAAAAAGAAACGCTTGAGATGAACGGTATAAAAAAATATACCCGGTACTATTCATAAAAATAAACGCAATTTTTGTGGAGTTACTTTTATCAAAGATATTCGACGATTGTACATCATTTAACATATCGACTGTGTACACCTAGTCATCAACTTCTTGTGGTTAACGGATTTGTGCACACCTCATGATTTGTGAGGTCATGAAAGAGGTCAAGGTCTACACAACATTTTTTGGCAATAACTCGTGACATGTTCATGAGAATTCTGTGAAACATACTGAACACAATACTCCCAGATCATATTATTGAATGCCTATAAAAGATTGACGGTCCTCGAGAAATTCAATTGAAAATTCAATGCGCAAATAGAGTTCATCTCACTACAGAACGGCGATACATCATCAATGGACTCTTACAGACTCGACAATCACACAGTGTACTGGCTAGACAATTTAATGTGGTTAGAAGCAACATTTTCCCCGATTTCAACATACTGGTTCAGTGACGGACCGGCCGCACAGTAGAAGACCCAGAGTCACAACTCCTGCCGAAGGCCGTTTTATACGGCTGCGTCACCTCAGGAATCGATTTGCATCTGTGTACTCCATAGTTCACTCAATGCCAGCAGATCGTCGAGTTTCAGATCTTATGGTCACGAACCAGCTGCACGACGCTGGTCTTTGGGCTAGAAGATTCTACAGTGGTCCTGTTCTTATGGACCAGCATCGCCATAACCAACTGCAGTGGGTGAACCAGCGTCGGCAACGGACCGTTGGGAATGACTGAAAATGGGTTTGGTTTAGTGACGAATAATTGTTTATGCTCCAACATTTGCATAGTTGATGTGCAAATGTCTATCGTGTCGATAGACTGATAAGAGTTAATCGCTGAGTCCGTGAGCACTACGCCCAGAATAGAGTTGATGAGGATCTCCACATGGTGGTAGAGGTATACTGATTCGGGGGGGGGGGGGTGATCAACGTCTTGGGAAGAAGTGACCTGGTGTAAATTGAAGGATGCCTGAATGCCGAAAGATACATCGCTGAAATTATTCGTCCTCGCGTCTTTCCAAATGTGTCTGGCACGAAGGTTGATTTTTCAGCAGGATAAGCTCAACCTCGTGTGGCACAACTCGCCACCACGTTCCTCGCTGACAACAACAACCAGACCATTTCGTGGCCAGTCATATCATCAGACATGAACTTGATAGAGCATTTGCAGGATAGACTCGACAAACAACTCTGTCAGCGATACGTGGCTCCAGCCAATCTCCGACAGTTGTCTCTTGTACTGTGGGAAAAGTGGGCAGTCATCCCATAACAACGGATCCAACAGCTACTCGGATCCATGTCACGGAGATATCGTTCTCCGCGAGGCCAGAGGAGGGCATACACCTTACTGAAACGGAGGTCTCAATCGCAAAGAATAAAAGTCCAAACCAAATTTACTGAACATTATGTCATTGTTAAAGTATGAAAGTTGTGTCATGCTAAGGTTGAAACATTAATCCATTCCGTAAAATAAACTTTTGGTACACGTTTGAAATTTGGTGTCCATTACCACTACAATAATGTTGCGTTTCTTTTTCTGAAAATTATATTTAAGAGGACCACGACAACAATACAATTTCTTGATTCTTGATTAGAAACTGGCTTCACAGCACGCAGGACATTCCCATAAGTGCTCCGCCCTCCACTCCAGCAGCCATCCCAGTGTATGTAGACTCATAGTTCCGGTCAGGTGTTGATTTTGTGATTTTCGGGACTTTCCAAAAAATGTACTTTTCCTACCCTCACCTCTAGATACTCCCATTTCTAACATTCTCTGTATGTGTACGTTCTCAACCTAATTGACATCATCTGCATCTTGAAATGAATTTATTACTGCCTTCATTAAGTCTGCTTAATCTCTTCTCAGCAATGTGTCGATTTAAATTGCCAACAACACAATTTAAGAACCACTGATGTACTACATTCTTACATCGAGAGATGCATGCTTTAATTCGAACTCTATAATCACATACCTCGTGATTTGAACTATGTTTATCAGTTTAATTAAATGATAGTTTTAATTCGGAAAATTTCCATAATCTACATTTTTATTAAACAAAGCAATCATGTTAAACACCCTACCAAAACCACCATAATTAACTCTATTGACATTCTTTTATTTAGAGTTCGGTGACAATGTACCCGTGTCTTTTGTCAATTATGTAGGTCTTGCTGTCTCATTGGATTATCCCTCTAACATTTCTCGTGAATTTCATTGGTCACTGTGTCTATAATATGTGTTGACAACAAATACAATGTAATGGTTAGTCAAATGCGTCCTTTTGAAGGATGTTTTCCAATGTTCCAGCAGGTCTTATAAATGTTAAGATGCCGTCAACGGTTGTTGTTATAAAATCACAACAAAGTTAAAAATGTGGGAGTGTGTTAATGTTTTTTGAAGAAAGTATCGACAGTTAAGGTATGGTATCTTCGTCCTCTTCAAAATAAATGTCATGATTCTCAGGTGTAATTAATACAATAATTTACAGGTGTGTCTTGCCTTCAGTTTACACTGCCCAGACAATGAAACCACAAAGTAATCGATGTGGAAATCAAAGGGGAGATAAAATATTAATGAGTGCAACCGTTTCAATTGTTTAAATAGATTGTTATTTTACAAGTTCCTTTAATTTCCACCATTATATAAGATGTGTTTTACCTGTGATGTCAATGAGGGATTCAATACAGTGGTCGAGCACTCCTGTTTAGCAAAACCTGGTATAAACAGGTTGCAATACCCTGCATATTTTCCAACTTAGTCTTCTTTTAATTTGCATAGGCACATTTATTTTCTAAATAATGTGTTCCTCGACTTATTACTAATAATTGAATAGAGCAACCAAAACAAAAACTTATTTGTGTTCTGATGTAGACTTAACAAAATTGGCTCAGCTGTAACTGTGCACCTGCCAACATGATGATGATTAAACACACCCATAATCCTTATGCTAGGTGATGGAATTTTACTTTAAGCTCCAGATCAGTGTTACGGTATTCCTTGTGGTGTTAAAAGGAATGCCTTTCGATGGGAATTTGTTCGAATGTTTTTACAAATCCGAGATGACTGTATAACTGTAATGTACAATAACACGAGATGGACATTGTTCTGCGCCGGAAGAGATATTCTTGCAATCTCGAGTCATGTTACAAATAAAAGGATTGATTGCCTCCCAGCAACACTCACATTCCAACTCTTAGGCCATGTCATGCGACGTATTCTCTCCAGAACGTTGTCTTCCTAGTGAACTCTCTGAACCCTTCTCTGTCTTAGAACATACGGCTTACATTTTCCAACGACGTATTCATATTATCTTTAATGTCGTCAGTCCATCGTCTTCTTGGACTACCCTTTCTTCTTCGTCCAGGTGCTATGCCTTCCATTACTTGTCTTTATAAACAGTTGTGCCTCTTTTTATGACCAAACAGGTGTGGTTTTCTTTTTGCTATTGTGTTTAGTAACCAACACTCTGACATCTTCAATGTGTATATAATATCTGAGTTTCTCTTGTTTTTCCTTCCAAGTTATTCTAAGTATCTTTCTGTTGCATTTCATCTCAAAGGTATTTATCCTCTTTGCCGCTATTTTATTTAAGGTTTATGTTTCATATCCCTATGTTGCAACCGAAAAAATAAACGATCTTAAAATTAGCCGTTTAGTTTCTATTCTGTGGCTTTTCCATGTTTTTCAAACGTATAATTTTACAATATGACATTGCTAATCTCTTCCTTATCTCTGCCATGCAGTCTCATGCAACGTTGAAGTTTGTTCTTAAGTATTCGAATTTATCCACACACTATATTTCCGTATTGTCTACTCTGATTGTTGGTTGTTCTGTTGTTATATCTGTTGACATGATATTTGTTTATTAGCGCGGTTTTAATATAAGTTTTGTGATTCTTTGTATTTCTCGGAGTTCTTAATTAGTAGTTTCAATCCCTTTATATCATTTGAAAGAAGCACAGTATTGTCTGCGTAGCTTAGTTCATGGATTTCAAAACCACCGATGTTTAAAGCGTGGTAGTCAGCGTTGTGTATGTCTTCTCTCACATTCCTCATTATATTTTCTGCGTGTAGGCCTATATATTGAATGTCCAGCTTTCATATCTGTATAACAGTATTGATACTAGGAAACAAATAAAAAGACTAAAACAACTGTCTCTATTGGATATATCATAAAAGAAGTATGATAAAACAACATTTATTAAAGAGAGTTATCATATACTGCGTCGGAAAACGGATAAATCCTTCATTTTTGAACTGATTTGTAAATGTAATGATGGACCTATGAGCTGAACGCATTCATCAAACACAAAGAGTTATTATTTTATTATTGTTGGTTCTTTCTCAGATTCATACTGTTAGGTAGTATATAGTCCGTAGAGAGGAATGTATTGTGCCATGTTTGATAACTGTGCTGCGATGTTTGCGCTTTCGGCCTGACAAATCCGATTTCAGCACCACTTTTGGGTCGTTTCGGTCGTTAGAGTAGGACAGCCAACGTATATGTTCAAATCTTCTTATTGACTTTTACGACAAATATATACGTTTACAGGGGTGCTATTCTCTGCTCTCCGTTCGGTCACTGGAAAGCACGGGCTATAAATAGTTAAATCTCGTTACCTTGTTAATATTAGAAAGGGTCACTGGAATTACTTCGGAGTCGCACTACGAATGGACACTGAAAGACTCCCCTGTCAAGCTTTGAAGTGGTCACCAGAAGACAAGAGAAAACGAGGAAGACCAAAAGAAACTTACGTAGAATTATTACAAGGGAACGTTTCACCATCGGTATCAGAAACAATGAAGATCTAAAGCAAATTGCAATGATACGAGAGACATGGAAATCTATGACATCCGCCATATGTGCCGTCTTTGGCCCTAGAGGAATAACTAACTAACTAAGTAACCTTGTTAATGACTACTAAAAAATACCTCTGACTAATAGAGGTCACATAAATATAATCGTTATCCCACAGTGGTAACCATGTATGTACTACTGAGTCTCTCGTCTATAATACAGTCTCGTGGACTCCACTATTTAACTATTAAATAGTGACGTTATTTGACTTTTTTCTGGATTTTTATTGTCTGTCAACACAAAATATACGCAAAGTGTCACATGAAAATCACAATAAAAGTCAAATAGATTCACTTTTGAAGGATGAAACCAGTGAATCCACATGACTATATAATTGAGGTGGCACTCAGTTATAGTGTTTCAATAAATCTACTGGACCTTAAACATATTCAGATGTTTTGATGTACACTATTTTAGAAATATCTAAATATCTGTGTCAGCCACTGTCACCACTATCACAGTTTGAGGATTGCACCTTGGCACGCAATTGACAGATTAACCCGAATTGACTCCGTGGATTTTTTTTTACCTTAGATGAGGACCCCACCCCGACTTAAAAATTAGACCACAATTTTTTCCAACTTGTGACGGGTATTCCACATTTAGATATTTTGTTGATACACTATGTTATCTATTGAAAGGGTACTGACGAATATAGAAGTCATTGACATATTTCAGTAACCACACAGTTCATTCACGACATCGCCGTAATAGATTTAGAATCACTATAGAATGGTGATTTTATCGGCTTACAACTACAGCAGATAAATGTCAGTAGCTGTTTCATCGTCTTTCCGGAGATAAAGAGTTTAATACAGTCTGCTGCATCAAATATCCATGTGAACCGTTGTTAATCTATGAACTATTACTGTAACTTACTCACCTTATAAATAAAAAATAAATAAATGATAACATTCAGCACTAACTTTTAAAATGTATTGTTTTTGTTAGTAGAAGGCCCTACATACAATATACGTAATATTCTATCTCTCAGTATGGGGGAAAACAGGAATATGTAAGGAGTGTTGTGGTAATTAACACAAACACAATAACGACACTAACAAAAAGCTCAATAAACATAAGCACGCAACAAAGACAAACGACATTTCGACAAAAAAGTCTACGTTAGGATGACAATAAACAAACAGTGAAGAACACTACAAATAAGGAATTATGATGGATGGAAAGAACAAAAATAAGACGTATGAGATGAGAAGAAGAATAGAAACAAGGGAAGATGAATGGGCGACAAGACAAAGGATAAAGAAGGCAAAAACATAAGAGCGAGTGAAAGAAAACACAATACGCTTAGTGAAGCAACTCGAGGGAGAAAGGAGAGAGGGGGTCAAAGAAAATCTACTACTCGTAGAAGACCACTACAAACAAGAAATCATGATAAACGGAAAGAACAACAATAAGATGTCTGAGATGAGCGGAAAGAAAGAAACAAGGGAAGAAGAAGGGGTGACAAGACAAAGGACAAAGGAGGCAAGAACATAAGTGAAGCAACTCGACGGTGGAAGGAGAGAGGACAACAAAGAATATCCTGGATTGATAACATCAAGAAATGGTTTGGGCGTGATTTTTCTACCCTTCTCCGAGTGGCTGAGGACAGAGCTGTTTGGTAGGCATTGTGTGCATTGTATGCATCAACCATGACCTGGCTCCAGTAAAGACCTGTGTACAGAAAGTAAACATCACGTGGAAGACTGATCTTTGATTATTTCCGCCCATTTCGTTGGTCGGCCTTGGCTGTTTTAGCATGTTCCTCCAAGTATATAAATAGTCACCAACGAAAACAAGACAATAATCAAAACCGTAACCAATGCAGGCGTGTTTACTTTCTGTACAGAGGTCTTTACTGCCGGCAGTCTCCCATTAACACATCACCCAGGGATCCATATTTTCAGGGATGCTAAGAAATGAGGAGAAATCGTGATATTTGCAATTCTTGAGGTTGTCTGTCCATAAATGTCTTTATCCCTCCTCTGCTTCTTTTACTTTAGTCTGCCCAAAATCTATATATTACAATAGTCAATTTTTTGTCAATACAGGCCTAACATTGCACATCAAAGGCGTGGAAGAGGAAACTTGTATAAATATGAGTACACTCCGCATTGTCTCTTGGCAACGGACATTTCGTTACACAGACACTACATGTAATCAGCGTATTACTTGTTACAAGACAGTAGGTTTAAGTAATTACATTAGGTACTGAAAGACAACAGGTTTCAGAAGCTACATTACTGGTTACAAGACAGTAGTTTTCAGAAGCTACATTACTTGTTACAGGACAGTAGTTGTCAGAAGCTACATTATTTGTTACAAGACAGTAGGTTTGAAATGCTACATTACTCGTTAAAAGACAGTATATTTGAGTAGCTAAACCACTTGTTCCAAGACAGTAGGAACTTGTTCTTGTTCTGTCCTTTCGGTCAGATCGGTAGCACTGGTAGCCTCTGATTTTGAAGGCTATGTCGCTGCTGAGGTGTGTTTCTTGGATACAGCATATATTAACTTGTTCTTCACTGAGGACATTTTCAAGTTCCAATTTTTTGCTGTATCCATCTCTTTTACTGTTGACACCCTCAGCATTCCATTGCATTATTTTTATTGGTCGTTTGTTTATTTGGCCAGTAGCTCTATTCCCTTGCCTCCTGGCTCCTCGGGGCAATTGAGAAGGACTTCCAGTAACAGAGGTTGGGCCCTTTCGAGGTATAGGGACAGGCACCGTCCCTGCCTGAACGTCCGCCACAGGTCAGGCACCATAACTGTTATTAGATGTTTGAGTAGCTAATTTCTGGTTGCAAGACAATAATTCTGAGTAGCAACATGACTTGTTACAAGACAGTAGGTTAGAGTAGCAACATGACTTGTTACAAGACAGTAGGTTAGAGTAGCTACATGACTTGTTACAAGACAGTAGGTTAGAGTAGCTACATTACTTGTTACAAGACAGTAGGTTTAATGTAGCTATATTATATGCTACAAGACAGAAGGTTTGAATAGCTACCTTACTTATTACACGATATTATGTATAGTTAGCTATATAAATAGTTACAAAACAATAGATTTGAGTAATTACATTACTTGTTACAAGTCAGTAGTTTTTAGGGGGTTCAAAAAGTACCTCATTGCTATAGGCGGCCTCAGTATTCGTAGATAACCAAGAACCTAAAAGTGCATCTCCGTTGTGCACCTTAGAAACAAAAAGACAGGCGCTCTTGCTGTCATTCTGACAAACACTTTTAGGCTCGTGGATGTGAAGACTGCAGATGGAATGAGATTTGCCTGCAAAGAAACAAACAATATCTGCGTGATCTGTACGCCAACACACCCAGCAGCATGTCGGCACACAGTCACGAAAGGCATCTGTACATGGCGTCTCGTACGGCAGACAATGCAGAAACATTGGAGGAATAGCTAATGTCCATGTCGATAAGGGTAGATCCCGCTAAGACGTGGTGATCCTATGAGTACACATTGAATATGGAAAATACACCCGCTAGATGGCATTGTTGTGTATGTGAATCGATATAGTGGAGGCATGGCTACTATTTCCAGCACGAGACCGACTTGCTGTTAATGCACAAGAACACACAGAAGCTTCCCACTACAATAAACCCCATTAAAAGTAGGAGTCATGACTCGGGTATTTTATACGCCAACTCGAACATGTACTCCTGGGTATGAAAGAAAGCTTTGAATAAAGCTAACCATTGCACACATGAAAGCGTTAAACACATGTTGGGCAGCACATTGTTCAAATGTCTGACCGAAACGGTGTTGAGACTCGGACTCTGGACTCTATGGACAACGTAGAGGTGGCAGGAAGTCTTGGTCACTGAGATCACTGCAAACATAGCCCAACTCGAATGTCGCCGTTGCCGAAGACGGCTCATACATACAGAGAGAATTGGTATCAGTACCCAAGGACCCCCTGCGAAGCTCTTGTCAGAGATAGGTACAATCGACACACGGCTTTAGGTAATAAGCGCAATGGCGAAGAGTAAAACAAAACACAGACGGCGCCTGGCGATGGATTGAAAGGCCATCGACGACGATGGCGGACAAGGTGTGTGCGTGAGGAATGCATAGGTCTAACCCAAGAGCAGCGACGGGTTTGTCAAATCAACACCTCGTCTAGGAAGATGTATTAACCCTGTATCTAATTCGACTGTCGCCGTTACCCAACACGGCTCATACAAAAGAAATTAAGTCTGCGACCTAGGGGCAAAAAGGGTGGTAATGGAATGGACTTTCTACACGAGGAACAACTGGCTGAGTGCGAAGCGACTCTTTGGAGGAACAACAAATAATGGATGACCAAAGAAAACTGTCAGCTCGTCACATGACATATACTCCCTCTAAGTAGAAGGCTCCTCCGATAGGCATTGCAAAAAACCGAAAGCTGAAAAAAAGCCGAAACTCTCCTTGGTATGCAAGAAAGCTCCGAGAAACGTCCCCACTGAACATAGGAAGTAATAACTAATCGCTCTCAATTCCTGGGGTTAGAGAGAAAGAAGAAAAAGGCCTGAGTAGCTACATTATTTGTTACCATGTTAATAGGTTTGAGTGGTACATTATTTGTTACAAGTCAGTAGGTTTTAGTATATCTATATGCTGTGGCCCTTGTGTAGGTATCAGTAATTACATTACTAGTTACGAAACAATAGGTTTGAGTAGTTAAATTACTTCTTACAGGACAGTAGCTTTGAGTAGCTGCATTACTTGTTACAAGACAATAGGCTTTAGTAGCTATATTACTTGTTACATTACAGTAGTTTTGAGTAGCTGTGTTACTTGTTACAAGACAGTAGGTTTGAGGAGCTGCATTACTTGTTGCAAACAGTTGATTTGGATACCTACATTACTTGTGTTGAGACAATAGATTTGAGAAGTTACATTACATATTACAAGACAGTAGGTTTGAGTAGGTACATAATTTTTTACAAGACAGTAGCTTCGAGTAATTACATTACTTGCTACAAAACAATATGTTTGATTATCTACATTATTTGTTACAAGACAGTAGGTTTGAGAATGTTCAATACATGTTACTAGTCAGTACGTTTAAGTAATTACAAAGCAATAGGGTTTAGTAATTAAATTACTTGCTACACGTCGGTAAGTTTTATTAGCTACATTACTTGTTACAAGACAGTAGGTTCAATTAGCTACGTTACGTGCTGAAGGACAATAGGTTTGAGAAGGAATATAAATTGTTACAAGACAGTAGGTTTGAGTAGCTATATCATTCGTTACATGATAGTAGATTTGAGTAGGTACATTACATGTTAAAAGGCAATATTCCAATGTCCAATAGACAATATCCTCTGCATATTCCACTACAATATAGAGCACGAAAATGGAAATAGAAGAAGTGGTGGTGGCCCACAGTTAGTTGGCGACCCACATACCAACTTACACAGTGACACACTCGCAGACTCCCAGATCATTCTGCATAAAATATAACGGTTATGTTCAGAAAAGAATGTCACAAAACTAAACAATTGGGTTGTGCAACGTATTATATGGATATACTGCCCTGGTCATGCGGGGCTAAGAGGTAACGATAATGCAGACTTATTGGCGGAAACTGATGATTGCACAGTACTGAGATAGGGCCGACCTAATAAGGGCAGGTATTGATTCATTACTGAGTTAAGAAGACGATGCTGGGGGGTGATAACGTGCAAATACAACGATTACAGAAATGGGATGGACCAAGGATGAAAGGAGAAAGTGTGTCCTTTCTGAAAAGAACAAACGATAACATAATAAACATCTGAATGGGACTTTTAGCCTGAATACTCTTGGATGGCTGCTGTATCAGTGCACTTATGGGGAATTTCCTATGTGAAGAGACCGGGCACATTACAATAACTATTTCACACTTGCAAAAAAGACGCAATCAGCAGTGTTACTGAGAAAAAACTTAGCACTGCTTTAAGAACAGATTAAACCAATCTAAGGCATCTCACTGTTATAGCACATGATTATAAAGTGGGGTTCGCATACAAATTTCCCCAGGACGCTGCATTCAGAAGATTAACAGTGACATCAAAATTAACCCATGGAGTCGGACGGTGTTGAGATCCACAATGAATACTTTCAACTGTCTTCTTTATATATCTAGAACAGAGGTGCACCCAATCTTTGACTCGGCATGATGTATTACGTATTTTTATGCAATTGTGATAACAAGCTCTTTTATAGACTTTTAAGGGGGGAGGTAGTGTAAATATTATGTTAATGTAAAATGTTTCTTTCAGTATAAAAGTAAATAGACATTATTTGATCTTTAACAGAAATGTTAAAATTTCATGTTCAAAATGGTACGGTCAAAACGGTAAATTTTTTGAGATAATGGTAAGTACAAATGAGTTAAAATTTAAAATATATGCATAGAAATCGAATAGATATAGCGAAATTAAGGACATTAGAATATATTTTCAATTTTTCATACAGGCTGGTTCAAAGTTCACCAATTTTGGGTATAAATTTTCCAAATTTGAATGGCTGTAAAAACTGTAAATATAGATAGATAGCAAAGTTATTAGCTTGCGCTATATGGAATTATGTTAGGAATATTAAGATACCGTTCTGGAAAGAATACGTAACTTGATATATACGAAAAGTGGCAAGTGGATGAAAGAATTTTTGAAATATTATATATTATGTCTTTAGCAGCAATTGAAGTCTGAAATATTGAACATCTTATAACATCAAGAACAAATGATGTGGCATAAAATTGTCATTTTTTGATTATCATGGTTTTTTTACTGCTTGGTAATGATAGCTCATGATTTGATATTTTCTTATCTCAGGGCTTGGTGCTTATATTTATTTTAAATCAGTCTGGTGGACCAGTAAGAAGGCTTGGCGGGCCGAGTTTGACCTACCGGCAGTAAAAACGTTTTTAAAAAAAAAAAAATTCAGTAAATGCACATATCTCATCATCATCAAGTGCCGTCTCCGCAACGAAGGTTGGCTGCAACGTATCGCCAACATCTCCTGTCTCTTGTCTTGGTGGTGCACTCTGCTAGACTGTAACCTGTCCATCGTGTAATGTTACTCTCCCACTTGTATCTCTGCCTACCTCTTGCTCGCTTCCCTTTGACTTTACCCTCAAGTAAGGTCTTCAATAGGGCGTCATGTCTTTTAATGTGTCCAAAGTATTTTATTTGCCTGATCTTTATTTCTCTTAGTAGTTCTTTCTTCATATTAAGTGTCTTTAGCACCTCTTTATTTGTTTTCTTCTCTTTCCATGATGTTCTCCCTATTCTTCTATATACCCACATCTCATTGGCATCAATTTTGTCTTCTAATTGTTTATTTAGTGTCCATGTTTCTGAGCCATACATTAATATGGAATAGATGTAGCATTTTATAATTCTCATTTTTAACTTGTTTGTAATTTGTTTAGATATTAATAATTTCCTCATGTCATTGAATGTACTTTTAGCCATTCCTATTCTCCTTTTAACTTCTGTTTCACATCTGCCATCATTTGTGACTATGTGTCCAAGATATTGATACTGTTTTACTTGTTGTAGTTTCTCTCCCTGTATGTTTATGTTTACCTCCTGTTCTTCTGTGTCTTTGCTGATTATCATGGTTTTTGTTTTTTGAATGTTTATATCCAGTCCATATTCATTACTTGATTTATTGACTTGATCTAGTAGTCTTTGTAGTTCATGTTCACTTTCTGCTAAAAGAACTGTGTCATCTGCATATCTAATGTTGTTTATTATTTTCCCATTGATCTTGAGTCCTGGTATTTCTTCTATATTTTTAAAGATATATCTAAAGCTAGTTATATGATCTGTACTTTATTGGGAATCGTGAAATCCCTGTGAGCATAAAATATTGTGGTCATTAGATTCAACCGTCTTGATTGGGCGCTCAAGTGCTGCTACATAACTGTCGCAGGTTTCATCAGGAACGTCACACACAGACATTAAGATGAGGTCGTCAGGTGAATAATTAATAAGTCATACTTCCTGAATCGCTGCTCCATTTTGACAAGTGGTTTAAGAGTAGAGTTTTAGTATATTTTGTAATTCATGGTTAACATAGGATCCTTCATTCACGTGTGCGACAAGATGCTTATTATATCAAATATTTATTTTCTTTTTTTATCAAAAAAACGCGCCTTAAACTAATAATTGTCTGAAGTGATGATGCAATATTAGTGGCGCTATTTTAGGATCTGAGATACAAGATTAGTGGCGCTGTTTTAGAATCTGCGATGCAAGATTAGTGGCGCTGTTTTAGGATCTGCGATGCAAGATTAGTGGCGCTGTTTTAGAATCTGCGATGCAAGATTAGTGGCGCTGTTTTAGGATCTGCGATGCAAGATTAGTGGCGCTGTTTTAGGATCTACGATGCAAGATTAGTGGCGCTGTTTTAGGATCTACGATGCAAGATTAGTGGCGCTGTTTTAGGATCTACGATGCAAGATTAGTGGCGCTGTTTTATAATCTACGATGCAAGATTAGTGGCACTGTTTTAGGATCTACGATGCAAGATTAGTGGCGCTGTTTTAGGATCTACGATGCAAGATTAGTGGCGCTGTTTTAGGATCTACGATGCAAGATTAGTGGCGCTGTTTTATAATCTGCGATGCAAGATTAGTGGCGCTGTTTTAGAATCTGCGATGCAAGATTAATGGCGCTGTTTTAGGATTTGCGATGCAAGATTAGTGGCACTGTTTTAGGATCTACGATGCAAGATTAGTGGCGCTGTTTTAGGATCTACGATGCAAGATTAGTGGCGCTGTTTTAGGATCTACGATGCAAGATTAGTGGCGCTGTTTTAGGATCTACGATGCAAGATTAGTGGCGCTGTTTTAGGATCTACGATGCAAGATTAGTGGCGCTGTTTTAGGATCTACGATGCAAGATTAGTGGCGCTGTTTTAGGATCTACGATGCAAGATTAGTGGCGCTGTTTTAGGATCTACGATGCAAGATTAATGGCGCTGTTTTAGGATCTACGATGCAAGATTAGTGGCGCTGTTTTAGGATCTACTATGCAAGTCCTTTTCAAGAGTAGTCATGAAGTCATATTCTAAAACAGCGTCACTAATCTTTGCTGATGCAGCTGATCAATGGTTGCTGTGCGTGTATTTTGTGTCGCTAGGACTATGCAGGACTATTGTACATAAGGACTTGGACAATTATTGGTCACCTCATTCTGTAAAATAAATAAATAAAATAAAATAAGGAAAGTCGTTCTACATGGTAAATATTATGTGGATAGTATCACGTCTTCTTCGTCCTCTGCGTTCGTTCTCAAACACCAGCACATTAGCAGGATGTAGTCCAAAAACGGAACTAGCTGTGTCATCGTTTACAATTTTGATTCGATATCAGCGTCTTTTGACCTGACACATCCGACTTTAGCATATATCACTAAGTTGATGCAGGTAGCTAAATATTACATATGAAGTTAGATATGAAGCATTATTATATGGTCCTTTTTCTTCTTTTAGACGCTTTATTTAGCAGGTTTGAGTGTTCATGTAGAGTTTTTTGTAGAATGAATCGGTCACATTGCAAAGCTGCAATGATATATGCTTTACGTGTCATTTGTGTCCGAGTCAGTTCTTCAGAAGTGTGTGTTTGTTTGTTAAGTATGGGATTACAGGCCCTTTGAGCCAAGGCAAGCCACTTTCAACCTATGACAGGATTATGTAGTGATTATATCATGCTTATTGGCTTTTTATATTTATGATCTTATAATCTGGGATCAGTACTAATCATTATGGTACGGTATATATATATATATATATAAATGTTGAGGGATTGGTGATATATGTCTTTGTGAGAGTTCATCCGGTATTGTATCTGTTGTGATATGGTTTTTATGTTATCTAAATGTTTAGCCATACAAAAGACGTATTTTTCTTAAGAGGTTCGATAATAGCCATGAAAATAGTTTTTGCTTCTCCTGTATAAAAGTACAGTTGAACCAAAAATTACAAGTATGCTAAATATATTTTTATGAAACAGAGAGGAAATATAACCAAAAATAAGTTTCTTCACCACGTAATGTCGACCTCCGAGCACTTCGGTCTTCGGCCATATTTTTAGATGTTGTAGTCGATAAGAAAATATTTCTTTAATGAAATAAATATATCTTGTTATCTCAGGCGTGGATAGGAGAAATAATATTAGAAAACACATAATGTCGTATGTTTTGTATGGTAGTCATACTGTTGCTGCTGTGTTGTCGTCTACTAGAAATAACTGTGCCGGTTTCCATGCATATCTCAAGATGCAACCAGGGACGTTCAGAGAGACGTTAACTAACTCACCCAATGTTCCCACTATAATGAAGAATACTGGTGACCCATATCTGATCTGTACAGACAGTCACCCCTTTTATCAGCATACCTCGACATTGCAATAAAGTCCCCTCCAAGAGTAGAAGACTGTCCAGCACATAGCATTGAATTATATAGTCACATTGAGTCAAGCGGCCATATAGTACGTGTTAAGCGTTCTTGCTAAACACCACAAGAAAGAAATTTGAGAGAAACAATAATATGTAGTTGAATGTACAACTCCCACCGCCTTATATAAGAAAAAAGTAATCTCAAGTTGAAAGTACAACCGCCTGGCATAAGAAAAAAGTAATCTCAAGTTGAAAGTACAACCGCCTGGCATAAGAAAACAAAGGTGACGAGCCCATACTTCCTGTCTGTTCTACAATGATCTTACTGGAAATGTGTGTAGCGCCGTGATATTAAATGTTCGTTTATTAACTATCTCAAAATTGTGAAATCTGCAAGCTTTTCTCATATGCATTTTATTATATTTATTTGTAAAATGGAACTATCACTATTTCTCTTCTTTCTCATATGGTATTTTATTATATTTGTTTGTAGAATTGATTTATCACTATTTCTGTTCAACCAATATGAAATTCTACTTCTTTCTATTGTCCTGCAGGAACATGTAAAAAAAAAAAGTATTTACAGACAGAAAACGTTTTGGCATGAATGTTTCATGTTATTGACGCTATAAATGAGAAGGCCATGAAACTTCCAACAATTCAAAACGGATTCAAATAAACGAATAGACATGGTTATATTGACTTAACTTGGAAATGTCGAAGCCAATGTTTGCCTAACCCGAACGCTTGGTAGATTGCTCTGAAAAACATCTGTTATATGGAAAGATTTTAGGAAGATATTTTTATAAATGTGTCTGTTCAGCACACTCTTCGTAGGCATCAAATGTTCTCTGACTTCAGGTGTGAATAAGGAGAGGATCTGTTTAAACATTATTTGTAAATGTAGGAGATTGTATAATAGGAGATAAAAGCTAACATAAATGTCCTTGAATTTGGTGAGTTTTATACGATGACATAGGAAAAAGACATTTTATCCTTTTCAGCACATATGACTACACACAAATATATATTTATGTGTATGTAGTCTAATGAAGAAATTATATGTTTACATATATGTGTGCAGGTGTGTGTATATAGAGTGCGTGATGTTGTGGTATGTGTTTATGGCGTAGTAAGTGATGTGGCACATATATAGTGTTATTAGTGTGCAATTAAAAAGAGGGGTAAGACAAGGATGCATTTTATCACCAAGCCTATTTAATATATACACAGAGAATATCTTTAAACATATAGAAGAAGTGTCAGGGCTCAAGATCAATGGGAAAATAATAAACAACATTAGATATGCAGATGACACTGTTCTTTTAGCAGAAAGTGAATATGAACTACAAAGACTAATAGATCAAGTCAATAAATCAAGTAATGAATATGGACTGGATATAAATATTTTTTATTAAAACCATGATAATCAGGAAAGTCACAGAAGAACAATCGCTAAACACAAACATACAACAGGTAAAACATTATCAATATCTTGGACACATAGTCACAAATGACGGCAGATGTGAAACATAAGTTAAAAGGAGAATAGGAATGGCTAAAAGTACTGTCAATGACATGAAGAAAATAGTAAATAAACAAATTACAAACAAGTTAAAAATTAGAATGATAAAATTCTACATTTATTCTATAATAATGTATGGCTCAGGAACATGGACACTAAACAAACAATTAGAAGTTAGAATTGATGCCTTTGAGAAGCGGGTATATAGAAGAATAGGGAGAACATCATGGAAAGAGAAGAAAACAAATAAAGATGTTCTAAAAACACTTAATATGAAGAAGGAATTATTAAGACAAATAAATATCAGGCAAAAAAAAAAGGTTTTTGACACATTAAAAAAAGATGACACCTAACTGAAGACCTTACTTCAAGGTAAAGTCAAAGGGAAGCGAGCAAGAGGTATGCAGAGATACAAGTGGGAGAGTAACATCACAAGATTAACAGGTTACAGTCTAACAGAGTGCACCACCACAGCAAGAGACAGGGGATGTTGGAAATCCTTTGCAGCCAACTTTCGTTGCGGAGACGGCACTTGATGATGATGAAACTTTAATGATCGAACATCAAAGCAAAATCATGTCATAACATCGATGTTCTGTAAATGTCATAACATTGATGTTCTGTAAATGTCATAACATTGATGTTCTGTAAATGTCATAACATCGATGTTCTGTAAATGTCATAACATTGATGTTCTGTAAATGTCATAACATTGATGTTCTGTAAATGTCATAACATTGATGTTCTGTAAATGTCATAACATTGATGTTCTGTAAATGTCATAACATTGATGTTCTGTAAATGTCATAAGATTGCGGTGCTGTAAATGTCATAAGATTGCGGTGCTGTAAATGTCATAAGATTGCGGTGCTGTAAATGTCATAAGATTGCGGTGCTGTAAATGTCATAAGATTGCGGTGCTGTAAATGTCATAAGATTGCGGTGCTGTAAATGTCATAAGATTGCGGTGCTGTAAATGTCATAAGATTGCGGTGCTGTAAATGTCATAAGATTGCGGTGCTGTAAATGTGCAGAAAATATTTAACTATATAATATGCATTATGGTTTGTCAAAAATAAAAACAAAAAAGTAAACAGTACAGTAATAAGAAAAGAATCTGATGAGAAATCAAACAATGCAATAAACGAATCGATATTTGTTTTTGATCAATGCCTTATCTACGAAGAGGAACAGCAGTTACAAAATCATATTAATGCACTCACGATAACATGCACTAAGTAAACAAATAAATATGCAGAACACAGAAGTAATGAAAATCAGCAAGTCTTCAAATTCAGTGAACTTAACTATAAACATAACTAAAGAGAAACAAATTCCTGAATTAAAAAACCTGCAAAGTATATTTACAGAAAACGGAAAATTAGACAGAGATATTGAGACAAGATGCCAGAAAGCATATTTAGTGACATACCATCTATCACCATTACTGCTCAACCCAAAGATCAAAACGGAAGTCAAGAGACAGATTCTTCTCCTTCTGCGTTCATTCTCAAACTCCTGCAGATCAGCTGGATGTAGTCCGGAAAACGGAATGCGTTGTTCATGGTTTACAACACTGCTGCGATATCTGCGCTTTTCGGCCTGACACATCCGACTTCAGCATGACTTTGGATCACTGGCCCTATATGGGATGGGACAGCCAACTCCATCCCATAATCTCTTTAGTCGCCTCATACGTCATGCATGGAAGGTAAACAGTGTTGCTATTCTTTGCTCCCTTTCGGGCCTCGACAACATACTGGCGAAGAGGCAGATGATAAACAGTATTTTTATACCACCACTGCTATCACTGCCAGACATGGGCGCTGACAGCAGCCCAGCAGAGAAAACTTACAACACGTGAGATTAAATGCACGAGTAAAGCCGCACGAGTGACCAAACTAGACAAAATGAGAAATGAAGAAATCAGAAGAATCGGTATAAGGCCATGCACAGAATACATCGATAAAGAACAAACAAAATGTTTAAGACATCTTATGAGAATGAACTATAACCAACTACCAACAAGAACATACAACAAACATAAGAAGATTCGGATATAGGGCCAGAGGAAAACATAGAACAAGATGGATAGATACTATCAAGACACCCACTGAACAAATGCTGATTAAACGGCAGCCAAGACGATACATCAGGCTTTTAGATAGACAACTAAAGCTCCCAGTCACCACCCCTTACGCTTATCGGCAAGTGTGAATATTCTAACCATCGTCAACCTGGGGATAGCAAATATAAGACAACATATAGTTTGTCAACACGAGGGTCAGAAAATATGTGACTCTTTGATTATATTTTTCCATTTTGAGGGATGCACTTGTACTTTTATTAGAAAATAAATGTTAAATGTACTGTGACATATTATAGGAACAGATATTGACTCATACCTGAAATCCCTAACTCCAACGTTATGAGCTATTCCTAGGAAAATGAATATTTTAATGTGCAGACTATGTTTATACGGTTTACGTATACCAGATTTCTTCTAATAAAAATTGTGATAGAAATTAGAACCGTGACATTGTCTTGTAGCATGTGAAAATTGTATTTCAGGAAGTAAAGAGTGTCTAGCACGTGACATATTAGTACAGGCGAATAACGTGGCGTATTATGACAGTTTAAAGATGACGGTGCAATTATTGAAATAAATAAGAGAATCAGCTTTCAGTTCAGTTGGTTCAGTTTAGTTGTTCAGTTGCTCAGCAAGAACACGACACTTACATTTGCCTAAGTAGTCCTGATAATGTATCGTGACGACTAATATCGAGCCCCTTCTTATGATAGAACATATGTGTGGATTCACAAACAGTGTCACTATCGTAACCTATGTAAATGAAACGTGTTTTCATTGGTCACTTTGTGTATACTTTGTTTCGACAGTAAATGAAAATCGGATTAGTCAAGATTAGTGGTGTGTGTGACCAGTTCCCTGTACTAAGTGAGGATTTGTAAATACTCCTGTAATTTTGCAGGATGTAGTTTAAGTTGCTGATCAATGCACTCTTGTCCTTTAACCCAGGATACAATTCAGAAAAGGATTGCGTTATATTATGCTCTGTGGTTTCACACACGAGTGGAACAACCAAACCCACAACAAATAGATAAAGGACGTATCTTCGCTGTCTTTTACCGCATGAATAAGATGTCATAATGTTGATATTCATTGCTTCCATGGCAACACAGGTGCGAACTGTATGTTCAAAGTAGCTGACATTGATACCAATACATAGTTTGTAATCCACTCTGTAATGCACACAACAACGAAACGGAAAGGGAAGATTTCTTTGATACCAGAAATGATATGATAAACAACAACAGCACAGAAGAAAACCTATTAATATTAGGAGATATCAACGAACACTTGGTATCAGAAAAATATGGAATAGAAGAATACATTGTTCTGATACACCGTTCGGAGACAAAATAAATAAGATAAATTATAATGGCTACAGATTAATTATAATGTGCATTCAGCACAACCTATTTATAACTAACACATTCATCAAATACAGTGAATCCTAAGTACACACCTGCAAAAACTGCAAAAGACAGATATACTTTATATTAACAAGAAGAACCAGCAGAAGGAAAATAACAGACGCAAGAGCGATACCAAACATGTCTGTAGACACCGACCATAAAACAGTAATAGTAGCTGTTAAAAACAGAAAGAAGAAAGGTAACAACAAAGATAAAATACCAACACAATTTAGAATACACAAACTTAAGGGCGACATGGTACGGGAGCAATACACACATAAAAATCGCAGATAAATTCGAAAATCTACCAGTAGATACTACAACAACAGAAGAAGAATGGACATTATTCAAAGATGCTATCATACAAGCAGCAGGAGAATCATGTTGGTACAGCGTAAAGAGACCAAAGATAACAGCATGGTGGAATGAAGAAATAAAAAAAGACACAGGAGAAAAGAAACAGAAATATAAGACATGGGTCAAAAGTAAAAACCAAGTAGATTACATAGAATACAGGACAGCAAAAACAAATGCCAAGAAAATTATTGAAACGCCAAAATCAACTCATGGAAAGAATATGGAGACTTCCTCAACGTAGATTATAAAAATGTGCACAACGGTTCTACAAGAAAATTAAGAACATGAGAAACAAAGAAGATATATATGAACTAACACAAATAATAAATGACGAAAACGGTAATGCGCTAAAAGAACCGAAGCAAATAATGGAAAGATGGCAACAATATTTCAAACAACTACTGAACCTAAAGGAAGGAGAAGTAGGCACAACAATAAACACTACAACAGCAAACCTGGAGCCAAATATACTACTATCAGAAATAGAAAATGCAATAAACAAAGCACCAATAAACAAAGCAGCAGGCTCTGATAACATAGAACCATAACTTATCAAAGCAGAAGCAGAGAGCGGAAAAATATGGCTTCACAGATTTTTCAATGGAATATGGAAGAAGCAAGAAACACCAGAAGACTGGAGAAAATCGATGATTATTCCCATATGGAAGAAAAAGGGCAGTACGAGAGATTAAACAAAATACAGAGGAATGATAGTAAGCCACAAAGTGAAAATTTTTAACACAATATTAGAAAAACCATTACGATCATACATTGAACCACAACTTAACAACACCCAAATGGGCTTTCGTAAGAACAAAAGCTGTACGGATGCTATCTATACACTTAGGCAACAAACATAAAGAACCGCAGAAAACAACAAATAATTATACATCGCATTCGTCGACAAAGAAAAGGCCTTCGACAAAGTAGACAGACAACTTTGGAAAACAGTATCAATATACGGAGTACCGGAACATTTAATGAATATATGCAAGAGCATTTATGCTAATAGCCAATGTGAAGTAAGGACAAATACAGGAATGTCCCATAAGTTCCAAATCCAATCAGGAGTTCGCCAAGGGTGTGTTATATTCCCTCTACGTTTTATAACATATATCGACCACACCTGTAAACTAACAAATACTAACGAAGAAGATAACATGAACGAAAATATGAACAAACTACTCTTTGCGGACGACCAACAACGGCATAAGAAGACAAATTGAAAATTCATATGAGTAGACTCCACAACAACATGACAAAAATTCAACAAGAAGATTAATATTGAAAAGATCGAAATATTGGCAATAGCAAAGAAAGAAAGCAAAATCTCTATCTCCATCGATAATAAAAACCTTAAACAGGTAAAGGAGTTTCACTTACTTAGAAAGCATTATATCGAAAGAAGGGAAAAACAGTAAGACACAAAATAAATGCAACAAAACATACCAGATCCTAGGACAGATGACACGTATTTTCAAGAACAAAAATGTAAACATAAGACACTAAAGTTGCATTATACAAGACTATTATTATTCTATCACTGTGCTACCAGTGCCAAACCTGGACTGCTGATATATCATATAAGACACCCCACCCCCCCACCCCCGAGATGCATGCGTAGTGTTTCAATGTTTTTCTGAGACTATTGGGAATATAAAAAATTGCATTATTCAACATACTTTTGAGAATTTTTCGTTGTTAAATTATGCAATGATTATAACTGAGGTTATATTTGGAATCTCTCTGGCGTAGTGGTTAAGCTGTTCGCCTTGTGTTCAAGAGGTCACGGGTTCGAATCCTGCTCGTGTCGTCTTGTTTATAAGGTGTATTTTTTTCGGAGATTCCTGTGGATTATTACTTGAAGCTACGGAGTTAGGTGCTAGAGTGGTACTCTCGGCAGGCGGCGTGCCGCTTCGTTGAGAGGGACGGAGTACATATGGGAAACCGAATACAGTGAAGTCAATCTTCTACGACTTTTAAACCCTTTTTTAAATATTTTGGATTTTGACTAGTCATCGACATAAATTAAGTAACAATACAAATCTATGTTTTACGCATTAAATCACAAACATTGTGATTAGTACTTACATGGAACACAAATTTTGAGGTTGTGTAACGATGGATGACCAACAGACTATCGGACTATGTGGTAAATGTTTAATGATGGTCGTTAAAATGATCATGAAGGGCAATTATCATTTAATATGACTTAAAAAGTAATAGGGTAGATATTAATGCTTATAATGCACAAGAAAATTTGGGTCGAATAAATAATGAACAATTATCCATAATAAATTTGCCTTTTAGCTACATTTCACCCAATTTTAGGCCATATTTTAGTAGTTTATACACAATTTTGGAATTTGGCCAATTTTGATTATTTCTGAAACGTAAAATTTAGTCACAAACTGCAGTTGGCAACCCTGGTGCAGCTTATGATTTGATGCTCTCTGAACTCGGGCGAATGCATACAGTTAATCCAAAGCAGCTTTGCTTCCCAGTGAAAATTTACGTTGCGGCCGGATTTAGCTAGATGACTGTAGTGTGCTGACCTTTTGTATGGAACCAACAGAAATTTAGGGTTGACTGTCGATAATAATAGTTATTTTATAATTTAGTGACACATGATAACTGAATATTGTTTACAAAGCAACAACATAACAATAATACCATTGCTTTGAATTCTGGATGTTCAAAGTGTGAGATAATATGTGTGTTATCTGTTATTCTAATTCAAGTGGTAATCACCCATAACCCCTTTAGATCATGCGAATGCCACTTTGGAAACATTATTATAAAATAGTTTCAATGTCCCTCTCGTAGATATGATTAACTTAAGTAGGGGGTTTTACCTAAAAAAAAGTCATTCGTCCGTTTTCGTAGGAAAATTTCATTATATGACGGGGAATTTTCAGACCTTCTTTTTTATTAAAAAAATCACTAAGGAAGGGGTTTTTACAGACCTTTTGGTGAAGTTCATACTACTAAAAGTCATGTTCAGATTTTCTAAGGGGAAGATTTGAATCCCCCAAACCTTCCCTTATCTACGGGTCTGGTCTCTCTGTTCTCTGTTTGAGCGAGGAGAAACATAATTATGTTCAGGTATAATACATGTATTACCACTGCATACTTTTCGTTGACTTTCTCTTATTCTCCCACCTTCAATTGTCCCCTCATGGCAGTATTATATCAGGCATATATCATTTCTGTTCATCTTCCTATAAACATTTATATAACACTAGTATATCCAATCGTATCGCCAGTACAATGTGGACGATCAGCTTTCGAACCACAAGAAAGTTCTACCGAATAAATTTTATTAAAAAAACTACAAGAAAGTTCATAAAAAAATACTGTGTTTATGAGACGGATCAACCAACCATTCTATCACCGAGATCAAACTGCTTCAGGTAATAATAATAATAATATATATATATATAATACATGTGATAATGTGTCAGGGCATTCAGTGCAGATACGATAACAGACTTGACCTCATTTCTCAGAGTTGACGTCAAATACGCCACTTATTGAGTTTATTTATATGTTTACCTCTAGTTCTGAACTTATCTAATCTAGGTAATCGATGAAATCCCCCACAAATTTCACGACGACAAACAGGAAGATTTATGAGAAAGATTAGTTTACTGTGATTGTCATATTACGCCGCGAACAACTGTCCAGCGTCGACAGTAAAAAGTACAGTACTAACCTTTCAATTCGATTTCAATGTATTCAACGAAACTCGTTTATCTTTGCGCTAGCCAATGTATCAAGGTTTTCTTCTACATAAATTACCCATTTCTATCGTATTTCAGCTTTACTCAGCATTGCTTGCTGAGTTTCCTATTAATGTATCATGAATTACATACGTGTAACAGAAAAAAAAATTTTGAGCGCAAACCACACAGATGCTCAATCTAAGCTTGACAATCTCAAACACCACTCAAATCAGATAGGGTTGAAAATCAACAAATCAAAAACTCATATACTAGATTTTACGAGATTCATCAACAACATAGAAATTCAAAATGTTCCATTATTAAAAGTCAACAATTTTACATATTTAGGCAGCAATCTAGCATTGGATGGAGACTCATCAAAAGAAATTTTACACCGTATTGTCCTTGCAGCGGGTGCTTTCAATAAACGACGCAACATCTGGACGTCAAACACACTAAGAAACACCACAAAACTCAGGTTGTTTAATCATCCCTATTCTATCATATGGGTGCGAAAGTTGGAAAGCCACAAAAGCCACAGATAAGAGACTAGACTCCTTTGAAAACAAATGCCTACGTACCATTCTGAATGTTAAGTGGAGTGACTTTAAATCTGACACTACTATAAGAGAGGAAAGCAAACAAACCCATATATCTTCCTTTATTAGACAAAGGCTTTGGACTTACATCGGCCATGTTCTTAGAATGAACAGCCTAAGAATTCCCCAGCAGTCACTATATTAGGTGCCACCTGGAGTAAGAAGAAGAGGGAGACCTAGAGAAACTATACGAAGAACCATTAATAGAGAAGGCATGTCAATGAACTTAAACAACACGCAACAATTGAAAGACCTGGCAACACAAAGACAGAAATGGAAAGCTATAGTTTCTGCCCTATGCGCCGCCTATGGCCCTGGAGGAACATAATATAACATAACAGAAAAAAAGAATGTCTAGCTATTTTTGTTGTTTCCTTCCGAGTTTTTAAAAATTCTTATTGAAATAGAGGACTTGTGATTGGAACGTCAAATCCGTGTATTTGCTCAATAGGGAACTGTTTCTTAACCCATTTCTGTTTATGTTTATGCACTAAGTAGTAGACATTTTCCTACAATTTCAAGTTCATTCACACAATCTACTTAATCGTCATTAATCAAGTAGATAAGGTAGTGAGGGGTTTCGAGAGCAACAGAAATTCTAACATGGCATTTAATACTAGCAAGCCAATAAGTGGATAACCATTTGCCATTAACCCATTAATGGTTTTCAATATGAAGACCATCAATTTTAGGAAAGTGAAAGCATTACCTACGAAAACGAGAAATTCGACCTTCTTCCAATACCTTTCCGAGGATCTATCTACTGCCCTGATCTGCATACTTGTGATCTTATGGAGCGATATGATAACTTAACAATGATATACTGTGTCGAGCATAAACTCCAAGCACCGCTACACTCCTCCATCGACATCGTTTAAGAGGAATGACAACCATATACCGAATGAAAGATACAAGCCCACCTCCCCCTACCTATTCTCTGCGGCAAATTACTTCAGTAAACAGAACAAAAGAACGTTATTTGCCTCGTTATAAAGGTCATCAAACGTGATCTGAAGGCACACACGCAAAATAAATCTCCATTATATTTAATGGCATGAAACTGTGTTATAAGCAAATTGTGTAAGGTCTTTGTTTAAAGGACAAGGTACATTTACCGAAGGGTTACTTTAAAAAAAATAAAATAACTAAGAGCACTCGATATGAATTCAATGAGACTGTGAATATCTTCTCAAAAATGTGTGTTTTTTTTGGTGGTGAAAAATCGCTATGGAAGGGTTTATCTATTACTTTTTACCCGCAGATTGGCTATAATAGTACTGAAAGTCATGTTCCGATTTACTAGAAAGGGAGTGGGGCGTTGTGTTTGAACACCACACCTCCCCCTTTGGTATTTACGGGACTGCTCTCCCAACCACTCCACCCCTAAACACAGAAACGAACTATAAAAAGTCAGACTAGTCAGTAAGACTAATGACAGTCAGACTATAGACAGACTATAGACTACAGTTATAATTCATTTTGTTTGTGTTTGAATCTGTTCTCAAACACCTGCTTGTTGGTTCTTTTATCAGGATAATGGTCTAGTAGTTTTCAGTAGGATATACTCTAGAGAATGGAAATATGTTCTGTTGCTATTTTATTTGCTTCAATGATCAGACACATTCAATTTATGTCGTTTCCATTGTATTTGTATAGCTTCGAATGGCCATAAAAAAACAGGTGGTAAAGATGCAGGCAATGTGCCACCAGGAGCACTGCGTAAAAATAAACTATAGTACAGCCATGATTATTGTGTGTACTTTTTGATTGTTTAATATATGATTAATGTTCCCATAGAAAGTTATAATCTCAATCACAAACAACCTATTTTTTGTCGTTGTACTTTTGCGTTTGTTTTCAAACTCCCGCCGGATCTCTTTTAAAGCAAGGCAATAGTCCTACAAAACATTAAACAGGACGTAATCCGATGGAAGGGAAATGGCTGTGTTGAAGTTTTATTTGCACCAATGGCCCCACATATCAGATTTCGGCGTTTGCCAATTGTAAACCTGGTATCAGTGTAAGACAAGCAAACATAGGCCCCTATTAGATCACATCAAACGTTGGTTTACCAAGAAGATTGTGACAGACCACCGGTATGTTAAAGGGCTTCTGTTTTACTGTTCTTTTAATGTCTATGCTATTTTATGCCTCCTTCGAGTTCGGTTTGTCAATACTCAAGTCTGCGGTTTAGTTCAGTTGGTGCAACTATGAGCGACTTTAGATAAAATAAGATCAATGGGTTAACCCATTGCTGAGTCACTAGTTTGGGCTGATCCGACGTATCCAGCTGTTTAAAAAAAATTGGTTTGTCTATTAAAAGTTACAATTAAAAAAACCGCTAATTGAATCAGCTACGCCCGCCGAAGACGGATGTGTCGGGCCATTGGCGCAAATTTAACGGCGACACAACGCATTTAAAATTTCTGAACTACATCCTGCTGGAAATCTAGAATGGATCATGGTCCTGCTACTAGAGAGATCCAGCAGGAGTTTGAGAATGAACGCTGAAGATGAAGAAGAAGAATCAGCTAAGATTATTTACATGGTCATGGGTTAGCCGACGTATCTTATGTTATTTAAAGCCGATCATTCTGTAATCTACAGGAAATATGTTTGTGTTTGTGTGTTTGTTTGTTTGTTTGGATTCCCATAAATTACAAGCGATCAATCACTCTCATACGCAATTAAGTCAAACTAGTTTGACGCTCGATAGTCTGTGATTGAGATTCGAATACCATATGCATTTAAGTTGGAACACCTCCGGAGCTTTCGTTCATTCCCATAAGAATGTCTGTTTCAGCGGTATGCAATGCTTTTAGAAGAAACCTCCTACTCAGAGGGGATCTATATGTAAGTTGAAAGCATGTTCCACCATTTTGTTTGCAAACATCCATTTGCACAGTATATAATCTGTTGGTGGTATATTTGTTTTCCGCTGAACAATAAATACTGAATATTGTTACATAACATCTAATCTTATATATGAATTAAACAGTCAACTACAACATATAGAAGACTCAGTATCATTTTCAGAAACAAAGTCTGTCATTTAAATCACCATTGTCATGGAATGAAACTCCATAAACGACGATGTCATCCACAAGCTTGGAAGAAAAGAACAAATAATAATCTTTATATAGAGAACATGATATTATATATTACGGAACTGTCCACGGTAACACACTGGAAGAATAAAACTATAATCATCTGAAACAGCTTTGATGGATATTCTCTACAGTTCTAGCTTAGGGGTGGTTACCATAAACAAATGACTGTGGCTCATCGAAGACATCCATATCAGGATCTAATTCCGACTGGAGAACGAAGACGTAGAAGAAAGCATACAAATGCGAGTCTTGGATGATAACAAACTAAAGAGTGAAATAGTAAAGCTATATATCTATTTATCTATACGATGTGGCCCTTGTTTGCCTTGCGGCGTCAAGGGTAGAAGAGTTCTCCGGTGATGGCATTCTTGTGTTTGTAAGCTTGTTCCTGTGGCCTCTTTAATTTTTGTGGTCCATCTTTTACAAGGTCTGCCTCTGGCTTTATAAGTCTATGTGTCATGGCCATATGTGGAGTATTAGAGGTCATTAATTGGTGGTTCTGTAGAAGAATAGCAAAAAATCATGGGCAGCTATAATTCTATTGTGGGGGTGCTAAAAACAAAATAGAATTCCAAATGATCACATATGAGACAAATGTGTCGGTATAGTTCAACTATTGTGAACATATGCCTGTTGGAAAACAATGTCCAGACACCAGCTTCAACTGCAAGTGGACTGGGGATTCAACCCCTAGGACATCATAACATAACTCTTAGTACTAGAATTTAGCTGAAATATGTCTGAACACCCAACTCCTTAACTCTCTTATCAATTTTCTATTTTAAAATGTCCACAACATTCTGTGGAAATAAAAAGTGTGATGCACGAATATAGACAATGGTAAAACATTTAGATAACCCCACACCTCCCTTGTTGAGGACGTATTCATAGCCCTGCGCCTGATGCAGCCACGTTTAGGACCAATGGCTGCATGTGCATGATGAAGTTGCATGATCTGCTGAAGATTGTACCTCGTATAGTGTTTGTTGTCAATAACACGAGGAATTGCGAGCGATTAGCTCTTACTTCCTATGTGCAGAGTGGTGGTTTTTTGTTCTAATTTTCTTTCATACCCAGCAGACTTCAGCTTTTGGCTTAATGAAATGCATATTTAAGGAGCCCTCTACTCCTTAGGGGTATATGTCGCGAGACGAGCTAATAGTTTGTCTGGGTCACCCAACTGCATCTTTCCTTCGACGAGGCGCTTCGCAAGCGAGCTATTCCTCGTGTAGGAGGACCATTTGTGCCCCTAGTTCCAAGATCTAATTTCTTCTGTTCGAGCCGTGTTGGACAACAGCGACAGTCGAATTAGTCAGAATTGATACACCTTCCTAGACGACATGCTGCTTTGCCAAACACGTCGGGATTTGGGATTTTACCTGTGTATTTCTCACGCACTCGCCTCGTTCGATTGTGATGGTCTTCCAACACAGCGTCAGACCCGGTCTATGTTTTTCTACTCTTCGCCATTGCGAATATACCCAAAGAAGTAGATAGATTATGCCTATCTCGGACGTGAGGCTTCGTAGTTGGCGCTTGGGTATTGAACCGAATTCTCTCTGTATGAGCTGTATTTAACCGTGATTGACAAGGTTTGAGTTAGGCAAAGTTTACAGTGTCCCCAATAACATGCTTCCCCCCCTCCTTGTACGTTGCCCATAGCGCTGAGAGTCCGAGTCTCAATACTAAGTGGTATATTTTAGATAAAACCATCTCCTAAATGTAATCATAGCTACGGCCCTGCTCGGTTGTATATTCATGATTTACGGTCAGATGACGAACTTTGATTGCGTATATCTTATGGTGATCGGTGTCTTAACGACATTAATAGCACGTTAACAAAATCGTGTGTTTACAACCAAGTCCTTCTCCAGCTTAGTCAACTCCCTGTTCCCAGCATCTGAACTAATAAAACGTGTTCGTGTTTTTCATTGGTTGGTAACAAATACTGACCACTGGTCAGTCACATCAGCCAAGATAATTCATGTTGTTTGGGATCAGCCCAAATGACTATTCTAGGGAAGTACTTGATATAATTGTATAGTATTGTGGAGGTCCCGGATGTTCGTTGGAATTTGTACCCGTGTCTTGGCGGTCGAGGCCACCTCTGCATATATCTAATTCATAGTTAGTTACCCAGCTTTTCTTCTCACAAACACTCTTTCATTGTCTTGGTGATCATCTGATCCCTGCACTGATAAACTACACCACCATTAATTTATGCGACAGAATAACAACAGCGATCAACAAACCAAACAGAGAAACACAATTACAAAAATGTCACCAAACACGAACATTAGAAAAGAAGTGTCATGTTTTCATTCTTGCAAATAAAAGAAACATTAATAGCTGAATGTTGACTATCTTCTCAGCGCGTTTCTAAATATGCAGCGTAATCCTACACGTTAATATCTGCTCAGAAAACATGCGGACACTTTTTTTATACACTTACACATGCTGTGGCAACAGTGGAGTATAAGATATATACACAGACGCTTGTCGAGAATTATGTTCATATATTTTCATTAAAACATGAAATGCCTGCGAGGAGACGTATCTCTTGATTTATTGTCGTAGACATATAGTGAACAAATTTCGGCGTCAGCTTAAAGCCAGGTAAGAGTCCAGGTAGACGAAATTAAGGAGAACATGTTTGTTCATTTATAGTAAGTTGAACAGTGAAGGAAGAACTGAAAGTTGAAAACGTTGAATATAATAATGGTCACAACACGTAACTCGGATAAGTCTACCCACAGATTTCGAAACTCGTCTGAGAGTAGTAATATCACTTAGCAGGGAATGTAGAGATTGGTGTCCAACAGCTGTGGAGAAAGAAGTGCAGGCTTTGGTCAGTGAGAATACCAAATAGGGGGATGTGATTTATATACACTGATGGATCTGTGATTAGACATGTTCGCAGTGCTTGGGCCTTCACAGCTCGGTGTGCAGGTAAAACGATCAGAGAGGAGAGTGGAGCCTTTGCGGTCATTACTAGTATGACAATGGAGACAATGACGGTGACCAGGGCATTTGAGTGGGTATGCACACAGAAGGTAACGCAGGTCTGCATCTTGAGTGACTCTATGAGTATGATTAAGCAGGTACAAGTGGGTCTCGTTCGCGAACAGTGGATTGAGGCCTTGAGAAAGGCGAAGCTGAAAGTGGTTACATTTATTTTCGTGCCGGGACATGTGGGTATTCGAGGCAATGAAAGAGCAGATCAACTGGCATAATGCGCAATTGTGGCACATGGCGATGGGGCAATGGATCGCGCTGACGTTATGAACTCCTTAATAGATATAGCACGCAAGAGAGAGACTAATGTGGATGACGATTTCTTTTCAATGGCTAGGATTAAAGATCAGAGATTTAAATGCGGTGTTGCTAGAAGTGAACATTTAGGAGGGCGCAGAAGAATTATCGTCAACCAGCATGTGACCGGTACTGTCAGCAGAAGTGTAATGTCGGATACATTCAAGGAGATATCGGAGCAACTATGGACGTGTCTAGTTTGCAGTTATGATGATCAGACGAAAAACTAACTTTATAACTCGTAACGCGAAAGGGTTTCACACATGGGTGCCATATTGGACTAAAAGCCATCAGCACGAAAAGCCCGCCAAACATCTCTGTCCCTTGCTGTACGGGCGAGACTGAAAAAAGACATATTATACGTCTACCATTCATTCATGTTATCAAGTCAAAAATGTCCTTTCCACTTCTTATATTTTCAGTCTAAACTATGTTCCACTAGACAATCTTTGAATGTGAATTGTATCGTGCTACATGTTTACACCACACTCGATTACGATGTTTCACAATTGTCAATATGTTTTCCACATGCAAGCTGTGTTATGTGGTCTCGGGCAAATACAAAATGTTTTCGACATGTAAGCTGGGTTATGTGGTCTTGGGCAAATACAAAATGTTTTCGACATGTAAGCTTGGTTATGTGGTCTTGGGCAAATACAAAATGTTTTCGACATGTAAGCTTGGTTATGTGGTCTCGGGCAAATACAACATGTTTTCCACATGCAAGCTGGGTTATGTGGTCTCGGGCAAATACAAAATGTTTTCCACATGCAAGCTTGGTTATGTGGTCTCGACAAATACAAAATGTTTTCCACATGTAAGCTTGGTTATGTGGTCTCGACAATTACAACATGTTTTCCACATTCAAGCTTGGTTATGTGGTCTTGGGCAAATACAAAATGTTTTCCACATGTAAGCTTGGTTATGTGGTCTCGGGCAAATACAACATGTTTTCCACATGCAAGCTTGGTTATGCGGTCTTGGGCAAATACAAAATGTTTTCCACATGCAAGCTTGGTTATGTGGTCTCGACAAATACAAAATGTTTTCCACATGTAAGCTTGGTTATGTGGTCTTGGGCAAATACAACATGTTTTCCACATGCAAGCTTGGTTATGTGGTCTCGGGCAAATACAACATGTTTTCCACATGCAAGCTTGGTTATGTGGTCGTGGGCAAATACAACATGTTTTTAGAATACATTTGTAGCATGCGTCTGTTGCACTTCTACTCACAAACATGGATCATTATGTCTGTATTTTAGCCGCAAGTATCCAGCTGTCATCTTTTATCACATAGAAGGAATGTCAGGACTCAAGATCAATGAGAAAAGAATAAACAACCTGAAATATGCAGATAACAGCGTTCTTTTAGCAAAAAAGGTGAACAAGAACTACATGAATAATATATCAAATAGAGTAAAGAATATGGTCTGGATATAAACATTCACACACACACAAAATCATGATAATCAGCGATCACAGAAGAACAGGTAAACATAAAATACATGGAAACTGCAACAAGTAGAACATTATCAACATCTCGGACACATAAGTACAAATAATGCCAGATGGGAAACAGAAGTTAAATGGAGCATATGAATGGTTAAAAATACTTACAATGACGTGAGGAAAATATGAACATCTAAATAAATTACAAACAAGCTAACAATGACAATAATGAAATGTTACATGTATTCTATATTAATGTATGGCTCAGAAACATGGATAATAAACAAGCAATTGAATTGAAATGAATAAGAAGACATAATTGATGCCTTTGTGACGTGTAGGCTATATATATATATATATATATATATATATATATATATATATATATATATATATATATATATATATATATATATATATATATATATATATATATACGAATAGGGAGAACATCATGGAAAGAGAAGAAAACAAACAAAAAAGATTCTAACAACACTCAATGTGAGGAAAGAATTATTAAGGAAATAAATATAAAGCAAATAAAATATTTTGGACACATTTAAAGACATGACACCTTGTTCAAGACATTACTTGCGGTTAGAGTCGAATGGAGGCGAGCAAGAGGTAGACAGAGATACAAGTGGGAGAGTAGCATCACGAGATGAACAGGTTCTAGTCTAGCAGAGTGCACCACCAAGAAAAGACGGGATGTTGGAGGTCTGTTACAGTCAACCTTCGTTACGGAAACGCCACTTGATGATGGTGATCCAGCTATCATATCCATATAAAACAGGAGTCAGCAAGTTACTACTCGCGGGTATAGTCTGGCCCGTCAAACCATTTTTGTATGTAGCCAGCCATGCTAATCTAATATTAATGTGTTGACAGGTCCCGAAGATATGAAAACACCATTTGGAGTTCTAAAAATTATTGTTCCTTCCTATATCACACAATAAAAGCTTGAACATACACGCTATCTCAAAAAAGTTGCCGTCATATACAGGAATAAACCAGTAACCTTAAATGGGTGATGTACGGCTCAGATAGAGAGACAATATATATGAATATGTATACTATTTGGAGATCGTATAACAAGTTTGCATGAACAATAAATACACCAAATTTTGATTTTGAAAGTCGTATAACAAGTTTCATGAACAATAAATACACCTAATTTTGATTTTGAAAGTCGTATAACAAGTTTGCATGAACAATAAATACACCTAATTTTGATTTTGAAAGTCGTATAACAAGTTTGCATGAACAATAAATACACCTAATTTTGATTTTGAAAGTCGTATAACAAGTTTGCATGAACAATAAATACACCTAATTTTGATTTTGAAAGTCGTATAACAAGTTTGCATGAACAATAAATACACCTAATTTTGATTTTGAAAGTCGTATAACAAGTTCCATGAACAATAAATACACCTAATTTTGATTTTGAAGGTCCTATAACAAGTTTGCATAAATAATAAACACACCTAATTTTGGAGATCCTATACAAGAATATTGCAGATATACATAGACTCACGTGTGTAATAACTGTCAACAACGAACAGAAACAATTGAAGAAAATAAGTTGCACAGCCATAAGAAGACGAATAGATATAGGTAAATATGAGCTTATTAATGAATCAGCTATATAGCAGGTTGGTTACGCATTCATCGATAACGCTCGCTCTCATGCATATGTTGGTTTGCTGGATGTAAATGCGGACTGCATGTGACAACTGCATCCTGCTACCAGCAGGAGTTAGAGAGCGAAGAAAGAACAAGAAGGAGTAAATCACCTGTTATAAAGCTCATAGGTACGCAACTCTCAAGCTAGTGTTTTAAGATTATGGCAAAATATGGATGCCAACAGACATTTATCACACTGGTGCAACAATTACATGATGGAATGCAAGCCAGAGTGTAGGATTATGGAGAATTATCAGAAACGTTTCCTGTCTCAAAGGAGTAAAATAGGGAAGTGCATTAGCACCTACCTTATTTAGTATCATGTTCTCTGCTATGTTAGACGATGCTTTCAGAGATCTTGACGAGATGAGACATCATATATCGCATAGATAGAAAATTTTTCAATCTTCGGCGGCCCGAGCAAAAACCAAAGTAAGATCACACACAATCAGGGATCAACTATTTGCTGATAATTGTGTCCTAAATGCCAACTCTGAGACTGATCTACAAAGTATTATAGACATATTCACCACAGCCTGTAAACACTTTGGACTGGCTATTAACACACAGAAAACAGAAGTCATGTTACAGACAGCACCTGGTAAAAGCTATCTCGAGCCTTGCATAAAGGTAAATGGTGTAGCACTGAAAGTTGTGAACAGATTCACATACCTAGGGAGTAATTTATCACAAACTGCCAACGTTGATAATGAAGTGTATACAAGGATCGCCAAGGCAAGCATCACTTTCGATAGATTGCACGCAAATGTGTGGCATAGAAATGGAATTAACCTACAGACCAGTGGCGTATCCTGGGGTCTGAAAGAGAGCATGCAACTTTTAAAAAATGATAATTTTCTACTCACCCAGTTATTTGAAGTTCAGTTCTATTCTGCGGCTCTTTCTGCTAAAGTCCTCTGTTACTTTGTTATAAAAGTCATCATTGCCTTTCATCTCTACAAGAAGGTCTTTTTCAATTGACATCATTGATAGAGCAGAAAGACGACATTGCCCCTGCGAGTTCCTTATGACATTTTTAATGCGTTTTAATGCAGAAAACGAACGTTCCACTGAAGACGACGATGCAGGAATTGTCAATATTAAAATAACTTACATAATGATTCCGAACCACAAAGCCAAACGACTTTCTTATATAAATCATTGTTAAATGAACGGACACATTTTGTTCCTTCTCGTTTCAAACTGCTTAACGCAGGAATCGGTCTGCCCATTTTTACCAAGTCCAATTTTTCATTAAATGTTCGCGATTGAAACGGTCGCTCAAATAAATCTACAACAACATCATTAATAGAATCAGCCATAATAACCACCACAGTAAACAAATATACTAAGTTTAGTAATTAACAATAGCAATACACATGTTTCTAAACACAAAATATTAAATATCAGCTGATTAAAATCATGTTTGAAGTTTTGAATTCTTAAGGTTTGAAATTGAAACCACATCGCTGTGTAAATGTGCGTGTGTGTTGAGTAAGATCACGTGACGTGTACCAAAAGTGATCGGAAATGGCTTACTAAACAAGTGTGTGTGTATGCAATCAAGATTATAATTGCTTGCATTGTTATCATTAGTTTAACATTCAAATAAAAGTACTAGAACATAGAAATTGCACTGTTTCACACCAGTAAATAAATGTTCATCAATCAATTTATTATTTGCCAGTGCTAAATTGTTATAATAGTGATTGAATCATAAAATGTATTAATTTTTTTTTCATCGCAAGCTTACTCTGGAGACAAGGTTATAAAAAAACACACAGTATATCACTGCGCTTATATGTAAAGGGACTATTTTAACGAAAGCAAATTCAAAATTGCTTCAGTGCGGCCACTATACTTTCATATGTGTTGCCAGCACTAATTTTCGGAAAAATTCAGATTTGTGAGAAAAATATTTTAAAATATATTTTTGAGCAATGCTGCAAGGGCTAAGTTTGGATGGGGGATAGATCACTGACTGGTTTATCATTTTCGCAACTCTTGAAGGCATGCAATGCTTGCCTTGCTTATGCTTAGCATACGCCACTGCTACAGACTAAGCTTATAGTTTACTGAGCAGTATGTAAAGATGCTTTATGGATGCTTGTTTAGTTCCCCAAGGAAGGCGTTCCAGTGCTGTTCCAGTATCTCAGGATTATCACATCTTTCCAGAAGTAGAGTACGCACTTCTGGGCCAGCCAAATTGACATTGTTTTGTCGGATTTGTTGACTCATCTGCAATGATGACACATCTAGCATTTACTGTCAACTAGGAATCTGTCACATACACAGTTATGGCATATCTAGCATTTACCGTCAC
Organism: Meghimatium bilineatum; assembly: GCA_034231615.1. NCBI lineage: Eukaryota > Metazoa > Mollusca > Gastropoda > Stylommatophora > Philomycidae > Meghimatium > Meghimatium bilineatum. The sequence continues at coordinate 32,759,358 of CM067305.1, read as the reverse complement.
CTAGGAATCCGTGACATACACAGTGATGGCATATCTAGAATTTACCGTCATCTAGGAGTCTGTCACATACACAGTGATGGCACATCTAGCATTTACTGTCACCTAGAAGTCTGTTACAAACGGGAAAAAAAGTGTAACGTCTGCCAATCTGCATATTTTCTTCATCTATGGAGGTTATTTGATAGAAGACCAGGCCGAAAGGCGCAGATATCGCAACAATGCTGATATCGCAACCATGACACAACGCATTCCGTTCTCCGGTCAAGATTTTCATTTATAGATACTACTCCCCACACCCGCGATAAAGTCATCTATACAATTACGCATACGCATCCTCTGAGTAGTAGAGGAGGCTTCTCCTCAAAGCATTGCATACAGATGAGAGTTGGGAGGCATCTTGGTATGTACACAAGCTGAGAGTTTTGGCCTTCTAGGTATGTACACAAGCCGAGAGTTGGGGCCTTCTAGGTATGTACACAAGCTGAGAGTTGGGGCCTTCTAGGTATGTACACACGCTGAGAGTTGGGGCCATCTAGGTATGTACACAAGCTGAGAGGTGGGGCCTGCTAGGTATGTACACAAGCTGAGAGTTGAGGCCTTCTAGGTATGGACACAAGCTGAGAGTTGGGGCCTTCTAGGTATGTACACAAGCCGAGAGTTGGGGCCTTCTAGGTATGGACACAAGCTGAGAGTTGAGGCCTTCTAGTTATGTACACAAGCTGAGAGCTGGGGCCTTCTAGGTATGTACACAAGCTGAGAGTTGGGGGCCTTCTAGGTATGTACACAAGCTTAGAGTTGGGGGCCTTCTAGGTATGTACACAAGCTGAGAGTTGGGGCCTTCTAGGTATGTACACAAGCTGACAGTTGTGGCCTTCTAGGTATGTACACAAGCTGAGAGTTGGGCTTTCTAGATATGGACACAAGCTGAGATTTGGGGCCTTCTAGATATGTACACAAGCTGAGAGTTGGGGCCTTCTAGGTATGTACACAAGCTGAGAGTTGGGGCCTTCTAGGTATGTACACAAGCTGAGAGTTGGGGCCTTCTAGGTATGTACACAAGCTGAGAGGTGGGGCCTGCGACGTATGTACACAAACTGAGAGTTGGGGCCTTCTAGGTATGTACACAAGCTGGGAGTTGGGATCTTCTGTGTATAAATATGAACGCAAGCTGGGGAGAAATTTGCTCATTGTATAAAAGTATAAAAGGAGTCAAGAGTTTTATGGGTGATAATTCTTGGGGATCCAAACAAACACATGGGAAAGTCTTCACCATGATTGTAACAACAGCGGATGGACTGACACATTCAAAAAACATCTACAAGCGTGTTAATAACAGCAACAGAAATTCAGAATGAATTGTATAGCTAAACTAGATTCCTAACCAAGGATGTCATTGACCTGGCTTGTTTGCGTCATATACAGGCCTTGTTACAGTTTAAAAACCACTAACTCGTCTGCTGAATGAACAGGTAAACGAACGACACTCGAGGGCTAGAGTACTCACACTGCACCCACTTGGCACACTTTCTTGTGCATCGTTTCTCAAAGAAATTATTTCCAGTACTGGGGTGTTTTCCGGACACCGGAAATGTATCTCTTATTTTCTCAAGAAAGCCTGGCTTGATCATTTCCATGTGCGTGTGTGTTAGTGTGTGAGAGTATGAGTGTGTTGGTGAGTGTATGAGTGTGTGTATGTGTGCGCGTGTGTATATATATATATATATATATTGCGCTGCACAAAATGTAACACTTCCCACACAAACACACATACTATTTGATCTGAAAACCACGTATACTCGCACAGAAGATGTACAAGACCGTATCACAACATATTTTTCAGGACCAAGAATTATACCATCAGGAACAAGACTTTCTTATCTTGAATAGCATAAACACAAATAATATCCCCCCCCCCCAATTACATTTCCTCATTCTTTACCTCCAGCATACGAAATTCATTCGTGTTTTTGTTTCTTATTACTGCGATCATAGGCAGTAAATGGTTAAAATATTTTTTTTTTTTTTTAAACAGATTAAAGACACTCCTTAGAAATTGGGTTCAAAATGTACTGGTATGTATCGGATGAAAGAAAATCAACTTCAGAAGGTATTTCCTTTTGCAAATTGTGTACAGTATTAGGAAAGTCTATTTAAATAATAGAAGTTCTATATATTCACCCCCTTTCAACGCGGAGAACAGGTCTTCAAGAACAATAAACATAATTAATATGTCTCTGCCTTCGGCTAATCTTTCCATTAAAATGTTGGTTGGTGGGTCGTATGACTCCCGACTGCCAGGACTGTCACACGTGACAACATTTAAATGTCACTGGCTATAAAATTAATGTTCTGGTCATTTTTTAATGTTTTATTAATTTGAAAATTTTACAAATAATTTAAACTAATTGGCAAACCTGTCGTGTGTTACCTGGGTTCGTAAAGGGGGGGGGGTGGATAAAATAGTAACCACTTATAGATTGTCATACATGTTGCTAAAGGTAATGAAGCATATTTCGGTTGTCCTATACTTTAGGTCAAATTGACACATAAATCACGCTGAAATCTGGTGAGTCAAATGGACAAAGAAGATATCACAGCTTAGCTGTAAACCGTGATCCAAGCGTTATGTTATTTATTCTAGTGGTTATCAACGTGTGTTCTATAGTACCCTGTACCTCCCGGGGTGGTACTATGGGTGAGGTGGGGGGCACCACGGAGACAGGGATGATGATGATGATGATAAAATTTATAAAGTTTTAATGACTTTCATAAATAAAGGTAATGACTTTTTTCCAGGTAGCGGGGGAGGGTTGCATACAAACAATGTGCACCAAATTGAAGCCAAAGTTTGAAAATGTGAAAACTTCTGTTCTAGAATATATCATGTAAACCATCAGGAGATTGAAAATGAATGCAGAATATAAAGCTACAGAGTAGGCTGCGTGTTGAAGATATGTTTCTGTTCAACCACAATCTGGAAACTGCAATCAAATTGTCTTCTAAGACAGAAATTGATCCTACAAGTTTCACTAGTTGGCAAAATCTAACAAGTAAAGCATGAAACGGCCCCGTTTCACACTTTACCTGTTGGATTTCAGTTTTGCGCAGTGAGCACATATTTTCGATTCAGCATATGAGGTTACCTCTAGTCCGGAGAACGAAATGCGCTGTATCATGGTTTACAGCTTGGTTATAATATCTGCTCCTTTCGACTTGACACACCCGACTTCAGTTTGGCTTTTGGGTTACTTTGACCGTATATGGGGGAAGAGAAAATCATCTCCGAAAACGACCATAGTTGACGGACGATGTAATGTAACCAGGTCTATCTGTGGATGTAAGTAACTAGGTCTATCTGTGAATGCAAGTAACCAGATCTATCTGTTCAAGCAACCAGTAAGTAACACGTCTTACGATGTGTATGCCAGGTAACAGTGTCACTACTCTTGATTCCCCCGCAGGTCCTGACAACAGAAGGGAGGAAGTTTATTCAAAATTCAGCAAATTTAATTTTAAGAACAAAATTCATTGCAATGTCGATCACTAACCTTGTAGTGCTGTTATCTACATCATACACACACTTCCGAATATCACAGGAACAGTGTTTACTCACTACATCATCATCATAAGTAGTCAACGATCTGTTTTTATTCTTATAATGTTGTCCGATAATGGAACTTTTTTCCAGCATAATAAACGATGTAAGGTGTAATTGCGAAGTAAACATCTCAAACTCCTGGCAAAGTAATCAGTGTCAAACTCCGGACAAAGTAGTGAGTATCAAACTCGACAAAGTAGAGAGTGTTAAACTCCTGGCAAAGTAATCAGTGTCAGACTCCGGACAAAGTAGTGAGTATCAAACTCGACAACGTAGAGAGTGTCAAACTCCTGGCAAAGTAAGCGAAGTAGTGAGTGTCACAATCCTAGCAAAGTGGTGAGTGTTAAATTACTGGCAAACTATTATGTGTCAAACTCCTGGCAAAGTAAGCAAAATAGTACGTGTCAAACTCCAGGCAAAGTAGTGAGTGTCAAACTCCGGGCAAAGTACTTAGCGTTTAATATAGGGTAGGTAGGGGTGAGGGTGGTTTTTAACTAAAAATCACACAAAATTAATTTTTTAAAAGCATACATCACTGTTATTGGCAAACTGTATGCCCAATTAACAGCTTCGTTTCACTGACAAGAAAAACATAGAAGCAACTAACTAAATATCTCAAATGTCGTGTATCCGTTAGTTACCCATTTTGAACGTTGACCTTGTCACAAGTCGCATCTAGATTCACAATAATAAAAAAAACAAGTTATTCACATCCAGTGGTAAGGATTCTTCGTGTGACGCAGCTGTAATTTTTATTTGCAACATTTTAGGGGAAACATTGCACGCGTCAAAGATCAATCTCTTGACACATTTAGTAAACTGTTAGGGAGTGAGCACTTATAGGGAAGCCTTACGTGCAGATACGTTTGTTTAAACAAACATGAAGGAAAGGCAAACAACAATACCGAATAATTCATTTGTTCTTCTTATTCTACGTTCGTTCTCAAATTCCTGCTGAATATCAAGATGTAGTCCAGATATTGAAATGCGTTTTGTCATCATTTGGAGATTGTGTGATACCTGCGCTTTTCGGTATAGCATATATTAGTTTAGCGTTAGTTTTTTGTCACTCGTACCTTCTGAGAATGAACTGCCATTCCGACCTCACAAAGTCTCCATTAGTCGACTTGTATGAGATGTATAGCAGGTCACAGTTTGATAATTCTTTGCATTATTTTCTACACAGAGAAACACACGAACGAAATTTGCAGATAAGCTTGGAAGTCTTGTAGCCAATCTGCTAATTTGTTTGTTGTTGTTGTTTTTTTTTGTTTTTTTTTTGTTTTCCTAGCAACATCTCTTCCATTGTTGCCATTTATACGTAACCAATCATTTATATAAGACCTGTTGACTCAGTTAAAAAAAGCCTTCTTATATGACACATTTGATTTTTCCCATTGGTGACTGTGCATTCTTTGTGACGACAGGCTAATGAAAATCACCGCAATAGTAAATTGTGTCACGTTAGAATACTGTTTTCCAATGAGCGCACATGTCTTATATTGCCACATCGTCACTATTTATATGTGTCGAGTCCTTGTAAAGTATACATACAAATGGACTCATCAATGACTATTTTACTTTCCTTGTGATTTTTATTAGCTGTTAACACAAACGTTACATAAAGTAACCAATGAAAATCACAGGAAAATGCAAAAAGCCACACTTTTGAAGGATCAACTGGTGAGTGTACTGGACTGTGTAAATGACGAAGAACTCGATATGTAGTCACATCATTTGTATGTGTGGGGGGGGGGGGGGTATTGTAACGTATAGCGTAAACTTCATAACAAACAATAGATACATACATTAAAATTCCACCGAAGACGGATGTCTCGGGCCATTGGCGCAAATAAAACGGCGACACAACGCATTTCCATTCTCTGGACAACATCCTGCTGGAAATCAAGTAGGACAATGGTCCTGCTACAAGAGAATTCAGCAGGAGTTTGAGAATGAACGCTGAAGAAGAAGAAGAATACATTAAAATAGGTGATAGTCCACATGACTATAGACAAGTAATATGTTCTTCTTGTCCTCCTTGTCTTTGAATATGCAGGATCCACTATCACAGCCAATCATACACAGATTTAGAGGCTGGACAGAATTAAAAATGAGGCGATGCTGGTTATCTTTGATTGCACGAAGGACACGTCCTGTGTGGCTATGGCATTTCTCCTTGATTATCCGAGCATATCTCACAGAATTGATATGTGGCGTGCCAGTGCATACCTCAGAGTGAGTTCTGACATAGACTATCCACTCACTACACAGTGAGCCCCCTCGTGGGAAGGGAAGCAGGTTCAAGAGAGGTAACTCGTGGATGGGTCGTGCCGAGGATACCGTTAAACAGATTTACGCCGCAGGAGGCATAACTCCTGGCGAGGAATGGATACCTATACATATGCTCTTTCAAGAGGCAGTTAAGACTGTCACACTCAATCGAGTGTGCATTGAACACAGCCCCGTGAGCGTGGATGCTGAGGTCAAGGCACTCATCTACGAGCATGCCTATGACACAGATATTGTGATTTACAAAAAGAGGTCGACCATCCGTCACCACCGATGCGCATGGGCCTTTACTGTCAGATCAAAAGGAAGAACAGTACACGAAGCCAGTGGTGCCTTTACCGCAACAACAAGCAGTCTAACAATGGAAGTATTTGCCGTAACGCAAGTACTTAACTGGCTCGAATCGGACTCATCGGGTATCTACGGACTCACAAACTAAATTAGATAAAAACCAATTTTAATTATTATTAATTTTTTTTTAAATGTTTTCTTCATCGCATTTATTCTTTTTCATGACATGCTTCGCTTGCGAAGGAGGAACACCATAATCATCACTTAATTGGCTGGAATCGCAAGGGGTTATCATTACTTTGCTAATCGTAACCATCAGCCGTTATACCCTGCAATATTCACTGGAGCGGAGGTCTTAGAAGCTATGACGTGTCCAGTGTGCCAAGAGGATAATCAACATGCCAAATACCTCATATGTTATGTAAAAAGTGCATAGGCCTATGACACATAAAGTGTACACACACATTGACAAATGAAAACACAGAAAAAGTAAAATGAATTATTTTAGAAATCTGCTTTTCCGTTGGCCATTAGGTCTTATATTACCGACTGTCCCGGTACAACCTATATGCACCTGTCTACGTTTACACGCAATGAGAAAGCAGTTTCTGTAATCCCCCTGTTGTTCATCTAATCGACCTTGCTAGATCTGAACATGAAACATAGTGTACGGGTTAGCCTCTTAAGTTAGAATCCCCCCACATTACCTTCCCAGGACTCACTATTCCTATTTCAAGTAACGTAAGATGATCTTCCTTCATTTCTCCAGTACTTTCAGGAGAGAGAAAGAGAGAGAGAGAGAGAGATGTAATGTCGGAGAGTATTCGCTTACCTAGTACATCCTCCAGTCAAGCTCTTCTCAATGATAGTCCTGCGCGCTCATCCCCAACAGTGTCACTTATCTTGGTTGCCCTGAGTTTTTTCATTCTTTCCACTGGCTAGCGACGCAGTGTGCGATAAGTCACGTAGACTAAGACAGGGTTATTCCTGATAAGGGCTTGTTCTAGCCATCTTGACTTTGTTCAAATAGTTAGATCTTGTATTCTTTCTCGGATCATATCACATGCCGTCTCCGCAACGTAAGCTGGATGCATTATATATTTCAACACATTTTGTCTTTTGTCTTGCTCATACATTCTCCTAACAACATTAGTATACCACTGGGCATGTGTTGCCAGAACACAAAAGAATGAACAAATAGAAAAAATGTTAGCTGCCATGTTAGACATAAAAGGCGACTAAAGAGGTTTATATGGTAAAAAAGTAAAGTAACCCATAGCTTTAATTAATGACGTAAGGGTGTGAGATGGTAGCGATTTCACATTTCAGAGGCTCTGCAAATGAGGGCGGTAGCCATCTCCTCTCCCTCGCAGTCTTTACTTCCCGGAGTAATTTAATCCGGTACCCATTTAAGGCTGGGTCGACCTGGGAGCCATTGCGATCTGAAAAACATTTCCGCCTCAACTGGGGAATGAACCCAGGACCACTCATATGCGAAGCCAGTGCCATGTGGTAATGGTAATCTTTATATGGTGTTCCATTCCATAGGACAAAGTGTCACATATGCTACATTAGATGCTGGATCGAAATGCGCAAACATCGCAATGAAGCAGTAATTTACCCAATAGTTCAAACGACATAGTAAGAGCGAAATATGCAGCAACTGGTCAAACTATATGTGTGTGTTCATACGCATATTGTTTTTTTCTCTGCGTTCGTTTTCAAACTCCTGTAGATTAGCAGCATGCAGTCCGGAGAACAGAATGCGGTGTGTCATGGTTTTAAGTTAACCTTCGACATATGGACTTTCAGCGTGGCACACTCGGCCGGCCCTAACAATTGTGGGGCCCAATGAGAAACGGATTTCGCGGGGCCCAGTCTGGGTAGGGAAGAGGGTAATAAAATAAATTCTAATATGAATTTATGGGCCTATGAAGTGCGGGGCCCACTGCGGCTGCATAGGTTGCAATGGCCTAAGACCGGCCCTGGTTGCACATTCGACTTCTGCGTGGCTTCTTTGTCAGTTTGACATAGGACGACGCAGACAACTCCATCGCAAAACTTCCTTAATCGCCTCATGCGACATACTTGTAGGCAACAGTATTGCTATTCTTTGTTCACCTCTCGGGGCTTGGCAAAACATGGCGATATGTAGATTTGCCGTGTTTGTCCATTATTTTTCTCCCATAGTTGGTGTTTTTTTAAATCGAAACGTCGTCTGTCTCTGTTTTGTTCTTATGTGGTTTTCAATAGTGGTAGCATTTTAGTGTATCTATTTCCCTACATTTCACACTAGTTCTGTTTTACCACAACCAATGTACTATGCAAACAATATTTCTACGTTTAGTTCAGTATAGCAATCTACTATGTAATCTTCTTCTTCTTCTTCTTCTGCGTTCGTTCTCAAACTCCTGCAGATTAGCAGGATGTAGTCTGGAGAACGAAATGCGTTGTGTCATGGTTTACAGCATTGCTGCGATATCTGCACCTTTAGGACTGACACATTCGACTTCAGCATGGCTTTAGGTCACTGACCCTATATGGGATGGGACAGCGAACTCCATCCCATAACCTCCTTAGTCGCCTTTTACGACATGCGTGGAAGGTAAACAGTGTTGCTATTCTTTGCTCCCCTTTCGGGGCCCGGCAACACACAGGCGTACTATATAAACAATCTCTCTACACTTAGCTTGTTCAGTATAAGAATTTACTAATCAAACAACATTTCTACATTTAGATAGTTCAATATAACAATCTACTATGCACACAATCTTTGTAAAACGTATTGTTATGTTAGCCAAGTCTGTAGATTAATTCAAGCTCTCCACTCCCCCTTCATTTAAAAGTCAAAACATAATATTGAGTACTTGGATGTAAGCCCCCGCCGAAGGCGGTTGTGTCGGGCCATTGACGCAAATAAAACGGCGACACAACGCATTTCCATTCTCTGGAATACATTCTGCAGGAAATCTAGTAGGACTGTGATCCTGCTGTAAGGGATGAACGCTGAAGAAGAAGAAGGATGCAAGCCGAAAAAGAGGCCACTCACCCCCCCCCCCCAACCTTATTAATTTTTTCCTGAAATGTCATTCAAAATAGTGTAAACACAAGAACATTATATTTTTTCAAGTTACCTTCCCCCCCCCCTCCAACTTGCTGAAGACATGTAGACGGTCCTGATATCAGTACAACATAGCATGCGGACTGAGCTCTTGAGATGGTCTCAGCGTCTCCGTCAATGCAGTACTCTGCAAATGGTCTGCTACGTAGCAACTGTGTCCTGTGAGCTGATTCTAAGTTTTCCTTCTACAGTCAAGAACTTTGTATATTGTTAATATTGTTCACATTTTTCTTTTATATGTATTATATAACAAAACACATTTATAAAAGTAAATATATGGGTTTAGTTCATATACGTTTAATTCATGTATTTTGTTTTGTTTGTTTGAGAACCCAGAGAATTACGAGCGACTAGCTCTTACTTCCAATGTGCAGTGGGGTTGTTTTTTTCTGAGCTTTCTTTCATACCGAGGAGACTTTAGCATTCGACTTAGTGCAATGCCTATTGGGACAGGGCTAGATATTTACACACTCATCCGCATCGCTGAGGATAGAATTCGCTGGAGGACTCTGTGCGCTGAAGCTTCCAATGTGGTAACCCTACGACCCTGAAGGGTTATGGGTTTTATTTATTGAATGCCTACTGAAGGAACATTCTACTCAGAGAATAGACCTTCTACTCTTTATTCATGAATGTACATATTTATCAAATACAAATACTCAAGTTAAATTTGTGACCTAATGTTTTATACGCACTTGTACTTTTGATGTGCTGCAGAGTTCCAAGAAGAACTGTATTGTAAGGGAATGTAGACAAGTTTCAGGAATAGTTTTAATATGAGCGAGAAATGTTGCAGATTTCCAGAAAAAACTTACTGTGAGTGGAAATAATCTTGGCATAAAGGCAGGCAATCAAGGTGGCAACTGAAAAACTGCCGATCTTGGTTCACAGCCTGTAGTATTCCTGACAAATGCAAGATCAGCACCCTCAATCTAGAAAACTACCAGACCTGCAAATGCTACTGACCAAACTAAGCAATCACCGTAAAATAGCTATGCACTGGATACCATCACATTGTGGAATACCTGAAAATGAGAAAGAACATCGTCTGGCTAAGGATGGGGGCTGCTGATGATCAACCAGATATGTCAATAACGTAACATTAAAGGAAAAAAGATGATGAAGGCAATTAGAAAGATAATTACAACAGAACATGAATACCAAATTATGAACAGAATAGAACAGACTCCGCAACCACACACACGCACGCACGCACACACACACATACATATATACATATATATATATATATATGATCTGGACAGACACATCAAACAGTAGAGCATATTTGAGGCAAATACATTGGCCCAATGTATATCTTATAAATACATTGTAGATATAACAATATCTAGCAGTTATATGTTTTGTATATACTCATACATGTTATATGCTGTATATATTCTTCTATCAGTTATATGTTTTGCAATTAACAATAAAAGAATGGTGTGCTTAAAAATGATGAAATATTTCATTAACAATAAAAGAATGGTGTGCTTAAAAATGATGAAATATTTCATTAACAATAAAAGAATGGTGTGCTTAAAAATGATGAAATATTTCATTAACAATAAAAGAATGGTGTGCTTAAAAATGATGAAATATTTCATTAACAATAAAAGAATGGTGTGCTTAAAAATGATGAAATATTTCATTAACAATAAAAGAATGGTGTGCTTAAAAATGATGAAATATTTCATTAACAATAAAAGAATGGTGTGCTTAAAAATGATGAAATATTTCATTAACAATAAAAGAATGGTGTGCTTAAAAATGATGAAATATTTCATTAACAATAAAAGAATGGTGTGCTTAAAAATGATGAAATATTTCATTAACAATAAAAGAATGGTGTGCTTAAAAATGATGAAATATTTCATTAACAATAAAAGAATGGTGTGCTTAAAAATGATGAAATATTTCATTAACAATAAAAGAATGGTGTGCTTAAAAATGATGAAATATTTCATTAACAATAAAAGAATGGTGTGCTTAAAAATGATGAAATATATCATTAACAATAAAAGAATGGTGTGCTTAAAAATGATGAAATATTTCATTAACAATAAAAGAATGGTGTGCTTAAAAATGATGAAATATTTCATTAACAATAAAAGAATGGTGTGCTTAAAAATGATGAAATATTTCATTAACAATAAAAGAATGGTGTGCTTAAAAATGATGAAATATTTCATTAACAATAAAAGAATGGTGTGCTTAAAAATGATGAAATATTTCATTAACAATAAAAGAATGGTGTGCTTAAAAATGATGAAATATTTCATTAACAATAACTTCTTGACATATCAGAATTTCATACAGAAACTAGACATAGTCAGACTAAGTCTAGATTTGACCAATTTCTTGCTTTCATCCTCTAAGATACTTTCAATTAATATAATCGTGTACAGCCGAAGATGGATTGTCGGGCCATTGGCGCAAATAAAACGGCGACACAACGTATTTCTATTCTCTCGACCACATCCTGCTGGAAATCTAGTAGGATCATGGTCCTGCTACAAGTGAGATCCAGCGGGAGTTTGAGAATGAACGCTGAAGAAGAAGAAGATATAATCGTTCACATATCAGCATGTGAGATTAAGCCTAAGATGATGAATGCTTGTCTGTTGCAAAATGTTCATTGAAATGTAGTTACTTTTCCTTAAATTGATTTCAAGGATAAGTTTCAGAACTGAATGAACAATACCAAGAGTCTAAGTAAAAATGTATTATCTTTGCATTGAGAAAGCTAAAATGAGATCTGATAGTTAGGACATTTAAAAGTATATCTACTGCAAATTATGAAGACAGAACAATATAATTCATGGCATATGTGTGATACAACGATATTTTTTTTAAAACTATATTGTTTTACTAATTGTATGTAACAATTTTTAAACACTTTCATTGGTGTATGTAAATAGTTTTGTTTATGACAGCTTTTGTCAAACTCCTCCTCCTTTTCAAAAACTGTCATACGTTTTCCAGCTCCTCCTCTTTCCAAATTTTTACGTAATTTATGAGCAGCCTAAAATTGATTAATTGATGTAAAAGGAGTTATCTAGTGGAGAGATGAGCCACAGTTTCCTTTATTATGTCGGCGGGAAGGATTTAACCATTTTCATGTGTATTGTGATCAAATTGACTTTGATTTAGTCAGATGGAGTTTTCAAGTAGTGCTTTCTGAACTTATGTAGCTCATCAAACTTAATGAAGGGATAACAAAGTAGTGAAGATGATTGATTTCACTGTACTCGTGTGTCATCATTTATACTATATGCCTCACAACGAAGTGGCACCCCACATGTCACGACATCCTACTCATATCACGTAACTAACTAGAAAGGTTCAAACGGTAATCCGCAACAGAAACAAATTCACTTTGTAAACACGTTTCTACAAAGAACTAGAACAATTTTCAGAAAGAGCGACAGAAAATAACCAAAACTTATATTTACCTTTCGTGAACCAAGAAAAAGCTTTCTACAGAGTGGATAGAGAACATATATGGATAACACTACAGACATATATAGTTCCTCAGCATTTGATAAACATTTATCAGAGCATATACGCCAATAGTCAATGCGCAGTAACAACGAGCACAGGTACATCGGATAATTTCCAAATTCACTCGAGAGTGAGGAAGGGATGTGTACTATCCACTATATTTTTATACCATACGTAGATCACATCTGCAAAGACAACGGAAGACAACAACAAGAAGGATAGCTTAAACAAATTGCTATTTTCAGACGACCAAGCACTAGTAGCATCACCAGAAGAGCAAATACTAAATACAAAAATATAGATTATATCAAACATGCCATACCTTTAACATGAAAATAAATATAGAAAAGACCGAAGTAATGAACATAGAAATAACAAGAAGAAACACCGATATATATATATATATATATATATATATATATATATATATATATATATATATATATATATATATATATATATATATATATGTGTGTGTGTGTGTGCGTGCGTGCGTGCGTGCGCGTGCGCGTGCGCGTGTGCGTTTGCGTGTGTGTGAAACCACGGACTTAAACAAGTGACAGAATTCACATACCTAGGAAGCAATATAACAACAGATGGCAAGAGCAGCAAATAAATACACAGCAATAGATGTAGTAAAGCATATCAAGTCCTAGGGCAAATGACACCAATTTTCAGAAACAAATATGTAGATTTAAACACTAAAATGACAATACTGAAAACGAGTATTATGCCAACGTTGTGCTACCAATATCAAACGTGGACAACGACAGCACAAGACAAGCGCAAACTTGTGACAGATGAAATGGCACGTTTGCGCATAATCCTAGGAATATCACTAAGAGACAGAATGAGGAATGAGGATATTAGACAAAGAACAGGTACCACCCCAATCTTGAAATATATTAAGAGACAACAGATACAATGGTTTGCACACTTCAGGAGACTACCATCAGGCAAGCTATGCTACACAAATAAAGTGAAGGCAGACTTAGAGGCCGGCCACGAAAACGACGGATCACCGAGATAAAAGAGACAACAAATACTACAATACACACAGCACACACGATGGACATCTCCAGAAAAGTCTTCTATCCCTGACTCTGAAAGGTAACAAAGTGTTTAGCGAATAGATGGATAGAAACACCACGTTACGATCAGGATTGGAACTAACAATCTCTTGAGTACCAAAGGAACGTCTTAACCATTACTTCGGGTAGAGCCCGACATGGCAGCTAGTAACATGAAGCATGCAAAAGAAGAAAACCGATGATTTCTCCCTTTCCTTTACCATTTGATGAATTTCCTAAAACAGTTCATTACAAATTCCCACTCCAAATAATTAGCTTTTTTGGGGGAAAAACCCTTCCCCTTTTTCGGAAGACTTATCTACGGACCTGATGGTTTCTCAATATCTTGTGATAGAATGGCTTGATTTCTTTACAGAATATACTTCTTCTTCTGCGTTCATTCTCAAACTCCTGCAGATTAGCAGGATGTAGTCCGGAGAACGGACTTTTGCTGAGATACTTTTTGAAAAGCATTGCTGAGATATCTGCGCCTTTCGGCCTGACACATCCGACTTCAGCATGGCTTTGGGTCACTGACCCTATATGGAATGGGACAGCAGACTCCATTCCATAACCTCCTTAGTCGCCTTTTACGACATGCGTGGAACGTAAACAGTGTTGCTATTCTTTGCTCCCCTTTCGGGCCCCGGCAACACACGGGCGATAGAATATACCATACGTTTCACAGTACTAATCATCGTGATGGAATGACAATAGCACACATTCTGTTATCTCACTGTGTGTGGGATGACAGATGGCATTGGGAAAATACGTAAATATAAGAGGAGTGGGCGTTGGTGTTTAGATCCCCCACTACCTAATCAAAATATTTATCAAGTGACATTCTGCCCAAAACGTTGTCTTCGTCGTGGATACTATGAACGCCTCTCTGTCCCGGAAAGCAGACCTGCATTTGCCAGAGACATGTGCATACATTCTTAAATGTCGCTGGTCCTTCGTGTTCTTGGTCTTCCTCTTCTCTTCCTGGCATTCCATCATCTAGAATCAGCCTTTCGATATCATCAAGTCGCTTTAAGTGTCCAAAATTCTGTAGCCTCCTTCTTCTGATGGTATTTAGAAGCCACCCTTCATTTAGTTTCAGTGATTTCAAAAATTGCAATGTTCTTCTTTTTCTCTGTCCATGATATTCGTAGGAACTTTCTGTAGCACTTCATATCAAATTAATTTACCGCCCGTGTTATCGGCCGAAAGAATAGCAACACTGTTTACCTTCCATGCGTCGTAAGAGGCGACTAAGGAGGTTATGGGATGGAGTTATCTGTCCCATCCCATATAAGATCAGTGACCCAAAGCCATGCTGAAGTCGGATGTATCAGGCCGAAAGGCGCAGATATCGCAGCAATGCTGTAAACCATGACACAACTCATTCCGTTCTCCGGACTACATCCTGCTAATCTGCAGGAGTTTGAGAAAGAACACAGAAGAAGAAGAAGAAGAAGAAATTAATTTACAAAGCAAAATACAACATGATATTTAGCAATGCAAAAGAAGTTTAAAAGTAGGTATACATTTTCACTCCCGCCCCTACTCTTTTATTATGGTACACCGACTGAACATATGTGTTGTTTTTCGTCGATTATACAGTCCTCTTGGCTGAAAAAAAAGCGTAACCATCAATATTATAAGTCATATAGAGTAACTTGGGTGGGAATCATCCTTCTAAAGTGACGAATTTGGCGTTTCCCGTGATTTTATTGGTCACTATGCGTACTTTATAGCGACAGTCAATGAAAATCACGAGAAAGGTCAAATTTGTAAGGATATAAGAATGATTCCCACTCAAGTTACTTCTAAATGTCTTAAAATATTGATATTCACCCTTTTTTTCTAGAAACCTTCGCCGCTTTCTTTTAATAAAAGTACTTGAGACTGACGGAAATTGAACCACTCCGTTCAACGGCACAAAATCGCCTAGCAACTATTGCACACGCGTTCTTACGTACTTGACTAACTGCATCTCCAAAAAAAGAGCGATTTTGTCAAGACATTCAAACCGTGCACTTAAGGTCACCCGAACGAACCAATCGAGACAAGGACTATTACAACAACAACAAAAATCCCGTACAGGTATTGAAATATCATCAGTAACAACAAACATATAACATTTAATATTTGTATAACTAATACGGATATTAAATGTTATATGTTTGTTGTTACTGAGAATATTTCAATACCTGTACGGGATGTTTGTTGGTGTTGTAATAGTCATTTTTGTAATAGTCCTAATTTTCTCGATTGGTCCGTTCGGGTGACTTTAAGTGCACGGTTTGAATGTCTTGGCAAAATCGCATTTTTTTTTTTGGAGATGCGGTTAGTCAAGTACGGAAGAACGCGCGTGCAATAGTTGCTAGGCGATTTTGTGCCGTTGAACGGACTGGTTCAATTCCCGTTAGTCTCAAGAATTTTTAAAAATTTGTCCTCTGGCTTCCTACTTAAATATACTTAATAAAAGTCGAGTATTTATGGTTCTGCCCGTGGCTCTCGATTTATAAGACATATTATTGACTAGTGGATAATCAAGCCTTCTAACTGAGTCATTTTATTCCTCTGAATTTCATTCAGAGCCACACAAAAATTTATCAGAATGACCAAATAAAATGACAGGAATAGTCAAATGAGTTACTAAGAAGGCTTGATTTCCCATTAGCAAGTAGGTCGCATATTGGAAACGGGCATGGTTCTGACAATGGGTCTTCCTCAAGTGTTATGACATCAGTTAAAGAATAATTACAAAAACTACTAATCGCTGTAAATAATGAGGTAAAGAGATCTCGCCACAATATATAAATAAAATATGGCTGAAGATGCAAACTTAAGATATACTTGATATCATAAGACAACTGCAGCCAATCAGAACATATTTAAAGTGAAATTTTGTCGAGGTCATCAACACTTAGATTAGTGACGACAGCTACTTATAAGTATCGGAAATCCTGGTCGTTGAAAACACGATAGAGGTTGCATGTTGTTGCAATAAAGTTATCATTATTCGTTATTATTGTTGTTATTATTATTGGTTATGTTTGTTGATATTTACATATAAACATAACGCTTGTTCTGACACTCAGAATAACGACCTGTAACGGGAAGGGTGTGGGGGAGGAGCGTTTAACAAGATGAGACCGTCGACAATATAAGACCTATTAGCTAATGAGAATATGTAATTACAAAAAGACAGGAAGATCCATCAATCAGGTATGGACCGTAGTAAATCTAATACCAAAGTGATAATAGTAAATAAGTAATATGTCGACAATACCAATATGTCCAGCCGTAAACGTGTGCCTGACGTATGAGTTAGGAAAGGTAAATTCAGCAAGAAATGGAACTGGCCACCCCACGTGATAGTTGCTGCAGCCTAGTATATGAAGAGTTATCTTCATCCCCGACGGCAGGTTGCTGCCATGTAACCTACCTTTACCATTACCAATGTATTTGTTCAGACGAAGATCTGTGATCGAAACGGTAACAAATAGAGAACATATATCGCTCAAAGTGTACAGTGTGGACTAAATCCATTGTCGATATGATAAATCATAAAATATTACAAATCACAACGATGTGATAAATCCCTCGAAAACAAATGTCATCTTGTATTCCTTAAATAATAATCTGGTCAATGACACACTGCCAGCTGTCATTTGCATGGGTTCATTAATTGAAAGAGAACATGACCTTAAATATCTTGGGATAAACTTTGATAGAAGTCTCTCATTCAACAAACACGTCACAAATATAATTCAGAAGGCTAAAAGTAGGATCAGTGTTATCAAGGTTATGGCGATCTTCAACATGCAGCAATAGGTAATGTTTCTGCTTCTACTAGTGATGGCGCTATCTGTCATAGATTATGGCCTCGGTCTACTAACACTGTGGCCGAAAGGTGCAGATATCGCAGCAATGCTGTAAACCATGACACAGCGCATTCCGTTCTCCGGACTACATCCTGCCAATCTGCAGGAGTTTGAGAACGAACGCAGAAGAAGAAGAAGACTAACACTGTCACAGAAACAAGTCGATAGAGAGGAAAAAGTCAAACTGAGGCAATGAGAGCGGTACTGAGGTGTACTATAGATACACCCATCTCTGCTATGAGACCTGCTGAATCACCCCACCATTAGAGTACGAGGTAGCGCAGGTTAGGTCGTACCTTAAAGTGACAGAAAACAACCACCACCACCTACACCAACGTCTACATGAGTAAAAGGGAAAACGAATCAAGCGTGGCTGAGTATGGATAGCAGACGCTGAAGACACACTGAAAATATTATGTGTATTTGAAGAAATAGGAAAGGGCAGTGAATGGGTGGAGGTAGATACTTAGAAGAAATCACTGACTAAAGTAATAATACAACTAGATAACGCGTGTCGAAAATGGACCGGTATCAGGGCCCAGGATACAGTGCACGAACTCGCCCAACTCCAAACCACAAGCCATAATTATATACATAGGTGGCTCACTTAACAGAAATACAGATAAAAGCGGTTGGCGTTTTGTTGCCTACAGAATCGGCGTGAAGTTGGTTGAGAAAACTTCAGCATATTCCACTGTCATATCTAGCATGAGTATGCAGATAGAGGGAGTTACAGCAGCACTTTATTGGTTGATAACTGATACATTAACACACTCGGTAATACACACAGACTCTCAAAGCATGCTGCGCAAGATAGAAAAATACTTGCTGAGAAAAGAATGGTATGACTTATTGAACAACTGAATTGTCCACATAATTACATGGATATACTGCCCTGGTCATTCTGGGGGTCAGAGGAAACGAGACAGCTGACTTATTGGCAGGCAGTGCTGCAATAGACAGCACAATGTTGAGATGAGATAAAGCAGACTTGATCAAGGCAGTAATAAATTCATTTCAAGATGAAGATGATCTGAATTAGGCTGAGAACGTACACAGAGAGAATGTTAGAAATGGGAGTATCTAGAGGGGAGGGTAGAAAAAGTAAATCTTTTGGATGGCCCCGAAGACCACGCAATCAACACCTGACCGGGACTTAGTGTCTAGAGTGGAGCAGTTATGAGAATGCCTCACGTGCCGTGAAGCTAGTTTCTAATCAAGAATCATTTGACTTTTTTCGTGATTCTCATTGGTCACTATGATTATGCTTTGTGTCGACAGAAAACGAAAATCATGTACAAGTCAAATGAGCCATTTTAGAAGGACGTTTTTGCCATTGTCAATAGCTCGTATATTGTCCACGGTCACGAGCGAGATCTTACTTCAATGTATATAGCAAATGTAGGGAGATAAAATGTGGATATCACTTCGTAAAAAACAACTCAGTCTGATCTTTTCCCTGACATGCGGGTATGGAGAGAAACGAACAAACTTACAAGTTGGCTAGCTTTACAATAATATCAGTTGGTCAATCTATGTGCAGAACGGAAATAGCCAATGATATTCTTAAGTCTGCACGATTGGGGGTTACGAGGCTCATACAAATCAGTATCGACATTGCGAGAATTTGAAGATGGGCTTGGTCTTGAGAGAACAACTAACAAACATTTCAAATAGAACGCTCAATTAATACAGAACCATAATCCGCTATATTCTCTATATTTATGGGTATGTCCGGTGTGCGAGGACAATAACCATGACACTTAAACCTAAACTCAATCGACCTGAAAGCAAACATCGCTCTACGTTATACATCTTATCTGATCCGACTTATCTGAGTTTTTGATTGGTCACTATGCGTTTACTTTGTGTCACCTGTCAATGAAAAGCACGGATAAACATACGGTAGTAACAGGTGTGACCAGTTCCAAGGCTCAAATATTCTGGAAATATCTGTGGATTTCATCTGAGGCTACACATGGCGATTTGCCATAGTTGTCACGATATGTCAAGTGTGGATTTCTTATTTTATATCCGAAAGTTAAAAATTCAGTCCTAACTGATCTGAACCCGCGTCGTCACGATTTAGTGGTAAGGTAAATTCCATGGCCGCAACCTGCCGCTGGAGACTAAGGTAAAACTCTCATGTACTAAACCACAGAAACTATTAGGTACGGTAGCTAATCCTCATCCTTGATGTGTTTACCTACCCCAACTCATGAGGCAAGTGTCCATTTACTGTTGGGTCGACTAGATGGCGGTGTGTCAGGCGAGAAATCACGAACCAGATCTTCTTTTTTTATATGTAATTTTGAAGGATGGACACTAGCCAGTCGGGATGTGCAACGGTCATATATATATATATATATATATATATATATATATATATATATATATATATATATATATATATATATATATATATATACATATATATATATATATATATATATATATATATATATATAAAATGTCATGCTACAGCTTTATAAAAAGAGTTGGTTGTCAAGAAGCGTTGCAACACAGACACAAGCAGACACAAGATGACTATTACGTTATGAACAGATCAGAACAAGTTGTAACTCTATATCATATATATACATATATGCAAGTAAATTTAAGTAGGAAGTTAGAGGGCAATTAAAAAAAATTATAGAAACTAACGGGGATTGAACCAGTCCGTTCAACGGCACCAAATCGTTAGCAACTATTGCACACGCGTTCTGCCGTACTTCCAAAAAAAGATGAGATTTCTTCAATACATTCAAAGCGTGCACTCGAAATCACAAGAACGGAGCAATCGAGACAAGGACTATTACAACAACAAACATCCCGTACAGGTATTGAAATATCCTCAGTAACAACAAACATATAACATTTAATATCCGTATTAGTTACTAATACAGTTTCTGGTTTCCTACTTAAATTTACTTGTATAAGCAATTATTATAAGCAAACATTGCACTGTCTATATATGTTATACATATTTACAAGAAGACCTATCCGCCCTAGTATAACTAATACGGATATACTTCAAGATTGTTCTGATTATGAAATGCTGAGGCAGACATATTGGCCAGAGAAAACAACACTGGAATGAAAGCTCTATGGGACACTGTATGAACTACAAAAGACAGTGAGTTTTATTCAGGAGACAGAATTACAGATATAGACATGTTTCAAGTGAACGAAAGAAGAAGAAGAAGCGTTGCCAAGATATCCCTTCATGAAATTATATATGTCACAAGTGTGGCTGGAAAATGTATGTCTTGTGTATACCAAATCATTTCCAAATATAGTCCTGCGTGCTGATCTAAAATAACGTCACTTATCTTTGTTTATCCAAAGTGTTCCGTGCTTTTCATATACACTAAGCTGGATACACTAAGTACACGCAGTGACTAATAATTAGTTGCATCAGGAAAGATAAGTGACGCTACGTGAGATCAACACTCAGGACTGTTATGGAGAAGGACTTGTTAATTGCTATAAGAAAAACCCCGACGTCTTTTTTTTTGTAACAACCTACTCTTTCTGTGGCGCCGTAGCACCGCCTTATATATATATATATATATCTGAACGAACGTGTGCAACAGAGAATGATGTATCGCACATGCAAATGACATCCTTCGTATAAAGTCTATGCTGTATTGCATTGGTTATCATAACTGTCCCACAATCTTCTATATCTTCAAGCTCTCCTGTATCTTCTCTCGTGGTCTTCCCCTATCCACTTTCTTGTTCAACTGCCTGTTGTAACCATGTGCTCTATATTACCTATTTTCGTGACGTGTTCTAAGAATATGAGGTGTCTACTTTCGATGCATGTCAACAGCTCTTGCGGCTCCGTCTGTGGGTCTCACCAATGTCTCACTAGACAAACCAACCATGTAACAGAAACCTTAGTAGATGACATGCCTTTATATTGAGGTTATCTTCTTATATAAGCTTAATGGCACGTCATCTATACAATCCCGTAGTCGTAACCTTCGATAACAGTTACCATGTTGTTCCGACAGGCCGACGTTGTGCTTGAACTAGTACGGGCATGACGTGGGTGGGCGGAACAACAAAGAAACTTGTCGCAAGGGCCAGAGTTGTGCCCTGATGTTGACGTCTGTTTTCGTGGCATTAGACGAGAAACACCATCGAGTCGGTCGGCTGCTGGAAAAGAGGTTGGAGCACTTTTTGGGAATGCCCCACGTGCTGTGAGGCCAATTTCTAATCAAGAATCAACAGCTCTTTTCAAATTAATATTTTCCAAAATATATTCATTAGGTTGTTGTTTTTTTCTGCCCATCGTTTTCTAAAAATTCTTGTACGAAACAACATCTCTACTGGCATGATAGATTGTCTTACTCTCCCGCTGACTGTCCTGCGTATGTTATCTGGTAAGTTATCTGGTAAGTTATCTGGTAAGTTATCTGGTAAGTTATCTGGTAAGTTATCTGGTAAGTTATCTGGTAAGTTATCTGGTAAGTTATCTGGTAAGTTATCTGGTAAGTTATATGGTACGTTATCTGGTAAGTTATCTGGTAAGTTATCTGGTAAGTTATCTGGTAAGTTATCTGGTAAGTTATCTGGTAAGTTATCTGGTAAGTTATCTGGTAAGTTATCTGGTAAGTTATCTGCATAAATTTATTTTATTTATGAATGATCTCAATAGTTTTGACAGACTGTCTGAAGCAACCCTATAGCGACTTGGGTTGAGCAGGAACAAGGCGAGCAGGTCTTCTAGTTGATACATCTGCCGATGCAAACTCGTTCTGACTTGCTGCAGTCGAAACATGGAAACATTGCACCACTTTACTGATATTCCTTACGTCTGATTATTTGTTCTTCTGTGCTGTTGAATTTTTAAAATGTTCTTCTGCTGTGTTTGAATGCTTTCTTAGATGTTCTTCTGCTCTGTTTGAATGATTCCTTAGATGTTCTTCTGCTCTGTTTGAATGATTCCTTAGATGTTCTTCTGCTCTGTTTGAATGATTCCTTAGATGTTCTATGCATAGTTGCTCTCCAGCAAGCCAGTAGATTAGAAAGTAGGGAAGTTGAGGTATTCACCCTCATAGAAAATCAGAAATAGAACATGACTTTTAACACTTCAACGGACAGCTGATACAACCCCCTCCTCCCAATCTCTCCCAACATACACACGAGCGCATAAACACTTAACAAATTTGTCCTAAAATAGTCGTCATGATTTAGTTCACTCTAAATGTTCACACTGAATGTGGGCACTAAATGTTCACACTGAATGTGGGCACTAAATGTTCACACTGAATGTGGACACTAAATGTTCACACTGAATGTGGGCACTAAATGTGAACACTATATGTTCACACTAAATGTGGACTCTAAATGTTCACACTAGATGTGTACACTAAATGTGGACACTCAATGTGGACACTAAATGTTCACACTAAATGTGGACAGTAAATGTTTACACTAAATGTGGACACTAAATGTGGACACTAAATGTGGATACTCAAATACACGCTAAGTTAGTCTCATGAAAATGAAGAAAATCCAAACGAAAATTAGCGAAAAATCTTTATTGTTTTCTAAACATCCCACACACACACACACACGCAAACACACACACGCACACGCACACAGACGCGCACAGACGCGCACGCGCGCACGCGCGCACGCACGCACGCACACACACACACACACACACACACATTTACAGAAGACATATCTACGGCAAAGTTCTCCATATTACGTGATCATTCTCCAGTATTTTCCCAATTGTCAAGAGAGATGAGAATGTTATGACAAGTGGTAATCAGTGAACAATACTGACATAGTGTAAAAAGTGGTAATCAGTGAACAATACTGACATAGTGTGAAAAGTGGTAATCAGTGAACAATACTGACATAGTGTGAAAAGTGGTAATCAGTGAACAATACTGACATAGTGTGAAAAGTGGTAATCAGTGAACAATACTGACATAGTGTGAAAAGTGGTAATCAGTGAACAATACTGACATAGTGTGAAAAGTGGTAATCAGTGAACAATACTGACATAGTGTAAAAAGTGGTAATCATTGAACAATACTGACATAGTGTGAAAAGTGGTAATCAGTGAACAATACTGACATAGTGTGAAAAGTGGTAATCAGTGAACAATACTGACATAGTGTAAAAAGTGGTAATCATTGAACAATACTGACATAGTGTGAAAAGTGGTAATCAGTGAACAATACTGACATAGTGTGAAAAGTGGTAATCAGTGAACAATACTGACATAGTGTGAAAAGTGGTAATCAGTGAACAATACTGACATAGTGTGAAAAGAGCGTTGGTGTAGAAAATTGTATGGGAAATTAGTATTTACATCATAGTTTGGTACAATCGTTCTTAAACTTGATGAAACGTCAATCACCGTCGATATGTCACACTAAGTAAGCAAACACTACGAAATAAAAACATAATGTGTGGTGTATGTCTGGCGAAACTGTCCCTCCAGGCATTTTTATACTACTGATACTCAGATAGTATCACAATAGTATCACAATAGTATCAGAAACTACACAACTATAATATCTTCTTGTACCTCTCAAATATGGTCAATCTGGACCATTGACCCAATAAGGTTTTCCATCTCGATTTTAAACCGTCTAGTGTTTTCTATATTTTCAGAACGCTCTCTTTTTCCGTTATTTTTGTCAGCTGTAAGACTGTAGACCAAATCTTTTGATCTCTGTATGGATAATTGTCTCCTTATGTCTCATTTCTCATCTCATCTCATATTTTCTCCTTATGTATCATTTCTAATCTCATCTCATATTTTCTCCTTATGTCTCATTTCTCATCTCATCTCATATTTCTCCTTATGTCTCATTTCTTATCTCATATTTTCTCCTTATGTCTCATTTCTTATCTCATATTTTCTCCCTATGCCTCATTTCTGATCTTATCTCATATCTTCTCCCTATGCCTCATTTCTTATCTCATCTCATATTTTCTCCTTATGTCTCATTTCTGATCTCATCTCATATTTTCTCCTTATGTCTCATTTTTTATCTCATATTTTCTCCTTATGCCTCATTTCTTATCTCATCTCATATCTACTCCTTATGTATCATTTCTCATGCTACCGCTGGTTATCAGAAAGTAGTCGAGAGAACGGACCTCATTGTGTCATTGTTAACACTTTTGCTGTGATATATGCGTTTATAAACCTGATACAAATCAATCTTCCTTATGCGCATTTGCGCTACGCATGACAGGTCACATGGTTTCTTTGTGGCGTATGTGGATACATAAATGTGGACATTAAACGTGGACACTAAACATGGACACAAAATGTGGACATTAAACGTGGACACTAAACATGGACACAAAATAATGGAGATTTACGCAAAAACATGACTTTTCGTTTCACACTAAATGTTCACACTAAACGTTCACACTAAATGTGGACACTAAATTTTTACACAAAATGTTCACACTTAATGTGGACACTACATTTTCACACTAAATGTGGACTCTAAATGGGGACACTACA
This sequence comes from Meghimatium bilineatum, assembly GCA_034231615.1. NCBI lineage: Eukaryota > Metazoa > Mollusca > Gastropoda > Stylommatophora > Philomycidae > Meghimatium > Meghimatium bilineatum. The sequence continues at coordinate 32,734,094 of CM067305.1, read as the reverse complement.
TGTTCACACTAAATGTGGACTCTAAATGTGGACACTAAATGTTCACACTAAATGTGGACTCTAAATCTTTCTTCTTTCTTTTCGCTGTATACCCCTTTGTGACGTGCAGTGTTAATGGTAGAAGAGTTCCCTGAAATTGGCTTTCTGTGTGTTTCATATATTTATGTTTTCTTTGACTCTTTTATTTCTGTAATTCATCGTCTGCAATGTCTACCCCCTGGCTTTGTATCCATCGTGTCTGTATATTAATGCTTTTTGATGGGCACTGTCTGGTGGTAGTCTGGAAGCATGCGGAAACAACTAATCTGTTGTCATCTAACGTACTCCATGAATAACATTGTGTTTATTAGTCTTCTGATGTTTTCGTTTCTGAATCTGTCTCCTATTGTTACTCCGAGGATTCAAGGTAGACAAGCCTTTCTGTTGTAACAAGTTGTTTTTTTTGGATTCTTGATTCTTGATTAGAAACTGGCCTCACGGCACGTGGGATATTCCCATAAGTGCTCCACCCTCTGTTCCAGCAGCCATCCGGACTCGATGGTGTTTCGAGTCTAATGCCGCCGAAAGAGACGTCGACATCAGGGCACAAATCTGGCCCTTGCAACATATTTCTTTGTTGTTCTGTCCACCCACGCCGTGCCCGTAACTAGTTCAAGCACAACTTCGGCCTGCCGGAACAACATGGTAACTGCTATCGAAGGTTACGACTACGGGAAGTTTTCTTTTGGATTATGTTGTTAGTGTCCACGTTTGACATTGGTAGCTTAGTGATGGTATGATGATCGGTTTAGATAGTGCAGTTTTGGTGTTCATGCTCACATATTTGTTTTTGAAAATTTGAGACATCTGCCCCTAGATGCTATGTTGTATCTATTGTGGATTTCTTGGTGTTTTTCCCATTCGATAATATGATGCTTCCAAGATACGTGAATTCTTTCAATTGTTTAAGTTTCGTTGTCTTCCATTATAATAGTGACGTTTCTTTCTGCTTTAGAGATTGACATTACCTCAGTTTTTTCTATGTTTATCTTCATGTGAAAGTCCCTACATGTTGCGTGGAGTCTATTTACATGTTGTTGCAGTTGTTCTTTTGCTGTGATATTATTGCTTGATCATTTGCAAAAATGAGTTTCGCTCAGGAAGTTGTTTAGGTTATTAGGTTAGGTTATTATTAGTGTTGGAAATTTTACATATACACTCGATATATGTGATGAATAACAAGGAAGATTGAACACATCCTTGCCACACTCCAGAGTGTCTGTGGAATGTATCTGAAAGTCCAACATTCGTCCTAACTGCACATTTACTGCCTGTGTAACTACTTCTACACAAGTTGATTAGATGTTGTGGAACCCCATATTTTGAAAGTATTTTCCAAAGTTGTGTCTGTGTGTCGAATGCTTTTTCTTGGTCGATAAACGCGATATACAATTCTTTGTTGTTTTCAGTGGGTATTTTTTCGGCCAGTTTTCTGAGTGACAACTCTCAATGTTTCCTACGAGCGTTTTAGTTCTACACTGTCGGTTTGGAGGGAGTGTGCCAGAAAGGCATTTCCTTTATTCTTGTCAGAAGATAGCCATGACTGGTCATTTGACTGAAAGTCTGGTATACCTCTACCGTATCTGGCACCATTCGTGCTGTGATAGAAGCGCCAGAACGTTTGTAGAGAGTGTCAGAGCATATTCTACCACAAAACTTCTCCCACTGTGTGATTTTTGTCTGGTCAGCAAGTTCTTTGTACTTTACTATTATGTCACTCATTTTTTCTTTTCAAGAATATAATATGTTCAGCGTGTGGCTGTGATAGCGCCAGGCCTTCTGCTACGCCTTGGCCACAGGGCCGGCCTTAATAACTGCGGGGCCCAATGCGAAACAAATTGCGCGGGGCCCAGACTGGGTAGGGAAGAGGATAATAAAATAAATTCGAATATTAATTTATGGGCCTATGAAGTGCGGGGCCCACTGCGGCCGCATAGGTTGCAATGGCCTAAGACCGGTCTTGCTTGGCCACCTGTTTTTAACCACAGAATATCAAGCTCAACACTCTATCACTGTGGCTGAATTAAATTTTCCAGTGTGTACGTAGCGTGCTCCCCCTTTCTTTCATTGATTATGATCCTTATACACTGATTTTGGAACCTACTTGATGCAGACATTGTTTTGTTGCATATATTTTGGAACCTACTTGATGCAGACATTGTTTTGTTGCATATATTTTGGAACCTACTTGATGCAGACATTGTTTTGTTGCATATATTTTTATTAATCAGAATGGATCACGGATATTGATCACTGCAGCGGTAACCCAATACTTTCCAGCTACATATTTGAGCCATGACGGTAGAGATTATCGCTAAATATATGGCGTTGTTTGAATGACCAGATTGAGTTGCTCGCCTGCTCATTTGGACAGTATTTATCCACACCAATTTTCCAGTTATCATTGCATACTCCAGATCCTTGCCCTGCTTATATGTGATAGCATAACCACCATTGGTCGCCTCTTGCATTGAAGACACCACATCGCAAAAATGATACTTAGACCTGTCACAGTGTTGTTTCAGCGTCTCCAAATAGTTAAACCGTGATCTAATCTATCACATTCAGAAACAAATACCACATATTCAATTTAGAATGTACTGAAACACTGGACGTTACTTCCATTTAGATAAGCAGGTTAGCAACCGCTATCCTGCGCCATTAACGGAAGTTTCTGGATTGGGCACTAAATGTGGTGTGAGCTTCTTGTTAGAATGACAAGTAGACCACGATACATGGGAAGAACTTGCACAAAATAGATCTACATGGCGTTCTAAAATCAAAAAGAGCGCATCATCTTGTGAAAAGAGAACTGCAGCAGCGGAGAGCAGCTAGAAGGTCACGGATAAACCAAGATCCGTCTACAGTCTTCATTCCATGTCCGAACTGCCCAAGGTCATTTACAGCTCGAATATGGCTCATTACCATCTCCGAACTCATAATCAATGACATAACTCTAATTATCATTTTCCCAACCTGGAGACTTCCCATGAGCAGGACAGTGAACATCGTGCTAAAAAAGCGTTGTGGGTCTAGAAATATCACATTAACAATCATAATAGTCTGAGAGCATATACACAAGGGCATCGACAATATAAGACCCTATATGAGAAAAAAAAACCTTCTAAAATGAGTAATTTGACGTTTCTAGTGATTTTCACTCGTTACTTTGATTATAATTTGTGTCGACAGCTAATGGATAGCATAGAAAAGTCAAGAGTCATCATAGAAGGCTGTTTTCTCATTGGGAAATATGTCTCCTATTGTCGATCACCACACTATACCTTACTGTCTTACTGCCGTATTAAAATAGGTTAGTGGGTGTACCCACAGACACTAGATGTCCATAGTGTGCCCCTCAAACGATAGTTTTATATAATCAAGTGACATTCTTTCCAGAACGTTGTCTTTGTCGTGGATACTCTGAACGTCTTTCTGATCCAGGCAAGCAGGTCTGCATTGGCCAGAGACATGTACATGGTCCATCATCTTCTTGGTCTTCTGCATCTCTTTCCTGGCACTCTGCCCTCTAGAACTAGCCTGTCGATACGATCATGTTGCTTTAAGTGTTCAAAATACTGTAGCTTCCATCTTATGACGGTAATTAGAAGCCAGACTTCATTTAGTTTCAGTAATTTCAAAATGAGATTTATATATTTCAGAAATTCATTTTATATATAAGACCTATATTGAAAGTGATCTTCTGCTCATATCCTTCTTATGTCAGTCCATATTTCAGCCTGAGAAGGGCTTACTTCAGCTAAGTGATCAGATGTACTGTTCCTTTGCTATTGTGATATAATTGTTATTGCTTGCGAATCCGGTTATTATTATGACAATATGTCGCATTGTTTGTTTTCATGCAGATATGAAACAATAAGCATACTTTAATCCTGTTCTCGAATGTGATCCTGAATGAATTCAAACAAGGAGCGACATTTAAAACAGTAAGACCTAATTGTTCTGTTATAACTAATAACAGAAATCATAGCTGTCAGTCATAGATGATGATGATGACATTGGTATGTAGTACCACACCTCTTCTGATATAAAGGGACTTCTACACATTTGTCACAAGTAAGAGGGGAGTTAAACATAGGGGAGTTATCTACTTCAATCATTCATTTTCCTTTTGCGCTGAACTTAGCGCATAGGGCAGAGGTCAGATCTCTCCAATTATGTCTGTTCAAAGCTATTATGTGCAGTTCTTGAATAGTTTGGATATTGGTTGTTTTACTTTCTCTAAGTATTGTTCTTCTGAGTGTTTCTTTTGGTCTACCCCTTGCTCTTTTGCCTGTAGGTATCCATTCAAGAGATTGATGGTGTATTCTGTTGATGTCTGCGCGTAGGACATGCCCGATGTAGGACCAACGGCGTTTTATGATAACATCTGTGATGAAATTTTGATGTGGCTCTTCTCTGATTTTATCATTCGATTTGAATTCACTCCAATTTATCTACTTGAAGTAGTCATATTTTTTCCTGACTTCTAATTGAGAGTCGCCCTAAAGGTCATGACAGTGTGTCAGTGATGCTATTTACAAAAGACTTATATATTCTAAATGACCCTGTGACCGTACATTTTTGTGGCAAGTGTCTGGGAACGTTGTAAATGGACGATGAACTGATATGTTCGGTTTATATATAGCTTAGGTGTGGGAAAAAAACTTTGGCAGAGCAGACACTATAAGAATTAACGGAAAGAATATTGAACAGTAAAAGCATAGTAGAAATTGGTGAAAGGCGAGCGTGTGGTGTTAAAGCCCACCCTACTCCTTAGGAAATCAGAACATCTACGGCCCTGGTTGATACTTCTGAATATCAATGTGATATTCCTTTTCATAATCGTACTCCTTGATATACCCTAGTTGAAAAGGTATACCCTAGATATGCCCTAGTTGGAAAGGTATACCCTAGATATACCCTAGTAGACATGGTTGAAAAGGAGTCTTACCAAAAAAAAGTAAACTATTCTGTCAAGTATATGTTGTGCGTTACATGATCCCGTTAGTTATTCTCTCTAAAATGTAATTATGTGCACAGACTAGTTGGTTATTTGAGAAAATAAAATAAACCTCAGTGACTCCTAAGACGGCACTTCATTATTTTTGAAGGACCCACACATTTATATTCTGTGCGCCGATAGTTAAATATTGTACCCATAATCTAATAAATATATTGATGATGTTCGTCTGTCGTAATCGACGATGACCAAAAACTCAGCCATAATAATAATAACAATAAGTAATAAAAATAATAACGTTAATAGTGCGTTTTAAAATGACTAACAAGTCCAATGGGCGTACACAATGTTCTTTTACAGAATTGACAACGATAGAGGTTGTCTATGTGATATTGAGATGTTTTTTCTTTTCTACGTGCCCGCTTCTGTCTTGCAGTATCTTGTCTGGAATCTTCCACCGCTAGTGCTCCCGTTCTAATACTGTAACGCCATGCTGTTCTATCCTGAGTGAGGCTCTCCCAAGCGCCTACGTCAATGTTAAGATGTTTCAGTGATGACTTGAGCGTGTATTTGAATCGCTTTTTCTGTCCACCAGCTTTTCGAAATCCTGCCTTGAGTGCTCCATAATATATTTGTTTTGGCAAACGCGAGTTCTCCTTACTCACAAGATGGCCTGCCCAGCGTGCTTGTGCCTTCATAAGTATTGTGTGGATGCTTATTGAGGTTGATTTTGCCAAGACCTCGTAGTCTGGTAATTTGTCCCACCAATGGATGTTTAGTAATTTACGTAGGCAGGTAAGATGGAAATGATTTAATTTTCTTGCATGTCTAGCATACACTGCCCTCGTTTCACAAGCGTATATTAGGGTTGGTATAACAGCGGCATGATATACTTGAAGTTTGGTGGTTGTTCTTATACCTCTTCTGTCCCATACATTGTTGCGTAATCTGCCACATACAGCACTAGCTTTTGCCAGTCTATTGTTAATTTCCACATCGATATTGACATCCCGAGAGAGAGTGCCTCCAAGGTAAGTAAAATTGTCGACTACCTGCAGTTTTTCCTGATTGACGATGATGGAGGTAGCTGTATGTTGGCTATTTGATGTTGCTTGTTGCATGACTTCTGTTTTGTTTTTTTGGTGCTAATAGTGAGACCAAAGTTGTTGCAAGTCTGTGAGAAGAGGTCTATGGTTCTCTGCATGTTTACGACAGAGTCAGCATACAATGCACAGTCGTCAGCATAAAGTAATTCTCTAACAGTACTAGATTTAGTTTTCGTGTTTGCTTTTAGACGACGTAAATTGAAAAGACCACCATCCGTTCTGTAATTGATCATTATGCTAGCTGTTTCATTACTATGGTTAGCATGGCCGTAAATAACAGGCTGAAAAGAGTAGAGGCAAGCACACATCCCTGCGTTACACTATTTGTGACAGGGAATGCAGGAGATACTGCTCCGTCGCAGATAACACTGGCCATCATACCGTCATGAAATTGTCGTATCACAGTGACAAGTTTTGGGGGGCATCCGTACTTTGTAAACACCTTCCACAGTTATTCTCAATTAACGGTATCGAATGCTTTAGTTAAGTCCGCAAATGTTGCTAAGATTTCACTATGTTACTCTTGTGACTTTTCCTGAATTTGTCGAGCAGCGAATATCATATCAACTGTACCACGACATGCAAGAAAACCGCACTGACTCTCTGGAAGTAGCTCGTTTAATAGTGAGTGATTTAATCTATTGAGTATGACACGAGCATGAATTTTACCAGCTATAGACAAAAGTGATAACCCCTGTGATTATCACAAGACTGTTACCTTTGTCTTTATATAGGTGCACTATAGAAGCATCTTTTAGATCTTGAGGCAATGTACCAGAGTTCCAGAAAATACCAAAAATGTCAGTTAGTTTTTTAATCAGCAATGGTCCGCCATTTTTATAAATTTCAGCAGGTAAGGCATCCAAACCAGGAGGAGCTTTATCATTTGACATTTGTTTAATCACTATCATAACCTCTTGACTGCTTGGAGGTATATCGTGTTCTTCTTTTATCCTAAGTTGTGGCATTCTGTTTATGACTTCTTCATTTATTACTGATGGTTTGTTTAGAATTTCTTCAAAATGTTCAGCCCAACGATTTAAGATGTCATTTTTATCAGTGATAAGCTTCGACGAATCGGCATTTAATAGAGGTGGTGATCTCGATGACTGTGGGCCATAGATAGTTCTTAAAGCCTCATAGAATCGCTGATAGTCCTTTCTGTCTGCAAACATTTGAATTTCTTCAGCTTTTCTACATAGCCATTTATCCTTTCTCTCTCTGAGCTTCTTTTGACAAGTGTTACGGATCTTGCTATAGGCTACTTTCTTGGACGGTGAAGATGCTGCCCCTTGTAGTTTCTTGAAAACGTTGTGTTTTTCTTCTAACAAGGATGTTATCTCAAAGTTATTATCATCAAACCAGTCTTGGTGTCTATGTACCTTCACATCCAAATGTTTCTTCGATTTGGCGTAAAGAATTCCTTTAAACGAAGCCCAGCTACCTTCAGATGTGGCATTGCCAAGATCTAAGTCTCCGAAGGCTATGTCGAGCTTCTTGGAGAGATTATTTTTTATATCGTGGTTACTCAACTGATCAATGTTTAGATGTTTTTCTATCTTTTGTCCCTGTGGACGTCTTTTTCTTGCAATGTTGAAATTTAGTTTGGATACTATAAGCCGGAATAAAATATGTTATATAGTCGTACAGTCACGCAGTTTAGAGTAACCATCAGTTATGTTGACTGCTCCGACTTTTCTTTGATTATCATTGACTGACGGCACAAAGTATACGCAGAGTCTAATATACGACTAGTCATATCAGTCAAGATCTCTGACTCGGTCTAGTATACGACCAGTCATATAAGTCAAGATGTGTGACACGGTCTAGTATAGGACTAGTCACATCAGTCAAGATGTGTGACTGTCTAGTATACGACCAGTCATATACGTCAAGATGTGTGACACTGTTAGTATACGACTAGTCATATAAGTCAAGATGTGTGACTCAGTCTAGTATACGACTAGTCACATCAGTCAAGATGAGTGACTCAACACGCTGAACCTATATTATGGTGAACGGATGGATTTAATCAACTGTCTACCGAACAAACATTTCACAATAGCAATCGTCAGTGAAACGTCTGATAAATCCTTCCAACAGCAGTATCTCTTGATTCTTCTCGATTCTTGATTAGAAACTAGCTTCACAACACGTGGGGCATTCCCATAAGTGTTCCGCTCTCCATTCCAGCAGCTATCTCAGTGTATGTAGACTGAGAGTTTTCCGATAAGTCTCGTTTCCTTGACCGGGGAAGGGCACACGATCTCTAGGTGGCCAAAAGAGGCGCTACAGAGACTCGTTAAACAACTCACTAAAAGCCTTTGAAATAGACCACGATACATGGGAAGAACTTGCACAAAATAGATCTACATGGCGTTCTAAAATCAATAAGAGCGCATCATCTTGTGAAAAGAGGAAAAATGCAGCAACTCAACAGCGGAGAGTAGCTAGAAAGTCAGGGATAGACCAAGATCCGTCTACTGTCGTCATTCCATGTCCGAACTGTCCAAGGACATGTACAGCTCGAATAGGGCTCATTAGCCATCTACAAACTCATAATCAAGTACATTACTAAAATTGAATTTTCAAAAGTGGATGTAACAAATGGTCATCATCACTTGTGATGGACGAACAACATAACAGACTGAGGGTCAAGGTCAGGTGTTGATTGCGTGATATTCGGAGCCTTCGGGACCTTCCAAAAGATTTACTTTGCCTACCCTCCCCTCTACATACTCCCATTTCTAATATTCTCTGTATGTGCACGTTCTCAGCCTCATTGACATCGTCTTTATCTTGAAATGAATTTATTACTGCCTTGGTCAAGTCTGCTTTATCTCTTCTCTGCAGTGTGCCGTCTATCACCGCATTGCCTGCCAATAAGTCAGTTCTCTCGTTTCCTCTGACCCCAGAATGACCAGAGCTGTATATCCATGTAATGCCTATTACACTTGAGTTGTTCAATAAGTCCCACCATTCATTTCTCAACATGTACTTTTCTATCTTGCGCAGCATGCTTTGAGAGTAAGTATTATCGAGTGTGTTAACGGCGAGGGAGGTCGTGGATGGGACGTGCTGAGGATGTCATACAAAGCGTGAGCAGATTGCAGGATGTGGCAGCAGGTGCGGAATGGATAAGTCTAACCACGGATTTCAAAGAAGTGCAGGCTTTGGTCAGTGAGAATACCAAAGAGGGGGATGTGATTATATACACTGATGGATCTGTGATTAGGCAAGTTCGCAGTGCTTGGACCTTCACAGCTTAGCGCGCAGGTAAAACGATGAAGGAGGAGAGTGGTGCCTTTGCAGTCACTACGAGTAGTATGACCATGGAGACTATGGCGGTGACCAGGGCATTTGACTGGGTATACACACAGAAAGTAACGCAGGTCTGCATCTTGAGTGACTCTATGAGTATGATTAGGAAGGTACAAGTGGGTCTCGTTCGCGAACAGTGGATTGATACCTTGAGAAAGGTGATGCTGAAAGTGGTTACATTTATTTTCGTGCCGGGACATGTGGGTATTCGAGGCAATGGAAGAGCAGATCAACTGGCGTCATGTGCGATTGTGGCACAGGCAATGGGGCAATGGATCAAGCTGACGTTTTGAACTCCTTAAGAGATATAACACGCGAGAGTGAGACTAGTGTGGATATCGATTCCTTTTCAATGGCCAAGATTAAAGATCAGGGTTTGAAATGCGGTGTTGCTAGATCTGAAAATTTTGGAGGGAGCAGAAGAATGATGGTCAACCAGCATATGACCGGTACTGTCAGTAGAAAGTAGAAGTGTAATGGCTGATACACTCAGGGAGAGAACGGAGCAACTGTGGGCGTGTCCAGTTTGTAGTGATGATGATCCGACGGGTAACTAACTAACTACTTTATTTAGTATTTACCAATTTTTCGTTTGGTTACTGCGGCACTCTCCATTTTGTCGAACATCCTCTGATATTTTGGTTATTTACCATTGACTATAACACCTTCATGGCATGATATAACAATATATACTGATGGATCAGTCAGTCGTCATCAACCATGAGCTTGGGCTTTTACCGCATGGTGCGGTGGGAAAACTGTCGAAGAGTTCAGTGTCGACTCAACTACAAATTATAAAACTCAACTCAGACTATTGAGATGTAGATAAAGGCTGTGACAAAAGTTCTAATTGCACAGAACTACACTTGTGCATGCTTATTTAGTGATTGAATGAACATGATCCGCAAAGTTTCAGCGGGAGTCGTCCGCTGTCAATGGGTGGAGATATTGTCACAAACTATGATCGGAAAAATACCTTTATATTTGTGCCAGGACATGCGAATGTTGAGAGCAATGAGTGAGATGATACACTGGCGAGCATGGCTAATGTCAATATGTACATCAATGGATAGAGCTGACATAGTTAATGCAACTACTAAGAGAAATAAAGATCAGGCAAATAAAATATTTTGGACACATTAAAAGACATGACACCCTATTGAAGACCTTACTTGAGGGTAAAGTCAAAGGGAAGCGAGCATGAGGTAGGCAGAGATACAAGTGGGAGAGTAACATTACACGATGGACAGGTTACAGTCTAGCAGAGTGCACCACCAAGACAATAGATAGGAGATGTTGGAGATACGTTGCAGCCAACCTTCGTTGCAGAGACGGCACTTGATGATGATGATGAATACAACTAACAGCTGACTGGGACACATATACATGTACTTTTAAATGGCTAATGGAATTGCAAGCAGGGCATTTATGCGAATGTTCTTTGTGCAATGTTACTGGTTCCTAATCACGAATCATGTACCGTGACATTTTATTTATGGTTGTTGTTGTCAGCACAATTTGTTCTTTGTTTATATCCTATAGATAATGATCTTGTTGTATGTGTCTCTACTGTTCATCCTGTTCTTATGGGAAGTGTATCATAAATCACGTAACAATTCAGCATGTTATTACTACTGTTATTACATTATGTATATGTGAGTATTTAAAGTGACATTTCCGTCCGTGTATTTCAGACGGGGTGTGGACGATTGCGCCATGATAGTGTAGTTACCTGCCATCAAGCGTGCACAACTTGAATGTGTGCATATATTGAACAACTAATATCGTGTGAACAAATTTGTTTTCATTTATTGTTATGCCGAAAATTATACATAAATATAAACATTATCGAGTTTTCTTTTATCGTTTAATGTTAGTGTCCACATCTGGCTTTGGTAGTACAGTGATGGAGTGATAATTGTTGTGAATGTAATTCTCTATAGCATTTCTGGTATTCAGACTAAGCCCTTTGTTTTGCCTTTCTTGTGAAATGATATTCACCATTTCTTGTAGCTTTGTTTCATTTTCGGCTATCAAAACTGTATCATCAGCTTATCGTATATTGTTTATATTCTTCTTCTTTCCTTCCTCTTTTACCCTTTACGGATGTCGAGGGAGATACAATGTTCTTGTTCTCGCTTTTCTGGCAGCTTCAAATAATGTTATTTGGTGTTCGTGTAATGTTTCTTTGATGTTGTCGATCCAGCGTACTCTAGGTCTACACTTGGCTCTTCTTTCTGCTTCTCCTCTCTTCGTATATGCTTTATAAACTAATAAATCACACGGCATTCTTTCCAGATGACCAAACCATTGTATCTGTTGGTTTTGTATTGTTTATAATGTGCTAAAATTTAAGTTCTGTGGGTAATGTTAATATCAAAGAAATTAGAACGATGGTCGACTAGAATATGGAAGATAAAAGTAGATGGCATTAGTCTGAAGCACGTCAACATATTCAAATATTTGGGTGCATTAATAACATCAGATGAAGGATTCATTAAAGATATCAAATGTAGAATTACACAGGCAATGGCAACATTTCACAAGATGAAGACCATCATATGTAATGTATCTTTGTCAGTTGAGGTTAGAAAGAGAGTTCTTAGAAGTTATATAGAACCAATTCTGATGTATGGAAGTGAATCTTGGACGTTCAGCAGAATAGTGAAAGCAAAGAGGTGGTTTTATAGAATGAAGTTGCGAACACCATAGACAGTTAAAAAGCGTAATGAACATAACTTGAAAGAAGTTAATTCAAAAATAGAGCTGTTTACTCGCATCAGAAAGGGATATCCACATGTTTGTGGACACATCATGAGAAGAGGGCAGAAGAAAGACATTATAACAACAGGCAAGTTTAAGAGCAAGAGAGGCAGAAGAAAGACATTGTAACAACAGGCAAGTTTAAGAGCAAGAGAGGTAGGGGAAGACCAAGAGAGAATATTCTTGACAACCTATCATTGTGGCAAGGAAGAGCATCGGTATACAGAATAATACAGCACACGAAATAGATGGCTGTGGAAAGATGATAAATAAAGCCACACAGCATGGACCATAAGAAGAAAAATAAGAACTGAAACACTTGGTGAAGCAAGCATACTTGAACACTTGAGATAAAACACTTGGTGAAGCAAGCATACTTGAACACTTGAGCTAGAACACTTGGTGAAGCAAGCATACTTTAGCTGGAACACTTGGTGAAGCAAGCATACTTGAGCTAGAACACTTGGTGAAGCAAGCATACTTGAATACTTGCGCTAGAACATTTGGTGAAGCAAGCATACTTTAACTGGAACACTTTGTGAAGCAATCATACTTTTGAGCTAGAACACTTGATGAAGCAAGCCTACTTGAATACTTGAGACCCTCGAAGACGGATGTGTCGGGCCATTGGCGCAAATAAAACGGCGACACAACGCATTTCTATTCTCTGGACTACATCCTGCTGGAAATCTAGTAGAACAATGGTCTTAGTACAAGGGAGATCCAGCAGGAGTTTGAGAATGAACGATGAAGAAGAAGAAGAATACTTGAGATAGAACACTTGGTGAAGCAACCATACTTGAGCTAGAACACTTGGTAAAGCAAGGATACTTGAACACTTGAGCTAGAACTCTTGGTGAAGCAAGCATACTTGAATAATTGAGCTAGAACACTTGGTGAAGCCAGCATACTGAATACTTCAGCAAGAACACTTTGTAAAGCAAGCATACTTGAATACTTGAGCTAGAACACTTGGTGAAGTAAGCATACTTTAGCTGGAACACTTGGTGAAGCAAGCATACTTGAGCTAGAACACTTGGTCAAGCAAGCATACTTGAATACTTGAGCTAGAACACTTGGTGAAGCAAGCATACTTTAACTGGAACACTTGGGAAAGCAATCATACTTTTGAGCTAGAACACTTGTTGAAGCAAGTCTACTTGAATACTTGAGCTAGAACACTTGGTGAAGCAACCATACTTGAGCTAGAACACTTGGTGAAGCAAGCATACTTGAGCTAGAACACTTGGTAAAGCAAGCATACTTGAACACTTGAGCTAGAACACTTGGTGAAGCAAGCATACTTTAGCTAGAAGACTTGGTAAAGCAAGCATACTTGAACACTTGAGCTAGAACACTTGGTGAAGCAATCATACTTTTGAGCTAGAACACTTGATGAAGCAAGAATGCTTGAATACTTGAGCTAGAACACTTGGTGAAGCAAGCATACTTGAATAATTGAGCTAGAATACTTGGTGAAGCAGGCATACTTGAATACTTGAGTTAGAACACTTGATGAAGCATCCATACCTGAATACTTGAGCAAGAACACTTGTTGAAGCAAGCATACTTGAGCTGGAACACTTGGTGAAGCAACCATACTTGAGCTAGAACACTTGGTGAAGCAAGCATACTTGAATACTTGTGCTAGAACACTTGTTGAAGCAAACATACTTTAGCTGGAACACTTGGTGAAGCAATCATACTTGAGCTAGAACACTTGGTGAAGCAAGCATACCTGAATACTTGAGCTAGAACACTTGGTGAGGCAATCATACTTGAATACTTGAGCTAGAACACTTGTTGAGGCAATCATACTTGAATACTTGAGCTAGAACACTTGGTGAAGCAACCAAACTTGAATACTTGAGCTAGAACACTTGATGAAGCAATCATACTTGAATACTTGAGCAAGAACACTTGGTGAAGCAACCAAACTTGAATACTTGAGCTAGAACACTTGGTGAAGCAAGCATACCTGAATACTTGAGCTAGAACACTTGGTGAGGCAATCATACTTGAATACTTGAGCTAGAACACTTGGTGAAGCAACCAAACTTGAATACTTGAGCTAGGACACTTGATGAAGCAAGCATACTTTAGCTGGAACACTTGATGAAGCAAGCATACTTTAGCTGGAACACTTGGTGAAGCAACCAAACTTGAATACTTTAGCTGGAACACTTGATGAAGCAAGCATACTTTAGCTGGAACACTTGATGAAGCAAGCATACTTTAGCTGGAACACTTGATGAAGCAACCAAACTTGAATACTTGAGCTAGAACACTTGATGAAGCAATCATACTTGAATACTTGAGCAAGAACACTTGGTGAAGCAACCAAACTTGAATACTTGAGCTAGAACACTTGGTGAAGCAAGCATACCTGAATACTTGAGCTAGAACACTTGGTGAGGCAATCATACTTGAATACTTGAGCTAGAACACTTGGTGAAGCAACCAAACTTGAATACTTGAGCTAGGACACTTGATGAAGCAATCATACTTGAATACTTGAGCAAGAACACGTGGTGAAGCAACCAAACTTGAATACTTGAGCTAGAACACTTGGTGAAGCAAGCATACTTTAGCTGGAACACTTGATGAAGCAAGCATACTTTAGCTGGAACACTTGGTGAAGCAACCAAACTTGAATACTTTAGCTGGAACACTTGATGAAGCAAGCATACTTTAGCTGGAACACTTGATGAAGCAAGCATACTTTAGCTGGAACACTTGATGAAGCAATCATTCTTGAATACTTGAGCAAGAACACTTGGTGAAGCAAGCATACTTGAATACTTGAGCTAGAACACTTGATGAAGCAACCAAACGTGAATACTTGAGCTAGAACACTTGGTGAAGCAAGCATACTTTAGCTGGAACACTTGATGAAGCAAGCATACTTTTGAGCTCGAACACTTGTTAAAGCAAGCATAATTGAATAATTGAGCTAGAACAGTTGTTGAAGTAAGCATACTTGAGCTAGAACACTTGGTGAAGCAAGCATACTTGAATACTTGAGCTAGAACACTTGATGAAGCAATCACACTTGAATACTTTAACTAGAACACTTGATGAAGCAAGCATACTTTAGATGGAACACTTGGTGAAACAACCATTATTTAGCTGAAAAACTAGAAGATACAACCATGGTTCAGCTGGAATAGTAGACGTGCCTCGCCAGCTATATAAGGAAGAGGAAGGAACATCCAGGGATTCAAAATAAGAAAAAAAACTATAGTGCGTTGTTTAATATTTTTTTTAAACTAAACGAATTTAAATCAAATACGAAGGTAAAGAAGTTAGCTAATTAGATCATCGTTCAATTTGTTGTTCACATCTATATGTGCTACGATGTCCCCTTGAGTATATAAACAATTACATGATGAATGACATTTTCCACTCCTCTGTTGTTTGATGAAATTCATGTAAGCTCACAATGGCTCACATTTCTGGTGTGACATATTTCATATGCCTATCTTCTTTATTTCGGAAACAGTAAAGGAATAATCACCATAACATGCTGTTTCTCCGTGCTCTTTACCCTAACAAATGTTTGTCAATATTGTTTGCCCTAACAAATGTTGTTTGTCCGTCAGGTTTACCCTAACAAATATTGTTTGTTCGTGTTGTTTACCCTAACAAATGTTGTCTGTCTTTGTTATTTACCTTAACAAATGTTATGTCCCGTGATGTTTACATTAACAAAAATTGGTTGTCCGTGTTGTTTACCTAACTAATCAGTTTTTGTTTTGGCTACTTTAACAAATAGTGTTTGCTTGTGTAGTTTACCCTAACGAATTGTGTTTGTCCATGATGTTTCTCCTTTGAAGACAGTATGTCTGTCACGTTCCGTGCTCGATACAGTGGTGGAACTGCTAAAATATTTCTGATTGCCCCGAACACTCGAATGACCAGGAATGAAAATGAATGTGACTCCTTTCAACGTTGACCTCCCCTTTGCCTCAACCGAATCGCAAGTAGAAGACCTACCAACATGATTCAATAAATCCTTCTGGACAATGTTTTCGACTATTCCGTGGCGTTTCTTTAGTCGGAATTGGCAGACTATAAAACTATATAAATAGGGACCAACAAAAAACACAGTACTAATCAAAGTCAACACGTAAGAAGATGTGGGGATGTGGTTGGTCAAGTACGGAAAACCTGTTTACTTGTGTTGCAAAGCGATTCGGTGCTGCTGGAACAGACCTGATTCAATTCCCGTCAGTTCTAAGAATTATTTTCATTTATCCTCATACTTTCTACTTGAATTTACACAGAAGAAGATTTGTTGTGACTGCTGTTTGTCCTTATTTGGGATTGGTTGTGCCTTAAAATACTGTTCACGAATACAGTGTTCCCGTCGTTTTGATATGTATATGTCGCCCGTGTGTTGCTAGGCCCGAAAGGGGAGCAAGGAATAGAAACACTGCTTACCTTCCATGCATGTCGTAAGAGGCGACTAAGAAGGTTATGGGATGGAGTTGGCTGTCCCATCCCATGTAGGGTCAGTGACCCAAAGCCATGCTGCAGTCAGATTTGTCAGGCCGAAAGGCGCAGATATCACAGCAATGCTGAAAACCATGACACAACTCACTCCATTTTCCGGACTACATCTTGCTAATCTGCAGGAGTTTGAGAACGAACGCAAAAGAAGTAGAATATGTATATGTGTATGTAACCTTGATAAAGGTCTTTTGGTTGAAACATAGATTTGTGTGTGTAATTATGTGTTAGAAAAAAGATATTAGCAAAACTTCATCACCCCGTTTCAATCTTTCCTGTTGAATTTCAGTTTTTCCACCGAAGACGGATGTGTCGGGCAATTGGCGCAAATAAAACGGCGACACAACACATTTCCATTCTCTGGAATACATCCTGCTAGAAATCTAGTAGGACCGTGATCCTGCTGTAAGGGAGATCCAGCGGGAGTTTGAGAATGAACGCTGAAGAAGAAGAAGAATCTGAAAAGAGAAACAGGAGAAGACCTAGATAAACGAAGATGTCGGCGGCATCACATTTGGCACAAGAAAAAAACTTCGACTCTCCAAGACGCCTAGCGGCACACAAGACAAGAGAGGCCCCCGGTGTTAAAAAAAACCACTAGTTAGATTATATTTTTAGAATATCAACGCATTATCGATATATCTTGCCATTTGTATTTCACACAGTTACGAACTTTTATTTTTCCGGTTGCAACATACGGCTGTGAAACATGGACTCTAAGTAAAACAGCGGCAAAGAGGATCAACGCCTTCGAGCTGAAATGCTACAGAAAGATACTTAGAATATCATGGAAGGATAAAATCAGAAACTCAGATATTATAAACACACTGAATATTCCAGAGTGTTGGTTACTAAACACAATAACAAAAAGAAAACTACGCATGTTTGGTCATATAAAGAGACATAACTGTTTAGAAAGACAAATAATGGAGGGAAGAGTACCTGGGAAGAGGAGAAGGGGCAGAACAAGAAGACGATGGACTGACGACATTAAAGATAACATGAATACATCGCTAGAAAATGC